>OU744817.1:8353684-8963405 GCA_916614155.1 Mesoligia furuncula | reverse complement strand
TAGTGTTCTGTGTTCTGAACTGCATTATTTCCTTTATAGAATAGTTACTTTACTCTTTGTGCAAAAAACGTGCATATAAATTATATTATATTGTAGTGTCTGTGGATCCTTCTCACCACAGAGTAGTGTTCTGTGCCACAGAGTACTTTTCTTTTCACAGAGTTCCTAAGTTCCTTTCACAGAATACTTTTTGATAGACTGATCCTTATTCACGAATGCGGCGTCCAAAACTCCAAATCCAAAGAGTTTATTAACTATTGGCGTCGTCTGGCTCAACGATATAGAAATTAGAATTCTATTTAGTGTAGTGTGATCATTAGCTTCCGACTTCCTAGTTAGAAACTAGAGTGTTCCTAATTAGATTTCCTAAAAATTGGATAGTGTAATAATCTCCGCCCCTAAGACGACCCACTGACCCCTAATAACAATAAGCGCTTTGTTTGTATACACGGCTACGGACGCACGCCGGTCGCCGCACAGACAGAGTACTTTTATATCTGTGTGGACGTCCCCACAAACAATGAGATCACAGAGGTATTGTACCTAAATCATTTGACTCCCCTAAAGTAAATTAAATAAGTTCCTTGGACATCGATATCTTTTACTTATTCCAGACAAGAAGCATTGAAGCAAAAAAAAACAAAAGATGGCGCAGACCCGTAAGCATGTTGCCAAGCAGTCGGCAAACTGGCAACATGATTACAACCGGCGGAAATCGGCAAAGGAGTTATACGTCGGGTTTCTACCTGGAGTATCAGAAACCGTCGTCAAAAGGAGGCAGAGGTAACTAATCTGTTTGACCGCCCGATAAGCTTTTTTTCTTGTGTTTATAAAATTGTACAATTACCGGTGTGACGTTGCAAAATAGATACGTTTGTTGTCGTTCTGTGCAGGCTTGTGGAGCGTAGTCTCCGCGTCACTAGATGGCGTTAGGGTCGTGGTCTATCATGAACATTTATAGTAAAGTCACAAATCGATAAGATTTATTTAGTCTGTGGAGGAATATTCTGGAGTTCGAACTGACAGATACGTTTGAAAAGCAAAAGGAGGTTTCCGTTATTGGCGACTCTTTACTCGAGCGAAAAGGCTGATTGAGCCGATTGAGCGGGACTTATTCCTGGTGGAACCTGAACGTTCCCAAATAACCCGATGGGGTTTTGTTAGGAGTGCTTGAAGCTGAATCCTGTGAGTATTCAACCATTTTCTTTGTTCTTGCTGGATAGCCTGTAGCCTGGGTTTTACATGTTGTGTTCTGACACTAGGACGTTGTTACAGGTCTGGCTGTTAAGCTAGCCTCTTAATTTTCCGGTCGGTGCTATGCGCGACTAAGTCGTGAAGCCTTGGAGCAGCCCTGAGATCAGGAGATTGTAAATTGATCCGGGCGCCGGCAACTTTAAGGTTGTTCCTTGTGGTGTGGT
Source organism: Mesoligia furuncula (assembly GCA_916614155.1). Taxonomy (NCBI): domain Eukaryota; kingdom Metazoa; phylum Arthropoda; class Insecta; order Lepidoptera; family Noctuidae; genus Mesoligia; species Mesoligia furuncula. The sequence continues at coordinate 8,961,987 of OU744817.1, read as the reverse complement.
CCTCTGTTGACGAAGAAGGCCTTACCTAGCCGAATCCAGGCGATGAGGGAAGTTCGCCGCTCCAGGTAACGCAAGCGTCACCATTTATGCCCGTAGGCCACGTTCTACGTGTGTTCGCAGGTTTATCCTGCGAGCGACGCTAAGGGCCGGAACGCCGTCAACTGATGGGGTCAGAGAGCGTTTTATTTATCCCGAGAGAACATTTAGTTGATCTATAGTGTCATAATTTAATCTATGAGAGAGTTAGGCCTTTTGTAGGAACTAGGTGATAAGACCAGTTGTTATAAAGTATTGTGTCTCGGGTTTGCTTTGCCTAATCTTTATTTTCCCTATATGAGCACAATCCAATAGGTTGATACTTGTACGGTTGAGCTAAAGTTATTAAGTGGTTCATCTCACGGACTCGATATAGCGATTCTGAGAATTTGTCATTGTCTCATGCAGGCGTACACTCCGGTACGACCAGGTACGGAGACTGGTTGTATGGGAGTGAATGCCCAGGTGTTTGGGGAAAGATAGTTATTACTTTGGTGGCTCGCCACATTCTTTATAAATGTACCTTCATTTGTGTTTTGTTACAATAAACTTTGTATTGTGTAATTAGGTACTTGTTTAATTGAATCCTCCCCTAACAGATCATTTGTATAAATTTACAGGGTTACAGTTGGCGCCCAACGGTGTATAATTATTTAATTGTTTATGGTGTACAGTTCTCGCCCTAATGTATATAATTATTTAATTGTATAAGGTGAACAAATTAATAACCAGTATCTCTCTCTCTCTCTCTCTCAGTCCTTCAGCCCTATCAGTTGGCGGAATTTCGTTTTAGTTTAAGGCTAGTTTTAAGTTTTAAATATAAAGTGGTCAACAAACCACAATCTGACCATTTCTTTTGTTGGACCGGTAAGGTGCAGAGTGTTGATAAAGGTCATTAACCTATTTGAATTTACAACACAAGTTGGAGAATTTGCATTGTGGTAACTGTTTTGAGATTATTATATGTAGGTACTCAATGTTGGTAAAATTATTGAACAACAATAGTCAACTTCCATTGAAACTGAACACTTGAAATATTTTATGACAACTGGTCGGTCATTTAGACGTTTAACGATTTAACACTCATAATAGAACCCAGATTGCAAATACAAACGCAGCATTCCATGAAATAGCATTTGTTTAGATTGTTCGACATTCGTTTTCATACATTGGTATTTAACCTATAAACACATTGACAATTTTGACATTGGTGACATTTGACGTTTGACGTTTTGATTTATTTCGGTGCGTTCGGAAACGAGTTATATACGTTTTGCGTTTAGTTTTTGGTAATAGTTATGCTAAATAAAGACAGTTTTGTGCATTTCCCTACTTCGTTACGAATTGTCAGATGAGATTTGGATTAATTATAATAATTACATTTAATTACAAATAAATATTCATTATGAGCGTACCTATCGTATCGTTCCATGCTGTTATTCAAAATAATCACACATTATTGTTTCCACTACGCCGTGCAACTAGTGCTTTGGTAGCCAAAAACTTTGAGAATTATGTTCTTCTTGCTTACGGGATTCCTGAAACCGGAATTACCGTTAATGAGGTTAAATTCACGGGATCAGATTTTCCTAGGCTATTATAGAAGATTAACGTACCTCAAGTATATTATGGGCGCACCACACACTAACATGGTGGAAAGTTAGGGTTCACTGTAAAAACTTCTCCAGAGATAATAAAATTGTATCAAACATTTAAAAAAAAAATAGTTTCGACACTCTGTCACTAACCACTTGAACCGGTCGATACAGGTATATAGATTTATTTTAAGAAAGTGTCTCTGATTATAACAAACTCAACACATCAGAGTCAACACTATTTCAGCCAGACAGGGATAAATATATTCAGCCATAGTATATATATGTATATATTTATTTTTTATTTTTTTAATATACTTTATGGCCTGGTTGCCATGTTAGGGTTTATGATGTAGCATTATACGTAGGGATGTGTAATCATCAGTTTTCTTTGGTACTCATAGATGGAAATTGGAAAAGTATCAGTTTTCACTATTCGTTTTTTTTTCACATCCAAAATATACAGTTATTAGCCGTAGTCCGTGTTTTCACGTGTTGTTTTGAGATTTATTTCATCAACGATGACGAGGCGTAACGTAACTATAATGCAGCACTTAGTTTATACATGGTTTTGTAAATTTAATAATAACAGTGAGTTTTGGGAACCCATCGTTCGAAACTTAATACCTACTATAATTATGCCGTTATGCATGTCTTGCGTTTAATTACTTACATGTTTTTTATGGCTCGGTCCATCATTTATTTTTTATGGGTAGCTAAGCTCGCTTGGTTGTTCTTATGAAGCGGATAGTGACTCCTAAAATAAGCCTTCACGTTGTTTGTAGCCAGGCTCGCTTGGTCGTTTTTATGAAGCGGATAGTGACTTCTAAAATAAGCCTTCACGTTGTTTGTAGCCAGGCTCGCTTGGTCGTTTTTATGAAGCGGATAGTGACTTCTAAAATAAGCCTTCACGTTGTTTGTAGCCAAGCTCGCTTGGTTGTTCTTATGAAGCGGATAGTGACTTCTAAAATAAGCCTTCACGTTGTTTGTAGCCAAGCTCGCTTGGTCGTTTTTATGAAGCGGATAGTGACTTCTAAAATAAGCCTTCACGTTGTTTGTAGCCAAGCTCGCTTGGACGTTTTTATGAAGCGGATAGTGACTTCTAAAATAAGCCTTCACGTTGCTTGTAGCCAAGCTCGCTTGGTTGTTCTTATGAAGCGGATAGTGACTTCTAAAATAAGCCTTCACGTTGTTTATAGCCAAGCTTGCTTGGTTGTTTTTTATATGAAGCGGATTGTGACTTCTAAAATATGCCTTCACTAATGTTGTGTTTTGCCGAGATAGCATCGTTGCTTCGGTGAGATTTTAGATAGCACTAGTGCTTATCTAGTTAAGAGCGGCCGGTGACTTAAAATAAGCCAAGCCACCATTTCGTTTTCAGAATTTTTATTTCTGGGAACGCTCTATACGTCCAGCCAGGTGAGTTATGCACATTGTTTGCTCAATATATGTATCAGCTCGCTGAACATATTCACCAGGAGGATCGTTTTGATGTATAAAGAACAATGCAGAGTTCCACTGGTATACAGACGGAATTCGGGAGTATGCAAGAGGTGGCCTCCTGCGATTTGAATGCAGGTTGCTACAGAATGGAAGGAGGGAAATTTAGGGATGTATGAAAGATTGGGGGGGTCATGCCCGGACAGTAGGAAGATTTGTAAGTAGAATAGGTTTCCTGGCAGTTGGATTATTTATGGTTGGTTATTTGCTTTCAGTAGGACATAATAATGAATTTTTTTTTTTACTATTTTAAACTTCACCCTTTTGTTAGAACCATCAGTTTTCAAATATATATGAACTCTTCCACTAGTTTCCTTTGTGAATTTGTATGCCCACTCCAGTTCTAACACCGAGGGCGGTGTTGGTTTTTGCGTACACAAAAACCTTTTTGTGGAAAGAGGGGCATTGTGACGTTGCAAAATAGATACGTTTGTTGTCGTTCTGTGCAGGCTTGTGGAGCGTAGTCTCCGCGTCACTAGATGGCGTTAGGGTCGTGGTCTATCATGAACATTTATAGTAAAGTCACAAATCGATAAGATTTATTTAGTCTGTGGAGGAATATTCTGGAGTTCGAACTGACAGATACGTTTGAAAAGCAAAAGGAGGTTTCCGTTATTGGCGACTCTTTACTCGAGCGAAAAGGCTGATTGAGCCGATTGAGCGGGACTTATTCCTGGTGGAACCTGAACGTTCCCAAATAACCCGATGGGGTTTTGTTAGGAGTGCTTGAAGCTGAATCCTGTGAGTATTCAACCATTTTCTTTGTTCTTGCTGGATAGCCTGTAGCCTAGGTTTTACATGTTGTGTTCTGACACTAGGACGTTGTTACAGGTCTGGCTGTTAAGCTAGCCTCTTAATTTTCCGGTCGGTGCTATGCGCGACTAAGTCGTGAAGCCTTGGAGCAGCCCTGAGATCAGGAGATTGTAAATTGATCCGGGCGCCGGCAACTTTAAGGTTGTTCCTTGTGGTGTGGTCCTCTGTTGACGAAGAAGGCCTTACCTAGCCGAATCCAGGCGATGAGGGAAGTTCGCCGCTCCAGGTAACGCAAGCGTCACCATTTATGCCCGTAGGCCACGTTCTACGTGTGTTCGCAGGTTTATCCTGCGAGCGACGCTAAGGGCCGGAACGCCGTCAACTGATGGGGTCAGAGAGCGTTTTATTTATCCCGAGAGAACATTTAGTTGATCTATAGTGTCATAATTTAATCTATGAGAGAGTTAGGCCTTTTGTAGGAACTAGGTGATAAGACCAGTTGTTATAAAGTATTGTGTCTCGGGTTTGCTTTGCCTAATCTTTATTTTCCCTATATGAGCACAATCCAATAGGTTGATACTTGTACGGTTGAGCTAAAGTTATTAAGTGGTTCATCTCACGGACTCGATATAGCGATTCTGAGAATTTGTCATTGTCTCATGCAGGCGTACACTCCGGTACGACCAGGTACGGAGACTGGTTGTATGGGAGTGAATGCCCAGGTGTTTGGGGAAAGATAGTTATTACTTTGGTGGCTCGCCACATTCTTTATAAATGTACCTTCATTTGTGTTTTGTTACAATAAACTTTGTATTGTGTAATTAGGTACTTGTTTAATTGAATCCTCCCCTAACAGATCATTTGTATAAATTTACAGGGTTACACCGGCACGTAACTTGGCAAGAGATTTTCGTAGTGGGGGAAGTTCGCGCATATAAAAATGTATGAAATTGTGCGTGCGCAAATTTCCCCCACTACAAAAACTCTTGCCAAGTTACAAGTAGCGGCACGTAAGTTGGCAAGCGTTTTTGTAGTGGGGGAAGTTTGCGCACGCACAATTTCATACATTTTTATATGCGCGAATTTCCCCCACTACGAAAATCTCTTGCCAAGTTACGTGCCGGTAACTATACGTGCCGGCAACTATAGTGTTGCTTATCTATCGATACCGTCGATACCGATAGTCTACTTTTGGGTTGGGTCTTATATCGAATCGCCTGAATCTGAGTTAAGTGTAGATATGGGAGGGTTTAGGGGGTTCGTACTAAGCGATAAAATGTATTTTTTGCTACCGGAGACGCGCCAATATATTTTAATTATTATTTAAAAAATCTTGGGAAATCTTCCGAAAACCTTACCGCGGCAGCGGCCGGCGAAGCGCCAGAAAGTAACTACCTCCCCGTACCCTAATGAGTGACAGATCCTACCCAGAGCACACAGACTTGTGTTGGTTAGGTTAGAAGGTTTTGTTCAAAGTGGAATAATAGAAAAACTACGCATCTCCGGCGGGGGGGGGGGGGGTCGCCTTCGTACGGAGGCGAAATGATATAAGACTTTAACCCTACTTTTATTTTAGATTCATTAAGGGGGGTGGGGGGATAAGATAATTATTTTTCTAAAGCTCCGTCGATTTATGTAAAGAAGATTTGAAAAACTGGCCAAGTGCGAGTCGAACTCCACACGAAGGGTTCCGTACCACAAGGAAAAAACGCCGAAAAAAGTCACGTTTGTTGTATGGGAGCCCCCCTTAAATATTTATTTTATTTATTTTTAGTATTTGTTGTTATAGCGGCAACCGAAATACATAATTTGTGAAAATTTCAACTGTGTAGCTATCGCGGTTCTTGAGATACAGCCTGGTGACAGACAGAAGGACGGACACAGCGAAGTCTTAGTAATAGGGTCCCGGTTTTACCCTCTGGGTACGGAACCCTAAAAAACGTGTAGAAGTATATTGATAGTCACGTAATTTTTCGATATTTTTTTATTAACAACATTAATTTTAGTTTTGAATGCAACGCCCCTTTTCCCCGTCCAGTGTGATTGAACTAGCCGAAGTTTTCGCAAGTGCGCTTTGCAAATTTCCGTACATCGAGACGTAGTTACAAAGTGTGATGACGGACAATTACTCAAATGCCGAGTTGGTGGAGATGGTCGCCATCAGTGGAGACAGCCTACGTGGAGCCATCCGGATGTTCGTGGAAATGTATCCCGATCGGGCACTAGACATTCACCCAGGTGATAATGCTGTGCGGGTTACATTTTGGTCGCTGGTTCCTGGAACACCAAGACGCCAACATCCTGTGGATGGACGAGTGTTTACCTAAGAGTTGAAAGTAAGTACACCACGTACTTATACTTAACTAGCACGTCTTTCCATTTCATCAAACGTAGAAAACATCATTTTTAGACTTAGTAGATCGGTACACTAACTAAGGTAGGTATTATTGCCGGCCCTAAGCCCGTTATGTAGGAAGGAAACAAAGAGATTTAAGATAGGTACAATAGAGGGGCCATGCAAAGAAATGTCTTAGAAAAACTGTGATCCCATGTCTCAGTGCCGCCATCTGGTAAGATATAGCATAATTAGAGCGGCAATTTATTCAATTAGGTTCAGCTATCGCCCGGTAGATGGCCAGTGTGGCCAGTGTTGCCAGATACGATTTTCAATTCATCGATTAAAAATCGGATCGGTGGTGCCTGAAAAATCTAATATAAATCAAATCAGTTAGATAAATATCGAAAACTAAACAAATTAGGCAAAAATTGACTCAGGCAGAAAAAATATTCTAAGTACAATTTTATTCGCTACTATTCATTGTCCGTGTCACCGTCTATGACAGCGTATCAGTTTCAGTGTGTGTTTTTAAGTAAGTAGTTATTTACATTTTAAAACAAAATAATTTTAAATGCGCCTGCTTTGCCGCCGAACTTATTATGCTTTTGTGTTTTATATTGCTTTTTGTGTAAAGTAGACCTTTTTTGCAATTGTCGGTTGCGTTTCGTTTTTTGCAAAATTATTTTTTTACACTTTTGTTTGCAAATATTTGTAAATCTTATATCGATATACGTATATCCGAGGCGAGGTCCAAAGTCCGTAGATCTATGGATAAATCCGTAGGTCTGGTAATGCGGGGTGACACTAAGTACAAACTATAAAACCTGTAGTAGGGATTTTACCATATAGATTCAAACGTATCGATAATATTGAAAAAAGTTAGTAAGACAATTTTTTCGCATTTGAATAGATTGAAAAAAGTGCCAAAAAATTAGGAAAGCAATAAAATTATCCATAGTTTCAATGTTTACAAATGATTTATTTAAAAAATATATTTTTTCATACAAATTACTAAATTATCGTTATTATCTTTATATGTGTGTGGTATAGTTAATTCTTCAAAAGACCATTTCAGTATGAGACCATACTGAAATGGTCTTTTGAAGAATGAACTACTTGACATGATCTGACCAAGACTATATCTGGACCTCTTGAGTTTGTTTTGGCCTTTCTTCTCTGATTAGTCAGATAGGAAACGTCGACCTCATCTAGTTTTTAAAATATGATTGATGTATAAAAGTGTCTGTACAGACACCAGCACATCAAGCTTAGTTTTTAATTCTTCTAATATTATTACCCTCTTTTATAAAATCAATTAAACATGGATCGATTTTAAACTGAATGTTACTTGAATGAATCGATTATTTTGTCACACCACTATATTAATTTCGTTAAAAAGTGGTAACACTTAAGCTGTCATTTAACCCAACTATAGTACAGTTACTCAGCAATAGATGGCGTTTAATACAAAATAAACAAATTTTCTAGATCTTTTTATGAAAATTATTTAATTCTAATTACTGAGTAAATATAGATAATACATACGAAAATAAACTGAATTTAGGTCCAGTTGTTTTACCATAACGAGACTTGCAGTAACGTAATGCGCAACTCGGCATATTTCCATACAAAATATTTTTCTTTTGTTGGACACGAATGCGTCAATGCGACTTGACGCGCAGGCGTACCATACTAGACTGAGAGACTTGTTACGCCTAGGTCACAAGTACCGGGACACTGTTTTGTTCGCAATGTCCCGTCTATTGTAAATACTTTAAATGTCTTTGGAAGGAAAGTTTCAAATCAACCAATTTAATCCACAAATAAAAACAAAATCATTTAATCATCTGATAACAGGTCAGTGAACTTTTCTTTGGCGCACTAGTATTACTGTCATTAGTAAGATTTCCGTATTCCAATGATGCTCAAAAATGAGTTAATTATCAAGCGAAATTTATGACAATAATGTAGGTGATTTTCGAAATAAAATTAGGTAAAATTATTGCTACCGGTCGGGTCATTGCTACGCGGGGAAAAACAGCTGCATGCATTGTCGCTGTGTGCGTAGTCGGGTGATTCTGTTTAATTTGTATTGAATTAAGGGTGTAATTCTGAAATACTGTTAAATTTCAACAACAAAAAAAAAGCAGCGCTTACTAGTTATTGCCCCATAACGTACTTCAATTGATTATTTATGTATTTTATGACAACCTCCTGAACTTTGACGAGGATGCAAATCAACACATTGTATAGGTACATTTGTACACTCTCATTTTTAGGGTTCCGTAACCAAAGGGCAAAAACGGGACCCTATTACTGAGACTTCGCTGTCGAAGTAGTTTGTCTAGCTATCGCGGTTCTTGTCATCTCAAGAACCGCGATAGCTAGACAAATACTAAAAACAAAATAAAATAAATATTTAAGGGGGGGCTCATACTCGTACATCAAACGTGTTCTTTTCGGCGTTTTTTCCTTGCGGTAAGTACGGAACCCTTCGTGTGCGAGTCCGACTAGCACTTGGCCAGTTTTGTTGATCTATGTTCGGTGTAGGCACAGTACATTTTTTTCATTACGCCGATTTTATCGAATTTTTGCTAGTTCCTAACTTCCTAGATTTCGTTGATCGCAAACGGCCGTGCTGTTTGTCGCGAATTTGTGATCTTAACGTAGTTTTTAAAATCAAAAGTAATTTTCTCTGTGTGTTTGAGAGTGACGTTCAAAATGCCTTCCAGACCTGAACAATTCTTACGAACGCGAATATGGGAATATGCTCATGTGCTATGGCGATGCACGTGGGAACGCAAGACGGGCACTACGTATTTATGTGGAGAGATATCCCGAAGATAGGCACCCACAAGATTCTCGTGTAACAACACGAGCGTTCCAACGTGTCTTGGACAATCAGCCCATAGTACCACAGCGCGAGGGAGCTGGCAGGCCCATTAGACCGAGTGTTGCGAATAGGGCTTGCAATATCCGTTCATTTTCACTATCCGGATAATACGAATATTAATATTTTACTATCCGGAATATCCGGATAATGCGGATAATACAGATATTTTTTCGTTTTTATTATAAATAAAACGAATAAGCTTTTGTAACACGTTTTAATCAGTGTCTCAAACAAAATGACTAAGAAATAATAAACTATACCAATATTTAAGTAACAATCACATAAAAAAACTAGTTCACTTTCTAAAATTATACAATAAAATACCGATACCGCACAAATAATTTGTATCTGTTCTTGCTGATGTCGATCCTGCGATTTTCAAAACTTGTTTACAAATATTGCATTCTGCCTGAGCACCCTGCCGCAGCGACCGTGCGCGCGATACAATACAATACAATTTTGAAAAAGTTCAAAGTAAGTTTTTGAAAGCCATGCATTTCCGTTGTTTTCGTACTTATGTATCTTATGGTGATCTTCTGAATAAGTATAAGTTACATAACCTTAAGGCCAGACGTATTATTTTAGACACAATGTTTCTATTCGGTCTGTGTAATAACGCATGTGATTGTATGGATATCACTAATAGGATTAGCTACGTGGTACCTAGAACAACCATAAGCCGTGGGGTGCGCGCACGACCCCTGTTTGCAGTACCTTCTAGTCGTACGAATGCAGGCTTACGAGCACCCCTACGGCGTCTTACTAGTCAATATAATAATCTATTTCAAAATATTGACATCTTCGCTCTTCCCACCAGTAAATTCAGAGGCTTTGTTCGTGACACTATTTTGGATATTGTTCCGTAACATTCTTAACTCTTAGACTGTATTTATAATTTCTTTTTTTACCTTTTTTATTTTTTTTTGCATGCCTGTTAAGTGTTTAGTTTTATCATTAACACTTATGTAATTTTATTGTAACTATCACATTGTAAGCGCACATCGCATTAGTTTTATAACTTTTCTTTATAATATGTGGAAAATGTAGTGGGTTATACATTTACTCACTCTTAGCTCATGTTTTATGTAATATTGTAATGTGTAACCGTTTATTTTCCCAAATAAATAAAATAAAATAAAATTTTGAAAATGCGTGTAGTATGGATGTGAGTTAAAGTTAACAATTGGTCAATGTTGTTATTTGACCAATTGTAAAATCCGGATTTGAAAATCGGCGGATATCCGGATAATACGGATATCCAGATTGCAAGCCCTAGTTGCGAACCACATACTGAGTGTCGTGCGCCAGAACCCGCGACTGGGAATACGGACGGCAGTTCGTGACCGTTACAGGTCCCGAGTCTCACGCTGGACTGTCTATCGGGTTTTACGCGGAGATCGGCAGCGAGCGTACCGATTTCACAAGGTGCAGGCGTTATTGCCCGCAGACAGAGTTCGTCGTGTCTCGTACAGCCGGTGGCTGTAACGAAAGCACGTCGCAATGCCTACGTTTGCTGCAAATGTGATTTGGATGGATGAGTCTACATTTACTCGCAACGAAATGTGGAACAGGCGCATACTAATCCGTTCTCATTGCAGCAGACGGGACACCAAACTCGATGGTCGGTAAATGTGTAGGCCGGTATTTATAAAGACCGCGTGATTGGACCCAGTTTTCTCCCTGAATGACTAAACGGGCCACGATACCACGAGTTCCTAAGAACAACTCTCGAGGAGGTGTCTGTGCTCCAGTTCCGCGAGACATCGTTCCAACACAACGGCGCGGCGCTCCCCCACACGTGACCCTTCCTGTCCGACGCTGCCTCACCGAATCTTTTAGAGACCGGTGGATTGGAAGATTAGGTCCACAACCTTGGCCACCTCGCTCACGGACTTGACCCCATTAGTTTTTTTTTTCTTTGGGGTTACGTCACGGATAAGGTGTTTGTGGAGTTAAGCAAGCGACTAAGTAAATCAGCCTATATGCTCTACAAAATCGCTCCTGTTCTGGGTGTGGAGGCCAAGCTCACGGCGTATCATGGCATAGTTGGTTCTCTTCTGAGATTTGGTGTTATCTTCTGGGGAAACTCAACCCTCAAAGAGTTAATATTCAGGTCACAGAAGAGATGCATTAGAACCATGTTCGGCTTAAAAACAACCGACTCATATAAGCCATTCTTTGTAAAATATAAAATTTTTACCCTCCCATCACTCTATACCTTTGAAATTGCGATGTTCGTAAAAGCAAACCCGCATCTGTTTAAGAAACAATCCGATATGGATAACCGTAACCGGCGCGATAAATATAAGCACAGATTGTGTGTGAGGCCGTCCAATACAGCACTAATGCGTAAAAGTGTTTTCTGTATGGCACCACGTATATATAACCACCTACCACAGGCACTCAGAGATATAACTGTCACAAACTTATTTTAAAAAAAACTAAAAGAGTATTTAGCAGCCAAATGTTTCTATAATATTGCTGAGTTTCTAATGGAGAAAACATACTAATTCTAATGTAAATTCTAATGTGGGGGCGAAGTTTGGTTCTGTTGACTGTTGTTAGTTATTTTTAAAACGTAAGAAAATTTGAATTTCGCGGTCTCAACTACCCATTCACCTTAATAGATTTTCAACTGTATCGCTACAGCTTAAGGTTTAGGGTTGATTGGGTAAATTTGACAGTTTCAGGTAGCTTGATATGCTGGCCTCTGTGCATGGTGTGCAAAAAGTGTTGTTGCATTGTAGCTATTGTAATTGTTTAATATGTGGTAAAATTTTTGCTAGTGCACTTCCGTTGGATACAGCGAGTGTGTTCCCTCTGGCGCCTGGTACTCCGGCAGTACTACCGGCTCCTGTGCCTCCGCCGTGGGCGAAGTCTACGCCATCAGCCACTGTAACGAGGTCAAGCAGGTAAGTGTAACAGTTAACACTCCGAATTAACTCCTCGACCTCATTCCACCGGCTTCCTTCTACCTTCGGTCATCCAGATGCACTGCAAGTTACCATCCCTGCCTAGTTGCTATTCCACCAATTCGCACTAAGCGTTTTCAAATGTCTTTTATAATGCGCACAGCAAAAGAGTGGAACTCTACACCTGCGCCTGTGTTTCCGAGCGCAAACAACCCGAATCTCTTCAAAGTAAGAGTGAACAGGCTTCTTCTGGGTAAACTCACTCCATCGTCGACTTTGTCTCTGTCACCTCTGACCTAGACTAGAGCCAAGAGCAAACCCATTTCAAATTTAAAAAAAAATACATTATGTCGACTTGCACAAAGGATGTCAGCAGTATTTAATTTTTTTTATTTTAGTGAAGCGGCGAATGTATCACCCGCGCATAGTCCGTCGCGGGTGAAATTGTCGCCAGAGGACGAGGACGCTCGGAGCGATGCCGGCCCCTCTACTGCAGCTTCACCTAGCAGGTAAAGTTACCTATATATTATATTAATGCAGTGCCTGCGACACATTTAACTAAGGGCATTATTTTAACATGACATTATTTATTGTTTTAGACGCCTTAGCTGTACGCCGACGCCGACGACGCCAACGCCGACGACGCCGACGCCGACGACGCCGACGCCGACGACGCCGACGCCGCCGACGCGGACGCTGCAGCCGCCACAATTGGACACTCCACATGATGAGTGTCCACTATTCCATAGGCCGACGTCCAGTAGTTCGCGGGTGAAATTGTCTCCAGAGGACGAGGACGCTTGGAGCGATGCCGGCCCCTCTACTGCGGCTTCACCTAGCAGGTAAAGATACCTATTATATTAGTGCAGAGCCTACGACACATTTAAGGCGAAAGCGCCAGGGTAGCCCGCGGAATTTTTTTTTTTTTTACGTTTTTTGCAATTTGCTGGTCAGTATTAAGTTGTACAGTCGGTAATAGCAATTAACTGACCCCCTTAAAAATTAAACGAATTTGAACCTTCTGCTTGTTAACAGTAAGCTTATCGAACTAGAACAACTGGTCGTCTATGATAAATAAAATAGTTATCCGAATTTGAACTTTAACACGCAGTGTCAAGGTAGGTATGATCTTGAATATTGTTTTAAGGACGCGTTTACGAATTGACGCGCTTCAATTTTAGGTATTGAGTCCTACTACTACACGTGCACGGCTCACACACACAGCGACATGCGCGAAGCGGTGAAATTATGAGTAAACTGACACGACTTGATACTTGAGCCTAATTTTATTTTATTTTTGCCATGTATTTTTTTTAAGTTTACGGTGATTTGTTTTCAAACAGTTTGTAGGTAATGTGAAGTGTTCATATAAGTAGAATGCTATTTACTTAATTTTACTGGACAGTGATTAATCAAGTACAAGTTGCCAAAGTACCTATGTATTAACAATTTGCGGACAAGCTTATTGAAAACAACTATAAAACAAGCTTGTTTTATTCGGTTTATTTCGTATTTTATATAATAAATTTGCTATGGTATCAAATGCAAGTAGGGAGGTCGGATAGTGACCGCCGAAGGGGACGGACGTGTCGGGTCCAGCCTTTGTTTATACTTGATGCAACGTGCGTACCACGTGGCTCTAACTGGCGTAACTCTCACTTTGAAACTCAAATTTGAAATTCGAAACGGTGTATCGCGTGTTGTTTGTGTGGGTGTGTTCCTGGTATACAAGCCAGAAGCCTAGGCCTCTTAACCTTGGTGACGTCGAGTGTCCATAGCGGGCCAATTTGGTGAGATCTTTCCGTATATTTCAGGGATCTCCATTAGAAGCTGTATCCGGCTGCGTTTTGTTTTCTTAATTTGGACTTTTAAAGCCACGCGTGAATAGAATAGAATAGAATAAGTACTCTTTATTAACAACATTGAATTTAACATCATTGTAAGCTATAAATAGGCTTTAGGGAAATGTTTTCATATTATATCTAGGAGCGAGGGATACTAAGACACTCTATTACTCTAGCCTAAAATACGGTATCGCTCTAGAATTCGCACTCCACGATTTTCTTCATTTAACATTGTACTAAATTACCAAAACTGCCTTGAACAAGCAACTTATTTCATAGCCTGTAAAGTCAAGTCTTGTACATAAAGGAGCTGTTTCTCTCGTTTACCCGTATCCCAATTCTGCGCCCACGACTGTATATCTGACACTATGTATGTCAATATGTCTGATCACAATCCATGTACCTGGATTCGAACATGTGCGCAAAATTGGACTCGAAGTTAAAAAAGATTAAGTTAAGAAACAAGAATAGCAAGGCTCATAAATCTGAGGCGTCCCCTGTCAGCTTTATTGTTTCTCAAAAACAAACCCACGCACATGTTTGCTGAGAAGGTCTTGCGATACCATAAAAACAAAAGGCTTTCTTTTTAAAAATGGGCATAAGTTTGCGTATGACAAAAGAAGGCAATTGTCTAGTTCGAACTATAGCTATAGCCCATCAAATAAATAATGTAATGGGGTTGACTTTCGACCACGTGTCTGTCCGACCACGCTTCTTCATAATATCGCTCTTAAATAATATACAAGAATTTCTCCCTAACAGCAATCTCTCCCAGGAACAAAGGATAACAAATACACAATCACGCAGTATAACAAGACGTTCTGAGGTGGAGAGGATTTATATTAATCGCCGCGTCCGAGTTCTATCTTCTAAATTTGCACGTGCACACGGATACAAGACACACACTAGTGTATTCACCTACAGGCGAACCAGTACCCAGCAACATGCATATCCTCTACAAGGACCAGCACTATGATAGCTGGGCCATTACCGACGATGAACATTACAACAGCAACCCGATTGATCTAATGAAAATCAAACAACGTCAAAACAACACAATTAAGCCTTTACCAATTAACTAAGACGCGGAACTCTCAATTAGGGGCATTCATACAGCCTGCATACAAGAAACAGGTAAAAACTCAGGAGCTCTACAACCAACACAGAAAAACTGCAAATAGAAAAGACAAAAGCGAGATCATCATGCAGGATAACATGGTCAAAGGGCACTCAGAAATCCCAATTGGATCAAATTATCGCCACATGCAACAGAAAAACTCTTCGAACTTATTACAGGCGAATGGGCCGCTAGGGGCACATCCGACCATAAAATAATCTGGGGTCTGCTAACAAACAACAAACAAACCGATACAAGGATTTCAATTATAAACAGTGCCATTATGTCACCCTGAATAGTAAATTCACGAATACAAAATACCAAGACTGCATATCAAAAAACTAAAAGATATGTAGGTATCAACTCAACGGACAAAACATCGAAATACCCTGGAATACCATAACGGAAGTATTAAAAGCGGCTGCCCAGGAAACTGATTCTGCAGCCAGTTCTCTCCAGAGATCATCGATTAGCTCTTGCTAAACTACAAAAAGCTAAACTTCTACAGAATAGGCAACTAGATAATCCAAATAGTTACAACCTAGTAAAAGAATGTCAGGCAACTCTTCAAAAGGTTAAATATCAGGAAGAGCAAAAATCATGTAGGGCCTGCCTCAATGAATGGGGGAAAACCACCCTGCAAAATGCATGCAGATGCTATACTTTTTTACAATAGAAACAAACTTCAAACAAAACGTCGAAAAAGATCTACTTAGATACCGATGACCAAATGGGAGCAAATATTTAAAAAATCCGAGGGCCATCTTACACCAACAATTAATACAAACAATCCGATAACCATAGTACAGTGTGATGGACCCATCGCGGATGACGTGATGGAAATCATTAATAAAATGCGAAACGGGTCAGCTCCCGGACCAGACCAAGTGGTAATCGAGCTCTACAAAACAATTCCAGAAATATTACAAGAAGCCGTCACCAAACACATGAACAAAGCTTGGACACAGAACGAAGCACCCGACACGTGGCTGGAGACCGTACAAGTACTAATTCCAAAAAAAAAAACAATAACCATAAAGATGCGAATGAATATCGCCACATACATATCGGTTTGCAACACGAGTCAGAATTTACGCATCCTACGCACTTAAAAAAATAGACGAGATAATAACGGAATTGGACAAATACTAACCGACCTTTTTAAACAATAGATCAACAGACGACCATATATTTACGCTTAAAAGGGTCTTAGACGAAGAACGGCGTGCAGGTAAAAGAATTTAAGTACTCGCCCTCGAACCAACCAATCGCTAACCAATAGGACCATCAAGCATGATACATGGCCTAAAAGTATCGGCACTTACTAAAATTAACAGGTCAAGACTCAGAAGATATGAGCGAGTTATCATTAGAAACTTGATTAACCACTCTAGGAATAAACCAAGACAAAAGAAAATGCATGAAATCTTAGACGGAAAAACAGTAACCAAACGCATCAAGAACCACAGGATGTGCTACCTCGCAAATGCCTACGGGCGCCGCAACCACACCTACTGCATGCAGCAATGCAGTACAAGGCCAATTCCAAGAAGGCCGACCTATTTACACATGGAACGACAATCTAAAACAGGACATGAGGTACTTACTTCGACAAGGGAATCAATTTTTGGACGGATACAGCTGGGAAAAGGCTAGGCAGATGATGATGATGCCAGCTGAAGATAGAAGTAAGATGAAGATCGCTGCTAGTGAAACTTACAAAAACCGGAAACGGATAGTAGCGAAACTTCCGACGAAGACATCGAAAACAGCAGCATGTGACACAACAAAACAAGCAATTACATACAAAAGAACCGAGAAAGCAGTAGAAGCCCGCCAAAAGACGCACCGACGAAGCTCGACCTGAACCAACCTGGCGGCAAGGTCGATAAAAGATGCCCATCCATAGATAACAATTACCCATCTCTCCACTAGTCCAATGCTTACTCTAGGATGCATATCCGGTAGGCTCTTAAATCCTTACCTATCCTACGGGCACGTCTTCCCTACCATTACCGCGCCCCCCGGTCTATTCCTTGATATGCAATGGTCGCTGTAGCACCATGAACATGAGGCTACAGGAGCTAGTGCGAATCTTGGGGTTCATTCGATTAATCGAGTCTGGTTTAACCACGCTGGGATCGGTGCAATTCATTCATTCATTCATTCATTCTATGGTATCAAATGCAAGTAGGTTCTCGAAAACTAGAAAGAAAATACGTCTATTTGGCACTCACCCTACAAGGCAAACAGTACAAATGCTACAATATTCATCACGCTAATATTATAAAGGCGAAAGTTTGTGAGTGTGTGTGTATGTTTATATGTTTGTTCTTCACGCTCAAACGGCTTCACCAATTTTGATAAAATTTTGTATAGAGGTAGCTGACACATATAGGCTACTTTTTATCCGATATTCCCACGGGATCGAAACTTATGCGGGTGAAACCGCGGGGCACAGCTAGTTGCTTCATAAATATTTAAAAAATTCGTAAAACAAAAACAACGCAATGGATATTGTTGAACTGTCAAATCGGAATGGATTGCCATTCCAAGTGTGTTACGCAATTAGGATAACGTACTAAGCAGTGTCGTGCATTGCATAAAGGCATATTAGCAGTGGCTATCTCGATAAATCACCATAAGCCTGTCAATTACATTTTTGGCCGTACAAAGTGACGGATATTGAGATCGCCGTAGTGAGATAAAAATGAAAATCCAAGATGGCGGCTGTAATTTCTTTTATATTTTTTATCATGGGTGTCGTTTTCATAGTTTTCGAGGGTGCTGGAGCCGAAAACAAAGTCAAAATGAAAATCCAAGATGGCGGCTGTAATCTTTTTTTTTTAGATACTTTTGTTTTATGCTTCCGATTAGTGACCGCATCTGCCTAGACTAGACCCGGCCTAGTGCCTGCCTACCTATTCTTAAGGTCTCAACAAAACTAACAAAAGAAGCCCAAACTTGGCACACCTAGCTCAGCTCGGCTATTAGTTCCAGTAGCAGTCTTCGAAGTACACCTGCAGGTCACTCCATCAAGTCCGGAGGTAAGGTCTCAACATAACTAAGAAAACGAGCCCATACTCGGCACACCTAGATCAGCTCGGCTGTTAATTCCAGTAGCAGTCTTCGGAGTACACCTGCATGTCACTCCATCAAGCCCGGAGGTAAGGTCTCAACATAACTAAGAAAACGAGCCCATACTCGGCAAACCTAGCTCAGCTCGGCTGTTAGTTCCAGTAGGAGTCTTCGAAGTACACCTGCAGGTCACTCCATCAAGTCCGGAGGTAAGGTCTCAACATAACTAAGAAAACGAGCCCATACTCGGCACACCTAGCTCAGCTCGGCTATTAGTTCCAGTAGCAGTCTTCGGAGTACACCTGCAGGTCACTCCATCAAGTCCGGAGGTAAGCTCTCAACGTAACTAAAAAAAACGAGCCCATACTCGGCACACCTAGCTCAGCTCGGCTATTAGTTCCAGTAGCAGTCTTCGAAGTACACCTGCAGGTCACTCCATCAAGTCCGGAGGCAAGGTCTCAACATAACTAAGAAAACGAGCCCATACTTGGCACACCTAGATCAGCTCGGCTGTTAGTTCCAGTAGGAGTCTTCGAAGTACACCTGCAGGTCACTCCATCAAGTCCGGAGGTAAGGTCTCAACATAACTAAGAAAACTAGCCCATACTCGGCACACCTGACTCAGCTCGAATTATTCCGTGCTGATCCCCTGAACCCCCCCTCCACACCCCCGCCTCGATCCCCTCCTAGATCGTCTTCTGTTTTAATCTCTGTCTTATTCACTAAAAACTTTCTCATACCGGTTTGAACCGCTTTTTCTTTTGTTTTTGATCCTGAAGGATCCGTCAGCAACAAAAATAAGTACAGGTTTTATAATACATAAGTTCGTAATTTCTTATTATAACGGATACGTGTATGTTAGTATTGAGGAACAACGACTCCACATTTTCGTCTTTGTCAAGTCACCGCACCCGGTTTGAACCCTTTTTAATAATTTTACAGATGGCAGATGTGAAAAATGTTACAATTTTTCATGATGTGTGTCAATTTAGTGGTTTTCGAGGGTGCTGAAACCGATGGTGAGGTCAAAATGAAAATCCAAGATGGCTGATGTGAAAAGTGTTACAATATTTTCATCCCATCATGAAAAATTGTAACATTTTTCACATCCGCCATCTTGGATTTTCATTTTGACCCCACCGTCGGTTTCAGCACCCTCGACAACCACGAAATTGACACCCATCATGAAAAATTGTAACATTTTTCACACCCGCCATCTTGGATTTTTATTTTGACCCCACCATCGGTTTCAGCACCCTCGAAAACCACGAAATTGACACCCATCATGAAAAATTATAAAAATTTTCACATCCGCCATCTTGGATTTTTATTTTGACCCAACCATCGGTTTCAGCACCCTCGAAAACCACGAAATTGACACCCATCATGAAAAATTGTAACATTTTTCACATCCGCCATCTTGGATTTTTATTTTGACCCCACCGTCGGCTTCAGCACCCTCGAAAACCACGAAATTGACACCCATCATGAAAAATTGTAACATTTTTCACATCCGCCATCTTGGATTCTCATTTTGACCTGACCATCGGTTTCAGCACCCTCGAAAACCACGAAATAGACACCCATCATGAAATATTGTAACATTTTTCACATCCGCCATCTTGAATTCTCATTTTGACCTCACCATCGGTTTCAGCACCCTCGAAAACCACGAAATTGACACCCATCATGAAATATTTTAACATTTTTCACATCCGCCATCTTGGATTTTCATTCTGACCTCATCATCGGGTTCAGCACCCTCGAAAACCACGAAATCGCCACCCATGATGAAACATGCGCGTTCGCACACAGCTCGGGGCACCAGAGAGTACTTGGAGAAAACATTTGTATTGCCGTGGCTTCAAATCCCATCGAGCACGCATGAAACATTTAAAAAAAGAATCTTTATTTAATTTCGTAAATCATGAAACTTTTAATTTCTTTTGACTGTACTTACTTGTCATAAAGAGCAAACTTACATAATGTGGATAACACAAAGATTAAAACAGAAGATGATCCAGGAGGGGATCGAGGTGGGGGGGGGGGAGGGGGGGTTCAGGGGATCAGACCGGAATAACTCCTCAGC
This sequence comes from Mesoligia furuncula, assembly GCA_916614155.1. Lineage (NCBI taxonomy): Eukaryota > Metazoa > Arthropoda > Insecta > Lepidoptera > Noctuidae > Mesoligia > Mesoligia furuncula. The sequence goes on along the minus strand of OU744817.1, from coordinate 8,941,832 downwards.
TCGGCTGTTAGTTCCAGTAGCAGTCTTCGAAGTACACCTGCTGTGCAGGTCACTCCAGCAAGTCCGAAACGAAATATGACTTTATAAACCCTACTTACTTCTAGAAAAATTATAAGACTGTGAATCAAATCTTTCCTTGGGTAATAGGTACATACAGAATCCGTGAAGTATCAAGTTTTGTATGTCAAATATTTAGTATCCGTACAGCGATCTTCTTTTAGCACAAGCTGCTGCTTACAACCGACACAGAGTCCACTCACAACGGCGGCCGAGCGCAGACTAATGTTTCATTACAAATTTTTGTGCAATAAACCAAGACAGTGACCAGTAAAATAACCCTTATTTCAATCCAATAAGATTCACGTATTACAGCTAAATATGTGAAAAAATAGACTCCGATTTTTATTTTTTTCTGAGCTTATTTTTAACATTTTGATAGTTCTTTTGGCTACCTTTTTGAGTTGAACATGTCTGCTTACATACAATATTTTAAAATAAATATGTATATGTTATTAAATAGAAGAAAAATGATCCCAAAGACAGCGCGATATCGTAGATTTTGTGTGAAGAGGCAACGGAAATTATTTTTTACTATAATTATTATAAACCAACATTTTCGAATAAAAAATGGCTACCATTTGGAGATGAAAGAGTAATCTATCTGTGGTAATTATTAGTTACATTTGGTTTCGTCTCATTTTGCCGCAAACGACGAGAACGAGGTTGTGAGTTCGAAACCAATAATATTATTGTCTGTTACGCGTTCTGTTTTGCAATAATTTTTTTAAGTCATAAATAATAAATTATAAATTTAGCTACAAAAAAAACCGAACAGAAATAAAAAACGATAATGATGGTAAAAACGATTTTATTTTATAAATAAAATTATTATAAGAATAACGTAAATGATATAGGTAACTTTTACCTGCTTACTAAGGGAGCGTTCAAGTATTACGTAACGCATTTTTTGTAGATTTTAGACCCACCCTTCCCCTCCCTAAATGTTACGTAACATCTAAGTGACCATTTTTACCTAAAAGTCACAATTAGGTGTTATGTTGCGCAAAGTACCGGAAAGCCGCTAAAATACCGTTGTTATTGTTTTGATCGCGTTTACAATAATAATAAATAAAAAAAGAGATTCTTAAGTTATATGTTATTTATTTAGCAAAATTTTTGAACTAATAAGGTATTTAAAAAACAATTTAATTGCGAACAATTAAATCACGTACAATACAATCGAGGGATTCCCGTAAAACATAAACGAAAAGGGTTGCCAACTTGGGACATTTTAATTTCCTAGTTTTTTATAAAAATAAAAAAAGTTACGTAACGCGTTGTTCCTTTGCCCCCTCCCGCCCCTGTAACGCACCGTAACGTTTTACAAGACCCCCCCGCCCCCCCCAAATTACGTTACGTAATACTTGAACGTTCCCTAATAACGTTGTTACATACTTCACAGAGTTTAATGTAGTGAATCAACATGTTAGAATATTTAGAAATATAGGTCATCATCATCTGCCTAGCCTTTTCCCAACTATGTTGGGGTCGGCTTCCAGTCTAACCGGATGCAGCTGAATACCAGTATTTTACATGGAGCGACTGCCTATCTGACCTCCACAACCCAGTTACTGGGTAATACGATACCCCTTGGTAAGACTGGTTGTCAGACTTTCGGGCTTCTGACTACCCGTAACGACTGTCAAAGATCCACAAATGACAGCCGGGACCAACGGCTTAACGTGCTTTCCGAGGCACGGAGGGGTCTCGATATGTAAAGATGGTCACCCATCCACAGACCAACCGCGGCAAGCGTAGCTTAACCTGATCGATCGACCTGTGCGGCTGTTATTATTTAGTATTTAGAAATATAGGTATTAGATATGTATTTCTATTTATTTCATAACAATAACATCACCACATTAAATATCATTTAACTGAATAAAATAGCATTATATGTTAATGTTTTACCTATATCAATTTGTTTTGTAAGTAGTTATTTTTAGTTATAAATAAGGTTTTGACAAAAACTAGGTATGCGAAATACTTCGTTAAAAATTATAACAATAGTTAATTTAACACACACACTGACACGTTAGTATTGTTTGTGGCCAACACTGTTCACTGAAGTCATTCAGTGGTGCTTTTAATAGCGAAGTGGAGCACCATTTTTTTCTACTACTTTTTGCAAGCGGTTCCGCATACCGCGCACCATATTCCAACAACAATCACTTCCTCTCATGAATTCCCTTGTTGATGTCACAAGTTGGGCCAAATTTTCCAGGACGATCTTTTTGAATATTCCCTGTCTCTTCAAAATGTCTTAGACACAATCTGACTGTATTTCTCTGAAACAACACAATAAGCATAATTTTAGTAACGAAGTAAGCATAATTTTTCGAATAAGTTTGCAAAAATACGTTTATATAAACCACATTAGACATGACATGATCTCATAATGAAACACAGTTAATTTTCTATTATTCATTCACAAGTTTTTAAGCCAACTAACAAATTGAGGAATAGCTATAAGTAGATATAAATGAAGCATAAAAAAGAATACACTTACCGCTATATTGTTTCCTAGCAATCGCTTTAATACCAACATTCTCCTCATGCAAATAGATTATTTTGTATTTTAAATATTCACTCAACTGAGACATGACGAATCGTCATGTCTCAGTTGAGTGAATATTTAAAATGGTTGAGTGGTATTAAAGCGATTGCTAGGAAACAATATAGCGGTAAGTGTACTGTACTGTACTGTATCAAAACTGATAATTAATAAAAAGGAAAAAGGCGTGTATTTTCGCAATTTAGTAAGGCAAGGTAAAAATGTTCGCGCGTATTCACTGCTATTTGTGCATAGAATGTCTTGTTCAATTTATTCTTCTACCCCATATTCCTAATATTATCTCAATAGCAGTTTTTGTTGAATATGCATAATGACGTCTAACTACCCACTTATTGAAAAAGATGAAAATTTTATTAATTTAATTGATGTGCTTGTTCTTTACAATAATGCAAGAAATACTTAACGAACAATTTATATACTTATTGAAAACAAAATTAAATATTGAGACAGGACTTGAACTTGCATCTTACACGTCTCAGCCTTACACACAAACCACAACACCAGATTAACTTGGGTAAGACAGATGAAATAAGGTATCAGTAGCAATGACACAAATTATCAGAATATTAACCTAACCTTTAAGTCTTGCTGCATAAAAATGAAAATTGCGTAACAAATACCCATATACATAGTAAATGACCTAACACCAACATCTTAAAGCTCAAGTTTGCATAGCAAAATTATTTATTGTTTCTGTTCATCGAGTAGCGTTAGTCTGATAAACTCATACATATTGAATAACCTTTAATGTTATGAGCAGAGGGTGCAAAGGACTAAACCAATATTTATCTTCTGTCCTTTTCTAATTGAAATAGAAAGAAAAAGATGCATGAACTTAAATTTAGTTTAGTTTGTGAACAACAGCATCGACGCCATTATTTATTGTTTTAGACAACTTAGCCGGACGCCGGCGACGCCGCCGCCGTCACAAGTGGACACTCCACATGATGAGCGTTCACTATTCCTTAAGCCGGCGTCCAGTTATACTCGTAAGTGACAACTTAATACCAACGTTTTTAGTGTGTAACTCAGTTATTAAATATGCACTAATTATAATTTATTTTAACATTTTAGATCAGCAGAGTGAAGTTTTTGAATTTGTTCTTGTAAATCCGTCCTCTGGTAAGTTCCTTATCAATGGAATCGGTAATAGAATATAATAAGGTTGGGAAAAGTTATAAAAATAAATGGTTGTTTCAGCTGCGTCTATGGATGTGGATACCGCTGGGTCAATCACATTGAGTCCAGCAGTGTCTGGTCTTTCTGCAGATCTAAGTAAGTGCTCCATTTAGTTGTGTCGCAGGCCCCCATAAGTTTAACCTTTTAACCGCTTGTGTCGCATAAATGCGACACAAATATTTCCATGCCCCTACCGCTCGTGTCCTATTTCCGCAACAGAGAACATGCATGTTTTTTTTCTTTCTATTTAACGATTGCTCCTCCTTATTTGTTGTAGGCATTTTTTTATCGATTTAGGTATTCAGCTGCATCCGGTTTGACTGGAAGCCGATCCCAACATTGTTGGGAAAAGGCTAGGCAGATGATGGTGATTATTTTATCGATTTGTAGCCGCGCGCTAGGGGCACGAAAATTGGTATTTAGCCAAGCGCTTAAAAGGTTCATAAATAAAATTAAGTTTTAATTATTTTCTTTCTATATTGTTTTATTTATTTATTTATTTATTTATTCATTTGTTTCAGGCGACGCAGGCCCATAAATATATACCTTAACCTAAACATACATATTTTTATTATAATAAAATAGAACTTCACTTCACTAGCTTGTTCTTGTGCTGTTCTGTGGTACTTGTCCGCGGAAGCGACGGAACACCACGTCCTGCGGCCAGAAGTCTTCTTCCATGACGACGGGCAGATAACAATTCGGCACGCGCACCACGAACGCCTTGAAGTTGACGTTGCGGTACGACTCCAGTAACTGACTGTTTTATTTACTGCTGATGGTTCTGGCAGTGAAGTAGACGCAGAAGACGAACAAGCTGTCGACATTGATGTCGATTGCCTGGTGCTAGCAGGACCGCCAACTCTAGCTACCGATAGCCTAGCAGTGCTTGAGGACATTGACCCGTTAATTATGAACACCATTGCACAGATGGACAGACAAAATGACACTGCGATGCGTGCTATACTCCCTATGGATTGTATCCTTTTCGATTGGCGATCTAATATGGCTGATTTTACGGGTGTTCGAGAAAAATTTACAGGAACTCCGGGTCCTACATTCCCAATGTCGGAGATCCAGAGTCCTGTAAGCGTCTTCTTGAAGATCTGGGACCAGTCCATCATGTCGCTAATTGAAAAGGAGACGAACGGGTATGCAGCGCAGTACCTCGCCAGACATTGTGTTAAAGCGAATGCCCGCTCGCGACGGTGGTACCCAACCAACGTGCATGAGTTGTATGTATTCTTCGCTGTCATGATCCACCAGAGCCTTGTCCCTATCCCCGTAGAGTCAGAATACTTTTATCCCTCTTCTCGCGCGACCGCCATGCCGTTCTTCAAAGATTACCTTTCATATAATAGATTCACCCTGCTCAAAAAATTCCTCCACTTCGCTAATAATGATCTTTCTGAATCCCTTTCCTTGGAGGAACAAAGGTTACATAAAATTCAGCCCATAAGTAACCATCTGAATCGCAAATTCCAAGATTTGTACCTGCCAGGCCAAAACATCGCTATTGATGAATCACTGCTTAAGTGGTTTGGCCACTTAAATTTTATTCAGAAAATAGCGACGAAAGCGGCCAAAACAGGTATCAAATCGTATGAACTTTGCGAGTCACATACCGGGTATTTATGGAAATTCTATATTTACGCTGGAAAGGCTGCCACCGCTGACAGTGAAGATAGAGAGGACCTGACCGACAGACCTGACCAGACCGCCACCACTGACGGTCAAAATAGAGAGGACTTGACCGACAAACCTGACCAGACCGTACAAGCGGACGGGACCGACCAACCTGACAGTACCGACTATCAGCCTGCTACTGCTACAGCGAAGATTGTGTACGACCTCGCCAGTCCTCTGTTTGGAAAAGGCTACACTCTAATAATGGACAACTATTATAACAGTCCATTATTAGCGCGTAGCCTTAAGTTGAGAGGTACTGATTGCTATGGTACCTTGCGTTTAAATAGGGAGAACGTACCTGATAGCATGAAGTGCCTCAGCAAGCAACAACTGGGGAAGGGCGACGTCGTAGCGTCCACAAGCGGTGACCTAAATGTCATCGTTTGGAGGGATGAAGGTCTTGTGAGTATGGTGTCCACATACCACAGGGTGGAAGTTGGTGCAACTGAAAAGTATGGCAGTTGGAAATTCAAACCGAAGGTGGTCCTGGACTACAATCTGGCCATGGGAGGGGTGGACAAAAAGGACCAGATGCTGGCAAACTTCCCATTAGAAAGGTTGAGAACCAAAATCTGGTACAAAAAACTTTTTAGGAGGCTGCTCAATGTTTCGGTGCAGAATGCTTTTATCATTTACAGATGTAAGGATAAAAGCATTACGCACCGAAAATTTCGACTCTTACTCGCTGATGGCCTCCTAAAAAGTTTTTGGCATCCATACGTCACTCGTGGCACACGCGTGGATACCACCCGCCAAGTACCCAGCACACTACGGGGTAGATCATTGAAGAATAACCACTACAGTGTAAAAATTAAACAGGCCCCCTTAAAGAGAAGCTGTGTGTGGTGTTCTGAGAGTAAAAAAAAAACATGTCGATCCATGTGGATGTGTGACGTTTGTGATGTGCCTTTGTGTGTAGAATGCATGAAGCCATATCACACACAGCTACGGGTATGACTGAATTTTTTTGTTCTCATGACACCTCACACATGTTCTTTCATTATTTATTTTTTTCTCCTTTTTTTATTTTTTTGTGTTGCCAAAGCGGGCATGACGAAGTGGTTATTCTTCGATGTGCGCGTGTGTTGGGTAACTGCCGTAGGTACTTTTCGGTTGCAGACTTCTACTTCTTTTGTTTTTTTCTATTGTTTAATTTTCTATTGTCTAATTTCACCATGGATAATTAATGGTAAAATCAATATTTTGTAACCATATTTTGATTTAAGTGAACGTTGAGTTTCTTGCTCGTTCTTTTCTCTAAAAGTGCCTGTAACTACACTTCCTCCTTATGCACGATAACGCTCGCTTGTTTTCACACTTCCCGTGCCACATCTGAATACCTCGAAGAAGTCGGTATCGCCACATTGGACTGGCCAGCGCTCAGCCCGGACTTGATCTTTGATCCCTTTGAGCACGTGTGGGGTGAACTGAAGAGGAGGGTTCGTTCCAGAAATCCTGCTCCTTCAAGTGTGAATGAGCTGAAATCTGCTTTGATAGAGGAGTGGGAAGGTATCCCGCAAGAATCGATTCAGAAGCTGATTAGGTCAATGAAGGACCGTCTCGGAGCAGTTATTAGAGCGAGGGGAGGGAACACAAAATATCGAAACTTAATTTTAAGGCCAAATAAAATTTTTATTAATTCATTTTTGTTGTTTTCTTCCTTTATTATAATTTTTCATTATCCTTATGATTTCCTAACTCCTTCACTCAATCTGGGATAGCTCCTTAAATACTGGTGTGATTTAAATGAATTTGGTAACAATTTATAATAAAAATAAATAGCATATAGATTTTTAGTTTTACGGTCTTCCGAGTGCGTAAATCTGTAAAAAACAATGTTATCTATCTCACATTATAAAAATGTAGTGAGCACTAGCCAAGTAGCCAATGAGCTGGAGGGACATTGTTAGCTCTTTCGCTAAACAATAGAAACCGGTACCTACGATCTGGCACGGAGGGGTCACGGTATAAAAAGATGGTCACCCATCCACAACCAACCGCGGCAAGCGTAGCTTAACCTGATCGATCGACCTGTGCGTCTGTTATTATCTAGCCACGGGCCCCTCTTTATTTATATCTATAATAAATAAAGAATATTATATTTTGGTTTTGATTATGCCATATTTATTTCCATTGATTTTGCCATGCATATTTGTTAAACAAAGTAATTTTGATGTTTCTCATCTGCCAGGCGTCCCGCGACGGCTCCATTTTTTCTATTTGACTTTTCTAAACGTCAAACGTGTTCAACATCACGTACGGTACGCACAGGGCCCGTAACATAATCATTTACAGGGCAATTTTTGGCAATTGCTATGCAAACGGTCCGGGATTTTTTTCATCAGGAATTTTTAAGGAACAGCCCTGTGTGGATTTTAGCCCAGTTCGGTTGCTGGCAAAAGGCTCGCCGACTTCGACATAACCGGTGAAACGTGGGTATACAGGTATACCTCGTGTATAGGTATACACGTCAAACCCTTCATGGATTACACGCGTAATGTATCTATACAATCTTGAAATTGCCGCATATTGCTCGTTATTGACTAGACGTCATAGTTAACTACACACATCAAAAGTGTCTAGGGATCAAGCATTTTTATGCGGATTTCTTGAGATTGAGATGTGGCTTTGTAATAAATTTATGATTTTATAAATTTATATGGATCCTTTTTGGTGCATTTCATAATTTGAATCAGGAACTGTGAATCAAATTCGAGTAAAAGATGAAAATCAGCTGTCAATATTTTCCCTATAAAAACATACAACGCATTGAAGACATTATTAGTGCTACTGTTTCCCTACTACTGATTAAAACCAACGTTATTATGGAGCGGCGACGTCATTTAAGCAGGGAAGAAATGCTCAGAGCCGTGGGAATGATAGAAGCTGGTTCCCGGCAACGTACTGTGGCTTTAGCTCTGAATACAAGTCAGAGTGTTATCAGTCGACTTTGGACACGTTACCGAAGCACTGGTACCGTGGCTGAGCGCCATGGAGGACGGTATCGCTGCACCACACGGAGACAAGACCGATACATTCAAATCTTAACTCGAAGAGCTCCAACAATAACCGCCATGATGTTAGCCGTGAGGCTTCATCACTCTTCAGGGAACTTAATTAGCGACCAAACAGTCAGAAACCGCTTGCATGAAGTGAACCTTCATTCCCGAAGACCGCTACGGGTACCACCTATAGCAATGCACAATCGTAGGATTCGATATCAATGGGCTCTTGAACACAGAAATTGGGCAGAAGAACAATGGCGTTTCGTGTGCTTTTCTGATGAGTCTCGTTTTGGTATGAGACCGGATACAAGACGTATACGACACTGGAGAACCCCTGGACGCCAACAGCGATTAAAATCCTGCCAGGAAGTCCATCCTTATAGTGGTGGAACCATCATGGTATGGGCGGGTATTTGGATCGGCGGAGGAACTGAGTTGATTTGGATCAGAGGCAACCTCAACGCTCAAATTTATGCTGAGACGATTGTATCAGACGTCATCGTTCCTCTACAAGTGCAAATCGGTCCCTTATTTCAGTTAATGCATGATAATGCACGACCGCACACCGCAAGAGTTGTAAGACAGACTCTCGCCGCAGCTAACATCAATGTCCTGCCCTGGCCTGCTCAGTCGCCAGACTTGAACCCGATTGAGCATGCATGGGATATGCTACAGAGAAGAGCTCTGCCGAATATGGAGGGTATCCAGTCGCAAGAAGACCTTTTTTTGTTGTTGCAACGAACATGGGCGGCCATTCCACAGCGTGATTTGGATGAACTCATTTTGAGTATGCCAAACCGATGTTCTTGTGTTGTTAGTGTTCGCGGTAGAAACACGGATTATTAATTGTTTAAGTTACCCAATAAAATTTTAAAGAAAACTGTTATTTCAGTCTTTTTTTCGAACTTTTGTGTTAGTGGTTCAAATGTCAAAAATCCCTTTATTAGGAAAATGGCAAATTTCTTTATTAATGCAAAGGTGACTTGGTTTATCGTTACTGTGATTTTAATTAATATCAATCAGGAGAAAAGTTATTGCAAAAATATATGTTGATCCCTAGACACTTTTGATGTGTGTATTATAGAGGTATGAGGAACTGGGTTTAAAGTTCACTCATCCATACTAATATTATAAATTCGAAAGTAACTCTGTCTATCTGTAATTCTGTGTGTTACCTTTTCACGCCTAAGCCACTGAACGGATTTCGATAAAATTTGGCAGAGAGATAGATTGCATCACGGGGAAGGACATAGGATCGTTTTTATCCCGACATTCCCACGAGATCGACAGTTACGCGGGTAAAACCGCGGGGCGATGCTAGTACTCTATAATATGAAAAGGGAGGATCCTCCGACCAGACGAGTGTCGTGTCTGGTGGGTAGCTGCCCGATGATTCATGTCGGGCTGTTGTATATTATGCTAGTTGCGAGGTGCAGGATTTGGCGTGACATCACTATGACGCGTAGTTCGCATGTGACGATGTAGATACCGCTGCAAAATTATTACCGGGCAACTAAAATTGCACAATTCTTGTTCCGTGCAAGTGCATCTTATGGTATTAATTCCACATCTGGCAATTTTTGCCATAAAGTTTTTTGAGACGATATTATTGTTGGCGTTTGTAGACTCTTTTCGACTTTGTTATCTTCTGCTGAACTCTTGTCTTGTTCAGCTGTGGTAGTTGTGTTATTATGGCTTGTTATTTTTATGTTGTTTTCCTTACACCAGCGCTGCCACCATTGGTAGATTGTGGTGCGCTGAAAGAAAAAAACATTCATTTAAAAACTTTGATTTCGAAATGAGCTAGAATAAAATTGCCCATGAATACGTTTGTTCAACTTAAGGCTAAGTTCAGAACTTCAGACGATTAGACAAATGTTTTTTGTGTTACGTCGCCTATCGACCGACCGCAACCATGCAACCGAAGTCATCCGAAGTACACATGAACTGCATGTGGCCAGCTGCACCTAGTCGTACCCGGCTAAAACTAGGTGTAGCCCGCACTTCGGCTATTAGCCGTGACATCCTAATATTATAAATTCGAAAGTAACTGTCTGTATGTATGTATGTTACCTTTTCACGCCCAAACCACTAAACGGATTTCGATAAAATTTGGCAGAGAGATAGATTGCACCCCGGGGAAGGCCATAGGATAGTTTTATCCCGTTATTCCCACGGGATCGACACTTATGCGGGTAAACCGCGGGGCGTTGCTACTATACATAATAATAAAATAGTAACGAAAAGTTTTTGTCCTTTTGTCTGGATATATGATCCGGATTAGCGCAGAAACGGATGTATCGATTTGAATGAAATTTGGCACACATAGCCTAGATTCGGAATCTGGAAAAAGGTAATTTGATTCCGGCCGTGGGATAATTACCGATATCCACGCGAGCGAAGCTAGTATTGGATATAATAAAGATTGGTTCTTACCGGAACTCGAAATTGGTTAGCAATGTCGGTGACTGAAACGCCATTTAGTTTCATCGATATTATTTGTTGTTTGATTTCCTCGTCGATCCTGCACATAAATAAAATAATATTTTAATACATGTTATTTAACTTATGCTAGTACATGCAGTAGGTACAGACAGCAGCACATCAAGCTACTACAATCTGTCAAATTTCTTTAATTGATTTTCAACTTTATCGCTAAAACATTAGGTTCAAAGTTGATTGCGAAAGTTTGACAGTTTCGGGTAGCTTGATGTGCTGGCGTCTGTACAATATTTTTATCTCACGAAGCGACGCGTGCTTTACTTATGGTAAACAAGTGTACAAACACGCTGTGAATGTGTGTGTAAGCGTAGGAGCTCTCGGTTTCGTCCGAGACAGTAGCGATGTCGAAAGTGTGTGCGTGTGTGCGTCTGTTATGAGCTGACACTACTCATCTTCACGCACACATTCCATTCACAGCGTGTTTGTAAACTTGGTTACCATAACTAAAGCGCGCGTCGCTTCGTGAGATAAAAATACTATGTTACGCTTCCGTAAATATGACACATCGAGTTTCAGAAGCACAGCTTTCTAGATACTAGAAATATGAGTGGCAGTTAGTGAGTAACAGAGACGACGCTCTAGAATCTAGAGCGTCGTCTCTGTCACTCATAACTGTGTCTCTCTCTAAAGCTACCGTGTTCTGAAAGGGCGGTGACCCCCACATAGCGTCTGCAATACCGGCAAATGACGTCACTAAAACGTTATTTTAGATAGTAAATTTGTGTTTTCCTAGAGAGCTTTTTTGACACCGTAAAGTCAAACCCCAAAGATTTAAATCGCTAGATTTCACTCACAGCACAGCACTTAGTCACTCGAAAAACTGGCCATGCTGAAAAGACTGAGCTCACACATTATTATATAGCGTTTCCATGACAATTAAGTCAACTCACTGCGTCATTGTGTGTCAAAACGAAACGCGACTATCTTTTGACGCATAGTCAGCCTTTAATGTTCCCACTGCTGCAACACAGCCCAATCTCAGTGAGAGGGAGTGGGCATTAATACACCACGCGAGCCCAGTGCGGGTTGGTAGATGTCACACGTCTTCGAATTTTTGGTTCTAGGATATGCCATTTTCCTCACGGTGTTTTCCTTCACCGTTTTGAGAGCAGTGGTGATCAAATAATCTACACAAATTAAAGCACCTGACTGGGTTTGAAACTACGACCGTAGTAAGTCGCGGCCGTTACCACTGGGCCACCCCTGCTCTAGTAGTAGGGCGAATCTAACGATTTAAATCTTTGCCGGTGCCATCGTTTTCATGACAGCTGTCACTGGGGCTGTCATGTGGCGGCCAGCGCTCTTCTGCGAAACAGTACCTTTAGGCTCAATGGGTCGTATAAACGCTTAGGGTACGTTAAATTGTTAATGAGTGAATTACTTATGACTCCGGCCCGCTTTCAAGGGTACATAGGCTTTTCTTTCCTTGTGTTTAAACCCTGCCTCCGCTAGTCGTCTTCTTACACACCTGGAATGAAAGAAGGAAAGAAAATAATCGCGGGTACGTTGCGACCAGAAACTAGATACTTCACAAGAGCTCTCTTTTATGTAGAACAAACTATACAGGGTGTAACAAGACCAACCACAAAGTCTCAAGAAACTGTCAAATTTTCCCAATCAACTTTGAACCTTAATACTTTAGCGATAAATTTGAAAATCTATAGTAAAGAAATTTGACAGATTGTAGTAGCTTGATGTGCTGGCGTCTCGTCTGTACATCAAACTAAACTAAAAGTAACTGAGCAAAAATATTGCTGAAAAGCGACATTTATTTTTAACAACGGCTCAGGACCGTGGAAGTTTTTAAAGTTAAGTTACTTGTAACCAAAGATCGGAGTAGGTAGATTGATTTTTTGTAGTTGTATCATAAACGCCCACAGAAAGAATAACATGGATAAGCCATTTTCCCGGAAAGTAATTCCGGTATTTCCGGATCCAATTAAGTATTGTTACGAGCTTCGGGTTCGTGACAATTAAAAACTGCCGATTTAATAACCAAAAAAATGACACTTTAATAATCAACACTAATTACAACTCGAACACACTAATTACAAAACACAATTGCACTACTGAACGCTCTAAGTCGCACTTGAATATCGCTTCGATGTTATCACTTCGATCGCTTTATCCAAACTGTGTCGGTCGTGGCACGTCTCGGCCTTATATAGCGCCAAAGAGAGTTCTAGAACCTTCCATTGTAGAAACATCTAGAATGTTCGAGTACATACAGGCCCCGATCGACCAGATGTCGAAAGTTCGGGAATGTTCTAGAAAGGTCTCGCATCGAAATTTCTAGAAGGGTCTTGACGACTAGTTCCGCTACTCGATACTAGATGGCGCTAGTAGTAACTACTGTCGCCATGTACTAGGCATTAATTGTGGCGCGCAACACTGCCCCCTCCTAAGACATGCTCGTCCCGAGCATTATCGGTCCCATAATAACGCGCCAGTCGATCCACGTGGACGATCTTAGGAGTACCTCTTGCACCTTTCTGTATCCGGTAGGTTACGTCATTGATCTTTGTCACAATCCGGTACGGTCCGTCCCATTTAGCTTGAAGCTTAGGAGATTTCCCTTTGCTGCGGACTGGATTGTGCAACCACACTAGTGAACCTTCGTCGAACCCTATATTGTTCATTTTACGGTCATAACGGGTTTTCATCTTTTCAGACATTTGCTGGCCCGCTTGTCTGACGTGCTCATAAATGTCATTCATTTTGCGCAAGTCGTTCGCATACTCGGTTATACTGCGTGGGGCATCAGGTGGTATTCCGGTGATCAGGTCTGCAGGCAGCCGTAATTCTCTTCCAAAGTTTGCGAAAGCTGGTGTCACCGATGTACTTTCGTGAACAGTGCTTCGATATGACAACAAAAACGGTTGTATGTGCTTGTCCCAATCTCGTTGCCGATTTTCCACAACTTTGGCTAGGTACCTCTCCAGTGTCTGATTAAATCGTTCCACCATTCCATCCGATTGTGGGTGGTAAGAAGTTGTCCTCGTTTTATGAGTACCCATTACTCGGCAAGTTTCCTGAAATATTTGGGACTCAAAATTCCTTCCCTGATCGCTGTGAATCTCCAAGGGTACTCCAAAACGGCAGAAGACTTCATGAACCAGTTTATCTGCAACTGTTGAAGCTTCTTGGTTTGGAATGGCAAAGACTTCCGGCCACTTAGTGAAGTAATCCATCACAACCATGAAATACTTGTTACCACTATCACTTTCCGGAAACGGCCCCGCAACGTCAAGGGCTATTCTCTCCCATGGTGCACCAACATTGTACAATTTCAATGCACCTCTACTACGAGTCTGAGGTCCCTTTACAGCTGCACAACTTGTACATTTGCGACACCAGTCCTCGACATCGTCCCGACAGTGGACCCAGTAAAACCGTTCTCGTATCTTCAATAGAGTCCGTTTTACTCCCAGATGGCCTCCTGAACAACCATTATGGTACAGCTGTAGAACGTCCGGTACTTGAGCTTTAGGGACAACCATTTGCAAATGACAGCTGTCTCCCCGAGCGTTTTCCCATTTACGGCACAGGACTCCATCCTGAATCACCAAACTGTCCCACTGGGCCCAATAGCTTTTTGTGATCGAACTCATCGCTGAGACGTCGCTCCACCTGGGCTTAGGAGCTCTGGCCTTCATCCACTCCAGAATCGGCTTGATGTCCGAATCTTCCTGCTGTGCACGTTGTACGCTTTCCTTCCACTCATTGCTGAGGTCTGTCCTGAGCATCCTCACAGGTACCACTTCCTTATTCTCTTGATGCTTGCAGTCTTCAGGACAAGGTCTTCTTGACAATGCATCTGTGTTGCCATGAGATTTCCCGCTGCGATGTTTGACCACAAAGTCGTATTGCTGCTGCTGCTGGGCGGTGCTGTTAGCCGCACTACCCTTTGGAGACCAGCCATCTTCCCTTTCTGCAGTTCGCATAGGGCAACTGGATCGAAGGTGGCCCCTTTCCGCACAGCCGTAGCACTTAGGGCAGTATCTTCTATTGCGGTCGCGAACTGTAGCCGCACTGCCCTCTGGAGATCGGTCGACTTCTCTTTCTGCAGTTCGCTTAGGGCAACTGGATCGAAGGTGGCCCTTTGCCCCACAGCCGTAGCACCTAGGGCTGTATCCTTTATTGCGTTCGCGAACTGTAGCTGCTGCAACCTCCCTGACGCGATTGGAACGATGATCCTACCGCACAGCTTCCACCTCCAGTGCATGGGCCAAGGCGTCCTTAAGCGTCCCGTGGTGCCCGAGCCTCACAGCAGCTCTTACTTCAAGGTCGCGGATGCCGTCGATGAATGCCTGCACCAGGTTTCCATCAATAAGTGCAGGTACGGACTGGTAAGCTTTACGAACCAGCTTCTCCACTTCAAAGGCCCACTGCTGCAGGTTTTCGTTACTGCGTTGCACGCGATCCTTGAGCTGCGCACGAAACACGTGTTCCAGGTGAGCGTCGCCATACCGAGCCTCCAATGCCTCAAGGAGCTGCTCGTAGGTCACTTCCTTACCGAGAGCTTCCAGGACAGTTAAGGCCTGGTCGCACAGGCCTAGGGTGAGAGCAGTCATGGCCTGGCTTTTATTCCACCCGTTCGCCTTCATAACAGCCTCAAACTGGATTTTGTAGGCCGACCAGGAAGAAGTTCCGTCGAACGGTGGCACTTTAAATCCACGTAGCGAAGGTGTTGTAGCTACGGGGGCTGCGATTCCATCCCCAAGTTTAAGGTAATCCAGCGTTTTCTTCACGTCAGCCATCACGGTTAGCTTCACGTCAGCCATCACGTTGTCAACCCGATTATTTACTTGGTCGATTCGAGTTTCAGCTTCCGACAGGCGGTTGTCATGTTGAGCAACCTTATCCTTCACCTCCTTCATGTCTTTCCCGAAGGTAGCGTGAAGGTCCTTCATAAGGAGCATCTGCTCTTCCTGACGGCGCGCCTGCTCCTCCTTATCACGTTGGAGCTGTTCTTCCAACCGACGAGCCTGTTCCTCCTGTCGGCGAGCCTGTTCCTCCTGTCGACGAGCCTGTTCCTCCCTGTCACGCAGCAGCTGTTCTTCCAACCGACGGGCTTGTTCCTCCTTGTCCCGTTGGAGCTGTTCTTCCAGTCGACGAGCCTGTTCCTCCTGTCGCCGGGCCTGTTCCTCCTGTCGGCGGGCCTGTTCCTGCAGCATCATCATCAGGGCAGCAAAATCTGGCGCTGATGATGCTGGAGCAGCTGTGGACGGGCCGGCTTCCGCGGTCGGTAGCTGGCCTTCCGACCCCATTGGCGTTGTTCCACCGAATCGCCTTTGGTCCGTCTCCTGCTGGCGTTGACTCCGGGTACGGATACCCTCCGTGTCGTCTTTGGGTAAAACCGGCATTTTAATCCCCTCTTCTGACACCAATTGTTACGAGCTTCGGGTTCGTGACAATTAAAAACTGCCGATTTAATAACCAAAAAAATGACACTTTAATAATCAACACTAATTACAACTCGAACACACTAATTACAAAACACAATTGCACTACTGAACGCTCTAAGTCGCACTTGAATATCGCTTCGATGTTATCACTTCGATCGCTTTATCCAAACTGTGTCGGTCGTGGCGCGTCTCGGCCTTATATAGCGCCAAAGAGAGTTCTAGAACCTTCCATTGTAGAAACATCTAGAATGTTCGAGTACATACAGGCCCCGATCGACCAGATGTCGAAAGTTCGGGAATGTTCTAGAAAGTTCTCGCATCGAAATTTCTAGAAGGGTCTTGACGACTAGTTCCGCTACTCGATACTAGATGGCGCTAGTAGTAACTACTGTCGCCATGTACTAGGCATTAATTGTGGCGCGCAACAGTATTGTTAATGTTGGTAGTGATTATTATTACTACTCAAATTAAAATTAAAAAAAAAATAAGCACGTTAAGTTGTGCTCCACAAGATTATACGTTAATATTATTATAAGCGGTAGTTTTAGATTGTTTAGTTTTATTATAATCACTAAAACGGGAAATAGTGGCCACTTTTATCCGTTTTAGTGATTATAATAAAACTAAACAATCTAAAACTACCGTTTATAATACTTAATATTAACGTACTAGCTGCTGCCCGCGACGTCGTCTGCGTGAAGGCTCTACAGCACCAAAAATACCTAAGATGCCAGTGTCGCTATAGCATTATAGGTAAACAACTTTTAAAATAGCATTAAAATATAATTTTTTTTTGCAAGATAAGCAAGAGAAGAGAGTTATATGGGAATCCTGCTGAGTTCAGTCATAAGATGTGACTGAAGGAAATAGAGAAAATAATGCAGGAATACATTCCAGGACACAAAAGAGTAAAAATACGTACAAAGGTATCATACCTTACAACACTTCCCTATAAACTACGTTGGTAGTTATGCTGCCAGGAGGTCGACACCCGCTGCCCTCAGTGTCTGCCCCTGCGACTTATTGATGGTCATCGCGAAGCAAACACTCACGGGGAACTGTACGCGCTTGAACTGGAACGGGAAGTTATGAGGGGAATGCGTGGTATAAATACTGCCTCGCCGACGCCACAACCCGTAAGAATATCCGCCTCAATTGTGTGTCTGTGGAGCGAGATGACTTTAAGGCGGGTCCGATCCCGAAGACCGATAATCGGGACACCGACCTTAGCTTGATGGTATGCGCTGGAAGTCCACTTGCTGACATCCCAGTTCAGAAATTCCACGGGATAATGTGTGGCGTCATCTTGCTCGACAACAGTGTTTATCGAGGTGTAGACCACTTCATTCCCCTCAACTTCCGAGAGAATGCATTCGTTAATTGCTGCAGCCTGATCATTTTTGGGCGTCAAAATGGCCCGCTCACACACCCAAGAATTCTGCTGGTGCGGTATACGACTGATGTCCCCGTACACACAGCGAATGAGTTCTTCTAAGCTGGATACCACTCTACCGAGAGACTCTAGAAGCACCACTTGTCCACCTCTCTCTTCTGGTAGAGTGCCTTCGCCAAGACTTAGGAAGGACATCGAAGAATTCTTGAGCACGTGCATTGCCGCCGAGCCGAGCTCTCATATTAATGGGTCATATTAAGCGAAGCGTACGAACTCGTGACCACAACGAAGATCGTTTCAACGAAGCATTCACCTCGTCAGCCCTCGATCCCCGCGTCACCTCGGGAAGCGTTTGCCGAAAATCGCCACTGAACAGAACTGTGACACCACCCATCAAATGTTCGTTCCTGCGGATGTCCTGCAGGGTTCTGTCAACGGCCTCAACTGCCTTCCTATTGGCCATCGTACACTCATCCTATACGATCAGAGAGTAATCCTTGAGCACGTGTCCCTTGTCGCTGTTACTTGACAAACCACAAACAGGCGTTTCGGCGCTCTCTAAATCGATGAGAATTTTAAACATGGCATGTGCTGTCTTGCCACCAGGAAGCAGTGTGGCAGCGATTCCCG
Organism: Mesoligia furuncula; assembly: GCA_916614155.1. Taxonomy (NCBI): domain Eukaryota; kingdom Metazoa; phylum Arthropoda; class Insecta; order Lepidoptera; family Noctuidae; genus Mesoligia; species Mesoligia furuncula. Next base: position 8,923,391 of record OU744817.1, on the reverse strand, counting down.
ACGACGCTACAGCGATAGCAATTTTGCCTTGCCTCCTGACCTCTGCGAGTATGCCAGTGGTAAAAAATGATTTTCAACACACTTGCTCGTAAAGTGGCTCTTATTGAACCGCTTTTAGGTCCATAATGCAGTGTATTAAAAACGCGTGCTTTTTCTTTACTTTAATCCACATGTGCTTTATTTCCACAGATAACTATTTACTAGTCGGAGATGCGCGGTTTTTTAATCTCATCAATTCACTTTTTTTTAATAGTCTATATTGTCCTTGGTCCCAAAATTAACTAATATTTAGGACCTCGGACAATTTAAGGTGAATGCGCAGTGGTCTACCACTGCGCATTCACCTTAAATTTTCTTAGGTTTTTTGCAATTTTCAGGTCAGTGTCAGGTTTGTATCTTGATCAAAATATGATTTGCGACTCTAACAGGTACCTACATCTTTACAGAATTATAATCATTCGAATCATTAATACATCTTTCTTATGGAAAAGTTCTTAGGGAAAAAATCTAACTAGAAAGATTCTATTCTAATGACTATAATTCTGTAAATACATATACAGAGCGTTAGGTTAAACGAGGGACATACTTTGAGGGGAGTTAGTATTCATGAAAATGAGCAACTTTTACTATGGGGCCGAACCTGAAATCGCAAAAAAAAAATCAGCTGTTCAGTACATTTTGACGAGCTATGCGAACATAAATGTAGGAAACGGCTGATTTTTTTTCGCGATTTCAGGGTTAATCCCATATTAAAAGTTGTTCATTTTCATGAGTACTGACTCCCCTCAAAGTATGTCCCCCGTTTAACCTAACGCTCTGTATATTATACTCTGTGATACTGACCTGCAAATTACAAAAAACGTAAGAAAATTTGAAAAAACCTAAAATTGTCCGTGGTCCCTACCCGAAACCAAACGGAAAAGACTCTGACTGGCGTTCTATCATTGCGGATTCTCACTGAACTAATGTAGGTATATTTCTCTATGCCAATAGTACTTTCTAATTCCATACTAACTAAACCACAATTGTTTTTTTTTTTACAATTTTTTTTACATGCTCTGTGGTCAGTGCTTTTATTTACACTTGCGCGCGCATTGCTAGTGCTGGCTATGCGGAAAGACAAAACCAGCGCGCCATTTTCCATACAAGTTAATATTTAACAATACAAGTCTGTTTTTTTCCTCGCAAGTGTGTTGAAAAACGTCGTATGAAACGCGTGTGCATCGATCATTAGACTCTCGGCTTTCTTATCGCACTCGCCTGCGGCTCGCGCGAATAATATCGCCTCGAGCATAATGATCAACATAGCACACATGTATCATAATGTACTATTTCCTGTTCCACCAGGAGCATCCAATAAAAATATTTTACCCTGGTTTTGCCCAACGCTTTCAAGGACGGTGTCATAAATTTGTTTTTGCTCTGAAGAGAACAAAGCAAACATGGTCATTTCGTATGGTGGTCATTTCTCCCGGATCGTAATTTGTCTCAGCGGTGATGATTGGGGAGCTAGTAACCCATATTCGATCAGTGCATTGCCGCCGATAGAAATGACCACATCTTGAAGTGAACTGAGACAGGTGTTCAGCACGCGTTCATTAGTTATGATCATCAATGAACATAACTTTTTTGTAATACTTAACACCGCATTTTTTTTAAATTGTCTTCCTCAACTCTGCTCAAGATTTTGAGGGTTTTGTTGAAACTTGAATTTGTCAAAACTAACTATACGATACAACTTTTATGAAGAAAATGCACATTACCATCTATGAATTTAAGAATAACTAACCTAACCTAACCTCGCCAATATGATCAAATTTAAATTATTAATTTCCAAAAAGTGTTAACATGTAACTTGATTTGATTTTTATGAAATCTCATAGATGGCGCTGCTTCAAAATTGTCTTTATACTACTAACATTCATTAAACTATGTTTCTCTGCCCAAGTTACCTATATGGCGTAGTTATTATAGTGTAAAGCTAGATAATAGCATGGCTCAAAAACAACATTTAAATATGCGTCGTTAGATTACACACTGTCACAGAATGCGTAAGAAAAATAAAGATTCACAGCTCCTCCCGCGTGATAATATGTAGCCTATATGTTGACCCGACCTCTTAGTAATATTCATGCAAAATTTGAAGTCAATCCATGCAGTACTGAGTTTAGCCCGGACATACATACAGACAAACAGACAAAAATTCTAAAAACTATATTTTTGATATCGATTGTAGATCATGCCCAAAGTATTCTTTAAAAAAAATATTCAACGTACAGTTTTGACTTTCCTACGATATTATTATAATGTATAGATAATCTTGTGGAGCACAACTTAACGTGCTTATTTTCTGCATTTTCATTGTAAAATAAAAGAAATAACCAAACAAACGATGAGGGCGCCACTTGGCAGTCGGCGCAGCCTTAATCCAGGGTGTCACCTACCTGCATACAAATTTTATCAAAATTGGTCCAGCCGTTTGAGCGTGAAGAAGTACACATAAACACGGGGGGTGTTTATGTGTACTTCTTCACGCTCAAACGACACACACACACACAAACACACACACACACACACAAACCCACACACTCACAAATTTTCACCTTTATAATATTAGTGTGATAATAAAGAATATTCTATACTGTTCTAAAAACAAGCAATGAAATATTAATATTACGATGGAGATATGCCCAGTTCCATAGCCAGAGAGGGCGTATGGACAGTTTGTTCTTGAGTCACCCGTTCTATTAGGAGCTGGTCTTCTTCAGGCGTAGTTTTTCTCTTCCTTCCAGCATGTTTGCCGTCCTGCATGTGACCTTCATTGCACCAGCGCCTCCACCACTTACGAACTGTGTTTCGCTTAAAAAAAAAATAATGAGTACAACACTTGAACTTTTTTTTTTTAAATAGGTTTGGTCTTGACTCTGGTCTAGGTCAGAGGTGACAGAGACAAAGTCAACGATGGAGTGAGCTTACCCAGAGGAAGCCCGTTCACTCTTACTTTGAAGAGATTCGGGTTGTATGCGCTCGGAAACACAAGACGCAGGTAGAGTTTAGAGAGTCTGTTTTGCTGTGCGCATTATAAAGGACATTTGAAAACGCTTAGTGCGAATTGGTGTATTGCAACTAGGCAGGGACTTTACTATGCCTGATCAAGTTTTTAAAAGAGAATTTCGAAAGAAAGAAAAATAAATACTAAAAGGCACATAACATAATAATTAAACTGCGAAAAAAAAACAAATAAAAGGTTTTAAATTATCAGGAATTTGTGCCTCACGGCTGCGCCAAATACCACCGGTACCCATCTAGAACTGGTACCGTCTAGAACCGGTACAAAGGTACTGACATGAACAAAAACTGCCAAGTACCAGTCCAGAAACCGTACTTCTGGTACTGGTTCCAAGCCGTGAGTGGATGTAGTTTTAGGTATGGTATAAAAAGGTACATTTCATACTCACCGAAGTATCTAACAGGTAAGTTATCCGGTTATTACTCACTCCTTCTTGCTTCAGCGCTATTATTCGTTCTTTTAAATCGTCACGAAGCTCTTTGTGTTTGCTGAAATAAAATACTTACTAAATCATTTAACCGGTCGTACGCCGTCACTTATGACGTCAACATCTGTCACGTACCTACGTCCCGCTGCGCGACATGTCTACGACCTTCTCACAAAAAAATGGTTTTCTTTTTACCCGAATGCGCGACGCAAAGGAGTGGTGTAAGTAATGTGTTCATCAGCCTATGTATGTATGTATATATGTATGTATGTATGTTTGTAAGTTCCTTTGAAGCACTATACAGACCAAACGTCTGGGCCGATTTTTATGATTCACACGTTAATCGATTCCTCTTAGTCCGGCGAGTGTCACTAAAGACATGACGTTAGTGAAAATTCAATATGGCGACTACTGGACGAAAAAACTTATCGAGTGGGGTATCAAAATAAAGGGTTTCAAAAGATGATTACAAAAATATATACAACATATATACTTAAAAGCAATTCGAAGTGACAAATTGTAAAAAACACCTACCAAGAACTAAATCGTCTGCGAAATCTTTCACATTTGTAAACTAAAAAGCTGGAAATAAAAAAAAAGTTATTTAAAAAAACAATAAACCCGACTGCGGTAAAAAACTTAAGTTAAAAGAAACTGAAAAGCTAAAAACAAGCCCATTTTAAATTAAATAAAAGTTGGAAGCAGGCGGGACCCATACCATTTTTATTATATTTTCAAATTCAAATGGGTCCCGCCTGCTTCCAACTTTTATTTAATTTAAAATGGGCTTGTTTTTAACTTTTCAGTTTCTTTTAACTTAAGTTTTTTACCGCAGTCGGGTTTAATGTTTTTTTTAAATAACTTTTTTGAATCATTCATTTAGTTGATTATTTGTCTACCGAACCATAGAGTAATACTGCCTCACAGGATATTAGACCTTATTCAGTAGTAATAACAGAGGTTGAAGCCGCGCGAATGGGTGTCTCACTGGTGTGACGGTGGGGCTTGAGAAACGTTCATCTGACATTCGTCTGGCAAGAGAAACGAACGTAGCCAACGGTTGGTAGAATACGCACTAGAAAATAACTTAAAGATAGTAAACAGTATGTTCCACCGAAAACCTCATAAAAAATGGACATGGCGATCACCAAATAATCAATATCACAATGAGATAGACTACATACTAACGAGCCAACCAAAACAAATGCACAAATTCGATATAATAAATAACCTTAACTTTGAAACAGACCATCGTATTGTTACGAGCTTCGGGTTCGTGACAATAAAAACTGCCGATTTAATAACCAAAAAAATAACATTTTAAGCAAACACACTAATTACAAAACACAATTGCACTACTGATCGCTCTAAGTCGCACTTCAATATCGCTTGATGTTTTCGCCTGTGTCGCTTATCTAACACTGTGTCGCTCGCGGCTCACGCCGGCCTTATATAGTGCCGTAGAGAGTTCTAGAACCTTCCATTGTAGAAACATCTAGAATGTTCGAGTACATACAGGCCCCGATCGACCAGATGTCGATAGTTCGGGAAAGTTCTAGAAAGTTCTCGCATCGAAATTTCTAGAAGGGTCTTGACTACTGGTTCCGCTACTCGATACTAGATGGCGTTAGTGGTAACTACTGTCACCATGTACCAGGCATTAATTGTGGCGCGCAACAGTATGTTAAGATGTGCATTAAACCTAAGCATTAAAAAGAAAAGGAAGTTTATCAAATCGAACAGCCAATATACAAATAAATTGCCAATTATCTCAGGTGAAACTGGAAAATTCTAGGAAGCTAAAATGATGCAGGCAATAAACAAATCACCAGATATCCAATGCCAGTACAATGCTTTCGTGTCGGAAATAACAGCTTTGATAAAAAAAAATACCAAAACAAGAACAAAAAACTACAAAAAAAGTTAGCACAAAAACTCATGAATTGTTGGAAGAACGTAAAGAACTATACCGTTTCAAAAGAAAGAAAGAAGTGCGAACAAAAATCACTCAAATTAGCAAGAAAATAAATCGAAACCTACGGAAAGATCATAGAAAACATAGACAGTTTATTTTAGAAACCTATATAGAAAAAACCGGAGCAATTAAGAATGCTTTTAAGGAGCTAAGAAACAAATCAGAGTGGGCATCTAACATAAAAAAACAAAGATGGGAAACAAATAACGAAAAGACGAGAAATATTGAAAGTGGCAACACGCTTCTATAGCGCTCTCTATGAATCCAACGAACCGTCACCATCAAGACTACAACCTATGTATCGCATTGATCACGACTCAATCGAGCATCTTGATGTGCTACAAGAGGAGATCAGATATGCTATAGATTCGCAAAAAAACAACAAAACACCTGGTGAAGATAATATTATAAACGAGCTTCTGAAATCCCTCTCGGAACCTTTGCAGAGCGTCCTTCAAGCCCTATTTGACAATATATTGAGAACTGGATCTACTCCGGAGCAATGGTCGGACTCGACTACAGTACTTCTCCACAAAAAAGGCGACCGTAGTGACCTTAACAATTATAGACCCATCAGTCTGATGTCAAGCGTGTATAAGGTGTTCTCTAAATTGATTCTAAATAGAATTACAAAGGTTTTAGATGAAAATCAGCCAAGCGAACAGGCAGGTTTACGGAAGAACTTTTCAACAATGGACCATATACAAGTGGTAACTCAAGCCATAGAAAAAGCTAAAGCTATAAAAAAGCGTTTGACTCATTGAATCACAACTCAATATGGGGAACGCTACAACAACAAGGTGTCGATGCAAGATACGTAACTGTGCTGCAGGAAATATACAAGAAGAGCTGTGCAAAAATTAGGCTGGAACGGGACGGTGAGAAGTTTCCCACAAGGAGAGGCGTTCGGCAGGGTGACCCAATATCGCCAAAGATATTTACAGCTGTTCTAGAAAACATCTTCAGGAAACTTGATTGGACAAGAAAGGGATTGAGAGTCAACGGCGAATACTTAAGCCACCTTCGCTTCGCAGACGACATAGTCATTTTCGCAGAAAATACGACAGATTTGGCAACCACGTTAAACGACTTGACAGAAGAGAGTAAAAAAGTGGGCCTGTCGGTCAACATTACAAAAACCAAAATAATCGCAAACAATAAGGAAATTGATATAGAATGGTTGATGGTCAGAATGTAGAATTCGTCAAAGAATATACTTATTTGGGTCAATCAGTTTCATTTGATAATCTCACTGAAAATGAAGTGCAGAGGAGAATTGCCATAGCATGGAAAAATACTGGGGATTGAAGGAAATAATGAAAAATAAATCAATACATATTAGTATAAAGAGGAAGCTCTTTGAAATAGCAATCCTACCGTGTCTGACCTACGGCTGTCAAAGTTGGTCGCTCAGGAAACGTGAAGAAGACAAGCTGGCAATATGTCAACGCAAAATGGAAAGAAGCATGTTGGGAATCAGACTATCAGACAGAATTAAAAACCAAGAAATTAGAAAAATCACTAAAGTGACTGATATTGTTGAAAGAGTGAGGGCACTAAAATGGAACTGGGCGGGTCATATATGTCGAATGGCTAATGATAGATGGACCAAAAAAATTATAGAATGGATCCCAAGAGAAGGAACAAGGTCTAGGTGACGACAAAGGAAAAGATGGGCAGACCTATTTGTACAAAGACTAGGGCCGAACTGGATGACCAAAGCCAGAGACAGACACTACTGGAAAATACTGGGGGAGGCCTACGCCAAGGAGGCGACTACTACTAATTTAATTAACGTATCATCCCTTTCCGATTTGATACGTTTGCTATGACCTTATCAAATGAAATCGAAAAGAGAATCCAACATTTTGAATAGCGGTCCAGTTAGAACTCGGTTCTCTAATTTGGTTTCTAATCGGATGCAGTGTGCAAGCGCTCCCATAGTTACCTTGTTGTTATCTTTTCCATTTTCCCATTTCTTTCTGGCTTTTTCATGAGTATGTGTTCAAACCCAGCTTCGTGCAATCTTTGTCTCACAACTGCAGAGCAAGCCCCCATTTCTTTCCCAGGTTCTGCCGGATTGTCACAGTAATTCTGCGTTGTTTCAGTTTCGTCTGTGTCTACAGTAATAGATCTACGGTATGTATTGCCGTTCTTACGATAGCGGCTCCACCAACGCTCAACGGATGCTATCTGAAACACATTTAAATTTTCATCTTTTATTTATTGAAGTGAAAACTTCTTTAGGCGCGTTGGGCATTTTTTGAGATGAGAAAAAACCTTTGAACCCGCGACACTGTTACCGTAATCGACACCTCTGTTTTAAGTTTTGGCCATTATAAAGACATCAACGAGCGGTACATTTTCTTTAGGAACCTTCAAGCATATTTATAAAAAAAACTATGCTTTTTCAAGTTTTCACTTCTGTCGGCACTCCTTTTTTTTTTTTTTTTTGTGGGAAATCATCAAATGACCCCTCCCGCTCTGGGCGGAGCGGAAGGGAGCGTCAGACTCTTACTGACTAAAACCCACCCGTGTTCCTTCAGTTGCCCGTGCCAGGGGCCACGGTATCTCTTTCGAACAACCCGCGACCATGGCGGGTCTGTCGGCACTCCTTGAATGCCACTGATTTTTTTTAGCCTATACTGTCCTACCGCTGGGCAAAGGCCTCCTCCAAGGCCTTCCAGGAACTCTTTTCCCGCGTCACTTCGAACCAGCCCTCGCGGTACGCGTCCAGGACGCATCGGCACGTCTTTCTGGGCTGGCCTCGGCGGCGCCGCCGCCGCCCATCTTTAGGCACCAAATTGTGTGGAGACTTTTGCCCAGCGGTCATCGTGCATGGAGCTGATGCGACCCGCCCAATTCCATTTGAGCCTGTTTGCCATTTAAGCCAATTTACATATGTAACAATCACTGGACACGCGCACGCGGCTCGACGGCCTTTTTCGCTCATGTGTCACATTTCATACCGCCGAGCAAGTACATCAGCGATCCGAAAGGTCTATACTTACCGCGAACATTCGTTGCGCGAACGTTTGTTACACAATCAAACCAACATTCATATGCGAATCGAACAGTTCAGTGAGTAGGTGAATCAAATTTCGAAAAATAAGTTCTAATCAATGATATTATAAAGGAAAGATACGATACGTTCATACTGAGCGACGTTCTGTATTGTCGCGTTGTTATTACAAAGTACCGACAGCGATAGATAATACGGAACGTATGACACAGAAAGAGATAGCTATCTGTAGTGTGTTCCTCGCTGCTATTATCGGACTAAATGAAACTACAACAATTGTCTAAATTTGTCTGCAACAATTTGCGCGCGCTAGTTCCATATCTACCTCTATAATATAATATCATTGGTTCTAATAGTTGTGCTCGCGAACTATTGTTTGTTTCGCGAACGAAGCGATGATGATGACCCGCATTTTCTTTCCGCCGTTACAAATTAAAAAGCATTTTAAGACTTACCGATAGTCCTGTTTCCTTAGCTATTGCACGGACAGAGAGTCCGTGTTTCTTTAACGCAATTATTTTTTCTTTTATCTTGTCGTTGAGTCTGTGTGAACAAATTAAAAGTTGTTTATTATGTGTTAACAAGTGTATAAACACGCTGTGAATGTGTGTGTGTGTAAGCGCAGGATCTCTAGGTATCCTATGAGGCACAAAATACAGACAGTACAGAAGTCAATCTACATACAAAGTGCGCTCGAGCAACGCACACATAGACACCGCTCACGGACACGTTATCTCGGACGGGTTGGGAGTAGTGCGAGCGCGGCCGCGGGTACCATCCGCTTGAGACACGCGTCTGTGAAGAGCAAAAAAATATGAGCAACAAAAAATACCTATCTAAGCCCGATTTATATAATAGTATCCTATTTGGAATCAGTATAAACGAAGTGACTTTTTGTGTAAGGGAAATTCACGCCACCAACTATTACTAAGTTGAAAACATGATTTTTTGTTTGTGTACATATTGTGTTGTTTTTGTGTCATTTGATAGGTTTAGATCTAAAACGGATAGGGCAAAATAATTTGTGTAAATAGGGTAATCCGTTTTGAAGTTATTAGGGATTTTCGATAGTGTAAATTGACAAATGTAGAATTTTATATGTTTTTGTTCTGTAAACTTTTTGTATTGCAATACTATGTTTATTGTTTTGTTTTAATATTGTAGAATAACCTCAACAATAAATCAAACAACTAGATACGAATGCCACCACCACGTTAGTTTTTTGTGCATAAGCCAAAGTTGACAATCCTAGCGCGACCGCCGAACGTAGGTATAAAAAGTGAAGTACATACATGTGATTGCCTTCTGTACTATCTGTATTTTGTGTCTGAGGTAATAGCGAAGTTGGAAGTGTGTGTGTGCGTGTGTGTGTTGTGCTGACGCTACTTGTCTTCACGCACACATTCACAGCGTGTTTGTATAACGCGCGCGACGCTTCGTAAGACAAAATACTGTACCACTGTATGAGCTTTGGGTTGGGTTTAGTATCGTTTGGCAGGCGGAGGGGGTTAAAAGTTAAAAGTGATTAAATCTTGTAGAGGGTGGGGCCCCGATTATAACGCTACCACTCTTATTACAAGGTAATGGATATTTTTCGAGAAATTAATAAAAATTGTTTCTAACCTCAAATCAGATAAAAAGCGAAATGTAAACGTTATTAGGTGAAACGGAACGTTAAAATGGGCGATTGACCACCGAATGTGTACTAGTATATTGTCTGTGGTGTACAATGTCATACCAAATTGGAGAAAAGGAACGCAAAAAAAAAAACTGTCTTTGGTATTTGTGTCCTGTGTCATTTGTGACATTTGTTTTGGTTCATTCATTTTGCTAATATTGATTGGAAGCAAATTTAGACCCGCACGTGATTTTCCTCGACCATAAAGGTGATTATAGTGTTTTGAGGTTAGGTTACAAATATCTGTTTTTCTCAAATTGGTGCGTTACCTTCTCACGAGAATGGTACCGGGGGAGGTGGGACACCACCCCTCGGCCCCTCCCCCGCCCACCCCCATCCACCTACCAAACGATACTAAAGGTTACCCTGAGCTTTCCTCATAGGAAACCATCTCATATTTTCCCAAATGAAAAAACTTTTTCTTACCTGACTCTTTTACTCGAAGCCCCAACCTTACTGCTAACCCTTTGCTTAGACTTATTAACAGATAAATCTTTTACTGTAGACAGCGGCTCTTCTTCACTTGAGGACTCGTTCACAATATTAACGATAACATCAAGCTTTAATTTCTTATCTTTATCATCAACTAGAACAATGCTGCCACCATCATTTATGACCGGTACACTAGTAATTTTGGTATCTTCACTTAAAATCTTATCATTATTATTTATTTGTTCTTCATTATTTATTATTTCATCTTCTTCACTAGATGTAAAAACTTCATTGAAATGTGTTGGGTTTGTAAATGTATCGCTTTTTCTACCTTTGAAGTTGTTATTTTCAGCTATAGGATCAGATTCGATTTCAGTTTTCATAGGCACATATATCCAAGGTTCATACTGCTCAAATTCTATCTCTTTTTCTTCTTCTATAATACGTAATTTAGATTTTCTTTCTCTGATATCTGTCACATCATCGAGTGATTTTTCGATTTCTTTGTTTTCAATTATAGTATCTTCGCATTCAATATCAGATGAAGTGAATACAGTCTGAACGGTTAGAGGTGATTTTAGCGATTTGTGATTTTGTTTTAATAATGTGATGTCACTATGTTTGATGTTTACTAGGTCTTTCAGCAGTGCATCACTAAGCAGCGCTTTGTCTTTGAACGCTGCAGCCGCTGTCAGCCGCGCTGTGCACTCCCAACATACACGATGCAGTACGCTGTCCTTTTTGTCGCAAGCCTGGCGAATGAAGGATATTATTACATTACAAAAAAGAAAGAAGCCCGTGCCTGAAAAGGCATCGAATCGGGCTGATGATGATGGTTTTGTGACGGTGCAGAGGAAGAAGCGCCGTCAAAGAACCAACAAGAACCGCTGCGGCACAGCTCCTATCAAGCCCGACATCCCTGTATGAGCCGCCCAGCCGAACACGCCCGTGTATATTTTGCGCCTTCATTATACCACTAAGGCCGAGGACAACGTGGAGTACGTGTGCCAAAGAACCAAGTACAGGCCGAGAGTGCAGTTGCTTGAATCGCGCGCGCCGCAACGTCAACTTTAAGGCATTCGTTGTGCGAGTACCTACATGCTACCTGCACCTCGTCATGGCAGAGGACTTTTGGCCGCAAGGAGTAATGTTCCGTCGCTTCCGCGGACAAGTGCCACACGAACGCACAAAGACTGTGCTCGAGTGAAGTGTTTTACTAACATAGTTTTAAGTTTATACACTAACACACTTTGTATTATCATAATATACAATGTGTTGATTTGCATCCTCGTCAAAGTTCAGGAGGTTGTCATAAAATACATAAATAATCAATTGAAGTACGTTATGGGGCAATAACTAGTAAGCGCTGCTTTTTTTTTGTTGTTGAAATTTAACAGTATTTCAGAATTACACCCTTAATTCAAAACAAATAAAACAGAATCACCCGACTACGCACACAGCGACAATGCATGCAGCTGTTTTTCCCCGCGTAGCAATGACCCGACCGGTAGCAATAATTTTACCTAATTTTATTTCGAAAATCACCTACATTATTGTCATAAATTTCGCTTGATAATTAACTCATTTTTGAGCATCATTGGAATACGGAAATCTTACTAATGACAGTAATACTAGTGCGCCAAAGAAAAGTTCACTGGCCTGTTATCAGATGATTAAATGATTTTGTTTTTATTTGTGGATTAAATTGGTTGATTTGAAACTTTCCTTCCTACATAACGGGCTTAGGGCCGGCAATAATACCTACCTTAGTTAGTGTACCGATCTACTAAGTCTAAAAATGATGTTTTCTACGTTTGATGAAATGGAAAGACGTGCTACTTAAGTATAAGTACGTGGTGTACTTACTTTCAACTCTTAGGTAAACACTCGTCCATCCACAGGATGTTGGCGTCTTGGTGTTCCAGGAACCAGCGACCAAAATGTAACCCGCACAGCATTATCACCTGGGTGAATGTCTTGTGCCCGATCGGGATACATTTCCACGAACATCCGGATGGCTCCACGTAGGCTGTCTCCACTGATGGCGACCATCTCCACCAACTCGGCATTTGAGTAATTGTCCGTCATCACACTTTGTAACTACGTCTCGATGTACGGAAATTCGCAAAGCGCACTTGCGAAAACTTCGGCAAGTTCAATCACACTGTCGGCGCCGGCGCCGCGCGCCGCGCCGCCAGAAAGACGGGGAAAAGGGGCGTGGCTAGGAGCAGCGCGGGGAGTGTGATTGGAGGATGGGATTGATTACCTACGAATTTATCGAATGAGAATTGCATGAATGGTATGCATTTGTGTGTGTGTGAAGCGCGGTTATAGGGCTAGTAACAGACGGGCCGCGTTTAAATACGGCTGGTTCACACTTACGGATTTCCTTAAATAAGAAAATAAAATAAAAAAATACCTACTCATTTTATTGTTGATTTGGGTCGAGAATCATTAGCATAATTACGTCCTTGAATTTGACTAGGATGCAAATCAACACATTGTATATGTTAGTCTGTATCATAATATATATGTTAATCTATGGGCCAAAGTAGCCTGAAAATAAAGGTTTTATTATTATTTTGGTTTTCAAATTTAATTTTCTCAGGTTAGTACCTGGTATTTTCAGAATCTCACGGGTGTGAACCAAGGTGAGATTCTAGTTATTATTTTAAGAAGGTAAATTGCTCTGTACTGCAGTGAAATTGTTGTCCAAGTCTAGTTGTAAAAATTTTCTTACTATGCGGCAAGTGTTTAATATGGCAGCTTTTTGAAGTGTTATGTATGTGTATTTAGATAGATTTAGTGCATTAAAACTATTGAATATTTGTTTTGGGATAACACCTGTTGTTGATATTACTATTGGGACTATAGTGACTCTATTCATTTTCCAAACTTTGGTAATTTCCTCTTGTAATTCTGTATACTTACTTTCTGATTTTTTCTGTGATAGTTTTTTGAATGTTGTTAGTATTTGGGACTGCTATATCTATTATAAATGTGTGTTTGCTTACTTTATCAACTAGTGTTATATCAGGTCTGTTGTTATATATGGTGTGGTCTGTAATTATAGTGCGGTCATAGTATATTTTGTAGAATTGGTTTTCTAATACAGCTCTAGGCGTGTACTTGTAATATGGTGTGTATGGATCCTGCATGAGTTTAAGTTTAGTTGCGAGTTTTTGGTGTATGATATTAACAAGTTGATTATGTCTATGCGTATAGTCGTTTTGGGTTAGAGTAATACAAGCTCCTGTGATATGTTATATTGTTTCAGGTTTACTGTGACATTTTCTGCATAAATCATTTCTTACTGTACTATCTTTTATTATGTATTTTCTATAATTTTTCGTATTAATGACTTGATCTTGAATGGCTAACATAATCCCTTCTGTTTCTGGGAACAGTTCACTTAACTCAAGCCATTTGTTAGATGCCTCTTTATCTATGTATGTTTGGTATAAATCGTTGGGATGTCTTCCGTGTAGTTCCTTTTGCCTCCATTTCCTGTGTATCTCTTCCATATGTCTCGCTTTATCTACTGTCTCAATACTGCTATCATCGCTAAGGTTCAATGATGTATATTGTTTGTCTATCTCTATAATTGTTTTGTGTAATTGACTGTTTATTATTACTATGGAAAGTGTAGAATTACTATAGAAAGCTCAACAATCATATCTAACTCCACGATTTGGCCATCAACATAGTAGGTATGTCGTCTAGATGGCAGTAAATATAGAAGGTCAAATTAAATTAGCTAGCAAAACTCTGCAAACGTGAAGAGTTTTTTTTTAAATTGCGTTGCTCCTGATTCTAGTCTAGGTCAGAGGTGACAGAGACAAAGTCGACGATGGCGTGAGCTTTTCGTCACGCCCCCCGGGCAGGTGCTGGCCCGCATGAATTCATACGGACCCCGTCACCCTCAGCGGCCGCATACGGCCACCATTTCCTCTAGAAAGAAGAAAAAAGACCGCGCGGAACACGGCGCGCCGCCGTATCGGGCCTTTCACTGTTTAAGCAACAAACTCCCCAACGCTGTTGCCTGCAGGCCTCACCCTAAGGCGGCCGGAGATCGTTCCGCGTCCTCCGGCGCCTCGTGGGACTGCTACAGATTGGAAGGGAGGTTGTATCCTCCCTCTCCCTTTCCGCCGCCTCCTACGCGACCATCACTTCCTCGCAGAAGGAGGCGACGGCGTGCCCACGCGCTCTCACTTCCGACCATGGATTGGACCACGTCCGGAAGCGAGAGAGGGACCCCAAGGCCCTAGTGTTTCAACCCCAAAACCAAAATTTGAATTTCGGGTTACCCTGATGCTTCTAACTTAATAGTGTGCATGGTGTGCCTAATGCCATAAAAAAACTCGCACTAAGGTCTTAGTGCGAGTTTTTTTACTAATACCTACTCGATCACGTCAACGTAGAGGTAAAATTATACTTGGTCGATTTGTATGGATTAATTTATTGTGTTTCCGTTTATAGTCACCAGACGGCGCTTATTCAATGTTTTTTTAGAAACTTATTTTATTCATTTAAAAATCGCATTAGGCATTTTGTTTCTATTCCAAGTAGGTACCAATTAATATATAAAGCTGTGTGTTTAGAGCTCCACTCCGTGCTCCAGTCACTACAGCACGCGTAGCATGGTCACCATAGAAACGGGCACAGACTAAGAAGAGAAGTTAGGTACCTTATAACGAGTTTTGTCGACGGAAGAATAGACAAAATGACAGATTTTAGACATTCATTCACACAGTCATTTTGTCTATGATATTGTTGCGCGCCACAATTAATGCCTGGTACATGGTGACAGTAGTTACCACTAGCGCCATCTAGTATCGAGTAGCGGAATTAGTAGTCAAGACCCTTCTAGAAATTTCGATGCGCGAACTTTCTAGAACTTTCCCGAACTATCGACATCTGGTCGATCGGGGCCTGTATGTACTCGAACATTCTAGATGTTTCTACAATGGAAGGTTCTAGAACTCTCCGAGGCACTATATAAGGCCGGCGTGAGCCGCAAGCGACAGTTTGGATAAAGCTATAGAATCGATAACATCCGAAGCGATCTTCAAGTGCGACTTAAAGCGATCAGTAGTGCAATTGTGTTTTGTAATTAGTGTGTTTGAGTTGTAATTAGTGTTGTTAATTAAAGTCTCAATTTTTGGTTATTAAATCGGCAGTTTTTATTGTCACGAACCCGAAGCTCGTAACAATATCTATCTATCATTTTGTCTATTCTTCCGTCGACAAAACCCGTTTCTATGGTGGTCATGCTACGTGTGCAGTGAATCAAAATACCTACATTTTTACAATGACTTACCGTTATTCCCGTGACATTTTGGAACATTTCGCTCAATTTGAAGTCCTTCATATCATACATTTTGACATCTAAAGCTAAACAGACTCTGCACACCTAAAAAAAACAATTTTTTTTTCACAAAATTTCACTAAATGGTTTGGTACACTGACAAAGTGACTTTCTATCAGCGTTATAGTTGTAAATAAACCGTGTTAATAAAAAGAAAAAACTGGCCAAGTGCGAGTCGGACTCGCACACGAAGGGTTCCGTACCACAAGGCAAAAACGCCGAAAAAAACATGTTTGTTGTATGGGAGCCCCTCTTAAATATTTATTTTATTTTAATTTTATTATTTCTTATTAAAGTTAAAATACAACTGAGTATTTTGTGAATATTTCAAGTGGCTACCTGTTGCCATTTTTGATATCGAGCAAAAAAGGGCAAAAAAATCGCGTTTGTTGTATGGGAGCCCCCCTTAAATATTTATTTTATTTTGTTTTTAGTATTTCTTGTTATAGCGGCAACAGAAATACATCATCTGTGAAAATTTCAACTGTCTAGCTATCGCGGTTCTTGAGATAAAGCCTGGTGACAGACAGACAGACGGACAGACAGCGAAGTCTTAGTAATAGGGTCCCGTTTTTACCCTTTGGGTACGGAACCCTAAAAATGGGGCGTGTCTGTGTCATGGACACGGCTGTATGTTGTACGTGAATACGTTTACGTAACGGGGTTGAGCCGCTCGGCCGCATTCATTCTTTTACGTTCCCGGCACTGCTTAACTCGGTCATAATTATGGTGTTTTATTGGTACCATTCGCTTGCTCTTGAGAAGCCCTTTCCAACCGTATACGATCTCTGTATTTGGATTTGGCTTTTGACGCGTATAGACCGACATTATATTTTATTGATATTATTTTAACCCATTATATTCACTGTCACTATTTTACACTAATTTTTCGTATATAATCAATAGATTTTGACAAGAGCTGACGATTGAAACTTAAACGAACGTCGTAGCTTTTCTGAGTCAAAAGTTATATTAAGTGGAAATCTCGATACGCAGCATAATGACCTCAAAATGGCGGCGATTCCCCCTCCACCGCGCGCGATGCGTCAAAGTCCTCACTTGGCGTAATAAATTCTTTGATCCTTTAGCTATCCAATGGTGTAATTGAATTTAGGATGGATATGACAGATATGAAGCTGCACAACACCAAACTGTATCCCCCGATTTTGTTATCATTGATTTTTTTGACTTGCCTCCCACTATGGAAGCAATTTTAAAGACGTGTTCATGTCAAAAACGGTTTAAAACCGCGACTATGTGGTTGTGGTTAAAAACTGTGTAAAACGTCTCGGTTTCGGGCCGTGGGTCGTACAGCCGCCACGACATCAAGCTACCCGAAACTGTCAAATTTTCTCAATCAACTGTGAATCTTATGCTTTAGCGATAAAGTTGAAAATCTAATAAAGAAATTTGGCAGATTGTTGTGCGGGCGTCTGTACATTGTCATCGATGTACGGCCCCACGTGGCTGTGGTTTGAAACCGTTTATTGGTTTAAAACGGTTAAATGACCGCTTTAAACGTGCGGCCCTATAAAAGTGACAATCGCTTTCAAAGCATTTCGAACTTCTACAACGACTATCAACGGAACGACGTATTACGCTTTTCTGTAGCTTACGTCTTACGTCAGTCATTCATTGTTAACCCTGATTATAGTCTGTTGTAAATAAACCGTATTAAACCAATCATCGGTTTAAAACGTGGTTATAACGGTTTATTTACAACTGTAGTCGTGATACTATTTAACGGGCTCACCTTTAATTCAGCCTGGTTTGCAGAAGCCATCTGAAAAAGTTTCTATAATTAATTTATTTTCTTCACCTCATTCATATCAGCACGATAATTGCGTAAAACACTTTCAATCACAATGTGCATAATTTTGAAGGATACCTACTGCTGTTCCACTGCTTCATAAGTTCGAAAAATTTGTCTGCTCAACAACGTAAATAACGCAATGAATGTTTTTGAACTGCCAAAATGAAAGCCATTGCCATCTTTCCCGTCAGAAATGACTGACCGTCCCAAAAAAGTCATATACACTGGAAGCCAACCCCAACGGGGAAAAGGCTGGGCAGATAGATAGATTTATAATTTATTTAAGGGGCTTACAGGATCTAAGCGCAAAAAACGCAAGCTTTAGAGCTAGTTCAGACAAGGCGGGAACCGCGCGATTTCAGAATCGCATGGAAATCGCGCGAGATTAAGTAATCGTTCAGACATAACCGCGCGGTTAATCAAGCCGCGCGGTTACGGCAACCCAACCGCCAGAAAATAGAATCGCGCTGCTCCCGCGCGTTTCTATTACTATGGAGTTTTACTTCGCGTTCAGTTGCGTTTTGCGTTGCGGATACCGCGCGGTTAGCACGTCATAACTCGTGAGTTTTTCTTCTGGTGAGACGCTTGGCCTCAAATACGTTTCAGAGCTTGAAATTCATTCTCAAATAGTCAAAAAAAATTTTATCATACATTCTTAAATTGGGATATAACGTTACGAACTGACCATGTACTAGTCGGTCACTTAATATTGGATGCACCCAATACCGCCTTTTTCTTTTCTTTTTTAGGGTTCCGTTGCCAAATGGCAAAAAACGGAACCCTTATAGATTCGTCATGTCTGTCTGTCTGTCTGTCTGTCTGTCTGTCCGTCTGTCTGTCTGTCCGTCCGTATGTCACAGCCACTTTTCTCCGAAAGTATAAGGACTATACTGTTGAAACTTGGTAAGTAGATGTATTCTGTGAACCGCATTAAGATTTTCACACAAAAATAGAAAAAAAACAATACATTTTGGGGTTCCCCATACTTAGAACTGAAACTAAAAAATTTTTTTTTCGTTAAACCCATACGTGTGAGGTATCTATGGATAGGTCTTCAAAAATTATATTGAGGTTTCTTATATCATTTTTTTCTAAACTGAATAGTTTGCGCGAGAGACACTTCCAAAGTGGTAAAATCTGTGTCCCCCCCCCCCCGTGACTTCTAAAATAAGAGAATGATAAAACTAAAAAAAATATATGATGTACAATACTATGTAAACTTCCACCGAAAATTGGTTTGAACGAGATCTAGTAAGTAGTTTTTTTTTAATACGTCATAAATCGTAAACCGCAATTTACCTTTTATTCAACCAACTAAAAAAATAAAAAAACATTTAATTTCATAAACATAAACCTTATGCATGAACCTGGATGTTACGGAACCCTCGGTGAGCGAGTCCAACTCGCTCTTGCCCGGTTTTTTTTAAGGAGCAACTCCATTTTCAAACTGACGTTATCTCCCCACGAGAATCGCATAATAACCGCCGGTGTCTGAATAGCATCAGAATTTTGCGGTTTCAAACCGCGCGATTCGTGAACGCGCGGTTCCCGCATGTCTGAACTAGCCCTTAGAAGCAATAAAAGTATATGATCGTCAACGGTAAACAAAATCAGAAAAATATATGATATTCTTCAGGACTTAATGTAGGTAGATAGTGTGTTGAAAACATAATACAACTAATTTGATACGATAGAAAAAATCATGAAGATACCTCTAAATACTTTCTTTTTACAATAAAAACCATACTAATATATTACATACAATCGTTCTGATTTTTGTCAGATTATTCTACTAGCAACATACTAAAACACTAGTGTTTTAATTGTTTAGTCCAAACAATAGATGTTTTGTAAATAGATAATCTATATCTATTTATATAAAAGGCAACCGTAACTGACAGTCTGATCTATCAACGCACAGCTCAAACCACTGAATTGTGCTAAAATTTGGCACACGTATTATAGCTATTATGATGTAGGCGTGCGCTAAGAAAGGATTTTCCAAAACTCACCCCCTAAGGGGATGAAAAGGGGGGATTTTAATTGTATGGAAAATCGTATTCCTTGAGTTCATAAACTTGAAACGTGGCACGAATACTTATATAAGTAAACTATGAAACAACCTTCATAGTTTACCAATAAATCAAAAAATGCCAACGCATTTTTTGTTTTTCTAAATCACCTCCTAAAGGGGGATTGCGGGGTGTCAAAATTTGTATGGAATAATTTTAACGCGCGGTCCGATTAACTCGAAAGTCAGTATTTATAATTAAGACCAAAAATAAAGAATAACGTGTCTCAGGATTTTTCGAAAATCTACCCCTAACTGCGTGAAAAGTGGTACCTAGTTAATTTTACAGGGGAGGATTTTACTGAGTGACTTGATTAACTCGAAAATTGGTATAAATATTCTTTGAGTCAAGTAATGAACACATCCCAAACAATTTTTAGAAATTCCACCCCTGTGGGGGTGAAAAGCGGGGTACAGTTTATATGTAAAGTCTTATTCATTTAGTTTAAACTTGAAACTTGGCAAGAATACTTGCCTAAGCAAGCAATAAAGTTTATCATTATTCGTTTATTAAAACTACCCCTCAAACGGGTTAAAGTTTGTGTGGAAGAATTTTAACGCGTGGTCCGATTAACTCGAAACACAGTATTAATAAGTTTTTGACAGAAAATAATCAATAATAAGTGTAAGTATGGGGTTTTCGGAAATTGACTTCTGACGGGGAAAAAGTGGTAATTCGATTTTTAAGGGGACAACAACGAAAACCTTGGTTTTTTAAATGTACTAAATTGTCCAAAAGAACTGTTTCATCCTTGTGTAGACTGAGACTCGGCCACTGCTGCAGTCCAGTATTCCTGAATAAGATTCGTGTACGTGACAGTTCCCTGTGCGAATGCGGTCTTGATGATGGTACTCTGGATCGTATATTTTTTTCGTGTCCTTTAAATTCCCAATCTTTTGATTTGTACCATAAGCTTCCCAAAATTAAAATCACACTTCCTACTAACTTCCATTCCCTTTTAATTAACTTTTCTCCTAAACTAATCCAAGTTCTATCAAATTTTTTAAATGACATTGACATAAAAATATAATTTGGTGTGTAATAATTATTTTAATTGTAAATATCTGTGCCGTTTTATAGTAGAATATTTTATGTAGGTATTAAAAAAATTATGTTAACTAACAAAACCTGTATTGTCCTTTCAGCTACCTACTAACATTAAAAATTAACAACTACCACAAAGTGCAAAGTTCGATGGTTCATCTTGCTGTCACTACATGACGCTGGCAGAATAGTCGACATCGGCTCAGTTGCCAAAAACGAAAAAAAAAAAAAAAGTTTAAGTATGGGGTTTTCGGAAATTGACTCCTGACGGGGATTAAGTGGTAATGAGGGATTTTCTTTTTCTTTTCTTTTTAACGCTTCCCTAGTCGCTGGATAGATGGCGCTGAACTTGGTAAGTTACTGCAAGGAACGGAAGTTACATAATTTTTTTATTAATTCAATTGGATGTAATTTTAAGATCGTAAAACGAAAGCAAACGAAACTGTCACTCAACGAGCGTATATGACGTGACGCAATGTTTTTTTTCCAAGCGTTTTGACTTTGGCATCTAGTAACATAGTCAGTTCAACGCCATCTTCAGGGTTCTTGGGAACTATTTTTTTTTTTAAATACTGAAAAGAAAAACCTCTCATTCGATTTTTAAGGGGATTTTAGTAAGTGGGTTGATTAAATGGAAAATTGTTATAAATAATCTTTTAGTCAAGTTATAGAAACATCCCAGATGATTTTTCAAAATGCCACCCCCTATGAGTATAAAAAGAGAGTATACAGTTTATATGAAAAATCTTATTCATTTGGTTAATAAACTTGAAACTTGGCCATATTTGGCTCAGTACTAATAAAGATTGTCATTTTTTGTTTAAACAAAACCTCTCACAGAGGATTTAGGGGGTGACAAAGTTGATAGGTTAGAAAAATATGTAACCCCCTCTCGGATTAACTGGAAACTCGGTACTAGATACTAAAACAAAAAAATTATGTGCTTTAGGGTTTTTCAAAAATTAACTCCTACCAATGTGGAGAAGGGTAATAAAGTTTAATAATAATAATAATAATAATGTCGTTTATTTCAGGCAAGTTTTTACACATACACCCATAGTATTATAAAATTAAATATGAAAAAGATATTAAATTAAATTAAACTAAGTAGAATTACATTAAATTGTTTAATTTAATGTAATTCTACTTAGTTTAATTTAATTAAAATTGAATTAAATTAAAATAAATTAAATTATATTAAGGGGTGGATTTTACTGCTTGCTTCCATTAACTCGAATATTACCTATATTCGAGTTAATGGAATGGGTCTTTGAGTCAAGTTATGAACCCATACCAAACGATTTCTCATAATTCCACCCTTATGGGGGTGACAAGCGAGGATACAGTTTATTTGAAAAATCTGATTCCTTTGATACAGTTTATTTGAAAATTCTGATTCCTTTGAAACTTAAAAATTGGCCCGAATACTTATTTATATAAATAAACGATAAAGATCATAAACATACATTTTCGAAAATTTTAGAGGAAAGTACGAATTTCACGCAGACGAAGTTGCGGGCTGAAACAAGTCTATCTATATAAATAAAACAAAGTCAGGTTAGTTAAACCATTCATAACTCAAGAACGGCTGGACCAACATTTTTTTTTTTTTTTTTTTTTTTTTCTCCTTTCTATAACTGCCATCAGTCCTTTCTGGACTATTATCAGTTTCGTTGCGTGAATAAAGTGGCGTTTCAGGTACAGGGGCCATTGCCCACTGCTACCTCTTCATATTACTTGACTTCTCTTAAGTCGATTTACAGATTCACTGCTGTCCAGCAATTTAACAGCCAAGGGATTTGGGTGGGTGGCTAGACGATCAGCATAACGTCTTTTATGTTTAACAATTTCCTCAAGAATGGTGGGAGTGTTGAGATAATCATGGATTTCTTCATTCCGTGTGAACCATGGTGCATTTACAATATTCCTCAAGATGGCGTTTTGAGCTCTTTGGAGGCACATTATGTTGCTTTTGCTGGCCACTCCCCATAGTTGGATGCCGTATGACCATATAGGTTTCAGTACAGAATTGTACAGCAGGAGTTTGTTGTCCAAAGATAGGACCGAGTTACGACCCATCAACCAATACAAGTTTTTATATTTGGCGTTTAGTTGTTCTCTTTTCTGTTTTATATGCGTCTTCCAGGTGAGCCTTTTGTCCAGGTGAAAACCGAGATACTTAACACAATCTGTGTGAGGTAGAGTTGTGTCCCCTAATGTTACCGTGGGACAGTCGCCTCTTCTCAAGGTGAAGGTAATGTGACTTGATTTTTGAGCACTGGCGCAGATACGCCATTTTTGCAGCCAGGTATTCATTTCGTCCATTACTATTTGTAATTTGTTACTGGCGATATCCGGTTCTTTGGCGCTCGCCAGGTAAGCAACATCATCTGCGTATGTAGCTACCGTCACATCTTCGGCAGTTGGGAGATCAGATGTGAAAATGTTGTATAAAACGGGTCCCACAACCGATCCTTGTGGAACTCCAGCTTCGATATTATACAGATTAGATCTTTCATCACCTTGTTTTACTTGGAATTGTCGACCATCTAAGTACGAAGCTATAATGGGAAACACTGAGTGGGGAAGCTTTTCCTTTACTTTGCATAGTAAGCCCTTGTGCCAGACACGATCAAAGGCCTGTTGCACATCTAGAAATGCCGCAGAGGTGTATTCCATCTTCTCGAAGCCCTGGCGTATTGCGTGGTAGACTCGGTGGACCTGTTCGGTAGTTGAATGTGACTTTCTAAATCCGAACTGGTGAACAGGGATGATGTCGCATTCTTCCATGAATACTTTGAGTCTGGACAAGAAAATTCTTTCCCAGAAATTTGACAACACTGGTGTGAGACTTATAGGTCGATATGATGTGACATCGTGTGCTGGTTTGCCAGGTTTATGGAGCATAATGATTAGGGAGATTTTCCATAGTTTGGGAACATAGCCTGTCCTGAATATTCCGTTAAAAAGACTAGCCAGGAATGTAACTGCTTTTTTGGGTAGCTCCTTGAGAACTCTAGGCGATATTAAATCAAACCCAGGTGCTTTCTTCGGATTCAACAATCTGATCTCCATCGCGATTTCTTTGGGTGATGTTGGTCTAATAGGTAAACACAATTGAAAGTCCTGATTCAGTATATCTTCAACTTCTTGTTGGTTTGTCCCCTCATTGGGTTTGAAGACGCTTGCCAAATGCAAGCCAAACGCCTCGGCCTTTTCTTTGTCTGTTCTGGCCAAAGATGTGCGTGATCTGATGGGCGGATTGTGATTTTGTGACCTGTCGAGATTTTTAACAGCCTTCCACAAGGAATGCCCGCCTTGATCCGAAGCAGACAACATTGAAATTTGCTTTTGCAGTGAAATATTTGCGGTATCTCTAAGCATGCTTTTTAGTTCTTTCGTGGCTCGGTTGAACTTAGTCTTGTCTGACGGATGATGAGAAAGATGCCAAGCTCTTCTGAGGTGACGTTTTTCTTCGATTTTCTTTTTAATGTCAAGAGGTTGTGAAGGAAGTTGACATGACATTTTTAACTCGGGTGTATTAGTCCAACAGGCCACTTGGATTAAGTTGGTGATATATTTGCATGCATCCTCAATGTCATCTGGACACTTAAGTGCTATTTTTAGGTTTATGTTGTCTTCAAGGTAACCTCTAAAACCTTCCCAGTCTGTTTTAAAGTTATGCAAGGATTCAGGTTTACCTGTGTTGATTATGTTGCTGCTAATATTAAGAATCACGGGGGTGTGATCAGATGATCCGTCCAGGCATGACTCAACAAACAAGTATTGATTACTCATTCCGCTAGAAATAAAAAAGTCCAAGAGATCCGGAACTTTCTTTGGATCAGAAGGCCAGTAGGTGGGATTACCGTCTGACCAGGATTTCAAATTGTTTTTATCCACTGAGTTTTTCAGTGCACGGCCTCTGGTTACCGTGCATCGTGAGCCCCAAAATGTGTGCTTGGCGTTCCAATCCCCTCCAGCAATAAACCGATGTCCAAGAGTCTGGAAAAATTTTGTGAACATTTCTTCGCTTATTTTATGCTTTGGGGGACAGTAAATTGCTGACACGATGATAGGACCAGCTCGATCCTCTAACCTGGCTGTGGTAGCTTGTAGATAATCCGTTGAGTGTGCTTCCAAAATGGAGTGCTTTATGTTAGATTTTATAACGAGTGCTGTTCCTGCGTGAGCGCCACCATCGGGATGGGGTGTAGCATAGATATTATAGCCCCTTATGCAAAATGAACTTCTTGTTGTTGCATGAGATTCTGATATAAGCATTATATCTAGTTTATTTTTGCAAAGGATTGCTTCAAGTTCTAGTATGTTGGGTGATAATCCATTTATGTTCCAAGTTGCGATGCGCAAGGATGTCATTTTGAGTTCATTTTGGATATTACGGTTGTCAATAGGTTTATCAATGTTCCTATTTGTTGAAGGAGTGAGTCTATCTTCTCAGATTGTTTTGTTAAAATAGCCTCGATTGACGATTGTTGAGAAAGTAGAGGATCTGGATCATCTGCTCGATCGATATTTCTGCGATTAGAGGTAACGTCAGAGTAGGACCTATTATCACATACATTTGTTGATGCGGGTTGTTTTGGTTTGTTTTTGAAGTCAAATTCAAGGGACGATGATTTGCTTTTGTGCTCGCTGTTTGCTGTGTGAGTGGGACCTGGTCTGGTGGTTTTTCTAGCCAGGATCTCTTTGTAGACCTGGCACCCTTTGTAGTTTGCTGGATGGTCGCATGAACACAAAGCACACTTAGCAGGGGTGTTGCGGTCTTTTTTTGGGCACTCTGCCGTTTTATGACCTTCGCCGCATTTGACACACCGGAATGGCCGCATACAATTATTCTTTGAGTGACCATATTGCTGACATCTCTGGCATTGCACTATTGTTCTAGATTTACGCGGATCCTCAATTTTAACACGTTGATGATAGATGTATTGCATATCTTTAATTGATTTGTTACATGTACCAGGCTCTAGATTTATGAAAAATGTGGATGTGGGTTTTTTGTCCGGACCATATCTGCAATTGATGATTTCACCTCTTACTTTATTGCCTGTTTTTTCAATTTCTTCCACAATGGCATCATGGGGAGTGGTGTGGTGGAGGTTTTTTATGACGATTCGGAAGCTTTTCGTGTCTTTCCTTGTGAATGTGTGGCCGATCAAACCTTTATGTCTTATTAGATCAATAACCTTTTTGTAGTCTTCAGTCACGTCTATCATAACCCGAAGCAGATTCTTATTAACTATCTTAAATCTGAAACAGTTTGGGTTGATGACAGTTTCTATTAACTTAGAAAGCTCATTGACATCATCTATTCCATAGAGCATTATGGGTGGGGGTTTGTTTGGAGGTTTTGGAGTAACTTGCTCTGGTTCATCAACTGGAAGGTTACTAAAACTGTTCGCTGTAACGGTAGTTGGGCTTGGAGGAGAGTCTGATATTTTACGTTTTTTAGAGCCAGGTACTCTTTGCCAAGGCGGTGGCATTTGTTCTGAACACTCCGGCGATTCCAAAGGCTGGTCATAATTAGTTGGTGTTTGGGTTTCATCGCTAATAACTACGACTGGAGTTGCCACTGTTGTGGTTCCATGAAAACTGTTTGCTCTGGGTCGAGTTTCAAATAAGCTTTTATGAAAAACTTGTTGGTGGTAGATTTTCCGAGTTTGTTGAGTAGGGGGTAGATTGTTGTTTATATTTAAATTCTTGTCCATTTTGATTCCCACGAGTAGGGACGATAAACGGTCGCTCACAGGGTGACGCCCATCCCTGTGAGAAGGCTATATACACTCGATGATCGCCTGGTGCATCGAGGTTGGCGCTCGCGACTAGTTTCCCACTAGCCACCAATTGGTATCCTGTTGGCACGTTCCCACCGTAGGATAGGGGTATTTTATTATTGAGGTGTTCTTCCTCTTGGCCCGGGCGATTAAGCCAAGACCACCGTTCCTACGAGTGACTGCAGGGTTACGGCTTGTGGAGGTCATTTCCTACCGCCACTGAGCAGGATTTTTAGTCCTGCAGAGTCAGGTTTTATTACCGCCGCCCGAGACTCGGCGTTGTTGCTCGTTTTGCACCACCCGGGGGAGACGTGTAGGGTGGGTCTAGGAAAAGATGGTAAATCCTACGGACGCGAGCAACTTCCCCCCCCATTATGAATGGTTAGTTAAACCATTCATAACTCAAGAACGGCTGGACCAACATTTAAGATCTTGGATTTCTTGTATTTGTCTCCACCCCGAATAGCAGAATAACTATTAAAACATGGGAAAAATTCACGAAAGAAGCTATTGAAGATAATTCATTTTCTAATACATTTTATATGGAGCGGCTTTTTAATGATGTCTAGAAATACACTTAATTTTTGTATATTTATTGAACTTTATTCATTTTGAATATTTATTTTAAGTCAATAAAAACTTAATTTAATTTAGCTAATTAGTTAACACAACATTTGATGATTCTGAGTCAGTACGAAATTCGCAAGGTCAGCCAGTATGTCATAATCGCAGTAGCTTTTCTTACCATATCATCATACACACAGTCCATCCATCGTATCTTTGTTCTTCCGGTACTCTTTATAGCCCTCCACATTATGTACACACATATACTGGGTGCATTTTTCAAGTGGGCGTGGATGGCCAAATCCGAAACTATAAGGAATAGGGAAAAGTACTCAAAGGAGTCTCATGCTCGATTTTGATGAAAATTAAATCAATATTTCTAGCCAGGAATCGAACCCGTTGATTTTGATAAAAAAAACACACTGTATTATAATAATACAGTGTGTTTTTTACCACTGAATAGTGTCCCTAATAAGGATCAAATTCTGGGAAGTAATGACATACAGGAAACTTAAGGAAAATGTTGGATTTTAATAAACTGCTTATAATTTTAAAGTATTCATACCGACATTACCTTTACCTTGTTCGAAACGATGCTCAATACACCCGCAGCGCAGTCATCTTCAAAATATTATGTTCTAAATTAAAATTTTTAATGCAGTACAATCCTTGAGACGTCGAATCCAGCTATGTATGAAAACAATGGTCATCGTTTTGGACAATTAATCAGTTAAGGTTTAATAGGTAGGTAACATAAGGAAAGCCCCTAAGACGACCCACTGACCAAGTATTTTGTAAAATGAGCTGTTTTCTTTAGTTTCCTGTATGTCATTACTTCCCAGAAGTCGATCCTTATCAGCGATACTATCAAACAAATTGTGTAATAATACAGTGTTTTTTTTTCAAAATCAACAGGTTCGAGCTCAGAGCTCCGTCCACATAGGATACAAAAAAAAAAATTTACCATGGATATCTCCATAACCATGGGGTTCCGTGGGGTGGAGATGGTACAGGGGCAAACTGGGGGGGGGAGAGGGAAGCTTTCCCCGCAATTTGACTAAATAGTGCTATTCTAACCTAACCTAACCTAAAAACTTTAACCATGGATATCTCCATAACCATGGGGTTCCGCGGGGTAGGGATGGTGCAGGGGGGGTTTCCCCCCTCCCCCCCTCCCCTCCCCCCACCCCGCCCCATAAATCGCTGGCCCACAATGGAAATTTTAACCCCACCACCACCACCACCTAACTTTTAATGGGATAAAAGTGCACGAGAATGATGAATGGTCAGGTACTTACTAGTAGGTACTTATGAAATGTTATTCCTTGGCGTTTATTTGTTTTCTTCGAATCATCATTGAAACAGTTCTGTACACAGCACCCAAAGACATTCAATTATTTACAATATATTAAATCTCTTTGAGAGCACCTCATATTTCTTTGATAAACATTGAAAAATATTTTAGTTTACTAAACGTAGACTCAGTTTATGGGTAAGAAATGTAGATTATTTAATTTTTTAAGTGAACAAGGTGCACATTAATTGCAAGATGCGAAGGTAATTATTGCATGCGAATTGAAAACGAATTTAATTAATAGTTTACATACACAATAATATTTTGTTTTTTTTTTTTTCCTTTGAAAATAACAGAGCTGTCAAACAAGGCTGCATTCCGAATTAGCAAAGTTACTTTACTCTTTGATTAGCACTGACCTCTATAATACAAGTACGCTGGACTAACGATACTCTACGAAATGACAGTTGTTTTTTGTGCCGATTCAAAGCGCCCCGCTCGTAGCCCCCAGGAACTAAAATTGACACGTTCTTTCAAATAAACGTTGAGTTGTTTACTTCGTCTCTGATGATTTAGGTCTAAATCGTGAAAAACTACTTTATTTGTGTATTTTGTGTTTACTACGTGATATTTGGAACATTTTTATTATGAAAGTATGCGCATTTTGTAAAACTCGCTGTCAAAAAGACAGCGGATTAACCTTTCACAAGTAAGTGAATTTTACGACTATAAATGTTTCGATTGCTTGTGTTAGCGATTTTATTACTATCTTATATTTAGAATAAATGTTTTCATTAATATCCCATCATATTTAAGTGTAATTAGGGCTTAGTTTTCACATTTAGTGAATACAATAATTTGAATAGGGTTGTAAATGTTCCATGTCGATAATGTGTCGCTAGTTTTCTTCAGACAGTTAATAATTTTAAATTTACATCTTTCAAATAGAAATTTACTGTCGCCAGAAATTTCTGCAATTTGATTACCTACCTAAAACAAATTAGCAAATACTAGTTTCTAATTATAACAGATAAATCCATACATATTATAGGTAAATTCGAAAGTAACTCTGTCTGTCTGCCTGTCTGTATGTTACCTTTTCACGCCTAAACCACTGAACGGATTTCAATATTTGGCAGAGTTTTTATCGACATATCTCGCGGGCTAAGCCGCGAGCGGAAGCATAGTATTATATATAATGTGTACTTGTTTCCGAAGTAAAGACCTAACATCAAAATAAAACTTGTCATCTACAACGTACTGTATACTTTAGTCAGTTTTATTTTAATTAAATACTTAATTTCAGATTTCCCACCAACTCAACTAAGCAGGGCTCAAAAACATGAAAATGGAAAATTGGAGTCCGAAATCTAATTATCATCTTTGTAGCAATTTCACTGCGGACTGTTTCGTTAAACACTCTACACTTACTCTCTTCTCCATACGAACACGACCTTTTGGAAGACTAGAATCAATTCTATTTTATTGTATTTTTGACGTTCAAAAGTGCCTATGTACCTATTTGAAATAAAATAATGACGTTCAAAAGTGTATATTTCTTTTGAAATAAATTATTTGACTAAGACTTTGTTATTTCTTGTTTTTTTTTTCCATTAGTACGCACGCAATAATGAAAATGGAATCCCTCTCCTTTCCGCTAGTAATGACTACATGGTAATGTTACAAGGTTCACTTTTGGCATTCAATTTGATGGAATTTGTTTGAATTCGTATGGACGCTGTTTGTTGCTTTTTTTGTTTCCTACATGGTTCATTTCTTCCAAATTGAACACCAAAAGTGACTGTCACGAAGAATACAGCTGCCATTTGATTTACTAGGTTAGAGCGAAATGGCAACATAGATTTTAGTTCACATTGCGAACTAATGTGACCCCAGCTCAAATTGTAAAACTAGTGTAGTTGAGCCAGGAGATATTAGCTCAACCATAGTAGTTTTTAGGCTAAGTTCTAATAAGCCTATCCTCATATTTAAAGCTCACTGATCTGACCGTCATGCACTATAACCTTACTAGGAGACTATCCACTAGTCTATAGCGTGCGATCTGACCGCGCCCTAATGAATTTTCAGATAGGGGGCCAGCCAACTACGCAGTACGCGTACGCGTGCTGTACGCGTTTTAGTATTACGTTTGAATGCATTACATTAACTATGCATGCTCCGCCGGCCCCTTAACCTTTGCAGAGCAATTATACTATTACTTAA
Organism: Mesoligia furuncula; assembly: GCA_916614155.1. NCBI lineage: Eukaryota > Metazoa > Arthropoda > Insecta > Lepidoptera > Noctuidae > Mesoligia > Mesoligia furuncula. The sequence goes on along the minus strand of OU744817.1, from coordinate 8,892,611 downwards.
AAATGAAGCATAAAAATAACTGGGAGTGATCCGATATTTTTCTCTTAAGTAATAAATTACTCTCAGTGGTTATAACGGTCGATAAAATTCATAAAAGTATTTTTTATCGTAGGATATATCCCATCTCTAATATTAGTTCTACGGCCCCTTCACATTGCTATCAGCGCCAAAATGGCGAAAATAAAATGGCTTCAATCTGTCATCCATAGTCTGCAGTCCAGCGTACTTGTATTATAGAGGTCAGTGCGAATTAGCCATAATCCTTGTAAGTCTATGCTCACACTGCATTATTGTAGACCGTATCACCGACAACACAAATAAATACGATCGCTTCGATTTAGATTTATTACAATTATGGCAGAAGAGGCACAGTATAAATATAATCCAATACACTAAATCGGATCCAATCTGTTTTAACTGCGATTATATCTGCCGACTTTATAATCAAAGTTGCCGATTTTCTAATTAGATTTCGTAAACATTTTTGCGCTTATTACACTAGATATCAAATTTTTATTAAATCTAATCAGAAAATCGGCAGAGCTAGGTAATCGCAGTTAGAACAGTCACTGTCACTCAACGAGCGTATATGACGTGACGCAATGTTTTTTTTCCAAGCGTTTTGACTTTGGCACCTAGTAACGTAGTCAGTTCAACGCCATCTTCAGGGTTCTTGGAAACTATGTTTTTTTTTAATACCTACTGAAAAGAAAAACCTCTCATTGTGACAAAATACAAAAACGCGACTTTAAAGTACAGTAGGTACACTTATACTCCTTGCTTTGAAGACGTTACTTTAGAGACGAAAACTATGACAAACAAAAATTAAAATTATGACAAAACGAGACTATAGAGATAAAACTACTCTGTGGCACAGAGTAGTGTGCAGACCCCACTGCTTTTTATTGTAGTCTGTGAAAGACGCTATCGCCAGGGCAGTGAAACTTCCATACATTGGCTTCTAATAAAATATTCATAGATAGTGCTGCTATCTGAGCGTACAGAAACTTTGGCCACAGTTTTACATTTTAAGCTGCTAGATAGAGCTACTTTACAACAGCACAGACAAAACTAAAACTAATTTAAAAATTAAACAATAATAAACAAGTATTATTTATTATTTTACTATTTCATTAGAAATAAATTTATAAAATATAGTAGCACAATAAATAAAGTCTTTTTCAAAATTGAAACGAAACGTAAATGATGATAGACAGTTCGAGTTCAAACTGTCAGTTGGGTTTTGAAAACATTACAAGAGGATTTTATTTGCATATTCCTCATCATTTAGGTGATCCAACGGCAAGAAAAAGTGCCCGTGGTCCACCCAGGTGAACTAAGCAGGTGGACCACGCCCGAATCCCGGTTCGTTATGCTCTGGTAATCTGTTTTGTGTGCCATTACGACTTTGGACTGTGCTTGTTTTCTTGATAAAACGTTTGACCCTGCTTCTCCCTTGGACCTTGTGATAAGATACGTAAACGATTGTCCCAACAACGTGTATTACTGGACCTTGATTTTGCGAAAATAAAAGTAAAGTGAAAAGTAAATTCTTATGTGTGTTTCAAATTCTACATTTCCTTTAACCCCTTACTGCATAGCGTGACATATCGGGCATCAAAGGTTTTTGTCACCTCATTTAAATTTGGTACAATTTTTTTTCTTCTTGCAACTCTTAAATCAAAAACAGGTAATATGCTTTGACGTTTGTGAAGAAAAATGGTGTCCAGCACTAGTAGACTAAAAGTAACTGACGTAACTGTCAGTTTGTTTCCTAGCGGTCGTTATGAGGTAAGTGGACTCAGGTTTCGGGGTATTTTTGCATGGATTTTCATGATATATAGCTACGATAATTATTTTGCATACAATAGGCATCTACTATAAGGCAAACAGGCAAAAAAAACTAGATTCGCATGAATGATTGCAAATATTGTTATAAATGTACAATAATGTTGCTGAAGTTAGTACCCATGAATGGGATAGTATGCAGTCGCAGGAAAAACTGTTTGGCACGTATGGGATTGTATGCAGAATGACAACAAAAATGATAAAATCATATTTGGGATAGTATGCGATTGTGTCAATTTTAAGAAAAATTATTTGCTTATCATTTGAAGAAGTGGGTACAATATTTTTTTGGTTTCCATGGTTTGGTTAGGCTTGCTTGCTTATTTATTTTGCACCATAAGCTGCTTTTTTCCCAACAGATGTGTACAACATTGCCGAGACGGATACAAGTGCATGTAGTCAACATTCCAGATGGGAGTGAAGACGAAGAGGTTTCTGATGAAGATACGGAATGGAGAAATAATCGAGGACCGAACCCTTTATATATGTCCGAGTCCATCTTTTTCTGTTGAGCCAAAACCAAAGAGAAGCTTTTCTGCATCTGTTTGGTTTTGGCTTAGATCTCGAGAAGTGGCATGCATCACTTCCCAGAGTGGACAGATGAGCGGCAAGTCTGCAAAAACCCTGGATGCAAAGGAAAGTACACCTATGGTGCTTGAAATGCAAGGCCCATTTATGTATAAATAAAACAAGAAACTGCTATAAATGGAATATCATGTACAGTAATCAACATTAGAGAAATAAAATAAAACATAAATAAATGAGCGTTTTTCTAATTTAATTCCATCACTCCCTACACGTATGCAATCTATCCCCAGAATATGCTAGCAATCTTGCTATACCTCGTATACTTTCTCATTTTGATCATAAATATTTTATTTCGCGCCAGCTATTTCTGCATACAATGACATATTTGGCAAACTTGATAATAAACCTAGAACTGCATTCAATGCCATATTTGGCATTGACAGTTTTTTGAAAATGTTCTCAAAAATGTTAGGGATAGATTTTTTTTTCTATTTTTTATGGTCTTTCTTGAGGTCATACTACGCCATAATTATTTTTCATCCAATTATAAAAATCCATGCAGTAAGGGGTAGACAATGGGTCAGCGGGATTGTCCGAAAGGGTTACCGCTGGCCCGGAACATAAAGGGCTAAGGAAGGAACACGGGTGGGTTTTAGTCAGTAAGAGTCTGACACTCCCTTCCGCTCCACCCAGAGCGGGAGGAGTCATTTGATGATTTCCAATCCGCAAAAAAAAAAAAAAAAAGGGGTAGACAATAACTAGAATATGATTTTGTCATCATAGTCTTGTGTGGAATAAATATAATTGTAATGTGTATAGAACACCTAACAATTATATTTATGCCACACAAATAGATATCATTCTTCATTCTAAGGATTTAATACTAGAAACAAAAACTCCTAAAAGCTCCATCTGGCGTAAGCGAAGGGGACATTGGGACATGCAGCGCTATCTCTTGGTCAGAGTACTGACTTTTTATATAACGAAAACCTCAGTGGCCCATCTATTGTACATTTATGTAGTATTTTTATCTATGGCTATCGCCTATCGCTAGTTTGAAAATTCGGAACGTGTTTACATTCCGCAGCTCTAACTCCCCCTGGGTTTGACATTGTTTGACAGCTGTTGTACAAACAAAAGCAAAGTATTGATTTGATTTACTGATTGTGAAAACATTCATACTATTTCGTACCTTTAAACTAAATAGGTACCTACCTTTTAATTTCTATAATCAGTACGTTGTTCGCAATGTGAAAAAAAATCAGATATCATAAGTTTAAGTGATAATTATTAAATTTTATCAAAACAACTATGAGGTGCTGTGTTCAGAATTGTACTAATGATGACTTGAAGAAAACTAATAAAAGCAATGGAATTACATTTCATAAGTATGTATCTAGATTCTAGCCCTAAGATCAAACCATTAAAATTCTAAACAGTAATTTCGGTCTGTGTGTCGTCTTAGGGGCGTCCAATCAAGTCCAATGTCAACTGAACGAATACCAGTCATGGGATTGGGATTACATAGGATTTTTTTATTTAGCAATTGAGCCAATGTCGCCTATTCTGCCAGTGTCGCGTACAGACAGCGTAGTGGCGGGCCGTCAACTTTTAGATATATTATAGTCTCTGCCCTCAATCTTAGCACGTAATTCAATACTACTGGAGAGAGATGAAGCTGAGCACCAAGGCCGTAACTTACATTCCGCAGCACAGGGGTATCACACCACACCACCATCTTTCAAACTCTGTGCTGCTACTAAGAAATCAGCAGCTCAGCCAGCACTCAGCAGCAGCGCTTGATTGAGACCATGAGACTAATGGCCTGTAAAGGCTGTTTTAATGCACCTCAGATACTATCTTTACAATAAAATGCTTTATTTTGGACTTGTATTGTTATAAGAATCATAAAAACAAACTTAAACACTTATAAGACTTGAATTTTTTGTTAGATTACCGAAGGATCCAGTCCATTGCTCTGTATGGTTAAGAGTCTTAGCTAAAGCGGGTTGCCGGCTGAGCAAGTGGCTTGTTGTGTGCTCTGATCATTTCCTACCTGAAGATTTTGACTACACACGGCCCAATCAGCGAAGAGTCAAAAGTGGAGCTGTTCCTACTCTGGTGAGTGCATAAATTATAAAGGCGAAAGTTTGTGAGTGTGTGTGTGGATTAACATATAGGCTACTTTTTATCCCGATATTCTCACGGGATCGAAATTTACGCTGGTGAAACTGCGGGGCGCGGGGCGCGGCTAGTACTAAATATTTATTAAAATACACATGCAATGTCGTGACCAACGGTGGCTTAGTAGCAATGGCCCCGACATACGAGTTGTTGCTTGTGGGTTCGCATACAGGCAGACAGCGCCTGTTAAATAATTTCATCACCACTGCTCTGAAACCCAGCATGTCCTAGAACCAAAAATTCGAAGGCATGTGACATCTACCAACCCGCACTGGGCCTGCATGGTAGAAGCCTACTCCCTCTCGAAGAGAGGAAGCCTGAGTCCCAGCAGTGGGAACATTACAGGCTGTTTATGATAATGTTGTGAGTAAAGTATTGAGTATAAATGTGGAGGGCTATAAAGAGTACCGGAAGACCAAAGATACGATGGATGGAATGTGTGTAAGATGATATGGTAAGAAAGGCTACTGCGATTATGACATACTGGCTGACCCGGCGAATTTTATACTGACTCAGAATCATCAAATCTTGTGTTAACTCATTAGCTAAATTAAATTAAGTTTTTTATTGAATTAAAGCAAATATTCAAAATGAATAAAGTTCAATAAATGTACAAAAATTAAGTGTATTTCGAGACATCATCGAACAGCCGCTCCAGATAAAATGTATTATCTTCAATAGGTTTTTTGTGAATTTTTCCACATGTTTTGTTTTCTGTTATTCGGGGCAGAGACAAATCCAAGAAATCCAAGATCTTAAAAGTTGTTCCAGCCGTTCTCGAGTTATGAATGGTTAACTAACCCGACTTTGTTTTATTTATATTCTAGATATTGATAGAGTAGTTTCTGCCCGCAACTTCGTCCGAGTGTAATTCGTACTTTCCTCTAAAAATTTCGAAAATGTATGTTTATGATCTTTATCATTTATTTTGATAAATAAGTATTCGGGCTATTTTTTAAGTTTATAGATCAAAGGAATCAGATATTTCAAATAAACTGTATCCTCGCTTGTCACCCCCATAAGGGTGGAATTATGAAAAATCGTTTGGTATGTGTTCATAACTTGATTCAAAGACCCATACCCATATTCGAGTTAATGGAAGCAAGCAGTAAAATCCACCCCTTAAACTTTATTACCCTTTTCCACCTTGGTAGGAGTTAATTTTTGAAAAACCCTAAAACACATACTTTTGTTATTTTTGGTTTTAGTACCTAGTACCGAGTTTCGAGTTAATCCGAGAACGGGTTAGGTACATATTTTTCTAACTTATCAACTTTGTCACTCCCTAAATCCTCTGTGAGGGGTTTTGTTTAAACTAAAAATGACAATCTTTATTAGTCACTGAGCCAAGTAGTTTCAAGTTCATTAACCAAATGAATAAGACTTTTCATATAAACTGTATCCTCTCTTTTTATACTCATTTTTCAAAATGCCACCCGCATTTTGAAAAATCATCTGGGATGTTTCTATAACTTGACTAAAAGATTATTTATACCAATTTTCCAGTTAATCAAGCCACTTACTAAAATCCCCTTAAAAATCGAATTACCACTTTATCCCCGTCAGGAGTCAATTTCCGAAAACCCCATACTTACACTTATTATTGATTATTTTCTGTCAAAAACCTATTAATACTGAGTTTCGAGTTAATCGGACCACGCGTTAAAATTCTTCCACACAAACTTTAACCCCTTTGAGGGGTAGTTTTAATAAAAGAATAATGATAAACTTTATAACTTGCTTAGGCAAGTATTCTTGCCAAGTTTCAAGTTTATTAGCTAAATGAATAAGACTTCACATATTTACTGTACCCCGCTTTTCACCCCCACAGGGGTTTAATTTCTAAAAATCGTTTGTTCATTACTTGACTCAAAGATGATTTATACCAATTTTCGAGTTAATCAAGTCACTCAGTAAAATTCTCCCCTGTAAAATTAACTACCACTTTTCACGCACTTAGGGGTAGATTTTTGAAAAATCCTGATACACGATATTCTTTATTTTTGGTCTTAATTATAAATACTGACTTTCGAGTTAAGTAATCGAACCGCGCGTTAAAATTCTTCCATACAAATTTTGACACCCCCCAATCCCCCTTTAGGGGGTGATTTAGAAAAACAAAAAATGCCAACCTTCATAGTTTACATAGATAAGTATTCGTGCCACGTTTCAAGTTTATTAACTCAAGGAATACGATTTTTCATACAATTAAAATCCCCCCTTTTCATCCCCTTAGGGGGTGAGTTTTGGAAAATCCTTTCTTAGCGTACGCCTACATCTTTAATAGCTATAAGATGTGTGCCAAATTTCAGCGCAATCCTTTCAGTGGTTTGAGCTGTGCGTTGATAGATCAGTCAGTCAGTAACGGTTGCCTTTTATATAATTTTATATAAATAGATATAGATTATCTTTTTACAAAAAATCTATTGTTTGGACTAAAAAATTAAAACACTAGTATTTTAGTATGTTGCTTGTAGAATAATCTGACAAAAAATCAGAATGATTGTATGTAAGTATATTAGTATGGTTTTTATTTTAAAAGAAAGTATTTAGAGGTCTCTTCATTATTTTTTCTATCGTATCAAATTAGTTGTATTATGTTTTCAACACACTATCTACCTACCTTAAGTCCAGAAGAATATCATATATTTTTCTGTTTTGTTTACTGTAGACGATCATATACTTTTAATGCTTCTAAAACTTGCGTTTTTTGCGTTTAGATCCTGTAAGCCCCTTAAATAAATTATAAATCTATCTTTCTGCCCAGCCTTTTCCCTAATACGTTGGGGTTGGCTTCCAGGGTAAGTATATGACTTTTTTGGGACTTTCAGTCATTTCTGACGGGAAAGATGGCAATGGCTTTCATTTTGGCAGTTCAAAAATATTCATTGCGTTTTTTATGTTGTTGAGCAGACAAATTTTTCGAACTTATGAAGCAGTGGAACAGCAGTATCCTTCAAAATTATGCACATTGTGATTGAAAGTGTTTTACGCAATTATCGTGCTGATATGAATGAGGTGAAGAAAATAAATTAATTAAAGAAACTTTTTCAGATGGCTTCTGCAAACCAGGCTGAATTAAAGGTGAGCCCGTTAAATAGTATCACGACTACAGTGGTAAATAAACCGTTATAACCACGTTTTAAACCGATGTTTGGTTTAATACGGTTTATTTACAACAGACTATAATCAGGGTTAACAATGAATGACTGACATAAGACGTAAACTACAGAAAAACTTAATACGTCAGTCCCGTTGATAGTCGTTATAGAAGTTCGAAACGCTTTGAAAGCGATTGTCACTTTTATAGGCCCGCACGATTAAAGTGTTTCAAACCACAGCCACGTGGGCCGTACATCGATGACAATGTACAGTAGGGCTGCAAATGTGCATGAATAGTTCAGAAATATAATCGTGTGAAGCGAGAAATGACGCCATCTAGCGTAAAACCAGTTTAACAAAATTTAATTATACTGTTACTAGATGGCGTTGCTTTGCTTTTTATGACAGAATATTTTTGTAGTTTCTTTTTGTCTCTTCAAACATTCAAACAATTTATAATTAATATTTACTTTAAAAAAAATTGTTCCTAACTATTAACCTACTATGTTAAAATCGAATATCAATTTATTAGTAGGAAGTAAGAAATAACCAAACAAACGATGAGGGCGCCACTGCGCATACTTAATTATTCCTATCGGTTTCATTTATTATTTTTTCATATGCTAGCAAATGTAATGTAATATGTAGTTAGATAAATATATTAGCTGTGTAACTCCTTTCTCAATACGTTTCTTCCCAACTGCTTATTTACGTTTCGTAAATTAGTCACAGTTGTGAAGAAACCAACGCCATCTAGTTTATTTTAGAAAACTTGAACTCAAATGTTCACAGGAAGATAGCCATTAGAGTATCCATACACTTTTGCAGGTGACCGTACAGACGCCCGCACATCAAGCTACTACAATGTGCCAAATTTCTTTAATAGATTTTCAACTTTATCGCTAAAGCATAAGATTCACAGTTGATTGAGAAAATTTGACAGTTTCGGATAGCTTGATGTAGCGGCCTTACGGCCCACGTGGTCGCGGTTTTACACAGTTTTTAACCACAACCACATAGTCGCGGTTTTAAACCGTTTTTGACATGAACACGTCTTTAAAATTGCTTCCATAGTGGGAGGCAAGTCAAAAAAACCAATGATAACAAAATCGGGGGATACAGTTTATCTCCATCCATCCATCCATCCATCCATCCATCCATCCATCTCATCCATCTCCATCAATTACACCATTGGATAGCGAAAGGATCAAAGAATTTATTACGCCAAGTGAGGACTGTGACGCATCGCGCGCGGTGGAGGGGAAAGCGCCGCCATTTTGAGGTCATTATGCTGCGTATCGAGATTTCCACTCAATCAAACTCAAACTCAAAGCATTTATTTCAATTAAACCTTGTGCAGGCACTTTTGAATTGTCAAAATTAAATAGTCTGTCAGTTAGTCAGAAAGTTGAAGCTAGTTGCCCATTCCAAAACGTAGATCTCTATGGAGAAGAACGGGCAAGAAACTCCATGGACACTCTTTTAAATCAAGTTATTACAAAATCCTGGGTACATTATTCTTGTTGCTTCTATATGTGAGAACAATGTAAAAAGAAAAAGACAAATGAAGAAACAATTCAAAATATAAGATTAAAAATAAGCCTTAGCAGTTAAGAGATGACCAGTCTCAACCGACGGCACCCGTTCACGAACATGACGCGTGGATCAGCACCATCCAGCTCAACCTGTTTGTAGGGAACCGAATAATCCAACACACGCGCCACCATCGGTGAGACATTTAAGTGAGCATGACACGTTCTCAACTGCCATGCTCTTTCAAGTCAACAACAGAAAAAAAAAATCATAATAAACGGAAACATGGTTCTTACATTTACAAAATTTAAAAAAAATGCTTCTAAATTATACAAAACTATAGTTTGCAATTTATTTAAGATGTTAATATAATTTACTACTAAACAGGAAGAGGTATCTAATATTGCAGTATTCAACAATTAAAACTGGATTGAATATAACTTACACAATATAACTTTTGACTCAGAAAAGCTACGACGTTCGTTTAAGTTTCAATCGTCAGCTCTTGTCAAAATCTATCGATTATATACAAAACATTAGTGTAAAATAGTTACAGTGAATATAATGTGTTAAAATAAAAATAATATCAATAATATATAATGTCGGTCTATACGCGTCAAAAGCCAAATCCAAATACAGAGATCGTATACGGTTGGAAAGGGCTTCTCAAGAGCAAGCGAATGGTGCCAATAAAACACCATAATTATGACCGAGTTAAGCAGTGCCGGGAACGTAAAAGAATGAATGCGGCCGAGCGGATCAACCCCGTTACGTAAACGTATTCACGTACAACATACAGCCGTGTCCATGACACAGACACGCCCCATTTTTCTTTTTATTAAAACGGTTTATTTACAACTATAATGCTAATAGAAGGTCTCTTTGTCAGTGTACCAAAACCATTTAGTGAAATTTTGTGAGAAAAAAATTTTTTTTTTAGGTGTGCAGAGTCTGTTTAGCTTTAGATGTCAAAATGTATGATATGAAGGACTTCAAATTGAGCGAAATGTTCCAAAATGTCACGGGAATAACGGTAAGTCATTGTAAAAATGTAGGTATTTTGATTATCTGCACACGTAACATGACCACCATAGAAACGGGTTTTGTCAACGGAAGCATAGACAAAATGATAGATATCATAGACAAAATGGCTGTGTGAATGAATGTTTAGAATCTGTTATATCTATTCTTCCGTCGACAAAACTCGTTTTAAGGTGCTTAACTTCTCTCCTTAGTGTGTGCCCGTTTCTATGGTGGCCATGGTACGCGTGCTGTATTGACTGAAGCTACTAAAACACAGCTCTATAAAATAAAATAATTGGTACCTACTTCGAATAGAAACAAAACTGAGAGCATAATGCGATTCTTAAATGAAAAAAATAAGTTTCTAAAAAAACATTGAATAGGCTCCGTCTGGTGACTATAATCAGTAACACAGTAAATTAATCCATACAAATTGACCAAGTATAATTTTACTTCTACGTTGACGTGATCGAGTAGGTATTAGTAAAAAAACTCGCACTAAGACCTTAGTGCGAGTTTTTTTATGGCATTAGGCACACCATACACACTATTAAGGTAGAAGCATCAGAGTAGCCCGCGAAATTCAAATTTTGGGTTTGCGGTTGAAACACTAGGGCCTTGGGGTCCCTCTTTCGCTTCCGGACGTGGTCCAATCCATGGTCGGAAGTGAGAGCGCGTGGGCACGCCGTCGCCTCCTTCTGCGAGGAAGTGATGGTCGCGTAGGAGGCGGCGGAAAGGGAGAGGGAGGATACCACCTCCCTTCCAATCTGTAGCAGTCGCACGAGGCGCCGGAGGGCGCGGAACGACCGCCTTAGGGTGAGGCCTGCAGGCAACAGCGTTGGGGAGTTTGTTGCTCAAACAGTGAAAGGCCCGATACGGCGGCGCGCCGTGTTCCGCGCGGGCTTCTTTCTAGAGGAAATAGTGGCCGTATGCGGCCGCTGAGGGTGACGGATTCATGCGGGCCAACACCTGGCCGGGGATGTGCGTGTGGTGTGAGGGCCACTTTGTTAAAACCCTTTGAAAATGTGCTTAGGATTTAGTGAACATTCCCAAAGAATTGTGAAAGTTGGTATCAGATTTTGTGAAAGTCTAATAACCGAGTTATAGACTGTAAAGTTGGGCCCTCAGTTCTCACATAGAGGATTGAGGGCCCACCTGAAACTGATAAACTATGGACACTACAGAAAAAGTCTTTATGCCAAAATCTAAGCTAATGGCAAACAAAATTTGTGAAAACAAGATATTATCGCAAAACACTGTCCTACTTTGTATATCTTCGTACAAAATGGGCCCTCAATTCTCATACACGTAAAAGTTTATCACGCAATTATAATGAAATCATTAACTTACAGCTACTGTTTGAAATCCTATATGCTGCTAAATAAATTGTGAAAATTTATGAAAGCAAGAACAGGTCACCACTTTTTGTTCTTTAAAAGTTATGACCTTGATAAAATTCGGGCCCTCAGTTCTCCATTTTATTTTGTTTTCGATTTATTACGCTTATCGTATAAAGGATAAGACAAATACAAAATTGTCTCTTTTTGTGAAAAAAATTGTGCAACAAATGCGATACCAGAAAGAAATTAAAATACCCTTTATTGTATAAGTAAATTGAGTTTTATTTTTATTCTCTGTATTAGGAAATAGGGTGACCACAATTTCTTTTAGATTGCAGTAAAGATTAGTAAATGTAGAGTCATAGGTTTTAATAAACTTTCTTCGATTTTTCGCTTATTATCGTCATAGCGTTTGTACTCAGGTTTCGTGATAAAAAAAAAATCGGAAATTGAACGATCACATAGAAAAATACTGTTACCCAAATCATTTTTGCTTGATAAATCGTTCGTTCCGAAAAAACTAATGATAATAATCAAATAATTTATTTATTATTTTTATAAAGGCTTTTTGCCCAGCAATGGGACAATGTAGGCTAAATATAATCCTAACTAATATTATAAATGCGAAAGTAAGTTTGTTTGTTAGCTTTTCACGCCTAAACCACTGAACCTTTCATCCCGAAAAAAGTGCTGTTCCCGAGGAAAACAACAATAACGTTATTATGATAATAGATGGAGCCATGTGACTTTCGAATTTACCTACCTAATAAAACAGTGCGTTCCTGGATGTTTTTTTTATTCGTAGGTAGGTACTTGCACAATAACAAAGATGTTTTCTGGAGTGTGAAATAATTATATTTTACTTTAAAAACTTTACAATTTATAAATAGGTGAAATTGAATTAAACAATTCTTAGAGTGACTATCTAAGTATTATTTAGTAAAATATTACAAACTTATAAAATTATGAGTACCTATGTATCAAAACAAACTTTACTTGCACAATAACAAAGATGTTTTCTGGAGTATGAAATAATTATATTTTACTTTAAAAACTTTACAATTTATAAATAGGTGAAATTGAATTAAACAATTCTTAGAGTGACTATCTAAGTACTATTTAGTAAAATATTATGAACTTATAAAATTATGAGTACCTATGTATCAAAACAAACTTACCTTGAATGTTTGATATCTAGTTAGATTTCGGGAGCGGAGCGATGGCCAAAATAAAACGTTAGGAGCCGTTTAAGAGTTTATTAGAACGACCCGAGCTTACAGAGTTTGATGTAAGACTCCTTATCCTATCTAGTCTAATACATACTTAGGACTTACAACTAAGCTGGTGGTCACTGGAGCCTTCACATCCGCCATGTCTGGCTGATAAAGGCAAAAGTGCAGCGTACGAGCTTAAGGCTCTACCACAGCGATAGATAAGGTGAGTTCGGAGAATGTAACTCCTCCCCCCTTGGACCGAAGTTATCGGGAAATCAAAGATTTTCCAAGAACTTCGCAATATAATAACTATAAAATGACAAAATTATTAAAATATTAAGTAGTTAAAACGATTATATTTAAGATACCTAATTTAAAGGAATTAATCATAAATTGAGAATCATAGAGTTACACCAATAATACAGGTCTTTGAATGACTCTATTTTCCTCCTGTTGAGTAGGATTGTCTTCAACACCATTCGAACGACGATCCTGCCCTTTATACATTTTTCTTATAATATACTTATACATAATTAGAGCTACTAACAATAAAAAGACGATCGCGTACAGAGAGTAAAGAGCGACACTGACACTATCACTGTGGATTTCACTAATTTCACTATTCTTCAGAAGGTAATTTAGATGGCGTATATCATCTAGGTTAACTCCTTTCAGGTTTATAGGTTCCATCTTCACGGCGTTAGAGGTAAGCTCTCGTAAATCGGGTAAGTTTATCACAGGAACAGGCTTATACTCTGTTTGCAGGAAGTAAGAACGCGGTCCATGGAGTTGGATATTTTCTATAGAAACATCACATTGCGGTTCTATGGTTATAATGTATGTTCCTTGTATGCGCTCCTTGGTGTCGTCATTGCCGCAAGTTTGTGATATAATTTTTTTGTGTTTGGTATACACTATCCAACTATTTGGACTAATTTTTTGTAGTTTCAGACATTCAGACTCTATCTGACGGGGAAGACATCGCGACAGATTGTGGTGATATTTCATTAGTTGTTCGATACAGGTTTCTTCCACATTTTGAATGAGGTTATTTTCAGAGCAGAGGTATTCATTGACTGTTATCTCTTGGCATGGTTGATCAATCGGACGATATTTTGACCCTTCTACCAAAAGGTAAGGGAATTCAGGGAAAACAACAAAGGTTTGGTTCATGGAATCCATAGGAAGGGAATACAGTTTATAGTAATTATAAGTAACATTTAAAATTAACGGAACTTCAATAATAAAGGCTATTTCTTCATTTTTAAGGTAAGCTTTTACAGACAATGACTCTTCTATATTAATTAAATTTCTATCATTAACAGAATACATTAAGTTATCGTGTTCATTAATATGTTTTAATAAAGTTAACAATTCGTCAGAATTTATTACGGCTTTATGTAAAACAGATGCTTTACTAAATGCAACAGCAGTTTCTAATTCGCTAAGTTTGACATAGATAGTCCTAAAGTTGACAATAAATTGATTGAGTAATCCAAATACATAGGTCATATAAATTGAATGATTATCTTTTGTATTAAGATTAGCTACAAGGCCTTCAAGTAAATCAATGCGCTTGTTTATTTTCTTTGTATTTTCATTAATTATTTCAGTAGAGTTTAGAAAGTGATCCAACATTTTAGAAATCACAGTGAATTTATTGGTTATTGCCTGTTCCTTAGTTTGAATATTAGGTATGAATTAAATTATCGTATCTAACCGCATCTTCATGATCAAGGTTACCAGTAATAATTTTGATAATGGAGCCTAAAGGGTTTATAATACCACGTTTAAATCTTTTGGATGGAATTAATTGCTGTAATTTCTCTATGGTCTGATTTCGAATATACTCGACTTGTGTTTTAAGTGCCATAAACTCATCTGTGTAGGATTTGTTCGGGTGTAATATTTGGTTGAATTCCGAATATTTTTGAATATTAAAAGAAAGGTCAGTGCTTATGCCCTGAAGATTGATTATTTTGACAATAGACCACTTATCATATTGAATAAACGCTTGGCCCATTTTCACCGGAAGAATACCAGGGTTTTGACTAATCTTTACTGCTTGAAGGGCCTGGCTTGGAAGAGTCCAATTGGTTGTTGTCCATATCACCAGGATCAAACTCCACCTGTGTAGGACGTTTTATATTTTTGAGAGGTACTTTGGTATCCCTATTTTTTAATTTAATTGGTATAACATTGCGCTTTATCTGACCTGTGACAACGGCTTTTTGGTACCTAGGCTTATCTTTTGCTTGTCTCTTATTAACGGCCTTAGCGAAAACCGGTTTTCCTATTTCTAAAGCTGGTTCTAATTCACCTCCTCGTTTCATTAAAATCTTTTTTTTTGTGTCCTTTTACCTTTTCCGAAATATACTTATAGAGTGCCTGAGTTCTCTTCTTATGATCCCTAATCAATTGTTGTTTGTAAGCCTTATCAAATTCTGAGTTAAATGTAGAGTTTAATTCGGTATGACCAAACGCAGCTTCAAACGGGGTTAAATCTGTGGTGCTATGAATAGTGCTATTAATAATAATAATAATAAACCATTTATTATCAGGTAACAAAGACCCATAGATACATACCTTAACCTAAGTATACATAATAATATAGTAACAATTAGTATAGTATTATAGTGTGTGTGTGTGTGTGTGTGTGTGTGTGTGTGTGTGTGTGTGTGTGTGTGTGTGTGTGTGTGTGTGTGTGTGTGTGTGTGTGTGTGTGTGTGTGTGTGTGTGTTGTGTGTGTGTGTGTGTGTGTGTGTAGTGTGTGTGTGTGTGTGTGTGTGTGTGTGTGTGTGTGTGTGTGTGTGTGTGTGTGTGTGTTGTAGTGTGTGTGTGTGTGTGTGTGTGTGTGTGTGTGTGTAGTGTGTGTGTGTGTGTGTGTGTGTGTGTGTGTGTGTGTGTGTGTGTGTTGTGTGTGTGTGTGTGTGTGTGTGTGTGTGTGTAGTGTTAGTATTATTATTAGTATTATAGGCCATAACAGCATAAGTCATTACAGAGGCTGCGTCCGTAAATTTCTTTTCATATTTTGCTAATCTGTAAATTTCTATAATTGTGGAATGAAAACGTTCTATGAGGCCCATAGAGTTTGGATTGTTTGGGGTGCCTATGTGTAATTTTATTTTATGTAATTCTGTTAGTTCTCGTAGTAATTCATTGTTGAATTCAGTTCCAGGGTCGGAACTTATTTTCTGTGGTATGCCGTAAAATGAAAAATATTTCATCAACGCTCTAACCACTTCAGGTGTTGAACGAGATGGAATTTCTATGGCCTGGCCTAATTTTCTAAAGGCATCAATTAAAGTTAAATAGTATTTCGATTCTATGCTAAACAGGTCTATAAATATTTCTTGAAAGGGTGCATGCTGAGTTTGTGTAAGTTGTAATAAGGGTTTAATAGGTTTCCTATCATATTTAGAAGTTTTACAACCCTCACATGAGTTAATAATGGCGGATACGGTTTCAATCAAATTTGGCCAATAATAATTACGACGAATCCGTTTAACGGTTTCGCTGATGCCATGATGTCTTGCCTTCGTGTAATATAATTACTATAGCCTTTTGTTCCTGCTCATCTGCGACGTAAACAACACGCTCGGTACATTCATAGAAGTTAACGACATCTCTCTTAAACAGAGGAATTATGATATTAATGAAATCTTTTCTAAGTTCTTGATTCTCAAAATAAATGAAATACTTCATTTTTGGTTTTATGTAGTCTTTTAGAAATCCTGTGATGAGATTATAATTATGAAGAGGCAGAAATACTTCTAACACCTTTTGTTTGTCTCTAGATAATTCTTTTACTTGAATCTCATTACGAAACCAGCTAAAGACAAGTATTTGATTAGGCTTGGTGTCTATTGCTTCGTTTAAGATCGGTATTCCACTGTATTCGAGATCTTGGGCTGAATGAACTGTCTGTACGGAAGAAGACTCAGACGGTATGGAATAATGAGGCGGCTCGTGAAGAACTTCCTCAGTTTCTGTTATACTTATTGGACTAGCTGTAGCGGTTCTTTCAGAGTCAGATATGGAAATTGTTGTAGAACCGTCCGTATTTTGTCTGGTGTCTTTCTGTTCGTCTATGTCTATATTAACAATCATTGAACTATTGTCTAAATCGTCGGCTGCTTCTAGAGCATTTAAGCGGATGCGAGATAGCGCATCTGCGTTTACGTTTTGTTTACCGTTTTTATATATAACGTTAAAATCGTATTCTTGTAGACGTAAACGCGTTAATTTGCTATTTGGTTCCTTAAGTTGGTATAGCCAAACTGGAGGCCTGTGGTCAGTGGAATACATTATAGGAATGTTGACGCTATTTGTCTTTAAAGTCTTTTCCTTAAAGGATAATTCAGCATTAAGTCGAGTCATAAGGTCCATTCCAATTAACCCGTCATATCTGTTGTCCACATCATAAACGTAAAATTTATGATACCCTTCATCATTAAAAATGGAAAATAGGGGAATTTTAGCTACTTCATGGTGTTCACTAGTCGCATGTATGCTTGTGACTGTAAATGGTTCATAGAATTTTAATTGAGGAAAATACTCATCAGCTTTGCTGGGACTTATAAAAGACCGTGTGCTTCCTGTATCTAACATAAATTTGCCGTTTATCTCAGGGATGTATATGTATGGATGTTTTAGACTGGCATCAAAATTAAGTTCTATCATTTCCGGAGGGTTTATATTGATTGTACCTATTTGAAAATTTTGGACCGCTTCCGTATCACTATTATTTTCAGTTAATTGTAAATTTTCAGCAGTTTTAGGAAATTCTACACTAGGCTTCTCATCTACGCAACAATCTTCAGTGTACATATTTTTGTAGTCATAGTCACAGTGTGTAGTCATATTCTGCATGTAATCGTCATGAGTGACGTCGTAGTAGTATTGTTCGTTATCCGTATAAAGTTCATTTATAGGAAAACCTTGTTGTGGCTTAATCGGTGCTGGAGCTGTTCTCATTGTCACGTCACTATCGTAGAAATTATTGGTTGGACGATAGGTCGAACCTTGAACGGGTCTATAGCCAAATTGTCCTACTTGGGGTCTATAACCAAATTGTGCTGTTGGGGGTCTGTAGGGAAATAGTCCTACTTGAGGTCGGAAGCCTAATTGCTGGGGGTTTCTTTTATCAACGACTGGTGGTCCAAATTGAACCATTTGCGGTCGACCAATTTGTTGATTCAGTATATGCGGGTGTACAAAATTTTGATTAGGTATACCAAATTTGAATTGAGTTTGGTTTGTAAAAGGTCTGAAATTATTATTTTGCAAAGGGGGCGATGTGGTAAAAGGCTTCAGATTGGGTGAATTAAAAACATATCCTATATCGCGTGATGGTAATATATGACCTTGCGGTCGGTGTTGCAACATTTTACTACGTAAATTTTATTGTTCCTGAAAGTTAACCTCTTCAAGGACATATTTTAAAGCTTCTTCCAACGTAGTAGGGTTTTTAATTCGAACAATCCGCACCATGTGTTCTGGTAAATTATACATGAATACATTAAGAGAAGTATTGTTATAAATTATTTTTTTAGCTTCTCTTAACGTTGTAGAGCTGTTCTGATTCACTTTTGAAATTAATATAGCACGAATATCTTGAATACGGCTGCAAAACTGTAAGTATGACTCACTTTGTTTGATTTTTAGGGTTTCCAGCTCAATGGCTACGCATTCTTCGCTCCTGGGATCACCAAAATGTTGGATCAATAAAGATTTTAATTCGCTATAGGTTTCAAAATCACCTCTTTCACTAATTAAGGCTGCCGCTTTACCTTTTAATTTACTCGTAATATTCTGCATTAAAAATTCATTTCGATCCGTAGTCCCTTCATACTTTTCAATAACATATTCGCACTTCCTTAAAAATAAACTAAGCAAATTAGTTTCACCGCTAAATTCTGGAATTACATTTAAAACATCCCGAGGTATTAAAGATTCAGCAAGTTGCATAGAAAATGGTGTTTCGGTCCGAGCCGACGGGGCTGCACCGGTTGTCGCGGGTACAGGAATTTGGCCTTGATTCATTTTAAATAAAATCGTCAAAACAAACAAAAGATAAGCAACAATTCATAATATATAAAAAAAATAAAAGTAAAATTCAAATTCCACACAATAAAAGTACAATCAAAAACTAAAAATTCAAATTAAAAAAAAACTAATTAATTAGAATTCAAAAAATCTTATGAAAATCTTATCTTTATAATAGCGTGAAGATAATATTCACTTATTTTATTAATCGCTAATTATTAGGTAATTAATTTCTACAATAAAAAGTTTTCACTCGATTTTCCAGATTTTATGAAATAATGCAGAGTTTACTTTTTATTAACATTAATAGATAGTGTGGGGAATTAGGAAGGAAGTAGAAGGTTACTCACAGTCCAACCGCCTTATAAACTATCACCATCTCTGCTCACCCACGTTATCGTTACGCGTTATCTAAACTTATTTATTTGGTTCGAGGATTGCCAAGAACGTCTCACTGATTTTAAGTTACGACGACTCTACGTTACCACTCGCGAATAAGTTCCTTAGTGTTCTTTTTCACTTTTCCCAGTACTTCACACTTGACTTTCCGCGAATGCAACAATTTACGGCAATCCTACCGGCTGCGCCAGTTAGATTTCGGGAGCGGAGCGATGGCCAAAATAAAACGTTAGGAGCCGTTTAAGAGTTTATTAGAACGACCCGAGCTTACAGAGTTTGATGTAAGACTCCTTATCCTATCTAGTCTAATACATACTTAGGACTTACAACTAAGCTTGTGGTCACTGGCGCCTTCACATCCGCCATGTCTGGCTGATAAAGGCAAAAGTGCAGCGTACGAGCTTAAGGCTCTACCACAGCGATAGATAAGGTGAGTTCGGAGAATGTAACTATCTTGACCGAAGATGATCGAGTGTCTTGACCGAAGATGTGTTTACGTATTAAAAAAATATTATTATTTTTATTCTTCACTACAACTGTTTCATAAAACTCGCTTTAATGCTTTATGACCTACAACTTCCGCTGCACTATCATAAACTATTGTTTAGTAACTACACTAAATATTACAACTATTGTGCATATATGTAAACAATAATTATATAATACATGTAATAATATTTTTAATATAATATTAGCTAGTTATTAGTTTTATTTATAATATTAGTTTGGATTATATTTAGCCTACATTGTCCCATGGCTGGGCAAAAGCCTTTATAAAAATAATAAATAAATTATTTGATTATTGTCATTAGTTATTTCAGAACGAACGATTTTTCAAGCAAAAATGATAACAGTATTTTTCTATGTGATCGTTCAATTTCCGAAATATTTTTTTTATCACGAAACTTGAGTACAAATGCTATGACGATAATAAGCGAAAAATCGAAGAAAGTTTATTAAAACCTATAATCTACATTTACTAATCTTTACTGCAATCTAAAAGAAATTGTGGTCACCCTATTTCCTAATACAGAGAATAAAAATAAAACTCGATTTTCTTATATAGTAAAGGGTCTTTTAATTTCTTTCTGGTACCTAATTTGTTACACAATAATTTTGACACATAAAGAGACAATTTTGTATTTGTCTTATCTTTCATACGATAAGCGTAATAAATTGAAAACAAAAGAAATGGAGGACTGAGGGATAACTTTCAAACAACAAAAAGTGGTGACCTGTTCTTGCTTTTATAAATTTTCACAATATATTTAGTAGCATATAGGATGTCAAACAGTAGCTGTTAGTTAATGATTTCATTATAATTGCGTAAAAAACTTTTACGTGTATGAGAATTGAGGGCCCATTTTGTACGAAGATATACAAAGTAGGACAGTGTTTTGCGATAATATCTTGTTTTCACAAATTTTGTTTGGCATTAGCTTAGATTTTGGCATAAAGACTTTTTCTGTAGTGTCCATAGTTTATCAGTTTCAGGTGGGCCCTCAATCCTCTATGTGAGAACTGAGGGCCCAACTGTACAGTCTATAGCTCGGTTATTAGACTTTCACAAAATCTGATACCAACTTTCACAATTCTTTGGGAATGTTCACTAAATCCTAAGCACATTTTCAAAGAGTTTTAACAAAGTGGCCCTCACACCACACGCACATGGCCGGGGGAGCGTGACGAAAACTCACGCCATCGTCGACTTTGTCTCTGTCACCTCTGACCTAGACTAGAATCAGGAGCAAACCAATGAAAAAAAAAATCCTTCACGTTTGCAGAGTTTTGCTAGCTAATTTAATTTGACCTTCTATATTTACTGCCATCTAGACGACATACTATGTTGATGGACAAATCGTGGAGTTAGATATGATTGTTGAGCTTTCCTTAGTAATTCTACACTTTCCATAGTAATATAATAATATCCTTCATTCGCCAGGCTTGCGACAAAAAGGACAGCGTACTGCATCGTGTATGTTGGGAGTGTACAGCGCGGCTGACAGCGGCTGCAGCGTTCAAAGACAAAGCGCTGCTTAGTGATGCACTGCTGAAAGACCTAGTAAACATCAAACATAGTGACATCACATTATTAAAACAAAATCACAAATCGCTAAAATCACCTCTAACCGTTCAGACTGTATTCACTTCATCTGATATTGAATGCGAAGATACTATAATTGAAAACAAAGAAATCGAAATATCACTCGATGATGTGACAGATATCAGAGAAAGAAAATCTAAATTACGTATTATAGAAGAAGAAAAAGAGATAGAATTTGAGGAGTATGAACCTTGGATAGATGTGCCTATGAAAACTGAAATCGAATCTGATCCTATAGCTGAAAATAACAACTTCAAAGGTAGAAAAAGCGATACATTTACAAAACCAACACATTTCAATGAAGTTTTTACATGTAGTGAAGAAGATGAAATAATAAATAATGAAGAACAAATAAATAATGATGATAAGATTTTAAGCGAAGATACCAAAATTACTAGTGTACCGGTCATGAATGATGGTGGCAGCATTGTTCTAGTTGATGATAAAGAGAAGAATTTGAAGCTTGATGTTATCGTTAATATTGTGAACGAGTCCTCAAGTGAAGATGAGTCGCTGTCTACAATAAAAGATTTATCTGTTAATAAGTCTAAGCAAAGGGATAGCAGTAAGGTTGGGGCTTCGAGTAAAAGAGTCAGGTAAGAAAAAAGTTTTTCATTTGGGACAATATGAGATAGTTTTATATGAGGAAAGCTCATACAGTGGTACAGTATTTTATCTTACGAAGCGTCGCGCGAGTTATACAAACACGCTGTGAATGTGTGCGTGACGACGAGTAGCGTCAGCACAACACACACACACACACAACACACACATGCACACACACACTTCCAACTTCGCTATTGCCTCAGACGATACCGAGAGAGCCTGCGCTTACACACACATTCACAGCGTGTTTATACATTTTGTTGACACATAATAAACAACTTTTAATTTTTTCACACAGACTCAACGACAAGATAAAAGAAAAAATAATTGCGTTAAAGAAAAACGGACTCTCTGTCCGTGCAATAGCTAAGGAAACAGGACTATCGGTAAGTCTTGAAATGCTTTTTAATCTGTAACGGCGGAAAGAAAATGCTTGTCATCATCATCGCTTCGTTCGCGAAACAAACAATAGTTCGCGAGCTCAGCTATTAGAACTGGTTTTTCGAATTTGGATTCACGTACTCACTGAACTGTTCGATTCGCGTATGAATGTTGGTTGCGTAACAAACGTTCGCGCAACGAATGCTCGCGGTAAGTACAGTCCTTTCGGATCGCTGACGTACTTGCTCGGCGGTATCAAATGTGACACATGAGCGAAAACGGCAGTCGAGCCGCGTGCGTTTGACAAATGATTGTTAGATATATTATGTAAATTGCCTTAAATGGCAAACAGGCTCAAATGGGATTGGGCGGGTCACATCTGACATCAGCTGCATGCACGATGACCGTTGGGCAAAAGTCTTCACACAATTTGGTGCCTAAAGATGGGCGGCGCCGCCGAGGCCAGGCCTCGCGGCGATGTGACCTGAACGCGTACCGTGAGGGCTGGTTTGAGGTGACGCGGGAAAAGAGTTCCTGGTAGGCCTTGGATGAGGCCGTTGCCCAGCGGTGGGACAGTATAGGCTAAAAAAAAATCAGTGGCACTCCAGGAGTGCCGACAGAAGTGAAAACTTGAAAAAGCATAGTAATTATATAAATATATTTGAAGGTCCCAAAAGAAAATGTACCGCGCGTTGATGTCTTTATAATGGCCAAAACTTAAAACAGAGGTGTCGATTACGGTAACAGTGTCGCGGGTTCAAAGGTTTTTTTTCCCATCTAAAAAAATACCCAACGCGCCTAAAGAAGTTTTCACTTTAATAAATTAAAGATGAAAATTTAAATTTGTTTTCAGATAGCATCCGTTGACCGTTGGTGGAGCCGCTATCGTAAGAACGGCAATACTTACCGTAGGTCTACCACTGTAGACACAGACGAAACTGAAACAACACAGGATTACTCTGACAATCCGGCAGAACCTGGGAAAGAAATGGGGGCTTGCTCTGCAGTTGTGAGACAAAGATTGCATGAAGCTGGGTTTGAACACATACTCATGAAAAAGCCGGACAGAAATGGGAAAATGGAAAAGATAACGACTAGGTAACTATGGGACCGCTTGCACACTGCATCCGATTAGAAACCAAATTCGAGATCCGAGTTCCATCTGGACCGCTATTCAAAATGTTGGATTCTCTTTTCGATTTCGTTTGTTAAGGTCATAGCACACGTATCAAATCGGAAAGGGATCGGCACCTTATCGCCTTTCGCCTCGCCGTCAAACATGCGTAAACCTAACGTAAGCACGTAACCAAAGAGGATCAGAAGCTCCGATACGTCGACTCGGCTACGGCTAGGTGACGTCGCGCTTACGGCTCGCCGACCGCTGGTTGATGGTGCAGCAGGCAGGCCGGAGGGGTGAGAGGGGCAAGGGTGGACGAAGAGACGTAAGCTCGGGTACGGAGAGACGTAAGCGCGGGGACGACGAGCCGTAACACATCGCACCGCGGTTCGTGAGCTTGTCCCGAAGCGAGGCGATTACGTTACGATTCCGATTGAACGGCTCGAGTTGATACGGTGCCGATCCCCTTCCGGTTTGATACGTGTGCTATGACCTTGAAGGTTCGTTTAGATGTCTGATAGAAGTGTTTGGAAGACTGAAGACTTGATGCGTCGACCATGAATAAATTGGGATTTAGGCACTTAGGCACATGTCGCGCCGCCGGTGACTAACGAGAAGTGAGTACAGCCCGCAACTAAAAACTAGTTTGCAAGGAAGGAGCAGCGATTGCGCGACGACGACGAGCGATTACTCATTGGTATACGTATGTACAGTAGGGCTGCAAAGTGCATGGTTAGTTCAGAAATATAATCGTGTGAAGCGAGAAATAACGCCATCTAGCGTAAAACCAGTTAACGACTAACAAAATTTCATTATACTGTTACTAGATGGCGTTGCTTTGCTTTTTATGACAAAATATTTTTGTAGTTTCTTTTTGTCTCTTCAAACATTCAAACAATTTATAATTAATATTTACTTTTAAAAAAAATTGTTCCTAACTATTAACCTACTATGTTAAAATTGAATATCAATTTATTAGTAGTAAGTAAGAAATAACCAAACAAACGATGAGGGCGCCACTGCGCATACTTAATTATTCCTATCGGTTTCTTTTATTATTTTTTCATATGCTAGGAAATGTAATGTAATAGTTAGATAAATATATTAGCTGTGTAACTCCTTTCTCAATACGTTTCTTCCCAACTGCTTTCTTACGTTTCGTAAATTAGTCACAGTTGTGAAGAAACCAACGCCATCTAGTTTATTTTAGAAAACTTGAACTCAAACGTTCACAGGAAAATAGCCATTAGGGTAGCCATGCACTTTTGCAGGTGACCGTACAAACGCCAGCACATCAAACTACCCGAAACTGTCAAATTTTCCCAATCAACTTTGAACCTTATGCTTTAGCGATAAAGTTGAAAATCTATTAAATAAATTTGACAGATTGTAGTAGGTTGATGTGCTGGCGTCTGTACCTACCAAGCGCGAGTCGGCGAGGGTTTTGCCCGCCAAGCGAGTGACACTCAGCGAGTACTCACTTTGATAGCTCTTGTAACTAGTATTCGCCGGCGTTATAAACAGTCAGCGATCAACTATTGATATACACGGTTATTGGTAAAACATTAACAACCTCTTAAGAGGTCATTGTACTCATCATTATGAACAACTTTTGCTATGGGACCAGACCGGAAATAGCGAAAAAAAATCTGCTGTTCCCTAGATTTTGACGAGATAAACAAACATAAACGTAGGGAACAGCTGATTTTGTTTTCGCGATTTCAGGTTTGGTCCCACAGTAAAAGTTTTTCATAATGATGAGGACAATGACCTTTTAAGAGGTTGTCAATGTTTTACCAATAACCCTGTATGTGTCTCTTTAACTTACACGGGAACTATAATCTTTTGTACGTTTCTTGAGCGAGAAAATCGATGACAGCTACTCCCTTCCTCGTCGGCGGTGGAAGGGGCAAAGGCTGCGTTTCCACCAGAGATGAGCGAAGAATGTGTGTAAAACTGACCAATAACAACGCTAACTTAGTTCAAGCTATGAAAATGAAGGGATGTTATTGGTTTGTTTTACACCTCTCTCGCTACGCATCTTCGCTCACCTGTGGTGGAAACGCAGCCTTAGGGTCCAAGGATTGATGTGCCACTTTTTAAATACTATAAATACACCTAATATAAAAAAAACCTAACCACCTAATATAAAGGTAAAACATCGCCGTCACATGGGGGAGACACTCATTCGCGCGGCTTCAACCTCTGTTATTACTACTGAATAAGGACTAATATCCTGTGAGGCAGTATCACTCTATGGTTCGGTCGACAAATAATCGACTAAATGAATGATTCAAAAAGAAAGTTAAACCATTTTTTGTGAGATGGCCTTAGACATGTTCGCAGCGGGACGTAGGTACGTCAGTACGTGACAGATGTTGACGTCATAAGTGACGGCGTACGACCGGTTAAATTATTAAGTATTTTATTTCAGCAAACATAAAGCGCTTCATGACGATTTAAAAGAACGGATAATAGCGCTGAAGCAAGAAGGAATGACTAACAGCCGGATAGCTTACCTGTTGGATACTTCGGTGAGTATGAAATGTACCTACCTTTTTATACCATACCTTACACTACTTCCACTCACGGCTCAGTACTGAGATTGAGATTGCCGACGCTACGGCCGGACGGCGGACCGCGCATGTCTCACTACCAAAAGGTTGCATCTCACTCTGATCGCGCGCGGATTATACACCAAAGATAGGCAGGCACTAGTCTAGTCTAGCGGTAGGTCGGGGGGAGGGGGGGGGGGGGGGGGTTGGGTAGTGTTAGGGTCTAGTCGTCTTGCATTTTGCTGAACTACGGGGCAATTGCGTAACACATTATCAATCGGAATCGGTTTAATTTTGACAGTTCAACAACATCCATTGCGTTATTTAGGAGACAAATTTTTCGAACTTAAGAAGCAATGGATTAGCAATTTGCTTCAAAATGATTCAGATTGATAGTGTGTTACGCAATTAGGGTGTGGGGCCTATTTGGGGTAGCCGTGAGGCACGAATCCCTGATAGTTTATTTTACACTTATTTTTTTTTTATATTGCGCCTTATAATCTGTACTAAATAAATGTATTTATTTTTCTTTCTTTCGAAATTCTCTTTTCAAAACTTGATGAGGCATAGTAAAGTCCCTGCCTAGTTGCTATTCCACCAATTCGCACTAAGCGTTTTCAAATGTCCTTTATAATGCGCACAGCAAAAGAGTGGAACTCTCTACCTTTTTTTTTTTTGCGGATGGGAAATCATCAAATGACTCCTCCCGCTCTGGGTGGAGCGGAATGGAGTGTCAGACTCTTACTGACTAAAACCCACCCGTGTTCCTTCCTTAGCCCTTTATGTTCCGGGCCAGCGGTAACCCTTTCGGACAATCCCGCTGACCCGGCAGGCTTCGGCCCTAAGGGGCCCCTCCTCGATGCTGACATCTCTTTGAGGCGCGCGTGGAACACGTACGCGCCGCCCGGCACTGGCCTGGTCCTGATCGGACGGTGAGCTACCCATTACTCTCCGCCCGCAGGCCCGCGCCTACGGTGGCCGGGACTCTCGATCTGGGTAAGCTCACTCCATCGTCGACTTTGTCTCTGTCACCTCTGACCTAGACCAGAGTCAAGATCAAAACTATTTTAAAAAAAAAAGTTCAAGTATTGTACTCATTCATTTTTTTTTTCTTCTAAGCGAATCACAGTTCGTAAGTGGTGGAGCCGCTGGTGCAATGAAGGTCACATGCAGAACGGCAAACAGACTGGGAGGAAGAGAAAAACTACGCCTGAAGAAGACCAGCTCCTAATAGAACGGGTGACTCAAGAACAAACTGTCCATACGCCCTCCCTGGCTATGGAACTGGGCATATCTCCAGAGTAATATTAATATTTCATTGCTTGTTTTTAGAACAGTATAGAATATTCTTTATTATCACACTAATATTATAAAGGCGAAAGTTTGTGAGTGTGTGTGTGTTTGTGTGAAAGTGTGTGTGTGAGGGTGTGTGTGAGGGTGTGTGTGGGGGTGTGTGTGTGTTTATATGCTAGTTACTTCTTCACGCTCGAACGGCTGGACCAATTTTGATAAAATTTTGTATGGAGATAGTTGCCACCCAATAGATACGAGTGTAAATGTAGAAATTTAACAAGGGGTGACACATTGGGCGGTCTTAGGAGCCATTCAAGTATTACGTAAGCACTTGGGTCTTTAGTTTGCTTATCTTTGATGACATGGGGAATGGGGGGACTGGATGGTGATAACGTCAGCAGTATTTTTTTTTACGTTTTCGGATTTTCTACAAAATTTTGTCGACTCTGGTCTGAACACATATGGCAACCCTACTTGTCTATGCTTGAAAACGAAACGCATTATCAGGGATTCCCGAAAATAATGGATACGTTTAGTCGCTTCGAACCGAGTAACAGAAATAAAATGCATGTGCAGTCAACAATAACTATTTTGTCTTTTGTTTTTTTTTCGATGCATGTTCTCGAATAAAATTGAATTTTTATTATTAAAAAACAAACGGCTTATTTATCAAATTAAATGTCAGTCGTCCGGTCGACAGTCCAATGTTTACGTAAGCATGGGAAGGGGGGGTAAGAGCTTTGCTTACTTTTGCTGATGAGGGGGGGGGGGGGGCGGGGGGGGGGGACTACTAAAGTAATACTTGAACGGCACCTTATAGCTAAAAGCAGTAGTTACGTAGTAGAGCTCCTTGTGCTTGTCTTCTTAAATATATAAAACTCAAAGGTGACTGACTGACATAGTGATCTATCAACGCACAGCCCAAACCACTGGACGGATCGGGCTGAAATTTGGCATGCAGGTAGATGTTATGACGTAAGCATCCGCTAAGAAAACATTTTGATAAATTCTACCCCCAAGGGGATAAAATAGGGGATGAAAGTTTCTATGAAACTTTGTCAATTTTAAACCGATCGGGCTGAGACTTTGCATGCATATAGCTACTATGACGTAGGCATCCCCTAAAAAAGGATTTTTAATAAATTCAACCCCCATGGGGATAAAATAAGGGATGATGGCGGATGTAAATGTATTAGTTTTTTTTTAATAATACTTAACGCGAACGAAGCCGCGGGCAAAAGCTAGTTCTCACATACAGTGCGAGCAGGCACATCGCCGCGCAAACTGCCGGTCAATTCTGTAAAAATCTCACCGTGAAAACTTAGGTGAAGTGAGTTTGTTTTTGCTAGGAATTGACACTATTGACAGCTCACTCCACGCTCACTTCACCTAAGTTTTCATTTTCAGAATAGCACCGCTGTAACCGAGAATTCAGCACATTATTCCAGTGTAGACATTTTGCGTCCGCGTCGGTTATAAAAAAACATCTGCTGTTTCATTATATAAAAGTGCAAATTCAGTGGCGTAACTGTACCGTTTGGGGCCCGTGGCAAATTCAAGGGATGCGGCCCTCCCTCATTGGAAAGAAGCTCAACCAACGTTAAAGTTTTTTTAATCTATAAGGGTTCCGTTTTTGCCATTTGGCTACGGAACCCTAAAAATGGTCTACAGATCTAAAGTCTACAAGGTCTACAAAGTCCTCACTTTTACAAAATAAGCCTGACTTCTTCTGTCCTTATGTTAGGATCCTGCGCTCATGGTTCTCTCGGGCCGGGGGCCCGCTTTGGCTGGGGGCCCTTGGCATTTTGCCACAATGCCACCCTATAGGTAGTTACGCCACTGAGTGCAATATCTATGCGGTCGAAATGTAGGTATGGAAGGGCAATTTTAGTTTCTAATAACTGACGAAAATTATTGAAGATTTTATAAAGAGCCTGACATAACTACATGTGTGATCATCATCATCATTTTGACCGAAAGAAGTCCACTGCTGGATATGGGCCTCCCACAAGCACATCCACTTCGACCGGTTCTGTTTATCATGTGATACTAGATAGGCCCAGGTGGAATAAAAAGCGGACTGTATATCTAGGTTATAATATTAGGTATTTTACAGGTCAAAATTTAATTATTGAAATCGATGCGATCGTGATCGCGGTGTTAAAAGGAGTGTCCTGTCGAGGGCGCGCGAGCCGTCGTCGAGCCGCTGCTGCTACCACGCCGCCCGCTCCCCTCTGCTTGA
The DNA here is from genome assembly GCA_916614155.1 of Mesoligia furuncula. Lineage (NCBI taxonomy): Eukaryota > Metazoa > Arthropoda > Insecta > Lepidoptera > Noctuidae > Mesoligia > Mesoligia furuncula. The sequence continues at coordinate 8,863,094 of OU744817.1, read as the reverse complement.
TGACGCATGTGTGTCTTGGAGGTGTTAACGTGTGCGTTAACAGATACTTACACATATTCTTGCTTAGATGTTTGAAATAATAACACTGAATGTTTAAAGTAATCAAGCATCTATGCAACAAGATGTAAGCAAGTTGACAAAACCGGCCAAGTCCGAGTCGGACTCGCACAGAAAAAAACGTTTCTGTTATACCCCTTTCAATTTTAACTTTATTTAATTTTATTATTTGTTAAGATAAGATAATGCTTTATTTCTCACCACAATATATAAGTACATCATTAGATCAAGAACAATACATAATAGTTTAAATTATATTGTGGGAGACTGGTGCCTATATAAGCTAGGCGTAAGGCCTGTATTTCAGGACACCAGGTCTCCACCCCTTCAGAAGCAGTTACATTCAAATCGGATTATGCATTCGCACACAAATGCGGTAAATTATAAAAGCAAAGAGAAAAAAAGAAAATTAAGAAATATACAGAATGCACTATTGATTAAAACTTATTTTAGGGTTAGTATTTATGTGTGTGTGTGTTACGGTGTGTGCGCGTTTTTATGAGGGTGTGTGTGTGGTGAGTTTGTGTGTGGTGAGTGTGTGTGTGGTGAGTGTGTGTGTGGTGAGTGTGTGTGTGGTGTGTAAGCGAGGTGTGGATGCGAGGTGTGTTCGGTTTGGGCCTGCGTAAGAAGCTGAAGATCTGAATGCACGTAATGGTGATGTACATAAATATATGTTGTAATAGCGGCCCCCCTTTTCTTGCTCTTGTGAAGTATCTAGTTTCTGGTGGCAACGTACCCGCGATTATTTTATTTCCTTCTTTCTTTCCAGGTGTGTAAGAAGACGACTAGCGGAGGCAGGGTTTAAACACAAGGAAAGAAAAGCCTATGTACCCTTGAAAGCGGGCCGGAGTCATAAGTAATTCACTCATTAACTATTTATTTACCCTAGCGTTTATTCGACCCATCGAGCCTAAAGGTACTGTTTCGTAGAAGAGCGTTGGCCGCCACATGACAGCCCAGTGACAGCTGTCATGAAAATGGTGGCAGCGGCAAAGATTTAAATCGTTAGATTTGCCCTACTACTAGAGCAGTGGTGGCCCAGTGGTAACACACACAGTCAGGTGCTTTAATTTGTATAGATTATGTGATAACCACTGCTCTCAAAACGGTGAAGGAAATCACAGTGAGGAAACTTGCATGTCCTAGAACCAAAAATTCGAAGACGTGTGACATCTACCAACCCGCACTGGGCGCGCGTGGTTTATTAATGCCCACTCCCTCTCACTTAGAGGAGGCCTGTGTCCCAGCAGTGGGAACATTAAAGGCTAACTATGCGTCAAAAGATAGTCGCGTTTCGTTTTGACACTTGACACACAATGACGCAGTGAGTTGACTTAATTGTCATGGAAACGCTATAATAATGTGTGAGCTCAGTCTTTTCAGCATGGCCAGTTGTTCGCGTGACTAAGTGCTGTGCTGTGAGTGAAATCTAGCGATTTATATCTTTGGACAGCGGGGTTTAACTTTACGGTGTCAAAAACGCTCTCTAGGAAAACACAAACTTACTTTCTAAAATAACGTTTCAGTGAAGTCATTCGGTATTGCAGACGCTATGTGGAGGTCACCGCTCTTCTGGGACACGGTAGCTTTAGAGAGAGACACACAGTTATGAGTGACAGAGACGACGCTCTAGAAAGCTGTACTGTGAAACTCGATGTGTCGTATTTACGGAAGCGTATAGTATTTTTTTTCTCACGAAGCGACGCGCGCTTTAGTTATGGTAACCTAGTGTATAAATACGCTGTGAATGTGTGCGTGAAGACGAGTAGCGTCAGCACATAACGGACACACACACACACCCCCACACTTTCGACTTCGCTACTGTCTCGGACGATACCGAGAGTTCCTGCGCTTGCACACACACATTCACAGCGTGTTTGTACACTTGGTTACCACAAGTGTGTAAAATAAAAATAATGTATCTACTGCATGTATTAGCATAAGTTAAATAACATGACTCATTATAATATTATTTTATTTATGTGCAGGATCGACGAGGAAATCAAACAACAAATAATATCGATGAAACTAAATGGCGTTTCAGTCACCGACATTGCTAACCAATTTCGAGTTCCGGTAAGTAACCAATCTTCATTATATCCAATAGGAGCTTTGCTGGCGTGGATATTGGTAAGTATCCCACGGACGGAATCAAATGACCTTTTTCCAGATTCCGAATCCAGGTTATAAACTATGTGTGCCAAATTTCATCCGAATCGGTATATCCGTTTCTACGCTAATCCGGAACATACATCCAGACAAATGGACAAAAACTTTTCGTTACTATTGTTACGAGCTTCGGGTTCGTGATAATAAAAACTGCCGATTTAATAACCAAAAATTGACACTTTAATCAACAACACTAATAACAACTCAAACACACGAATTATACAACACAATTGCACTACTGATCGCTCTAAGTCGCAGTTGAAGATTGCTTCGATGTGTTCGCTTGTGTCACTTATCTAACAGAATTTCATTATGCGGGTGAACCGCGGGGCGCTGCTAGTGTATACTAGCAGCGCCCCGCGGTTCACCCGCATAAGTGTCGATCCCGTGGGAATATCGGGATAAAACTATCCTATGTCCTTCCCCGGGGTGCAATCTGTCTCTCTGCCAAATTGGGTACGTATCAAAATCCCGAAAGTTCATAATACCCATGATTGAAATAGCGACGTCCATACACCGAAATTCAAAATACCGAAAGTTTTAAATTTCGATAGTCGTTATATCGAAACACAAAATACCGATGTTCAAATTCCCGAAAGGACGAAATCCCGAATGGATGAAATCCCGAATGGACGAAATACCGATGGATGAAATCCCAAAGAGCGGCGACGTAGTTCCCGCGATTGCTCATAGATGGCACTACAACACAGTTATGACGGTGGGTATTCTGCTTAACATGTTTTAATATTTTTTATAGCAGGGGTAGATCTCGAAAAAATATTTTATTCCGTAATGTTTTATTAATTTGTAGTTACTGTTAGCTACTTAGTACCGAGTGGTTGCTATAAATGATAAATGATTCATTTTCTGTAAGTAGGTTTTTACAAACACTTTTACACGTCATCATATTTTTTAAACTAGATGTGGTCGGCGTTTCCTATCTGACTACTCTGAGAAGAAAGGCCGAAACAAACTCAGAGGTCACAGTCTCTTTTAAAGTCCAGACAAAATCTTGGTCAGATCGTGTGAAGACCATGTAGATTGATGTCTGAAATGGTCTTTTGAGGAAAGAACCACACAGATTGAGCGGACCTGTCCAATCAGTGCACGCATTTGTCAAAAATCGTGCAGCTCAACTCAGAAATTGAGGAGCTCAACGATTCGACGAACAATACCAAAGAAAGGACATTTGGGTAGGCCGCGTAAATTACTCAAACTGTCAGATCATGATTAAAACTAAGAAGGAAAACAGAAAAAAAATGACCCACATAGTCCTCACATTCACAATAATAAAATGAAAAAAAAAAATACTTTACAAAGTAAATATTCATGTCATTGTCTAAATAAAATTCATCAATGTCAATGTGTATATAAAAAAAAATACACAATAATATAATGAGTGAAGATACTTCTAAAGTGTTCAAATCTCAAAAAGGTGGATATAAAGTACAGGTAGGCGGTTTTGTGTTTACAAAGAACCGGCAAACCCATTTGCCACTTAGTAGCTAACACATTTGTAATGACAACTTAGGATGCAAGAGCGAGCGAAGCGAGCTCGGGACTTGGGGCACCCCGACTTGGACAGGTTAGGTTAGAAGGGGATGACGGGGGCTCGAGTGAGCGAGCAAAGCGAGCGAACGAGCCCCCGTCATCCCCTTCGTGTTAGGTTCCTTTAAACCCTGTAGACAGAAATAGGGGCCCCGCGAAGCGGGGCTCCGTCGACTACGCCTAACCACATATTTTTGTAGATAAAAAAAAAACTTTGGTATTTCTTATCTCGGCCACTATGATGCAGTTTTCAAACTTACACTAAAAAGAGTCTATTCTATCTGTGCGGGACGGGCGTTATCCGCGGACGCGAGGGTTGAGGGGGTGGTCAAAAATCACCCCGTCGCGCGGCGCGGGCGAAGGGGATGACGGGGGCTCGTTCGCTCGCTTTGCTCGCTCACTCGAGCCCCCGTCATCCCCTTCGTGTTAGGTTCCTTTAAACCCTGTAGACAGAAATAGAGGCCCCGCGAAGCGGGGCTCCGTCGACTACGCCTAACAACATATTTTTGTAGATAAAAAAAAAAACTTTGGGATTTTTTTCTCGGCCACTATGATTTTGCGAACTTTGCGGTTTTCAAATTTACACTAAAAAGGGTCTATTCTATCCAAAAAAAATAGCTACTATGAAAAAGGGCCGGGTGTGGAAGTACACTGTACACTGAAATAGGGGCCCAGCGAAGCGGGGCTTCGTCGACATAGAATGCAAGAGCGAGCAAAGAGCACCCCGAGGTTAGGTTTGGTTAGGTTACTTTTGTTCGCGAGTATGAGGTGCAGTAGATATAAGCAAATCAAAGTTGGGCAGAATACTTTATTACTATTAAACACAGGAAAATTATAAGAGACACAGTATGAGGCTTTACATGATGGCGACAGCAGAGCGGAAAAGGAAGAAGAAAGAGGATGTTACCAGGACTTAATATCTAACGTCATTTTTAATCATAAAAAATATTGCCAGATATGAATAGGAGTGTACTAAATTATTTCAACAACTTTAAACCCTTTATACAGAAATAGGAGCCCCGCGAAGCGGGGCTTCGTCAACATAGGAGACAAGAGCGAGCGAAGGGCACCCCGAGGTTAGATTTGGTAAGGTTACTTTAAACCCTTTACACAAAATTTCAACAATTTGACAATTCAATTTTTTGACATTTTCGGGATTTTGAACTTCGGGATTTTAAACTTCTGGTTTTTAAACTTCGGAATTTTAAACTTTCGGGCAAATGAACTTTCGGGATTTTAAACTTTCGACCAAACAACCATTCGGCGTTTCAATTTTCGGGATTTCGTCCATTGGTATTTTAAAATTCGGGATTTTTATACGTACCCGCCAAATTTTATCGAAATCCGTTCAGTGGTTTAGGCGTGAAAGGGTAACATACAGACAGACATAGTTACTTTTGAAATTATAATATTAGGATGTCACGGCTAATAGCCGAAGTGCGGCTACACCTAGTTTTAGCCGGGTACAACTAGGTGCAGCTGGCCTCATGCGGTTCATGTGTACTTTGGATGATTTCGGTTGCATGGTTGCGGTCGGTCGATAGGCGACGTAACGCAAAAAACATTTGTCTCATCATCGTCTGAAGTTCTGAAATTAGCCTTAAGGACGCTATAACATTTTTCCACGAATAACAGTGTTTTTCAGGTACCATTTTAACAAACTGGAGTCACAACTGCGAGGATATCTTGGTTTCAAATTAAAGATAATGTATTCATCTCTAGACCGGGCCCAAAGCAATTAAATAGCCCCATACAAAATTTTCACACAAATACGTTTTTACCATCACAATAATCGCAAAAAATTAAATATAAAGGGGTCTGAATAGAACCCAATATAGCTAAATCCAATGCATATTTTAACTTAAAAATAAGAAGATATTGTTGCCTATATATAATTCTATAAAGATAAGCTAAATATTTTGTAGATAAATAAATAACATTTCATTTATGAGAAAAATAAGAAACGCTCTCAAATTTCTCCATACATTTTCTACCCGCGGACACTTGCCGGTCAGTCATTCCGCGCACAGACGCGCCCGTGGAAGCACGCCTATGTAGCTTTTTCGCAAAAAATAATTACGTTAAAAAGTGAGTTCCGTTTTGTGTACTCCACAGTACGATGTTGATACTTTTTCGAACCGAAATAAAATTAAATACGATTTTTGGAATTTGTTTTAGAAATAAATACTTAGTTGTAATTTTTTGTTTAATGGATGTAGATGACGGATATAGACTGTATAAATATTTGTGTTAAAAAATTATAATCAAATAAAAATGACGGAAACTATTTTTTTTTAGATATTCGATACTATAGTCGATTTTGGGGTGGTGATTACGAATATGACATCCATTTTTTTATTCAAGATGGCGAGTGTGTTTTTAACCGACCTCAAAAAAGGAGGAGGTTGTATATTCGAGCGTAACTCCGTCATATACGGACGGACGGATTAGCAAAATTCTTTCTTTGTTCGAAAGAGGTTTATTTCAAAATGGTCCCATTTAAATTTCGTAAAGATCTGATGATGATTTTCGGAGACAGACAACGGAACTCTTCAATAAATGCCAGTAAATCAACCGCGATTGCTGCTATCGCATATCTATGCATTGTTTACGCAATCACACATCATAACATCACGCCTGTACCCTCTAAAAGGATACGCGGATGTGTTCAGTAGCTGCCTGTCACTGATATTCACATAGCAAGTAGTGTTATATGCATTTGTGTGCAGTAGGTGGGTACTAGTGAATAGTCCCGGGAAATCCCGGAACCGAAAGTACCGGGAAATCCCGGAAATTTGCGTCGTTTTTGGAACCGGGATTCTCTAAACCAAGTCCCGGTTCTTTCGGTACTTTCGGGAAAAGATACTTCGCGTTTCGAATATTTCTAATTTTATAGCATAAAGCCCGACCGCTTAAAGCGGAATACACTGGCTACCTAGCATGCACAAGAAGCATGCATGCTACAAGAGCATGCTGCACGAGGGTGCGGGAGGGGCTGGTGGCGGCCATCGCGTCTTCGGAATGTTGTGCTTTGCGTTGTGTTTGTGATTTTGGTGGACAGTGCTTCGCAAAAAGACTCAAACAAGACTGCTTCCTTTGGGCAGAGCCAGCTTACGAAACTAAAGACCGATGATGGCAGGATCGTATCCGCCAAACCTGAGCTGGTGAGAGAGATCGAGAGGTTCTATGGACAGTTATACACGTCAACAAGGAACCCCGTTATGGATCTGGCAAACGACCCAAGAGCTAGATTGACCCGACACTATACCGAAGACATCCCGGTCGTCAGCCTGTACGAGATTAGGATGGCTCTGAAGCAGCTCAAAGATAACAAGGCGCGCGGGTGATGACGGAACTACGGCCGAGCTCCTGAAGGCCGGCGGAAAACACGTTCTTAAGGCCCTTCAGAAGCTGTTTGATTCCGTCATCATACTCGAGGGCAAAACACCGCAGGCATGGAACAGAGGTGTGGTGATACTTTTCTTTAGGAAGGGCGGCAATGCCCTTCTTAAGAATTATAGGCCCATCTCACTTCTGAGCCATGTCTACAAGCTGTTTTCAAGAGTCATCACGAACCGTCTCGCGCGCAAGTTTGACGCCTCCCGAACAAGCCGGATTCCGTAAAGGCTTTAGCACCGTAGACCACATACATACGCTGCGACAGGTTATACAGAAGACCGAAGAATATAACCTGCCTCTCTGCTTAGCGTTTGTGGACTACGAGAAAGCCTTTGATTCGATTGAGACATGGGCTGTGCTGCAGTCTCTTCAACGGTGCCAGATCGACTATCGGTACATCGAGGTGCTGAAGTGTCGGTACGAAAACGCCACTATGTCAGTCCGACTCCAGGATCAGACCTCGAAACTATGCTATACTAAAAAGAATATGGAGGACCTCGGTACAATGCTCGATGACCTCGGTAGAGCCTCCGAAAGAGTGGGTCCTAAAATGAACATGGACAAAACGAAGGTCATGTCAAATGCCCATGTAACACCCACTCTCATAAAGATCGGAGACACTACACTCGAAGTCGTGGACGAGTATGTTTACCTAGGACAAACTCTCCAGTTAGGTAGGTCTAACTTCGAAAAAGAGGTCGATCGTCGAATCCGACTCGGCTGGGCAGCGTTCGGGAATCTACGCAATATCTTCTCGTCCCACATACCTCAGTGTCTCAAGACGAAAGTCTTTGACGAGTGCGTGTTGCCAGTGATGACTTATGACACTGAAACGTGGTCACTCACAATGGGCCTTATAAGAAGGCTGAAAGTCACTCAAAGGGTAATGGAGAGAGCTATGGAGTTTTCCTGCGTGATCGAATCAGGAATGAGGAGATCCGCAGGAGGACCAAGGTAACCGACATAGCCCGAAGAATTGCCAAACTTAAGTAGCAGTAGGCAGGGCACATTGCTCGCAGAACAGATGGCCGATGGGGCCGAAATGTTCTGGAGTGGCGACCGCGTACCGGAAGACGTAGCGTTGGAAGGCCTCCCACAAGGTGTTCCGACGACCTTGTGAAGGCCGCGGGAACCCGATGGATGCGAGAAGCACAGAACCGGTCCAAGTGGAGGTGCTTGGGGAGGCCTATGTCCAGCAGTGGACATCTTTCGGCTGAAATGATGATGATGAATTATGTTAATAAATAACAATTTATAAAATGTCGGTTAAGATTATCTAATCAATAATATTGAGACTGATTAATGCTACGCTTTAATTTAATTTGGTTATGCAGAATTGCAATAGGAGTCATGTTGATTTAAATCATTTGTTTGGAGAAGATGTTTAATAATTTTTTTTGATAAATATTATCTAGGATTAGGTACAAAAATGTTTTAATGTTAATAATGATGTTGCTGGTAGAATATGCGTAGTTACCAATAAAACAAGAAATAAAACGTTTTATTTGATTTAATTTAAATGTTTTTATTTTGCCCTGTCATTTCGTCTTTCTTTTACTTTCTCCGTTTCAACTCTTCATCTTTTAAAGGCTTACTTAAAGTATCGAAAGTACCGGGAATCCCGGTTCTTTAGCCAGAAGGTCCCGAAAATCCCGGTTCTTTAAAACAGAACCGGTTCTGCATTCCCTAGTGGGTACAACTAAAAAGTGAAAAATAAAAACTTTTTTACAAAAAAAACGATTTCCAAAAAAAACCACAAAGTGAAAAATTAAGTTTTGTTTCTTGTTCTTTTTTTGTTTGAATGGTGGTCAGGTCCATTGTCATTAAGTCAGGATCTAATGATGGGATCCTGGAGAAATCGAAGGAACTCTTCAAATATTATAGGCACACACACCTATAGCAATTTGGGTATTTTTTTATAGTAATTCATAGATTTGCTCTCGGAAAGCACCGTTTAGTGAAGTGGAACTGATGATGAAGACCACAGATGGCCACCGGAACTACTCAATAATAAGTATTTCACGGGTTGCGATTCGATTACTTTAATATGGTTGCTAAGCAACTTATGCTCGTCACAATGAGAATAGTAAAATGGAGCTGATAGGTGAATACCAGGAGAACTCCTCAACAATTAACGTCCCTGCATTGAGAAAAGCAATATTTTGTAAAAGGCGATGAGCAAGTTGACATTTGGTTATTGTAAGATAGATACATTATAAACAGACCCGACTAAAAAGCGAGAAATAAAAACTTTTTAACAAAAAAAACCGACTTCCAAAAAACACTACAAGGTGAAAAATAACTTGTAATTTCGGAAGTCGGTGGCAAAATACTAAATTACAGATCCATAGACACCGAGTTCCGAAATTAAAATTATTTTTCACTTTGTAGTGTGTTTTTTGGAAGTCGGTCGGTTCTTTTTTTTAACTTTAATTTCGGAAGTCGGTGCCTTTGGATCCGCCAAAGACACCGACTTCCGAAATTAAAGTTATTTTTCACTTTTTGGACGTCTGTTTTTTTTTGTTACAAAGTTTTTTATTTTTATAAAAAATAATAACTCTCACCCCAGTAAATAAAATACTTAAGTACTGTTTTCATAAGTGAATGATTATTTTTAAATATCACTACGAAACTCTACGACAACTCCCAGGCTAGTATTTGATTATGTAGGTAATGCTCCAACAATTGTCATCAAAAACAATATTTAAAAGTACTTACATCTTTTCAAACTAACAGCAGACTGAAGGATAAACGTAGATGTTCCTTGTACTATTAAAATTGTAATACTTTGTAATACTAACTTATTACTTGTAATTTTCACTGACTTATTACTTGTAATTTTTTATTTTAATGAAAATCGTGTATTTTTACCATGTTTTGTTTACCATATGTTGTAAATATGTGAGCACCATGTATCTATTAGATAAGTAATTAATTTATGTCATGTTTTCATTTTTAATTCTTTTACCTATTTTGGTATAGTAATTTTATTTTATTTTAGGTGCATCGTCTTCACATATTATATAATTAATGTATACAAAATATTGTAAAACATTTTAAAAGAGTAACGGTGGAGTTTCTTGCCCATTCTTCTCCATACGAAAACTACCTTTTGGAATGGGCGACTAGAATCAATTCTATTTTTTCGTAATTTTTGACGTTCAAAAGTGCCTTTTAAGTGCCTACTTGAAATAAATGTTTTGACTTTGATTACATAGGTAATGTACGTAATGACTGATGAACAATACTATAAACGTGATTATCACACATAGTAAGTACTAATAACAGTTACCAAATTCGATTGCGAACTAACAACTAACTTTACTCAATAAATACCAGTAAAATTAAAAAATAATACCTTCAAGTACCAAGATTAGTTAAGTTACGTATAAAATCGAGCGGACAATGGGTTCAATGTGTGCGTGCGCGTAATGTTGTTGTGTTGCGTTTCAAATACCTAAACTTGAGCGAGTTCAAAATGTGATAGCGTCCTTAAGTTGAACAAACGTATTCATGGGCAATTTTATTCTAGCTCATTTCGAAATTAAAGTTTTTCATAAATGTTTTTTTCTTTCAGCGCACCACAATCTACCAATGGTGGCAGCGCTGGTGTAAGGAAAACAACATAAAAATAACAAGCCATAATAACACAACTACCACAGCTGAACAAGACAAGAGTTCAGCAGAAGATAACAAAGTCGAAAAGAGTCTACAAACGCCAACAATAATATCGTCTCAAAAAACTTTATGGCAAAAATTGCCAGATGTGGAATTAATACCATAAGATGCACTTGCACGGAACAAGAATTGTGCAATTTTAGTTGCCCGGTAATAATTTTGCAGCGGTATCTACATCGTCACATGCGAACTACGCGTCATAGTGATGTCACGCCAAATCCTGCACCTCGCAACTAGCATATTATACAACAGCCCGACATGAATCATCGGGCAGCTGCCCACCAGACACGACACTCGTCTGGTCGGAGGATCCTCCCTTTTCATATTATAGAGTACTAGCATCGCCCCGCGGTTTCACCCGCGTAACTGTCGATCCCGTGGGAATGTCGGGATAAAAACGATCCTATGTCCTTCCCCGTGATGCAATCTATCTCTCTGCCAAATTTTATCGAAATCCGTTCAGTGGTTTAGGCGTGAAAAGGTAACATACAGAATTACAGATAGACAGAGTTACTTTCGAATTTATAATATTAGTATGGATGAGTGAACTTTACAGCCAGTTCCTCATACCTCTACGTGACGTCTAGTCAATAACGAGCAATATGCGGCAATTTCAAGATTGTATAGATACATTACGCGTGTAATCCCTGAACGACGTGTATACCTATACACGAGGTATACCTGTATACCCACGTTTCACCGGTTATGTCGAAGTCGGCGAGCCTTTTGCCAGCAACCGAACTTGGCTAAAATCCACACTGGGCTGTTACTGAAAAATTCCTGATGAAAAAATCCCGGACCGTTTGCATAGCAATTGCCAAAAATTGCCCTGTAGATGATTATGTTACGGGCTCTGTGCGTACCGTACGTGATGTTGAACACGTTTGACGTTTAGAAAAGTCAAATAGAAAAAATGGAGCCATCGCGGGACGCCTGGCAGATGAGAAACATCAAAACTACTTTGTTTAAAAAATATGCATGGCAAAATCATTTGTTATAGGAAATAAATATGGCATAATCAAAACCAAAATATAATATTTTTTATTTATTATACATATAAATAAAGAGGGGCCCGTGGTTAAGGACGCTATAACATTTTTCCACGAATAACAGTGTTTTTCAGGTACCATTTTAACAAACTGGAGTCACAACTGCGAGGATATCTTGGTTTCAAATTAAAGATAATGTATTCATCTCCAGACTGGGCCCAAAGCAAATGTGCGTGTGGTGTGAGGGCCACTTCGTTAAAACTCTTTGAAAATGTGCTTAGGATTTAGTGAACATTCCCAAAGAATTGTGAAAGTTGGTATAAGATTTTGTGAAAGTCTAATAACCGAGTTATAGACTGTAAAGTTGGGCCCTCAGTTCTCACATAGAGGATTGAGGGCCCACCTGAAACTGATAAACTATGGACACTACAGAAAAAGTCTTTATGCCAAAATCTAAGCTAATGTCAAACAAAATTTGTGAAAACAAGATATTATCGCAAAACACTGTCCTACTTTGTATATCTTCGTACAAAATGGGCCCTCAATTCTCATACACGTAAAAGTTTATTACGCAATTATAATGAAATCATTAACTTACAGCTACTGTTTGAAATCCTATATGCTACTAAATAAATTGTGAAAATTTATAAAAGCAAGAACAGGTCACCACTTTTTGTTGTTTCAAAGTTATCCCTCAGTCCTCCATTTCTTTTGTTTTCGATTTATTACGCTTATCGTATGAAAGATAAGAAAATACAAAATTGTCTCTTTTTGTGTCAAAATTGTGCAATAAATTAGATACCAGAAAGAAATTAAAAGACCCTTTTTTATATAAGAAAATCGAGTTTTATTTTTATCATGTGAATTTACAAATAGGGTGACCACAATTTCTTTTAGATTGCAGTAAAGATTAGTAGGTAAATGTAGAGTATATGTTTTAATAAACTTTCTTCGATTTTTCACTTATTGTCGTCATAGCATTTGTACTCAAGTTTCGTGATATAAAAATAATAATTTCGGAATTCGAATGATCACAAAAAAAATACTGTTACCCAAATCATTTTTGCTTGAAATATCGTTCGTTCTGAAATAACTAATGACAATAATCAAAACATTTATTTATTATTTTTATAAAGGCTTTTGCCCAGCCATGGGACAATACAGGCTAAATATAATCCTAACTAATATTATAAATAAAACTAATAACTAGCTAATATTATATTAAAAATATTATTACATGTATTATATAATTATTGTTTACATATATGCACAATAGTTGTAATATTTAGTGTACTTACTAAACAATAGTTTATGATAGTGCAGCGGAAGTTGTAGGTAATAAAGCATTAAAGCGAGTTTTATGAAACAGTTGTAATGAAGAATAAAAATAAAAATATTTTTTTAATACGCAAACACATCTTCGGTCAAGATATCAAACATTCAAGGTAAGTTTGTTTTGATACATAGGTACTCATAATTTTATAAGTTCGTAATATTTTACTAAATAGTACTTAGATAGTCACTCTAAGAATTGTTTAATTCAATTTCACCTATTTATAAATTGTAAAGTTTTTAAAGTAAAATATAATTATTTCATACTCCAGGAAACATCTTTGTTATTGTGCAAGTACCTACCTAGGAATAAAAAAAAACATCCAGGAACGCACTGTTTTATTAGGTACTAGCTTCTGCCCACAACTTCGTCCGCGTGAAATTCGAAAGTCCATCTATTATCATAATAACGTTATCGTTGTTTTCCTCGGGAACAGCACTTTTTACGGGATGAAAGGTTACTGAACCTTTCATCCTTTCATCCATTTCAAGTTTGTTTGTTAGCTTTTCACGCCTAAACCACTGGGTTTAGGCGTGAAAAGCTAACAAACAAACTTACTTTCGCATTTATAATATTAGTTAGGATTATATTTAGCCTACATTGTCCCATTGCTGGGCAAAAGCCTTTATAAAAATAATAAATAAATTATTTGATTATTGTTTTTTCGGAACGAACGGTTTTTCAAGCAAAAATGATTTGGGTAACAGTATTTTTCTATGTGATCGTTCAATTTCAGAAATTTTTTTTTTTTTAGCACTAAACTTGAGTACAAATGCTATGACGATAATAAGCGAAAAATCGAAGAAAGTTTATTAAAACCTATGACTCTACATTTACTAATCTTTACTGCAATCTAAAAGAAATTGTGGTCACCCTATTTCCTAACACAGAGAATAAAAATAAAACTCAATTTATTTATACAATAAAGGGTCTTTTAATTTCTTTCTGGTATCGCATTTGTTGCACAATTTTTTTCACAAAAAGAGACAATTTTGTATTTGTCTTATCTTTCATACGATAAGCGTAATAAATCGAAAACAAAATAAAATGGAGGACTGAGGGCCCGAATTTTATCAAGGTCATAACTTTTAAACAACAAAAAGTGGCGACCTGTTCTTGCTTTCATAAATTTTCACAATTTATTTAGTAGCATATAGGATTTGAAACAGTAGCTGTAAGTTAATGATTTCATTATAATTGCGTAATAAACTTTTACGTGTATGAGAATTGAGGGCCCATTTTGTACGAAGATATACAAAGTAGGACAGTGTTTTGCGATAATATCTTGTTTTCACAAATTTTGTTTGGCATTAGCTTAGATTTTGGCATAAAGACTTTTTCTGTAGTGTCATAGTTTATCAGTTTCAGGTGGGCCCTCAATCCTCTATGTGAGAACTGAGGGCCTAACTTTACAGTCTATAACTCGGTTATTAGACTTTCACAAAATCTGATACCAACTTTCACAATTCTTTGGGAATGTTCACTAAATCCTAAGCACATTTTCAAAGAGTTTTAACGAAGTGGCCCTCACACCACACGCACATCAAAGCAATTAAATAGCCCCGTACAAAATTTTGACACAAATACGTTTTTACCATCACAATAATCGCAAAAAATTAAATATAAAGGGGTCTGAATAGGACCCAATATAGCTAAATCCAATGCATATTTTAACTTAAAAATAAGAAGATATTGTTGCCTATATATAATTCTATAAAGATAAGCTAAGTATTTTGTAGATAAATAACTAACATTTCATTTATGAGAAAAATAAGAAACGCTCTCAAATTTCTCCATACATTTTCTACCCGCGGACACTTGCCGGTCGGTCATTCCGCGCTCAGACGCGCCAGTGGAAGCACGCCTATGTAGCTTTTTCGCAAAAAATAATTACGTTAAAAAGTGAGTTCCGTTTTGTGTACTCCACAGTACGATGTTGATACTTTTTCGAACCGAAATAAAATTAAGTAGGTACGATTTTTGGAATTTGTTTTAGAAATAAATACTAAGTTGTATTTTTTTGTTTAATGGATGTAGATGACGGATAAAGACTGTATAAATATTTGTGTTAAAAAATTATAATCAAATAAAAATGACGGAAACAATTTTTTTTTAGATATTATGTATACGAGCGTTTTATACGAGCGTTCTCTATGTATTCCACCATCATACCATACTGCGATCGCCAACCCGCCTGCCAAGCGTGGCGATTATGGCAAACTCTCCCAAAATTGGGGGAGGCCTATGTCCAGCAGTGGACGTCTATCGGCTGAAACGACGATATATATACGATACTATAGTCGATTTTGGGGTGGTGATTACGAATATGACATCCATTTTTTTATTCAAGATGGCGAGTGTATTTTTAACCGACCTCAAAAAAGGAGGAGGTTGTATATTCGAGCATAACTCCGTCATATACGGACGGACGGATTAGCAAAATTCTTTCTTTGTTCGAAAGAGGTTTATTTCAAAATGGTCCATTTAAATTTCGTAAAGATTGATGATGATTTTCGGAGACAGACAACGGAACTCTTCAATAAATGCCAGCAAATCAACCGCGATTGCTGCTATCGCATATCTATGCATTGTTTACGCAATCACACATCATAACATCACGCCTGTACACTCTAAAGGGATACGCGGATGTGTTCAGTAGCTTCCTGTCACTGATATTCACATAGCAAGTAGTGTTATATGCATTTGTGTGCAGTAGGTGGGTACAACTAAAAAGTAAAAAAAATAAAATAAAAAAAAAACGATTTCCAAAAAAAAAACCACAAAGTGAAAAATAAATTTTTGTTTCTTGTTCTTTTTTTGTTTGAATGGATATACTTTCCAGGTGATCAGGTCCATTGTCATTAAGTCAGGATCTAATGATGGGATCCTGGAGAAATCGAAGGAACTCTTCAAATATTATAGGCATACACACTAGGGAATGCAGAACCGGTTCTGTTTTAAAGAACCGGGATTTTCGGGACCTTCTCGCTAAAGAACCGGGATTCCCGGTACTTTCGATACTTTAAGTAAGCCTTTAAAAGATGAAGAGTTGAAACGGAGAAAGTAAAAGAAAGACGTAATGACAGGGCAAAATAAAAACATTTAAATCAAATCAAATAAAACGTTTTATTTCTTGTTTTATTGGTAACTACGCATATTCTACCAGCAACATCTTTATTAACATTAAAACATTTTTGTACCTAATCCTAGATAATATTTATCAGAAACATTTAGTAAACATCTTCTCCAAACAAATGATTTAAATCAACATGACTCCTATTGCAATTCTGCATAACCAAATTATAATTTAAAACTTGCGTAATATCTATACAAAAGAAAGAAAAGGAACAGTGGAGTTTTAGCGTAGCATTAATCAGTCTCAATATTATTCTTTAGATAATCTTAACCGACATTTTTTAAATTGTTATTTATTAACATAATTCATCATCATCCTTTCAGCCGAAAAACGTCCACTGCTGGACATAGGCCTCCCCCAAGCACCTCCATTTCGACCGGTTCTGTGCTTCTCGCATCCATCGGGTTCCCGCGGCCTTCACAAGGTCGTCGGACCACCTTTGCTTTGGAAGGCCTCCCGCCTTCCAAAGCTACGTCTACCGGTACGCGGTCGCCACTCCAGAACATTTCGGCCCCATCGACCATCTGTTCTGCGAGCAATGTGCCCTGCCCACTGCCACTTAAGTTTGGTAATTCTCCGGGCTATGTCGGTTACCTTGGTCCTCTTGCGGATCTCCTCATTCCTGATTCGATCACTCAGGGAAACTCCATAGCTCTCTACATTGCCCTTTAGGTGACTTTCAGCCTTCTTTTAAGGCCCATTGTGAGTGACCACGTTACAGTGCCATAAGTCATCACTGGCAACACGCCCTAGTCAAAGACTTTCTTTCGTCTTGAGACACTGAGGTATGTGGGACGAGTAGATTTTGCGTAGCTTCCCGAACGCTGCCCAGCCGAGTCGGATTCGACGATCGACCTCTTTTTCGAAGTTAGACCTACCACCTAACTGGACAGTTTGTCCTAGGTAAACATACTCGTCCACGACTTCGAGTGTAGTGTCTCCGATCTTTATGAGAGTGGGTGTTACATGGGCATTTGACATGACCTTCGTTTTGTCCAAGTTCATTTTAAGACCCACTCTTTCGGAGTCTCTACTGAGGTCATCGAGCATTGTACTGAGGTCCTGCATAGTCTCAGCCCTGTCTCACACCTCGCTGCAAAAGGACAGGTTTCGAGGTCTGAACCGTTGAAGAGACTGCAGCACAGCCCATGTCTCAATCGAATCAAAGGCTTTCTCGTAGTCCACAAACGCTAAGCAGAGAGGCAGGTTATATTCTTCGGTCTTCTGTATAACCTGTCGCAGCGTATGTATGTGGTCTACGGTGCTAAAGCCTTTACGGATTCCGGCTTGTTCGGGAGGCGTCAAACCTGCGCGCGAGACGGTTCGCGATGATTCTCGAAAACAGCTTGTAGACATGGGTCAGAAGTGAGATGGGCCTATAATTCTTAAGAAAGGCATTGTCGCCCTTCTTAAAGAAAAGTATCACCACACCTCTGTTCCATGCCTGTGGTGTTTTGTCCTCGAGTATGACGGAATCAAACAGCTTCTGAAGGGCCTTAAGAACGGGTTTTCCGCCGGCCTTCAGGAGCTCGGCCTTAATTCCGTCATCACCCGACGCCTTGTTATTTTTGAGCTGCTTCAGAGCCATCCTGATCTCGTACAGGCTGACGTCCGGGATGTCTTCGGTATAGTGTCGGGTCAATCTAGCTCTTGGGTCGTTTACCAGATCCATAACGGGGTTACTTGTTGACGTGTATAACTGTCCATAGAACCTCTCGATCTCTCTCAACAGCTCAGGTTTGGCGGATACGATCCTGCCATCATCGGTCTTTAGTTTCGTAACCTGGCTCTGCCCAAAAGAAGCAGTCTTGTTTGAGTCTTTTTTGCGAAGCACTGTCCACCAAAATCACAAACACAACGCAAAGCACAACATTCCGAAGACGCGATGGCCGCCACCAGCCCCTCCCGCACCCTCGTGCAGCATGCTCTTGTAGCATGCATGCTTCTGGTGCATGCTAGGTAGCAAGTGTATTCCACGCTTTAAGCGGTCGGGCTTTATGCTATTAAATTAGAAATATTCGAAACGCGAAGTATCTTTTCCCGAAAGTACCGAAAGAACCGGGATTTGGTTTTAAAAATCCCGGTTCCAAAAACGACGCAAATTTCCGGGATTTCCCGGAACGTTCGGTGTTGGGATTTCCCGGGACTATTCACTAATACACACCTATAGCAATTTGGGTATTTTTTATAGTAATTCGTGGATTTGCTCTCGGAAAGCACCGTTTAGTGAAGTGGAACTGATGATGAAGACCACAGATGGCCACCGGAACTACTCAATAATAAGTATTTCACGGGTTGCGATTCGATTACTTTAATATGGTTGTTAAGCAACTTATGCTCGTCACAATGAGAATAGTAAAATGGAGCTGATAGGTGAATACCAGCAGATCTCCTCAACAATTAACGTCCCTGCATTGAGAAAAGCAATATTTTGTAAAAGGCGATGAGCAAGTTGACATTAGGTTATTGTAAGTTAGATACATTATAAACAGGCCCGACTAAAAAGCGCGAAATAAAAACTTTTTAAAACAAAAAAAACCGACTTCCAAAAAACACTACAAGGTGAAATACAGGGTGTTTGGTGCATCGTTTGCCAAATGGAATTGGTCGAAAGGAGAGGTTGTTTGCTATCTCTTAAGGCCCAGTAACTCATTCCTTGTTACACCGGTTTTTTTATTACGACTTTTTAAATTTTATTTAGAAAAATACAAGAACTCTGCATTTAAGCTTATTTTTTTTTTAAAGTTATGAGTATAGCCTTCAAATTTCATTTTAATTCTTATGTTTACTCTTGTATGGTTCTATGAAATTCAAAATTTCTTGCTAATAACATCTAGTTCCTTTTTAATAACTCATAAAGTTTTTGAAAAAAGGAAAAATACACTTTACACTCAACTTTAAATTGCTGTAAAAAAAAAAACTAAAAGCGATCGGGATCTTCGAATTCTTTTAAAAAGTTCTCTAGTTTGTCCCCTTTCCAACGGTGTGCAATATACCAAAAAAAACTTTTAATAACTTCAGTAATTCGCTAAATGTGTAATCGAGACACATCAGGCTGATATTCGATATTACGGTAAGAACACTTGTTTTCCCATAAATAACATTCTTTAAGTAGGTGGATAGTGTTATCTCACTCTTACGCAGTCTCTATTATCTCTTTCTAGGGTTCGAACTTTCCTCGAACTTGAAATAAAAAATATTTTTTTATTTAATAAGTACTTAATTATAAATTTTACACTATCAAAGCAAACTGGGCCTTAAGAGATAGCAAATGACCTCTCCTTTCGGCCAATTCCATTTGGCAAACGATGAACCAAACACCCTGTATAACTTGTAATTTCGGAAGTCGGTGGCAAAATACTAAATTACAGATCCAGTTCCGAAATTAAAGTTATTTTTCACTTTGTAGTGTGTTTTTTGGAAGTCGGTCGGTTCTTTTTTTTTAACCGACTTCAAAAAGGACGAGGTTCTCAATTCGACGGTATGGTTTTGTTACGCGATTAGTCCGCCAATTGTGGACCGATTTTCAAAATTCTTTTTTGTTTGAGAGGGTATACTCTCGAGGTGGTCCCATTATCATCAAATTGGAATCTGATGAGAGGATCCCATGGAAATCGAGGGAAACCTTCAAATTTTATAGGTAAAGGTATAACGATTTGGGTATTTTTTAAAATAACTTCAGCATTTGCTCTCGGAAATCATCATTTGGTAAAGTGGAGCTGATGAAGAAGACCACTAAAAAGTGAAAAATAAAAACTTTTTACAAAAAAAAACAACCGACTTCCAAAAAAACACTACAAATTGAAAAATAACTTTAATTTCGGAAGTCGGTGTCAATAAACGAAAATGCGGAACCAAAGACACCGACTTCCGAAATTAGTTATTTTTCAATTTGTAGTGTTTTTTTTGGAAGTCGGTTGTTTTTTTTTGTAAAAAGTTTTTATTGTAAAAAAGTTTTTTTTAATTTTAATTTCGGAAGTCGGTGCCTTTGGATCCGCCAAAGACAAGACTTCCGGAATTAAAGTTATTTTTCACTTTTTGGACGTCCGTTTTATTTTTGTTACAAAGTTTTTTTATTTTTGTAAAAAATAATAACTCTCGTCTCAGTAAATAAAATACTTAAGTACTTACTGATTATTTTTAAATAAGTGAATGATTATTTTTAAATATCACTACGAAACTCTACGACAACTCCCAGGCTAGTATTTGATTATGTAGGTAATGCTCCAACAATTGTCATCAAAAACAATATTTAAACGTACTTACATCTTTTCAAACTAACAGCAGACTGAAGGATAAACGTAGATGTTCCTTGTAATACTAAAATGTTAAGGTCGTTTTTCGGCACCTACATAGGTAATGTACGTAATGACTGATGAACTTCAACAAT
The DNA here is from genome assembly GCA_916614155.1 of Mesoligia furuncula. Taxonomy (NCBI): domain Eukaryota; kingdom Metazoa; phylum Arthropoda; class Insecta; order Lepidoptera; family Noctuidae; genus Mesoligia; species Mesoligia furuncula. Next base: position 8,842,395 of record OU744817.1, on the reverse strand, counting down.
ACTATAAACGTGATTATCACACATAGTAAGTACTAATAACAGTTACCAAATTCGATTGCGAACTAACAACTAACTTTACTCAATAAATACCAGTAAAATTAAAAAATAATACCTTCAAGTACCAAGATTAGTTAAGTTACGTATAAAATCGAGCGGACAATGGGTTCAATGTGTGCGTGCGCGTAATGTTGTTGTGTTGCGTTTCAAATACCTAAACTTGAGAGAGTTCAAAATGTGATAGCGTCCTTAAATAATAACAGGCGCACAGGTCGATCGATCAGGTTAAGCTACGCTTGCCGCGGTTGGTTGTGGATGGGTGACCATCTTTTTATACCGTGACCCCTCCGTGCCAGATCGTAGGTGCCGGTTTCTATTGTTTAGCGAAAGAGCTAACAATGTCTCTCCAGCTCATTGGCTAGTGCTCACTACATTTTCATAATGTGAGATAGATAACATTGTTTTTTACAGATTTACGCACTCGGAAGACCGTAACTCTAAAAATCTATATGCTAACTTATTTTTATTATAAATAGTTACAAATTTCATTTAAATCACACCAGTATTTAAGGAGCTATCCCAGATTGAGTGAAGGAGTTAGGAAATCATAAGGATAATGGAAAAATAATAAATGAAGAAAACAAAAAAAAAAAAATTAATAAAAAAATTATTTGGCCTTAAAATTAAGTTTCGATATTTTGTGTTCCCTCCCCTCGCTCTAATAACTGCTCCGAGACGGTCCTTCATTGACCTAATCAGCTTCTGAATCGATTCTTCCTTCCCACTCCTCTATCAAAGCAGATTTGAGCTCATTCACACTTGAAGAAGCAGGATTTCTGGAACGAACCCTCCTCTTCAGTTCACCCCACACGTGCTCAAAGGGATCAAAGATCAAGTCCGGGCTGAGCGCTGGCCAGTCCAATGTGGCGATACCGACTTCTTCGAGGTATTCAGATGTGGCACGGGAAGTGTGAAAACAAGCGAGCGTTATCGTGCATAAGGAGGAAGTGTAGTTACAGTCACTTTTGGAGAAAAGAACGAGCAAGAAACTCAACGTTCACTTAAATCAAAATATGGTTACAAAATATTGATTTTACCATTAATTATCCATGGTGAAATTAGACAATAGAAAATTAAACAATAGAAAAAAACAAAAGAAGTAGAAGTCTGCAACCGAAAAGTACCTACGGCAGTTACCCAACACACGCGCACATCGGAGAATAACCACTTCGTCATGCCCGCTTTGGCAACACAAAAAAATAAAAGGAGAAAAAAAAAAATAATGAAAGAACATGTGTGAAGTGTCATGAGAACAAAAAAAATCAGTCACACACGTAGCTGTGTGTGATATGGCTTCATGCATTCTATACACAAAGGCACATCACAAACGTCACACATCCACATGGATCGACCTGTTTTTTTTTTATTCTCAAAACACCACACACAGCTTCTCCTTAAGGGGGCCTGTTTAATTTTTACACTGTAGTGGTTATTCTTCAGTATGGCTCTGAATGATCTACCCCGTAGTGTGCTGGGTACATAGCGGGTGATTTCCACGCGTGTGTCAGGAGGGACGTATGGATGCCAAAAACTTTTTAGGAGGCCATCTGCGAGTAAGAGTCGAAATTTTCGGTGCGTAATGCTTTTATCCTTACATCTGTAAATGATAAAAGCATTCTGCACCGAAACATTGAGCAGCCTCCTAAAAAGTTTTTTGTACCAGATTTTGGTTCTCAACCTTTCTAATGGGAAGTTTGCCAGCATCTGGTCCTTTTTGTCCACCCCTCCCATGGCCAGATTGTAGTCCAGGACCACCTTCGGTTTGAATTTCCAACTGCCATACTTTTCAGTTGCACCAAGTTCCACCCTGTGGTATGTGGACACCATGCTCACAAGACCTTCATCCCTCCAAACGATGACATTTAGGTCACCGCTTGTGGACGCTACGACGTCGCCCTTCCCCAGTTGTTGCTTGGTGAGGCACTTCATGCTATCAGGTACGTTCTTCCTATTTAAACGCAAGGTACCATAGCAATCAGTACCTCTCAACTTAAGGCTACGCGCTAATAATGGACTGTTATAATAGTTGTCCATTATTAGAGTGTAGCCTTTTCCAAACAGAGGACTGGCGAGGTCGTACACAATCTTCGCTGTAGCAGTAGCAGGCTGATAGTCGGTACTGTCAGGTTGGTCGGTCCCGTCCGCTTGTACGGTCTGGTCAGGTTTGTCGGTCAAGTCCTCTCTATTTTGACCGTCAGTGGTGGCGGTCTGGTCAGGTCTGTCGGTCAGGTCCTCTCTATCTTCACTGTCAGCGGTGGCAGCCTTTCCAGCGTAAATATAGAATTTCCATAAATACCCGGTATGTGACTCGCAAAGTTCATACGATTTGATACCTGTTTTGGCCGCTTTCGTCGCTATTTTCTGAATAAAATTTAAGTGGCCAAACCACTTAAGCAGTGATTCATCAATAGCGATGTTTTGGCCTGGCAGGTACAAATCTTGGAATTTGCGATTCAGATGGTTACTTATGGGCTGAAGTTTATGTAACCTTCGTTCCTCCAAGGAAAGGGATTCAGAAAGATTGTCATTATTGGCGAAGTGGAGGAATTTTTTGAGCAGGGTGAATCTATTATATGAAAGGTAATCTTTGAAGAACGGCATGGCGGTCGCGCGAGAAGAGGGATAAAAGTATTCTGACTCTACGGGAATAGGGACAAGGCTCTGGTAGATCATGACAGCGAAGAATACATACAACTCATGCACGTTGGTTGGGTACCACCATCGAGTGCGGGCACTCGCACTAACACCAGGTCTGGCGAGGTACTGCGCTGCATACCCGTTCGTCTCCTTTTCAATTAGCGACATGATTGACTGGTCCCAGATCTTCAAGAAGACGCTTACAGGACTCTGGATCTCCGACATTGGGAAAGTAGGACCCGGAGTTCCTGTAAATTTTTCTCGAACACCCGTAAAATCAGCCATATTAGATCGCCAATCGAAAAGGATACAATCCATAGGGAGTATAGCACGCAGCGCAGTGTCATTTTGTCTGTCCATCTGTCCAATGTTGTTCATAAATAACGGGTCAATGTCCTCAAGCTAGACTATCGGTAGCTAGAGTTGGCGGTCCTGCTAGCACCAGGCAATCGACATCAATGTCGACAGCTTGTTCGTCTTCTGCGTCTACTTCACTGCCAGAACCATCAGCAGTAACTAAAACAATATAGAAAGAAAATAATTAAAACTTAATTTTATTTATGAACCTTTTAAGCGCTTGGCTAAATATCAATTTTCGTGCCCCTAGCGCGCGGCTACAAATCGATAAAATAATCACCATCATCTGCCTAGCCTTTTCCCAACAATGTTGGGATCGGCTTCCAGTCAAACCGGATGCAGCTGAATACCTAAATCGATAAAAAAATACCTACAACAAATAAGGAGGAGCAATCGTTGAATAGAACGAAAAAAATCATGCATGTTCTCTGTCGCAGAAATAGGACACGAGCGGTAGGGGGATGGAAATATGTGTCGCATAAATGCGACACAAGCGGTTAAAAGGTTAAACTTATGGGGGCCTGCGACACTACTAAATGGAGCACTTACTTAGATCTGCAGAAAGACCAGACACTGCTGGACTCAATGTGATTGACCCAGCGGTATCCACATCCATAGACGCAGCTGAAACAACCATTTATTTTTATAACTTTTCCCAACCTTATTATATTCTATTACCGATTCCATTGATAAGGAACTTACCAGAGGACGGATCTACAAGAACAAATTCAAAAACTTCACTCTGCTGATCTAAAATGTTAAAATAAATTATAATTAGTACATATTTAATAACTGAGTTACACACTAAAAACGTTGGTATTAAGTTGTCACTTACGAGTACAACTGGACGCCGGCTTAAGGAATAGTGAACGCTCATCATGTGGAGTGTCCACTTGTGACGGCGGCGGCGTCGCCGGCGTCCGGCTAAGTTGTCTAAAACAATAAATAATGGCGTCGATGCTGTTGTTCACAAACTAAACTAAATTTAAGTTCATGCATCTTTTTCTTTCTATTTCAATTAGAAAAGGACAGAAGATAAATATTAGTTTAGTCCTGTCAAATGAAGATACTCCATAGACAACTTTAGACGAGATTAAAAAATTGGCAATTAAAAATACTGCAATTTACGTCAGGCGCTGACTAATTTGACAGGACTAAACTAATATTTATCTTCTGTCCTTTTCTTAATGAAATAGAAAGAAAAAGATGCCTGAACTTAAAGAACAATGGCGAAATCTTAGCTGAATTGAATTTGAGCGTCTACAAGTGACGTATATACGAAGGCAGTTCCATTACTTTTCTACGTTTTTTCAAAGTATCACATTAACTAGTTAAGGCCGGACAAAAAAAAGATTTTAAATGAAAAGTTATTTGATTTTTTCATAGACTATTAGTGTTGTCATTTTATATTTATTCTGCCAAGTGTGCAGCATTAATGTATTGTATTCAGTTTTAGTTTGTTATTGTAATTAAACGGAGTAAATTAATTAACAATACTGTTATTTCTAAGTAGAAGTATTCCTTGCAAGGAGGTAAAAATATTGCAGTGTAACAATAAATGAATTACTTTCAATTAATGACTAGCAAAAAGGCTATTATCCCAAATCTAAAAAAATCATAGGTTGTACCGTTGTAGTGATCTGTGGTAGTGATACTCATGTCACAGGACATCTGACGGCGCTTGCGCCTACTATAGTGTTACTCTGTGGCTTGCGCTTTGTGCTTTCTGTTGCTCTCGATCACAGAGTACTTTATCATATAGGTAGCTCTCGATTGTTTTCTGTTTTATTTAATTTTAATTTGACCCGGACTGCTTATGGACTGTGATATTCCCCTGAAGGAAGGATGAACGGTCATCTATGTGACAAGAGAAAAACATGTGATTTAGCAATATTGCCCTTTTACTTCCTCGAATTGGAATTACCATAGACATAACCTACAAAAGTTCATGACTGAATTTCTATTATTCTCGGCCTTCTCGAACAAAAATTCTTGCACCAACTAATTCAGAATTTGACGCCGAGTTAAACAAGATATTTTTCATTTAAAGACGCGAGAATTTAATCTCAGCTAAATTAATGTATCCAATGGGTGGCTGCCATTGTTCTTTGTTTAGTTGAACAACAGAATCGGCGCCAACGTCATCACACTAATATTATAAAGGCGAAAATTTGTGAGTATGTGTGTGTGTGTGTGTTTGTTACTTCTTCACGCTCAAAAGGCTGGACCAATTTTGATAAAATTGGGTATGGAGCTAGCTGACACCCTGGATTAACATATAGGCTACTTTTTATCCCGATAATCCCACGGGATCGACCTTTACGCGGGTGAAACCGTAGTGTTAAAATAAAGCCTTTAGTTAAGGGGGAAGTGCTAAGGTAGCCCGCGAAATTCAATTTTTCTTACGTTTTTTGCAATTTACTGGTCAGTATTAAGTTGTACGTTGATTAAAATATGATTCGCGACCGTAACAAATATGCATTTACAGAATTATAATCATTAAAGTCATCAACATAACTCTCTAAGACCAGGTAATCCCACTGAATGACTAATTCATGAAATCTTGACATTTTACAATTATACTAACTTAACAAGTTGTACTACTGATCCTAATGATTATAATTCTGTAAATATATATTTGTCACGGCCGCCAATCATATTTTAATCAACGTACAACTTAATACTGACCAGCAAATTGCAAGAAACGTAAAAAGAAATTAATTTCGCGGGCTACCCTGGCGCTTTCGCCTTAAATGTATCGTAGGCTCTGCACTAATATAATAGATATCTTGGGTTGGGTCTTATATCGAGTCGCCTGAATCTGAGTTAAGTGTAGATATGGGAGGGTTTAGGGGGTTCGTACTAAGCGATAAAATGTATTTTTTGCTGCCGGAGACGCGCCAAAACATTTTAATTGTTATTTAAAAAATCTTGGGAAATCTTACAATTGCTTAAGAAGGAACGTAATTTTGATATATTTCGTAGCGATTTCGAAACTGCCTTTATCGAAATGCGTGAAAAGAAACCATTTTCCCCGCGTTCCGAATTGAGTCAAAAGGGATTATATCGCGAATCCAACCAAATTTAATAGTCACAAAATATAAGGACTATTGAGTACTATTGTGACGTTGCGCCTTGGTCGGATTCGCGATATAATCGCTTTTGACGCAATTCGGAAAGCGGGGTTTGTTTACATTGACAAATACTTTTGTTTGGCGTTCGTTTTGTCATTCCGGTTCTCTAGAGTTTACGTGAATTTTATATTTTGCTATGATTATTAGCTCCCCGCACCCTAATGAGTGACAGATCGTAACCAAAGCACACAGACTTATGTTGGTTAGGTTAAGTTAGATAGCGTGAACCGAGCTAGCGAAGCGAGTTGTGTAGGTTAGGTTAGGTTAGAACGGTGACCACTTAGCGCGAGCCGAGCGAGCGCAGCGAGCGTGCCGCGGCAGCGGCCGGCGAAGCGCCAGAAAGTAACTACCTCCCCGTACCCTAATGAGTGACAGATCCTACCCAGAGCACACAGACTTGTGTTGGTTAGGTTAGAAGGTTTTGTTCAAAGTGGAATAATAGAAAAACTACGCATCTCCGGCAGGGCAGGAGTGGGGGGGATTGAAACAGGGCGCCCCCCCAACCCCCCACCACCCCTCCCATCTTCGTACGGAGGCGACTTGATATAAGACTTTAACCACAATTTCACCCGCGAACTACTGGACGTCGGCCTATGGAATAGTGGACACTCATCATGTGGAGTGTCCAATTGTGGCGGCTGCGTCGGCGGCGTCGTCGGCGTCGGCGTACAGCTAAGGTGTCTAAAACAATAAATAATGTGATGTTAAAATAATGCCCTTTCTGTGTGTCAATGTGTCGCAGGCACTGCATTAATCACACTAATATTATATAGGCGAAAGTTTGTGAGTGTGCGTGTGTGTGTTTATATGTTTGTTACTTCTTCACGCTCAAACGGCTGGACCAATTTGGATAAAATTTGGTATGGAGGTAGCTGACAACCTAGATTAACATATAGGCTACTTTTTATCCCGATATTCCCACGGGATCGACATTTACGCGGGTAAAACCGCGTGGCGCAGCTAGTATAATATATAGGTATCTTTACCTGCTAGGTGAAGCTGCAGTAGAGAGGCCGGCATCGCTCCGAGCGTCCTCGTCCTCCGGCGACAATTTCACCCGCGACGGACTATGCGCGGGTGATACATTCGCCGCTTCACTAGAATAAAAAAAATTAAACACTATTGACATCGTTTGTGCAAGTCGACATAATGTATTTTTTTTTTAATTTGAAATGGGTTTGCTCTTGACTCTAGTCTAGGTCAGAGGTGACAGAGACAAAGTCGACGATGGAGTGAGTTTACCCAGAAGAAGCCTGTTCCAGGCGTCCGTCACTCGCTCAAGGCCACGCGTTATATGCCTACCGCTTCGCGTACCGCCGTCGGTACAACCGACAGTGGGTTGCCGCACGCCGCCTGAGCGCTCGCTCGCACGTCACGGTTACCGCGCTGAGTATCAAAATGCCGAAATCATGTAATTATTGTGCAGTGGATGGGTGTCAAAGCAAAGAGCGTTGACTTATGTAACAGAATATTTATTACATAAGTGTAGCAAAAAACATAACTGCACTAGCTTCAATGCTTTTTTACAGGAGAAACCTAATTTTGACGAAACAGCACTGTTTACTCATTTCAAAGCCTATAATAAGGATTCGTCTTTTTATGGCGGGCTTAAAGTCCCACCAGAAACTTTTAATAATTTTATTGAAGAATTGGAAAAGCTTTTTTAAATAATTTTGACAACGTCATAATGGATCGGCCTGGCAGTACCGTCTTGGAAATTTTAAATACAATTCATTTTCCTCCGCTTTGCTCCTGTTTCCCTTGTGATTATTTATTAAAATTATTTACGCGGTTTCGGATATTTTCGACAATAAAATTTAATAATCGGGAATTCAGGGAAGGAAAAAAATGCATCTGTCATTTTATTAAAATAGAACATATTTGATCAACAAATAAAAAATAATTGTTTTTCTACAACATTCGTTTTATTACCAATATCATCATAGGTACGACCCTAGCACATTCGCTCGATGACGCGCTCGCACGTGGGTTGCGCGGCGGGCAAAACAATCTCAACTCTCTGTGTGCGAACTTAAGGTACATTTCTTCTCGCTGCAAACAGCTGGTATCATTAGTAAGATTTTGTAGGCTATTATAGCGTAGGTATTTTCGTTTTTGTATGGGAGTGATGTATCTGTTACGAAGTAACTATTTAGTAATCTGTGCCTGTTCTCTCTTACTTTGAAGAGATTCGGGTTGTTTGCGCTCGGAAACACAGGCGCAGGTGTAAAGAGTTCCACTCTTTTGCGGTGCGCATTATAAAAGACATTTGAAAACGCTTAGTGCGAATTGGTGGAATAGCAACTAGGCAGGGATGGTAACTTGCAGTGCATCTGGATGACCAAAGGTAGAAGGGGGCCGGTGGAATGAGGTCGTGGAGTTAATTCGGAGTGTTAACTGTTACACTTACCTGCTTGACCTCGTTACAGTGGCTGATGGCGTAGACTTCGCCCACGGCGGAGGCAAAGGAGCCGGTAGTACTGCCGGAGTACCAGGCGCCAGAGGGAGCACACTCGCTGTATCCAACGGAAGTGCACTAGCAAAAATTTTACCACATATTAAACAATTACAATAGCTACAATGCAACAACACTTTTTGCACACCATGCACAGAGGCCAGCACATCAAGCTACCTGAAACTGTCAAATTTACCCAATCAACCTTAAACCTTAAGCTGTAGCGATACAGTTGAAAATCTATTAAGGTGAATGGGTAGTTGAGACCGCGAAATTCAAATTTTCTTACGTTTTTTGCAATTTGCAGGTTAGTGTCAGGTTGTATCTTGATCAAAATATGATTCGCGAAAATAACATGTACCAAAGACATTTAAAGTATTTACAATAGACGGGACATTGCGAACAAAACAGTGTCCCGGTACTTGTGACCTAGGCGTAACAAGTCTCTCAGTCTAGTATGGTACGCCTGCGCGTCAAGTCGCATTGACACATTCGTGTCTAACAAAAGAAAAATATTTTGTATGGAAATATGCCGAGTTGCGCATTACGTTACTGCAAGTCTCGTTATGGTAAAACAACTGGACCTAAATTCAGTTTATTTTCGTATGTATTATCTATATTTACTCAGTAATTAGAATTAAATAATTTTCATAAAAAGATCTAGAAAATTTGTTTATGTTGTATTAAACGCCATCTATTGCTGAGTAACTTTACTATAGTTGGGTTAAATGACAGCTTAAGTGTTACCACTTTTTAACGAAATTAATATAGTGGTGTGACAAAATAATCGATTCATTCAAGTAACATTCAGTTTAAAATCGATCCATGTTTAATTGATTTTATAAAAGAGAGAGGGTAATAATATTAGAAGAATTAAAAACTAAGCTTGATGTGCTGGTGTCTGTACAGACACTTTTATACGTCAATCATATTTTAAAAACTAGATGAGGTCGGCGTTTCCTATCTGACTAATCAGAGAAGAAAGGCCAAAACAAACTCAAGAGGTCCAGATATAATCTTGGTCAGATCATGTCAAGTAGTTAATTCTTCAAAAGACCATTTCAGTATGGTCTCATACTGAAATGGTCTTTTGAAGAATTAACTATACCACACACATATAAAGATAATAACGATAATTTAGTAATTTGTATGAAAAAATATTTTTTTTAATAAATCATTTGTAAACATTGAAACTATGGATAATTTTATTGCTTTCCTAATTTTTTGGCACTTATTTCAATCTATTCAAATGCGAAAAAATTGTCTTACTAACTTTTTCAATATTATCGATACGTTTGAATCTATATGGTAAAATCCCTACTACAGGTTTTATAGTTTGTACTTAGTGTCACCCCGCATTGCCAGACCTACGGATTTATCCATAGATCTACGGACTTTGGACCTCGCCTCGGATATACGTATATCGATATAATATTTACAAATATTAGCAAACAAAAGTGTAAAAAAATAATTTTGCAAAAAACGAAACGCAACCGACAATTGCAAAAAAGGTCTACTTTACACAAAAAGCAATATAAAACACAAGAGCATAATAGTTCGGCGGCAAAGCAGGCGCATTTAAAATTATTTTGTTTTAAAATGTAAATAACTACTTACTTAAAAACACACACTGAAACTGATACGTTGTCATAGACGGTGACACGGACAATGAATAGTAGCGAATAAAATTGTACTTAGAATATTTTTTCTGCCTGAGTCAATTTTTGCCTAATTTGTTTAGTTTTCGATATTTATCTAACTGATTTGATTTATATTAGATTTTTCAGGCACCACCGATCCGATTTTTAATCGATGAATTGAAAATCGTATCTGGCAACACTGGCCACACTGGCCATCTACCGGGCGATAGCTGAACCTAATTGAATAAATTGCCGCTCTAATTATGCTACATCTTACCAGATGGCGGCACTGAGACATGGGATCACAGTTTTTCTAAGACATTTCTTTGCATGGCCCCTCTATTGTACCTATCTTAAATCTCTTTGACATGTACATATTTAGAGAATTATAATCATTAGAATCATTAATACATCTTACTAAGTTAGATTTCTACCATTAACACTTTTCCATAAGAGATTTGTGGTTGGTGGTAGAAATCTAACTTAGAAATATATATTAATGATTCTAATGATTATAATTCTCAAAAAGAAAATTTGAATTTCGCGGTCTACCAGTATTCATTCGGCTTAAAGAAATTTGACAGATTGTAGTAGCTTGATGTGCTTACAATTAAATAGTGCTGCTCAACTATCGATTTACTCTCGATAGTATTGACTTCGAAAACTAGTAACAATATCGATAGGGCTATTGAGTTGCGATGCTATTGATACTATCGCTATAAAAGTGTGTTTTAGAACAATTAATAGCGATACTATTCATACTATCGATAGTATTAGAACTATCGATATTCTTTTCTAGGTAAATGACTTATGTAATAATACTAGCTGACTCGGCAAACGTTGTTTTGCCATATAAATTATTTCTAGCTGCCCGGCGCGCGTGGTGTCCTACCCCTTACCCTACCCTACTCCGACACTACTCTTACCCTACTCCTAACTTACTCCTACCCTACTCCTATAAGAAAATAAAATAAAGATAAAATGTCCTATGTCCTTCTCCTGATTCTAAGCTACCTCCCCACCAGTTTTCAGCCAAACTTACAAAAGAGGTAAAGTTTGTAAATTTGTATGTAGGGGGTAATCTCTGGTTTGTATTTGAATTGATAGCCCAATTCTTGAGGAAGGCTATATGCTATTTAACATCACGCTATGACCCTGAGGAGCCGAGCAAAAAGAAAAAGTCAGAAAGAACGCTAAGCAAAAAAAAAGTAATTTAAGGCGAGGTTGTACCATTTTTAAGTTTTTTGGAGCTATGTATATCTAAATAATGTAAATATTCCGCAAAATAAAAATCATTTTAGCAAAATTGAACATATGGTCAAGCGCTGTATAAAGACGGAAACGTAATTACTAATAATTGACTCGATAAAAAAAAATCGAAAGATGACACTAAATCGATTTTTCAAATGTACTTCTTAGCAAAAAATTATATTACGAAACCATCTAAGTAATGTATCAAAAATAGGTTTTAATATTTTCTAACGCTGGGTAAGGTAGATTTTTATATTAGTGGCTATTTATTTTTGTAAGAACAAAAATCATACGATATTGAGCTATTCGATTTCGAGCGGGCCGTTTTACGTTTAGTGCCGGCCAAAGACTACAATATGTATAGGGACATAGACAGGCAACTTCGTATTTTTTAATGCTTCACGATATGCGCCATCTAGTTCATGGTTAGGTAAAGCTATAACACGTACACACAAAGATATATATCTGTGTGTGTAGGTGTAATAGTTCTACCTATAATATTTAGGTAGCGCATATTATTAGTAGTTTCGCAGATGGGTCTAACTGAACAAATCAGGGAGGTTTAGAAATAAATGCACAAGTTCTGTAACATAGCTTTATTAAAATAATAAATACATAAAATAAAATGTTTTTAAAGACTAATTTTGCCTTTTCCTCTTTCTACCTTTATGTTGGGAGTAGTGCGTATTCGCTTTTTGTTTCATAGGGTCGTTAATATCCCAAAAGGTTGTTTTGCCAGTGAGAATATTATTGACATCTTTACACCAATTATTTACGAAAAACATTGTACATTTTTTTATTAAATATCTGGCCAAAATATCTTTGTGTGCAGGACATGTCAGAAATGTTACATTTAAATTTGTATTTATTATTAATATTATGTAACTAATTAAATTTATTTTGTTGGCATGCCCTTTTAGTATTTCTATACAAATGTTTTCCACTTGGGCAAAGAAATCGAATAATGCTCTTGTTGGATAGCACAACCACTTTTTATTGTCATATTCTTTCATTTTTATGAATTTGTGAAAACTCTGCATTTCATCGTCCTCTAAATCATTTTTGCAGGTGACACAGTTCTTATAAATATTTTTCTTTGCTAGTTGTGCTATCCACCCACTGCAATAACCTACTGCGGCGCTCTTTTCGATATGCATAGGAGATTTGCTGGTTATCAAATCATTAGTATTTAATAACTCTAAAAATATATGGTTGCTGTCAATTTCATCTCTACATTCAGTAGTTGTTTTGTCTCCAGGCTTCGCTAAAAAATATTTTAGCGATTGGAGACAAACACTATCATCTTTTTCGCAATTTGATCCTACTGAATGTGAAGATGAAATATTATTGACTAATAGGGTCTTAAATGCACCTACGAATGCAGACGCTGTTGGCATAATATTATTGCAACCATGAGCTCGAACTGCCCCAAAAAAGTTCTCCAATGCATCTTGGTTAAAATTGCGTAGCAATAAGGAATTAACGCCCTTAGAATTTAAATATTTTACAATTTTTCTAAAGCCTTCAATGGTCTTGATCCAACTTGTTATAGATGGCACTACTCCTTGACCTCTGGCATTCAAATATTTCATTGATTTTAGCACTGGAATGCTATAATTCCATAATTTATGGTGAGGTGAGGTTGGGGTTACTGCAGCCCTATAAACTTTTCCATTTTTAATCTCACTATAGCTACCATTAACACTATCGAACAAATCGTCAAAAAAAATTAGCAGATCTGCTGTGTCGGTGCTTTCTTTTTCCACAGTCCCGAATTCTGTAATGAAAAAATATACTTATTATATTTGGTGTAACATAAGTTCAGTAAACCCTCTTCTGTCTGTGATATGGGTGGTGATTTAAGGAATTTGTTACTAGCTAGGATATTGATACTCTGCTCATTATAATTTAGCTGGAACTCTACGGAATTATATTTCGATATTTCCACTAATGGAAACTGCATAGCTTGAATGGTTTGTGGTACAGCGTGATTTTAGTAAATGTTTAGTGAAAATATGCATACCTGCCATGCATCCAAGCGTTACTCCTACAGTCTTGCTGAAAACCTGTGTGCAATGTTTCACTCTCATCTTTGGTATTAGTGCTGGTATTACGTGATGAGCTGTAAGCTTAGGTACTAGTTTTACACCTCTGTACCCTGGGCATCTATTATATAAGGCTACAATGTGGCTCCATTTTGCAACGCAATCCTTATCCTTCATTCGGTATTTTAAATTCTTTGTTATCAAATTATTTCTAATTCCTTTCATTAAGTGAGGTGGATCAAAAATAGGGAAAATGCTCTCTTCATTAATTTCAAAAAATCCTTCTGTGTAGGGTTTGTCTTTTTTTATATACATTTCCCTAGTTTCCTTTAATAACATATTAATAGCAGCCATATTGGAGCTACCTTGGTCGCATATAGTTGCTACGACTTTCAGTCCTGTTTCTTGAATTTTGCTAATAATTTTTTTTATTTGAACCTTGAGTTCAGCCGACTTGGTGCTTCCACTGCAGAAGTAATAGGCCAGGGGCTGTTTATATTTTTTAACAACGCCTCTAATCATAAAGACTAGGGCATGATCACAGTATTCTTTTTCTGTTTTTACGCCGTTATCCACAAAGCCTATTATTTCGTCATTTCTTTTATCGTATTCTATACCTGGTCCAATTGCCATCTCATCAAATAATAAGGTACAGTATTTGTACCTGTCAGGAAGTTTTGTCACTCTTTGCTTCAAATTATCAAAAATCATTTCATTTGTGCCAGTTTTTAAATTAATTTCATGCAGCAAATTTTGCAGTGTTCTTCTGCTTGGCAAAACACACAAATTGCTCAGTAGGCGATATGCTTTGGGCGATGGTTTGTACAGAGACAACGCCAAAATCTTTTCATCTAATGTGAACCGCCTTCCTTGCTTTTTCTTCCCACTCTGAGAGGCTTGCATTGCACAAAACATAGTTGCAGTAGGCGACATGTGTTTGGAAACAATTTTAAATGCATTTGTTTTTGTCATTTTTGTGGCAATAATATATTTCCGTTTAAGATGCAGTTTATCATTTTCGCATTTCTTTAACTGTTTTAATACAGATTTAAATTGTTTGTGTTCTGTTATTGATACACGAGGACCTGAAAAAAGTTGATAAATTTCTTTAATCATAAGTTGAAGTATTGATTACCCTTAACATTAATAACCTAAGTTATGCTAAAAAAGACTGAATTTTTTTTATACAGAAATCATTAAGTTTCACCTTTCTATTTATTAGGGTTCCGTAGCCAAATGGCAAAAACGGAACCCTTATAGATTCGTCATGTCTGTCTGTCCGTCTGTCTGTCTGGCTGTCTGTCTGTCCGTCCGTATGTCACAGCCACTTTTCTCCGAAACTATAAGAACTATACTGTTGAAACTTGGTCAGTAGATGTATTCTGTGAACCGCATTAAGATTTTCACACAAAAATAGAAAAAAAACAATAAATTTTAGGGTTCCCCATACTTAGAACCGAAACTCAAAAATTTTTTTTTCATCAAACCCATACGTGTGGGGTATCTATGGGTAGGTCTTCAAAAATGATATTGAGGTTTCTAATATCATTTTTTTCTAAACTGAATAGTTTGCGCGAGAGACACTTCCAAAGTGGTAAAATGTGTGTCCCCCCCCCCTGTAACTTCTAAAATAAGAGAATGATAAAACTGAAAAAAATATATGATGTACATTACTATGTAAACTACCACCGAAAATTGGTTTGAACGAGATCTAGTAAGTAGTTTTTTTTAATACGTCATAAATCGTAAACCGCAATTTACCATTCATTCAATCAACTCAAAAATAAAAAAATAAACATTTAATTTCATAAACATAAACCTTATGCATAAACCCGGATGTTACGGAACCCTCGGTGCGCGAGTCCGACTCGCTCTTGCCCGGTTTTTTTTTAAGGTGATATTCAATACCGAGCCTACATTATGATGTGTATTATTAATTACCTTTTGATATTACGTTTTTCTTGTTTTGCTGCTGACGATGTTTGGTACCAAGTCCTCCTCTTTTCTTTAACAGAATGGAAACATCTTGATTCTCTGTAAATAGTTATAAATATTCAATAAAAGTGTGTGTGAATGATGATAATTCAGTTATTAGGTATAATAAGTTTTCAAATCACTTTTATTTGTTTATTTTAATAAGATAATATAATCTATATTATAAAGAGGTTAAATTGTCTAATAGGGTAGTTTCCTGGGCACAATAATTATTATATTTAGTCCGTCACTTAGATTATCGAAAAATAATGGCATGTATTTTTTCTTTTGTCAATCAAACAAAAAATTACGAAGATAAAGCGCATCGAAAAACGTCACGTCGTGCTGAAAAGTGCCGCACGGCGTGACGTCACGCGGAACTTTAACGGGCGATATGTTCGTCATTTTTTATATAATTGACAAGTTTGATTGAGTTTTAGTTCAAAAAATAAGGGTCCAATATTTTTTGATAATCTAACTGACAGACTAATTCGATTTTATTAGGAAACTAGCCTATTATGTTTGTAAAAGGTAATCTCTGGAAGTACAAAACTGATTTCAAAAATTCTTTCACTGATAGATAGCTACACCATTGCTGGCTAACATAGGCTATAGCTATATTTTTATCCATAGAGTGACAGTTCCCACGGGATAGGTCACGGGAGCGAAACCGCAGGCAGTGCTAGTATAATACACACCTGTCATAAGAACATCTGAAAAATTCATGTTTTGCTCATTAGATGTTGAGGGTAGGGCAGGTCCAGGTTCCTGTATTTGAACTGCAATTAACGATGGATCTGAAAATATTAAATAAAAAGAAATTGTCATATTATAGGTAAATCAAACCCAGACACTCAAACAAATGAAAGATTTGTCCTGGGTAGGAATCGAAACCACAACCCCAGTTTAGCAGTCAGGGTCACTAATCACTAGACCAACAGTCCAGTCAATAATCGCATAGGTTTGCAAAGAAATCATTAATACTGCATAAAGCAACTTTCATTCTTTTGTATTATTATTAAAAAATTATTTTTTATTGTGAGCACAGAAATTTGCCCAATCTGAAGATAAGCACTAGAAACACAAAGTTCTTCACTTGAAGGTTCCATTTTTATGGAACTCATTGTAAAGAACATTCACTTACCTGGCATGTGCAGAACTGGAGTTGCTAAACTGCAGAGTTTATTCTTCGGATACTTATGAACATCTTGAAAATGTTTATGACAAACACGCCTGTTGTCATAGATAGTCATATGGTCCAATGTAGCTAATTCACCACCACAATTTAATATCCAGGTTTTGAATTTGTCTGCAGCTTTTTCCGGATTCGGAAAACGATGTAGAGGAACACCTGAAAGTAAAATTCAAAGTTTCCATAAAGATTCAGTTGGAAAAGTAATCATTTAAAATGTTAAGTATGTAATTCTGTTTTTATGTACAATAACATAAACTAATAACTTTACTAAAGCATTACATTGAAAAGAGTATGCTTAGATGGTTTGGTCATGTTGAGAGGATGAATGAAAGCCGTCTGACAAAAGGTGTTTACAAGGCAGATGTGAGTGGAAACGTCGGAAGGGGACGCCCTAGAAGGACATACACAACCTTATTGGTGAAGGTCTTCAGAAAGGTCAGGTTTACACAACCGGGATGCGTGTACTAGAAATATGAATGTATATGAAGCAAAAGGAGTATGTAAGGATTGTAGCAGGTGGTGTTCTATAGTTTCGGCCTACCCCCATGGGGAAAAGACGTGAGTTTATGTATGTAGGTAATAGCATTACTGGTTATACATAATATGAAATTTAAGTCGGCCATACACAACCCACCGGTTAAGTTTGCAGCGTGCTTGAAGCGGCATCCGGTAAACTTGACGGTGTATGGCTATCAGTTTGTATGAATCGTGCACACTGATACTTGACCGGTACTGGATAATAACTAACTAATATTAACTGGATTGTGTTTGGCCGGCATTAAACATAACTGGTAAATGTGCCTTTACTAAATACCTCTGCCAAGTTCATGAAAAACACAGATGTGATGTTATGCTACTGTAATAAAATGTTGTTGATAACATTAAGGGAAAAAGCAACAGAATAAAATAACATGGCACAGACGCCAGCACATCAAGCTACTACACAATCTGTCAAATTTCTTTAGTATATTTTCAACTTAATCATTGAAGCATTAAGGTCAAGATTGATTGGGAAAATTTGACAGTTTCGGGTAGCTTACCTGCTGGAGTCTGTACATGAAAATTATGAGCACATGGGTTTCACTCGTTCCATTTATTCTTTAAAATAGGACATTGGAGTTTCAACTAAGAAGCACAGGAAATAAGCATAGAAAAACAAGTGTTAAAGTGTACATACCATCTTTCCTAGTCGATCGACATCCAGGTACGCAACAAGAATTTTGTGACATGATTGAAGCTCACTGTTCACTATTTGCAATTATGGGTCCAAGCTCTACAGAGAGAGTGCCTATGCGAAATGGTTCACAGTAACTTCACAAAGTTCTTGATATAGAAGTTTACGATACGGCGACACGGAGGAGCAAGCTCGACTCGGTGCGAACGTACGGTAACAAAGATGATTATAAAGCGGCACAGGGACACGGAGGATATAAGATCTACTCGACGTGGATACCAGATGCACATGCGAAATAACCAAAACTTTAAAATTGCAAAAATGCGCAGGAGCAAGTACACAACCAGCCCAGCAGACATTTGCACTTAAAGTGTTGCCATAAGGCAAATATAATCTGCATGATATACCTTATAAAATTGATTTCATAATATTTTTCTACACTGCGGTTTCTTATTTATATATGCTGGAAAACATAAATTATAGTTATTTTGTAATATTTAGTAGAATATCAACCATTTACAATTTAATAATCACACTTTGTGGGGACTTTTTTTCCAGCATTGTCTTTTATATATTCAATGTAGCAACATCGACCTTTATTTTATCCTAACCATGAACTAGATGGCGCTGTTTTAAAGAAAAAAAAACAATATTTCTATAGTTCGCAGTTGCCATAGCATGGTGCCGGCCGAGAGGTCTTCGAGGACGGACGCACGCCAATTTTTTTCCGCGTTTGCGCTTTCCATTATATGAAACGTTACGCTAAGTGTTGCCAACCCTACTGTTTTAACAGTAGATTTACTGTTTTCACCATGACATCCCTGTTAAATCCTGTTTAAGTACCAATTTCTACAGTTTTCATTATAATTTTTGGAGATTTCGTCTAAAACGATAAAACTCCAGTTAAAATACCTAGCTTCATGTTATGCATGTATGTATGCGAATAAATTTTTATCTATGTCTAACAAAACAGCAGTAAACAACTTGAAAACTAAACTAAGAAATAAAATGTCCACAACGAAAATCAAAGGCACATTACATAGTAAAACAGAAATAAAGGAATGCTATACCTACATTTAATGCAACTGAAAAACCTACGAAGAAATTCATTAAAAGTACCTGTGTATAATTTTAATAAAAAAAACGAGGCAGAAAATATCGAAGACAGAGAGAAAAATAAATTGATAAATGATAATTATTTGTAAGAATATTTTGCAAGAATGTAACTCATTATCAATACTATAGTAGCACTACAATTTTGTCTAGTAGTTTTATTTTATCAGATTACTTGCATACGTAATAATACTTTGTTGAGGAAGACTTTTCCGTTCTTTTGTTTTTTTTTTGTTTTGTTGTGCGCGTAATTTTAATACTGTGATATCTTCTAAAGTATTCATTCTAATGACATGCTGTAAACTGCAGTTTTGATCTAAATTTAATGCTTAATTTTACTAACATATTTAATGAGATAAGGATTAATACAATGTATGTCAAAATTGCTTCGAAAGTCACTCATTATATTTTATTGATTGTAAAAAGATAAAATTGGTTACTGTAAGTTATCCTTATAATATAGAGATATACCGCCGCGAACTTTTTTGAGGGCATTTTCAAGATATACAATTCTGTAGTACATTATTTTGAAGTTCCTCGTATG
Organism: Mesoligia furuncula; assembly: GCA_916614155.1. Classification (NCBI taxonomy): domain Eukaryota; kingdom Metazoa; phylum Arthropoda; class Insecta; order Lepidoptera; family Noctuidae; genus Mesoligia; species Mesoligia furuncula. The sequence continues at coordinate 8,822,819 of OU744817.1, read as the reverse complement.
GTTTAGCCAGCGTTAGCAATATAAGCGGCCGAGCGACGAGTTTTTTTCCGACTTCAATTACATTTATTATGATTTCCTATGGAAAATACATCTTTATCAGAATAAAAATAGCGTGTAGCACTCCTTAATAATGTAACTATCTATTGAAAAATTTTTTGTGAAATAATTTTTTAACTCGGATCAGTAGTTTCAGAGATTACCCTATACATACAAAACTTACAATTTTATCTCTTTATAATATAAAAAATAAAAGCTTGTAAAAAAAATACAATAATATTGTATAACTATTATTAGTGTAAATAAATGACGGAAAAGCACGAAAATGTTACGACCATTGTTTAGACGCGACACTGTACAAAAAAGTACAGTAGGTTTGTTATTAAATTCGTTGAAATGATTATTTTCTTTGCTCAATAAGTTCGAAATATTGCTAAACTTATATAACAATTATAAAATATACTTGTAAAATGTATAATTTAAACGATTTGAAATGCCACTATAATGTCAACATTTATTTTGCAGCGTTTCAATGAGAAAAAATATACTCAGGGGTGTTGTTCAGACTCTAGATAACCCTGATACTACTTTCCATAGTCATACGTAAGAACTTACTTTCTTCAAAAAATAAAACTTTAGTCATTACATACTAACAATTATAAAAGTAATATTGATTGTACTCATGATTGTCATGAATATAATCATCATCACCATCTTAATCATGGAGATAATAGTGTTAAGTTATAAATTGAATATAGATTGCGATTCATGACTCATAATGTTTATAACACTGTTACAGAACAACCTTAAACACTATTAGTGAACCTCAAAGTAGGTACTGTAAGTCAAACAGAAATTAGTACAAAATAGAGACAAGATTTCAGAGAACTTTTTAACTGCCGATAATTCAGAAGTTGAAACAGCAAATAAGTAAGTCTTACTAAACTATATGTTAACAAGTAGAGAAGAAATGAATCTTAAATGTTTTTATACCGATTGCCTAAATACATACGTTAACTTTGTTGATCAGTACTAGTACCGAGTACGATGTATAAAAACTAAAATGATATCAGAGTAAAAAAAAATCGAAAATAAATTAATACACGTGATTATAGTAAGCTATCTCCTAAACGTCGATTGCACACCAGAGGGGCAATTCTCGTAATTTTAAGAACGTTTACAGTCTGATCTCTGAAAAATTAATGCAATATAATTTCAGGGCCAACTCCATGTTACCGGGAGGCAATATTGCTTGTTTGGTATATGGTCAGGTGAAACAATACCCGTAGGTACATGTAATCAAGATAGTGAAAGATAGTAAATTTTGAGAAGAAAAAATGGGAAAAAAAACTTATTAATTTTTATATGCAGTGTCTATTGCCTGAAATCATAGATCCCGACATATTAGAGGAATGGATATAAGAAAAATAAAAATGCGAGAAAACAAATAAAATATTGCAACACCTGGTATTGTTTCCACTTCTGTATCACAAATAGTGAATTTTGAGAATGTGGCGTCTACTTCTGTGTCACAAACAGTTAATTTTAATAATTATTAAATACGTTTTATAACCGACTTCAAAAAAGGAGGAGGTTCTCAATTCGGATAGTTATATTTTTTATTGTGTATTATTTTCATTTTCTTAATCTTTTCTGTTTATAACATAAAAATAAAGTTTGCTTAATCGATTTTGTTGTTTTTGTTCCTAACACTACATTATTGACAAGTTGTGAGTGAAGTTGTCCAGAACATATCTTCTCATCTGAAACGCATAGTATATGTATCGTGAAAGGAACGTCGTTCCATCCGGGTGTCCCGCGACACGTCCCGATACATTTTATTTTGAAAAAAGTCTGATTTGTGAGATTTTTCGACATGTTACTGATGGTATGTGTATTTTAAATATAGGTACAAACTTACCTTAGATTTTTTACATAGTGCGTTTCTTTGCCAAACTAACCTAATTTTTACTAACCGGAAACTGTCATGAGAATTTATCAAGCGTAGATGATAAGTTCCTACATACAAATTTTATTCATTAAAAATAAAACATAACATCAAAGTTGATCTACTGTATTTGTCTGTTTCGTGGCGCGCATTCATTCCACAAAGGTTAGTCGCGGTCACAACGTGTCACGTGGCGCGGTCCCGCTCAGCGCATCGTAGTTAAATACGCCGCGTTCAACTGGCGGGGGCTGAGGTAGTGTTTTCTATGCCTATCGGTCCGGGAAAACCTCGCCTTAAAAAATAAAAAAACCCGACTGCGAAACTGAAAAGCTACAAACAAGCCCATTTTAAATTAAATAAAAGTTGGAAGCAGGCGGGACCCATTTGAATTTGAAAATATAATAAAAATGGTATGGGTCCCGCCTGCTTCCAACTTTTATTTAATTTAAAATGGGCTTGTTTGTAGCTTTTCAGTTTCGCAGTCGGGTTTTTTTATTTTTTAAATTACTTTTTTTATTTCCAGCTTTTTAGTTTACAAATGTGAAAGATTTCGCAAACGATTTAGTTCTTGGTACGTGTTTTTTACGATTTGTCACTTCGAATTTCTTTTAACCATATAAGGTATATGTATTTTTGTAGTCACCTTTTAAAACCCTTTATTTTGATACCCCACTCGATGGGTTTCGAGAAAAAAATTTTTATTTTAGAAAACTTATTGCGCCAAAAATCGGCCATTTTAATTTTTTTCAATTTTAATATACCCAGTGTCACTCTCACAATTAAGACGAATCTAACGGCACCTCTCAAGCTGAAATCGATCAAGCCGTTTAGGCTAAAGAGCGTGCCAAAGAAATATACATACATACATACATACACTCGAAAAAAGTAACCCTCCTTCTGACGCAGTCGGGTAAAAACTAAGTAATAGCGCGGGCAGGCGATGAGATGCGACGGGGTGGGTCGGGGAACAAGAAATTTCACGCGGACGAAGTCGCAGGCAGAAGCTAGTGACTTATATATGTATAGTGTCCCATTAAAATAGATGGACAAACTTTTAGAAATCATTCCGACCACCAAATTAAGGAGAATGGTAAAAAAAATATATAAGAAAAACCCATAGATACTTACTAGAAAAATAATCAGCTAACGAAAATACACTAATGTGCCGGCAATTTATTATTTTACGTCAAAATAAAATCACTTTAATCGGTGTTTTTTTTTTGCTTGGATATCTTTGGTTAGACGAACTGAGCGCTGTGTTAAAATTTGTCCATCTATTTTAATGGGACCCTGTATAACAAATTTGCTATGGTATCGAATGCAAGTAGGTTCTCGAAAACTAGAAAGAAAATATGTTTATTTGGCACACACCCTTCAAGGCCCACAGTACCAAGGCAGACAGTACCAATGCTACAATATTCATCACACTAATATTATAAAGGCAAACGTTTGTGAGTGTGTGTGTGTTTATATGTTTGTTATTTCTTCACGCTCAAACGGCTGGACCAATTTTGATAAAATTTGGTATGGAGGTAGCTGACACACTGGATTAAGATATAGGCTACTTTTTATCCCGATATTCCCACGAGATCGAAACTTATGCGGGTGAAACCGCGGGGCACAGCTAGTTGCTTCATAAATATTTAAAAAAATTGTTAAAAATTCGTAAAACAAAAACATCGCAATGGATAATGTTGAACTGTCAATTTAGAATGAATTGCCATTCCAAGTGTGTTACGCAATTGGGATAACGTACTAACTGCATTGCATAAAGGCATATAGGCAGTGCCTATGCCTACCTCGATAAATCACCATAAGCCTGTCAGTACCCCACAATTAAAAAAAATCACTAAATTATCATAGGTACCTAACAAAAAAACAAAATCTTGATACATTCACGCGCGGCAGTAGGCAGTCGCCAGACTGCCTACTCGGCTCCCGTACTATTCGCACATTGTCATTGGTCTTTACTCATTCAAGTTAATACGACGAAATTAAAAATACGTACTTTTTCTCACGCGTAATACCATGACGTTCGTCCTTCGCAATTTATCACCCTAAAGTATAAAGTAGGCCATGCCTACTTTAGGGTGATAAATTGCGAAGGTCGAATAACCAACCGAGTATGAATGTTAAAATCGTTCGTAATTTGGCCGTGCGAAGTGAAGGATATTGATATCGCCGATAGTGAAATAAAAATGAAAATCCAAGATGGCGGCTGTAATTTTTTTTTATTTTTCATCATGGGTGTCGTTTTTATGGTTTTCAATGGTGCTAAAGCCGATAGTGATGTCCAAATAAAAATCCAAGATGGCGGCTGTAATTTTTTGAAATTTTTTATCATGGGTTTCGTTTTCATGGTTTTCAAGGGCGCTAAAGCCGATAGTGAGGTCAAAATGAAAATCCAAAATGGCGGCTGTAATTTTATTTTATTTTCCATCATGGGTGTCGTTTTTATGGCTTTCAAGGGCGCTAAAGCCGATAGTGAGGTCAAAATGAAAATCTAAGATAGCAGCTGTAATTTTTTTTCCAAGATGGCGCTGTATACTTTCTTTTTAGGGTTCCGTTGCCAAATGGCAAAAAACGGAACCCTTATAGATTCGTCATGTCTGTCTGTCTGTCCGTCCGTATGTCACAGCCACTTTTCTCCGACACTATAAGAACTATACTGTTGAAACTTGGTAAGTAGATGTATTCTGTGAACCGCATAAAGATTTTCACACAAAAATAGAAAAAAAACAATAAATTTTGGGGTTCCCCATACTTAGAACTAAAACTAAAAAAATTTTTTTTCGTCAAACCCATATGTGTGGGGTATCTATGGATAGGTCTTCAAAAATGATATTGAGGTTTCTAATATCATTTTTTTCTAAACTGAATAGTTTGCGCGAGAGACCCTTCCAAAGTGGTAAAATGTGTGTCCCCCCCCCCCCGTAACTTCTAAAATAAGAGAATGATAAAACTAAAAAAAATATATGATGTACAATACCATGTAAACTTCCACCGAAAATTGGTTTGAACGAGATCTAGTAAGTAGTTTTTTTTTAATACGTCATAAATCGTAAACCGCAATTTACATTTTATTCAATCAACTCAAATATAAAAATAATAAAAAAAACATTAAATTTCATAAACATAAACCTTATTCATAAACCCGGATGTTACGGAACCCTCGGTGCGCAAGTCCGACTCGCTCTTGCCCGGTTTTTTTTCTTAATAGATACTTTTGTTTTATTTATGTTTCTGATTAGTACCGCGTCTGCTAGACTAGACCCGGCCTAGTGCCTGCCTACTTATTCTGAAAACCAATGCAAGCCACTTTACTAAGCCGGACCAGGAGCTGTAAATGATAAAAAATAATAAAAGTGACGAAAAAAAAAAAATATTATGACAATGTGAAGAATGCTCTTGTAGTTCCATATTTCTTTTAAATCTTGGATCGATGAATTCTGGGAGAAGACGGGCAAGTAGTTTCTTACGAGTGCTTCTCCCAAACGTCTTAGGTCTAGGCCTATAATCACAATCGAGTTAAAGAGGTAAACACTATACACATTCTTATCAGCTAGTTCGACTCGTGTATTAGTTCCAGTAGGTACCAGTCTTCAAAGTGCACCTTCAGGTCACTCCATCCAGTCCAGAGGTAAGGACTCAACATAACTAAGAAAACAAGCCCAAACTCGGCACACCTATCTCAGCTCGGCTATTAGTTCCAGTAGCAGTCTTCGAAGTACATCTGCAGGTCACTCCATCAAGTCCGGAGGTAAGGTCTCAACATACCTAAGAAAATGCGCCAAAACTCGGCACACCTGGCTCAGCTCGGCTATTAGTTCCAGTAGGAGTCTTCGAAGTACACCTGCAGGTCACTCCATCAAGCCCGGAGGTAAGGTCTCAACATAACTAAGAAAACAAGCCCAAACTCGGCACACCTGGCTCAGCTCGGCTATTAGTTCCAGTAGCAGTCTTCGAAGTACACCTGCAGGTCACTCCATCAAGCCCAGAGGTAAGGTCTCAACATAACTAAGAAAAGAAGTCCAAACTCGGCACACCTATCTCAGCTCGGCTATTAGTTCCAGTAGCAGTCTTCGAAGTACACCTGCAGGTCACTCCATCAAGCCCGGAGGTAAGGTCTCAACATAACTAAGAAAACAAGCCCAAACTCGGCACACCTATCTCAGCTCGGCTATTAGTTCCAGTAGCAGTCTTCGAAGTACACCTGCAGGTCACTCCATCAAGTCTGGAGGTAAGGTCTCAACATAACTAAGAAAACAAGCCCAAACTCGGCACACCTGGCTCAGCTCGGCTATTAGTTCCAGTAGCAGTCTTCGAAGTACACCTGCAGGTCACTCCATCAAGCCCAGAGGTAAGGTCTCAACATAACTAAGAAAAGAAGTCCAAACTCGGCACACCTATCTCAGCTCGGCTATTAGTTCCAGTAGCAGTCTTCGAAGTACACCTGCAGGTCACTCCATCAAGCCCAGAGGTAAGGTCTCAACATAACTAAGAAAAGAAGTCCAAACTCGGCACACCTATCTCAGCTCGGCTATTAGTTCCAGTAGCAGTCTTCGAAGTACACCTGCAGGTCACTCCATCAAGCCCGGAGGTAAGGTCTCAACATAACTAAGAAAACAAGCCCAAACTCGGCACACCTATCTCAGCTCGGCTATTAGTTCCAGTAGCAGTCTTCGAAGTACACCTGCAGGTCACTCCATCAAGTCTGGAGGTAAGGTCTCAACATAACTAAGAAAACAAGCCCAAACTCGGCACACCTATCTCAGCTCGGCTATTAGTTCCAGTAACAGTCTTCGAAGTACACCTGCAGGTCACTCCATCAAGCCCGGAGGTAAGGTCTCAACATAACTAAGAAAACAAGCCAAAACTCGGCACACCTATCTCAGCTCGGCTATTAGTACCAGTAGCAGTCTTCGAAGTACACCTGCAGGTCACTCCATCAAGTCCGGAGGTAAGGTCTCGACATAACTAAGAAAACGCGCCCAAACTCGGCACACCTGGCTCAGCTCGGCTATTAGTTCCAGGAGCAGTCTTCGAAGTACACCTGCAGGTCACTCCATCAAGCCCAGAGGTAAGGTCTCAACATAACTAAGAAAACAAGCCCAAACTCGGCACACCTATCTCAGCTCGGCTATTAGTTCCAGTAGCAGTCTTCGAAGTACACCTGCAGGTCACTCCATCAAGTCCGGAGGTAAGGTCTCGACATAACTAAGAAAACGCGCCCAAACTCGGCACACCTGGCTCAGCTCGGCTATTAGTTCCAGTAGCAGTCTTCGAAGTACACCTGCAGGTCACTCCATCAAGTCCGAAACGAAATATGAATTTATAATCCCTACTTACTTCTAGAAAAATTATAAGACTGTGAATCAAATCTTTGCTTGGGTAATAGGTACATACAGAATGCGTGAAGTATCAAGTTTTGTATGTCAAATATTTTGTATCCGTACAGCGATGCGATCTTTTTTAGCACAAGCTGCTGCTTACAACCGACACAAAGTCCACTCACAACGGCGGCCGAGCGCAGACTAATATTTCATTACAATCGTGCCGTCATTCGCAAGAAAACCGCGTCGCTGTTGTCAAGATTGCGGGCGAGTGGCAACAGCATTCTAAAAACTATGGCGGAGAGTATCGACTCTCCGATTATTAAAAGTTTTGTGGGAAGGACAATCCCAAAACATTAATTTGGGGATGTCCTTTTCTCAATACTATATAAGCGGTCTTCTTCTTAATTGTATTTATTATTATTCCCTTTATTTAATTTTATACACATATAAATTATATTTTTAAATATTAGAATATAAAAACACAAAAACATTTAAAAATATAAAAAATAGTAGCCCACCGGTATCGGGAACAGGGTCCAAGCTACCGGCGGTCAGGGCTCCAGAGAGAGGAACCTCCTGACAATTATTATTATAATTTTTTCTTTTTTCTCGGAACCATTGGGTCCCGGTCCTTTGGAAGGCGTACGAGGGGCCGAAGCCAACTCGCAGAGACCCCTTAGGAAATTTTAATGAAATGCGGCACCAACCGACGATTATCCCTGTATGCGCTATGCAAGTGCACCCAAGGATAACCCCCGGTTGGTCTAGGACTATTGCAAGATATGGAAAAATAAAAAGTTGGACTATGGGTTTGGGTGGCTAAAGTGGACTGGTTACCAAGAACTATGGAATAACTACGACCCTTGCCTGATCAATGTTTTATATATACACGCATAAAATGGCAGGGGGTGACTTGCACACTCAACAATGGGCCCCCGGAAACGGTCGCTAGCACATAGTGACGTAGCAACAAGGGGGCAACATGTCCTGAGGTGCTTATGAGGAGTGGAGAGGTATTCCACGGGTATCAGGACAATCCCGGAAGTACGGTCAAGATCCCTACCAGCATCTTACTGGAATACTTCCTTCCTCCGAGCACGATTGCTCTTGCGAATCTCCACTCAAGCCGGCCAATAAAGGCAAGAATGAGGTGGGAGCTCTGTTCATCGTCATTGTTCACTCCAGCCGGCCAATAAAGGCAAGCCAGAGGTGAGGAACAAGACTTCTCCCTGAAGATAGGGTCCGTGGGGTCGCTACTGCCCAACAGCTCGCCACATGCTGCCCTGCGGATTTCTGTATCTCTCTTGGTCTGGCTCCTCACCTTAGACCTGTTCCAGCAAAGTAAACTCTTCCGGCATAGGCCTAGAGCTCGGAGCGCGCAAGCCCCACCATGGCGTCAACGTAGAGATACGGCGGCGGGGATTATTATTATTCTTTTATTTCACTAAATACATATAAATTATATTTTTAAATATTAGTATAAAAAATGTCATCAAAACAACTTTGTAAAAAAAACCAAGTCTCGCAACTCAGTTCTTCTACCGTAAAAAGTTGTGAGATCCATGTTATACCAAGTCGGTTAATTTATTCAGTCCCTACTTAAGGGACCTTCTGTCTTAAGTTATTACGTAATTAGCTAACCTAACAACATCTTGTAGTGACCATATCAATATTAAAAATCTTTTATGTTTAAAATACATAGATTGACTTGGCCATCTCATGAAAACACAATGTATCTCACAGTGCGATTGCCAAGTCAATCTATGTATTTTAAACATAAAAGATTTTTAATATTGATATGGTCACTACAAGATGTTGTTAGGTTAGCTAATTACGTAATAACTTAAGACAGAAGGTCCCTTAAGTAGGGACTGAATAAATTAACCGACTTGGTATAACATGGATCTCACAACTTTTTACGGTAGAAGAACTGAGTTGCGAGACTTGGTTTTTTTTACAAAGTTGTTTTGATGGCATCTCACTTCTTTTTGTAGATTGTCCTAGTTTTTTTCCTTTCCGGTACCCTTTTAACTTTTTTTTTTAACCTAATCCGTTGACCATTTTACAAGTTACCTTTGAACATCTAGGTACATTCAATTATACACTAGCTTCCGCTCGCTGCTTCGCCCGCGAGGTATGTCGATAAAAACTATCCCAAGTCCTTTCCCGGGATGCAATCTATCTATCTGCCAAATTTTATCGAAATCCGTTCAATGGTTTAGGCATGAGAAGGTAACATACAGACAGTCAGACAGAGTTACTTTCGAATTTATAATATTAGTATGGATAATTGTTATTTTCCTCGCTAGAGAGCTCCGATAAACGCGTGCGATCGCTGCTAATCATAAAGTGCTATAGACATTTACACTCCAAGGCGGAGTCGTCTATGAATTTCCACCTGAACAGGTTTTCCTTGCTTCGGCCAACCTGGGTGCGGAGTCTGTTTAAAGACTTCCAGGTTACCCAAAGGAAACTCATGTCCAGGTGGGAGGTCAGCGGGTGGGACGAACGGTTTGGGTAAGAAAGGACTGTCTCGCCACAACTTCAGTCTCTCTTGTGATGGTTCGCCAGTGAGTGGAACGACACACTTTAAAAAACTGTTTCGACTTTTCAGCCTTTGTGGCACAAGGATGTTGTCGTGCAAAGGGTTTTGTGTGTCGGAGACCATTTTGGCTCTTTCGCTGGAGCTTGCCACCGCTCTGCGAGGCACTGGTGGCGCTATTCCTGCTAGTGGATACAGCATTTGTACCGGGGTTAGTTTTAGCCAGCCAGTGATGATCCGGCACGTTTCATTCAAAGCTGTATCCACCAGCTTTGCATGAGCAGAACGGCTCCACATGGTGCACGCGAATTCTCCCGCAGAAAAAGATAGCGCCAGTCCAGTAGTCCGCTTGATATTCTTGCAGTTTTTGCTAATTATGTTAAAGACCTGTCCAGGGTAACACCAAGATATTTAGGGGAGTTGCTGTTCTCGATGGACACCCCACCCCAAACGATGAGAGGTCGTGACTACTTAACCGGACTATCCTGTGGTTGCCTTAAGTAAACTCACCAGCGCTACCGCTATGTCCCTACATTTCAAATCTGTAATATCTTCGAAAATATTCATTTAAATTACATGCTGTAAGGGCCAAATTGATCTATATTAAATGCACAATGTGTTTAAGGTACTTGATTGGATAAGGATTAATGCTGTATTGCTTAAAATCGCTTCGTAAATAAGCCATTATTTCTCGTAAAAAGTAAAGGATAAAAAATGGTTATTGTGGGTTATCCCTAAGAGATAGACATATACCATCGTGGACTTTTTTGTAGACCTTTTTAAGGTGTACAATACTGTAGTATATTATTTTGATCTATCTCGTAGGGTTCACCTAGCTTTTGCAATATAAGCGCAAAAAATGTGTTTATGTACGACATCACATTAGAAACCTCTAAAATTATTATCTGTGTTTCTCTACTATATTATGCATGTATTATACATATAAAATCGTATCAAAATCCGTTGCGCAGTTTTAAAGATCTAAGCATACATGCGGACAGACAGACAGCGGGAAGCTACTTTGTTTTATACTATGCAGTGATAAACAGGTACACTGGTTCATTAACTGCAAATGTAACTTTGTAATACTATATATTTATATGGGATTACAAAGTTATTTATGCAGTTGGTGTATCTAGAAAACTGGAACGAAATTTCAAAATATTTTAGTTTTTCCTTGCTATATACACTAAACACTAATTGTATTCTAAATTTGAAGCTTCTATGTCTGCTAGAAGTGCCTTAGAGTTTTGATGATCGGTCAGTCAGTCAGTCAGCCAGTCAGTGAGTGACAAAATTAAGAAACTTTGACTAGTTATAATTCTTAAACTACTGGTTCAAATTGAATGAAATTTGAAATATACCATGTTTATACAATGTCTGCTTGATTACTGAAAATTCAGGTGTCCAGTTTTATCCACAACGAAGTTATAGGGTGTCGAAAATGGCCTGAACTGCTTCGAGAAAAGGATGGTACGGCCGTGCCCCTTTTTGCTCGACTTGGTGGGGGCACTTCCGTGCCCCCAGATATAAAAACATTTAAAAATATAAAAAATAGTAGCCCACCGGTATCGGGAACAGGGTCCAAGCTACCGGCGGTCAGGGCTCCAGAGAGAGGAACCTCCTAACAATGCGGGCCGTGTCCAGAAGTACCGCTCTCTGAATCAAGCCCCTGATCCAGCTGCCCAACGAGAGCCTCCTTAGATGTTGGTCGAGGCTCTTGGCTATTAACCCATTGGCTGTCACGACTATCGGCACAATGATCGCAGTGTCCACATCCCACATGTCGACAACCTCGCGAGCCAAGTCAAGATACTTGATCTGTTTATCTTTCTCGGCTTTCACGAGGTTCTCATCATGCGGGACGGTTATGTCAACAATCATTGCGCGCCGCTCTGATCGATCCACCACCACTATATCAGGCTTATTGGCAACAATAGTCCTGTCAGTGATGATGGATCGATCCCAGTACAATGTGATATTACCATTTTCGAGAACTGGGTCGGGCACATACCTGTAGTACGGCACCTCCGATTCCACAAGGTTGTATTTCAAAGCAAGCTGCTGATGGATTATCCTGGCTACAAGGTTGTGTCTATGCAAGTACTCTACGTTAGCCAGACGAGAACACCCGGAGATAATATGTCTGATTGATTCTCCCGGCCGGTGGCATGCCCGACGGATGTCAACCGTACCGTCTTTGACAATAAATCTCCGGTAATTGTTCGTCATCATAACTTCGTCCATAATTGCACAAACAAAACCTTCGGTTTCTCCAAAGAGGTTACCGAAACGCAGCCAGGCTACGGACGCTTGTAGATCTACATCGGGTCCACGTAGGGCCCGGAGAAAGCGTCCGTGAAGCTCCTTACTCTGCCATACCTCCATGCGATCATTAGTGTCAAGCACTACTGGTTTGCGCCAGTTCTCTTTAGCCAAGGAGAGCGGGGTAAGGCCCTTGTCCACTATGACTACATCTCGATACATCCCCATGTCGGTTTCTAGGAAATATTCCCTGAGACTGCATATCTCGCGATTGTGGAGCGTCTTAGCGTTTAAAAACCCTCGACCTCCACATTTTCGCGGGATATACAGCCTCATTACCGATGACCGTGGGTGATGCATTCGATTTGCAGTCAGCAGTGTACGGACCCTCCTATCCAGGGCGTCGAGTTCGGTCTGAGTCCATTTGAGTATGCCGAAAGAGTACATCAAAACTGGCATGACCCAACCGTTGAAGGCGCGCACCTTGTTTCCGCCTGATAGAAGACTATTAAGCACTTTTTTCAGGCGGCCAAAGAAGCGCTCCTTCACCGATTGCTTCATGTCAGTAACATTGATCCCTAACGCTTCCGACATACCCAAATACTTATAGGTTTCGGATGCGGAGAGGGCTCTAAGGTTTGTGGAATCCGAGAGTTGGGTTCCCACGGATTCCACAATCTCCCCTCGCTTTACATGCATGACCGCACATTTTTCCACACCAAATTCCATCCTGATGGCGCTACTGAAAGTTTCAGTAATTTTCAATGCAAATTGTTGGGGGCAAAAAGTTTTAGGTCATCCATGTAAAGGAGGTGAGATATAACCTGACCACCTCTCCTCAACCGATAGCCTAGACCTGAATCCACCAGCAGCGTGCTTAGAGGATTCAAGGCTAAGCAGAACCAAAGCGGACTCAAACTGTCGCCCTGAAATATGCCTCGCTCAATCCTTATCGGTTCGCTATTCCTCTGAATATTTCGACATCCTGGATAGCGAAGGACCGTCCTCCATTGCCCCATACACGACATCAGGAAGGTGCGTAGAGTTGTATCTACTTTATACAACTCTAACACCCTCATGAGCCATGTATGTGGCACCGAGTCATAGGCCTTCTTATAATCTATCCAACATGTCGACAGATCCTTTCGGAAACGACGAACCTGTTGGCTAATGGCCATATCAATGAGGAGTAGCTCCTTAGTACCGCGGGACCCATTCCTACATCCATTTTGAGAGGCAGACATGATGGAGTTGGTGTCTATATGTTTGTTAATAATTTTAGTTCTCAAAATGGATGTAAGAACTTTATAGACCGTCGGTAAACACGTGATCGGCCTATAATTTTTGGGTTCCGCGGTGCTACCTGATTTATGGAGCAGGTGGGTAATTCCTGTCGTTAGGAATTGGGGTAGAGAACCAGACTTCAAAGCAGTCTGGAACTGAGATGCCAAGAGAGCGTGCGACCTTGGAAACCATTTGATCCAAAAGTTATGCAGCCGGTCCGGCCCGGGAGACTTCCATTTAGGCAACGGACGGACTGCACGAGCTACATCTTGGGGGCAGATGGTGATAGCCCCCATTTCTGGTATTGGGTCGCAGGCTCGCTCGACTTCTCGAGCCCAATCACCTTCGGTGTGACTGACAGGCACCGACCAGATATTGCGCCAGAAGGAACACATGGCATCATCATCTGGTAGGCACGTCTCAGCCACACCTTGGTCCGGTCGTTCCCAACCCCTATAAACCCACCTTTCATCGCTCTGGAAGGTGCGATTCTGAGTGTATCGCTCTACTCGCCGCCTATACCGACGAATACGGTTTGCCCATGCATACACCTATTATTATTATTATTACAATTTTTTGTGCAATAAACCGAAAAAGTGACCAGTAAAATAACGCTTATTTAAATTCAATAAGATTCACGAATTACAGCTAAATATGTGAAAAAATAGACACCGATTTTTATTTTTTTCTGAGCTTATTTTTAACATTTTGATAGTTCTTTTTGCTACCTTTTTGAGTTGAACATGTCTGCTTACATAAAATATTTTAAAATAAATATGTTTATGTTATTAAATAGAAGAAAAATGATCCCAAAGACAGCACGATATCGTCGATTTTGTGTGAAGAGGCAACGGAAATTATTTTTTACTATATTATAAACCAACATTTTCGAATAAAAAATGGCTACCTTTTGGAGATGAAAGAGGAATCTATCTGTGGTAATTATCAGTTACATTTGGTTTTGTCTCATTTTGCCGCAAAATGCACCGAAAAACGGCTTATTTTTGTCAGATTCGTAAACGCGTCCTTAAGATCACAAATTCGCGTCAAATTACTTTCGATTTTGAAAACTATTTTAAGATCACAAATTCGCGACAAACAGCACGCCCGTTTGCGATCAACGAAATCTAGGAAGTTAGGAACTGGCAAAAATCCGATAAAATTTATTTATTTTAATTATTTAATTTATTTAAAATCGGCGTAATGAAAAAAAATGTACTGTGCCTACACCGAACATAGATCAACAAAACTGGCCAAGTGCGAGTCGGACTCGCACACGAAGGGTTCCGTACTTACCACCAGGAAAAAACGCCGAAAAAAACACGTTTGATGTATGAGCCCCCCTTAAATATTTATTTTATTTTGTTTTTAGTATTTGTCTAGCTATCGCGGTTCTTGAGATACAGCCTGGTGGCAGACAGACGGACGGTCGGACGGACAGACAGCGAAGTCTTAGTAATAGGGTCCCGTATTTGCCCTTTTGGTACAGAACCCTAAAAATGATAGTGTACAAATGTACCTATCTACTCACGAAATTAATAGCGAAAATGGATGTATTTTTTTTATGAAACAGTAAATTACATTGTTGAAATGCATTCAAAACTAAAATTAAAGTTGTTAATAAAAAAAATATCGAAAAATTACGTGACTGTCAATATACTTCTACACGTTTTTTAGGGTTCCGTACCCAGAGGGTAAAACCGGGTCCCTATTACTAAAACTTCGCTGTCTGTCACCAGGCTGTATCTCAAGAACCGCGATAGCTAGACAGTTGAAATTTTCACAAATTATGTATTTCGGTTGCCGCTATAACTACAAATAAGTACTAAAAACAAAATAAAATAAATATTTAAGGGGGGCTCCCATACAACAAACGTGTTTTTTTTCGGCGTTTTTTCCTTGTGGTACGGAACCCTTCGTGTGCGAGTCCGACTCGCACTTGGCCAATTTTTCAAATCTTCTTTACATAAATCGATGAAGCTTTAGAAAATTAATTACCTACTTATCCCCCCCCCCCCCACCCTTAATGAATCTAAAATAAAAGTAGACTATCGGTATCGATAGATAAGCAACACTACAATTTTATAAACACAAGAAAAAAAGCTTATCGGGCGGTCAAACTGATTAGTTACCTCTGCCTCCTTTTGACGACGGTTTCTGATACTCCAGGTAGAAACCCGACGTATAACTCCTTTGCCGATTTCCGCCGGTTGTATTCATGTTGCCAGTTTGCCGACTGCTTCTTGGCAACATGCTTACGGGTCTGCACCATCTTTTGTTTTTTTTGCTTCAATGCTTCTTGTCTGTAATAAGTAAAAGTTATCGATGTCCAAGGAACTTATTTAATTTACTTTAGGGGAGTCAAATGATTTACAATACCTCTGTGATCTCATTGTTTGTGGGGACGTCCACACAGATGTAAAAGTACTCTGTCTGTGCGGCGACCGGCGTGCGTCCGTAGCCGTGTATACAAACAAAGCGCTTATTGTTATTAGGGGTCACTGTGTCGTCGTAGGGGCGGAGATTATTACATTATCCAATTTTTAGGAAATCTAATTAGGAACACTAGTCTCTAACTAGGAAGTCGGAAGCTAGGGAAGCTAGTGATCACACTACACTAAATAGAATTCTAATTTCTAAATCGTAGAGCCAGACGACGCCAATAGTTAATAAATGGATTTGAACGACGCATTCGTGAAGGATCAGTCTATCAAAAAGTATTATGTGAAAATTACTCTGTGAGAAGGATCCACAGAGTCAGACAGACTACAATATAATATAATTTTATTATAAGTACTTATGCACAAAAAGTAAATAAATAGGAAATAATGCAGAAGCTGGGTCATAGACTATACACACACACACTAAGCTGGGTTGCACTCATAGATAAAAATACTCTGCACGAGTGCGGAGCTGCCAATGCCAACAGTGGCAAATTTTGCAAAAACGAGATAGCGTTCTACAAAAGAAAGTGATAGCAAGATCAGTGATGTCACATGCCCAATTAAATAGATATCCATCTTTTCAGTAGCTGCGATGATTTTAATGTGCATTAAAATATTTTATAACAACGATTGAAACTAGTTAAAACGGTCAGTGGGTCGTATTAGCACCCTTATTTTGTGTTTCAGTTGTCTTAAAATGCTGCCTAGAAGAAAAAACTTTACAAACCAAATAATGATGTATGGTGATTTTATTTATGAAATGGCCACACTGATTTCTGTCATGGCGGATTTGTTTTGTTTGTTGCTTAGAGTAAGAAACCTATAGAGCATCGGGTAGCGTGGCCACACATGAGACAAAAAACTAACTTAACTAACATAGGCTACATGAGTAGCTGCCTTGAAAAAACTGGCACGCAATGAGAGACGGAAATAGTATAGCTTTATCCTTTTCTGTTACTAATAATAACTCAATACTTTATCCCTTTCTTGTGGAAATGAAATGGAGATACCCGCCATCTATACTTTTCTTTGTCTAAGGTTTGTTGTGTAGTCTGTGCTAATTTGCTTGTTTTGTTGTGATTGTTTCAAAATCGTATTTTCTGCTGGTTTACTTTATTTGTGATTAATAATTCTTGGATTAATCACTACGAGAATAGACTCTACAGTGCGAAGTTGACGCTTTCTGTGTTGTGAAATCAACAAAGGAGACTGAAACGATTACATACAATCTTGGGCCTGGGTGTAAAAAGATGAAAGTAATGTCAATTAATAGCTTATATATTATCAACCTTTCACTGAAAATTCTGCGGATTTTGTCAATCTGAGAACTGAGTTTAAGAGATTAAGTAAAAGTGAGGTTCATCATCATCTGCCTAGCCTTTTCCCAACTATGTTGGGGTCGGCTTCCAGTAAAAGTGAGGTTATGTTACAATATTTAACTAACAGCTGATTCCTGAAGTGCAAAATATGTTCTTTTGCACTAATAGTTATTATATTTAGTAGATAATGTTTGAAAAATCATACGAATGAACGTCAAGTCCTAAGTAGGTAGGTATGGAGTTAAGGAAAATGATTGCCTGCTAAAATAAAATAAAAAATCATTGAATATAGTGTTTTATTCGTCTTCTATTATAAATAAAATGTCGTCTAGGAATTGTGCAGGTGGTACTTTAGGATCTTGGTACCTAGCCCTGCTAAGGTACCATATAATGCACATTATATGAGCGCAGCAATCCAAGAATTGTTTCATCGTGTAAGGGGCGTCGGCCCAGTGTATTGCAGTGACCAGTTGAAACCCCACAACCTCACACGATCCATAGTTTGAACAATATCCAATCCACAAGCCGGCGGCAGTAAAATCCAAAATAACAGTTCCAAGTCAAATGTGTGAGTGATCTTCGGTGTCCAGTGTGAAAGCAAGGGTCGTACAAGGTAGGTAGGGTACGGATCCGTAAAATACAAAGCAGTGGTCGTGAAAAATGAAGAATAATCGAGAAAGCACTCAAAACGCATCTGAAAACACGAAACGAGTGAGCCATATACATATTGTAGTCTTTGGAGTGAGCAACCAAGAGCAGTCGGCAACTGTCACAGAGATATTTTCACGATATTTTGATAGACTGAAAGCAACCGTCTAGTGTCAATGTCAGTCAGCTGTCATGCTATTGTTTTGTACTCATACAGGTCAGTGTGCCAGTGACATATATACATAGACTAACAATAGAAGACCGATTTTAATCGATATGAAATCGATAATCAATAATATTGGTTTTTCAGTAATCATTTGATATTTTATTGGGTAATCTTTAGTATCGTTTGGCAGGCGGATGGGGGTGGGAGGGGGAGGGGGGAGGGAGGGGTGTCCCCCCTCTCCCCTGGTACCATTCCCGTGAAAAGGTAACGCACCACTTTTGAGAAAAACAGGTATTTGTAACCTAACCTCAAAACACTATAATCGGTAAAAATTTAGTATCCGGGGGCACGAAAACGAGGTGGTGGGGGGTGGAGGGGGGAGGGGGGTCCCCCGCTCCCCCTGGTACCACTCCCATGAAACGAGGACGCACCATTCTTGAGAAAAACAAATTATTGTAACCTAACCTCAAAACACTGGTTTTCAATACAAAGTTGCTTCTGCACGTCTCCGGCGCTGCGGGAAGTGCAGCCCCTTCGCCCTTACGTAACAAAGGATAGGCACCCATGCTCACCTCCGCAGCTTCGGCGTACTGGTCGCCTCCGGCGACCAGCCTCAGCCGCTACGGCTCGCACGGGTGCCTATGCTTTGTTACAGCGGGCGGGGGCTGCACTCCCTCCGCGCCTCCGGATTTTTAAATACACCCTCGGGGTAGCAGTCAAAAGACTACGTGGAGTCGGGGTGCCCCGAGTCGGTTTTGGGACAGATTCGACCTATTTCAACCATAAAGTGGGGTACATAACAAGACAAATAAAACAACAAAACATTCACTCGTGAAGAAACGGAATCAACCACAGAGTACTTAATAACACTGACAGTACAGTTCTTTTTTACGTTCCGTTTCACCTATTTTACAGACATTTTACACCACAGACAATATACTGGTACAGATTTGGTTGTCAATCGCCTATTTTAACGTTTCGTTACACTTTTTATCTGATTTGAGGTTAGAAACAATTTTTATAAATTTCTCGAAAAATATCCATTACCTTGTAATAAGAGCGGTAGCGTTATAATCGGGGCCCCACCCTCTACCAGATTTAACCACTTTTAACCCCCTCCGCCTGCCAAACGATACTAAAGCCAACCCATTATTAGTGCAAAGGTTTTATTTTCGTAACTGTGAAATCGATTACTCAATCGATAATCTCACGAAAACTATCTTTCTCATATTTCTCCGCTTCCAGATTGCGGATTGAGGTGATTTTTCATATTCTAAGATAAAAAAATATGACTAATTTTTTAGAACATATCTCAATTCATTACATTTGGGCCCACCGTTTTCCATCTCCATTGACGCTTTTGTGTTATATTATTTTGTTTTACGAACTATCCTATTTGTGCGTTATTGAAGCCTAAGTGTTGTGTATTCCCACAATGGCAGGAAAGGGAAATGTGAAGGGATGATTCTAACAAATAAAAAACTTTGACTATGACCTTGCCTTAGTTTTATTGGTTTTCTTTTGCAGAGAATTTTCATTTTGCAATTTTTGCCTAAGGATTATGCATTATTTTAATATGTAGTGCATAATCGTCTGCAAAATGAAAATTCGCTAATAGGTTAAACCTATAATACCGCATTTACACATTCGTACGAATAGCGAGGCGAATAACGAACAAGCATGTAATATAATATATTACACGCGTGTTCGTTATTCGCCTCGCTATTCGCGCGAATGTGTAAATGCGGTATTAGCTTTTTATTTGTATGAAGTTGTCTTTCTTCTCTCGGAGTATTATGTTCTGTGTGTCATACCGCATTTACACATTCGTACGAATAGCGAGGCGAATAACGAACACGCATGTAATATACTAAATTACATGCGTGCTCGTTATTCGCCTCGCCATTCGCCTCGCTATTCTATTCGCGCGAAT
Organism: Mesoligia furuncula; assembly: GCA_916614155.1. Classification (NCBI taxonomy): domain Eukaryota; kingdom Metazoa; phylum Arthropoda; class Insecta; order Lepidoptera; family Noctuidae; genus Mesoligia; species Mesoligia furuncula. The sequence continues at coordinate 8,802,937 of OU744817.1, read as the reverse complement.
GTGTAAATACGGTATCAAACACAGCCAGGGGGGGCACACATAGAGATGGGTTTCTACCCGGTAAATACCAGGTAAATACCCAAAATACCCAAATGCAGGGTTTTTACCCAGGTAAATACCCAAATGGTGGGTATTTACTTTTTCATTATTGTTTTAAGTCTTTTATACACTTTAAGCAATAAAAAATGTTTATCAAATGTGTTTTATGCATGAAATGCAAATGGTGTCAGCAAAGAATAGTTTTCTACTAACAAATCATATAAAAATTGTACGTCTGTATTTTTTACATATTATATTAGGTGGTTTATATTACATTTGATTATACTAGTTTTAAATTAAAGACTATTTGAATATCACAGCATGTCGTAACAAATATTTATTGATAAAATACATTAAATAAACGTGAATCATCAAACTCTTGAGTATGTAAGACGAAGAAAATTACTTTTTTATTTTGTAACATAACTTAATATCATTTTTACTCCAAACGTAAGGGTTTGATGAAAAAAAAAATTCTAAGTATGGGGAACTCCCAAAATTTATTGTTTTTTTTTTTGCTATTTTTGTGTGAAAATCCTAATGCTGTTCACAAAATACATCTACTTACCAAGTTTCAACAGTATAGTTCTTATAGTTTCGGAAAAAACTGGCTGTGACCTATGGACGAACGGACAGACAGACATGACGAATCCATAAGGGTTCCGTTCTTTGCCATTTGGCTACGGAACCCTAAAAAGGGAGTTCCGATTCCAAATTAAATGAAAGGACATTATATAAAGAGGAAAATCAGCCAATTTCAGTACATTTTGACCAGTTAGGCGAACACAAATGTACTGACCAGCAGATTTTTTTTTCGCGATTTCAGGTTTGGTCCCATAGTAAAAGTTGTTTGTTTTCATGACTACAATCACGTGTTTAAGTGTCGTTCACTAATTACCAGTCACTCTATATATGTCATTTACTATATAGAAACTTCATCAAATCAGTTAAAGAAATTTTACATTTATGCTAAAATTACAGTTATTATCAGTTAATAAAGCAATTTAATCAGGCTTTGAGACGAAAAACATATGAAAGTAGCCGAACTTATAACATGGATGTGTTAAAAAAAAAACGGGCTAAAATTCACCTAAACTTTATTAAATAAAACGTTCCATAAAGTGTTTATAGTTTATACCCATGCTTTTGGGTATTTACCGGGTAAAAACCCTGTTTATACCCAAATTGGGTATTTACCCGGTAAATACCCGATGGGTATTTACCCACCGCCCATCTCTAGGCACACATAACACCAGGGGAGCGCACACTTAACCACAGAATATATATACTCCTAACGGAGTAACACTGTCATCATTTCCATTTCCACAGACGACAGCGACATCTGGAGTTTGGTGGGTTAAAAAAACTTGGCCGCCATCAGCCATCTTGTCTTGTTTGTCAAACAAATGTCATTGTAGCCGGCCATCCAGTGTTACCAACTTAGTGAATTTTCCACTAACACTGATGTTTTCGACCCCCCTTTTAGTGGCGAAATATTGCTTTTAGTCTGCTAGTGGTTTTTCTAGTGGTCTAGTAGAATTCAGTTTCAATTACTGAAAATGCTGTCACTCAACCACTAAGCCCCTAAAACATTACGAAATATATTATTTTTACTTCTTTTAATTTTCAGGAATATTTACTTTTACTGTGTAGGTAAATTCTAATAAAAGTTCTATAACAAATCAGTACCCAAGAATCATATAAATGTGAAACCGATGATGGTGCAGACAAAAATTCTCATATTACTATGACTAGCGAGTCAATATACGAGAGAATATACGAGTTATTAAGCATTGCATATCTATAGATAGGTGTATATTTGTATCTATAGGTAGGTGTATAGCCGTAGTTTACCCACCAAACTAAGGTGGCAGTACTTTCCATACATGCAAATTTTACCACAGAGTTGTAACTCTTTTCCTCTATAGTTACTTTACTCTTACTCTTTGTTTCAATGCTAAAGTGCCACCTCCATCACAGATAGCCAAATGAAAATTTCTGTGTTGCAATATTAAAATATATAATGATGATACCGGGAGATGGCGTGTCTAACAGTGTTACCAACTTAGGGTAATTTACCCTATATTTAGAGTAAAATTAATCCAGCAGGGTGATTTTTAGGGTATGAATTTTCCTAGGGTATTTTTTGGGGTAACAGTCAATAACAGTAACATTTCTGTGAACGGTTTTGTTTTCGAACGCGCCTGACGCATTGTACTGATTTTTGGGCTGAGGTTCAGGGGGACACAGATGCTGGGGGTAATAAAAGATTCCCTAACGTTTCTAATCGGCGCCTATATCTAATGCAGCCGTAGAAAGGGCCTTTTCTCTATACTCAGTCGTCAAAACCAAGCTTAGAAATAGGCTATCTCTGCCTATGATACAGAGTATAATGACTGTAAGATACAGTTTAAACATATTTCACAAATCTTGTGTTAACTTCACTCCTTCAAAAACAATGTTGGACAAATTTAATAATAGCATGTATGACAAAAAGATAGTGATGCAGAGGATACTTTTATTGTTATGTGCCAATAATATCATAATAAGAATAAATAATAGTTGTTTTATTTGTAAAGAAGGCAAAGACAAGGATATTTTTTTAGGGTATTTTTTTTTTAATAATACAGATTCTAGGGTAAATCGAGACCAAGCCTAGGGTAAAGGAAATCCTTGACAAACACTGGTGTCTAACAAACACACATAAAATAATTGTCTCAAAATATTGGTCATTAGATAGCAAAAATAAAAATTAAGCCTAAACCAAGTGCAACAAATCTATAATGAACGGTTCTGAAAGGTGCTTTTTTTTCATTTAAATAATGGGAATTTGTTATTGTTGCATTGGTAACACTTTCATTGAAAATGTCAGTTGCGTTCACAGACTAAGAAGAGAAGTTACCTTGTTGCGTTGCGATGTATGTTTACTTGTGTTCCACCGTTAAATGTGCGGATTTTGCTTTTGCAATTAAATTCTGGTAGTATCGCTAATGCATCTGCTAACCAGTTTAATTGAACCTCTGTTCCTCCGTGCCGCGTTGCAATCGTACTCTTTTTTGTACGTCCACGTTAAGTTGAGTGAGCCTCCTCAGTGTCGGCATTTCGGAATAAACCAGTGAAGTTTTTGTTCTGTGAACTACTGAGCATAGGCACTGTCTCTTTGGGCACTGTTTAAACACGAAGGTGACTAAGGAAGCATTTTTGAATATTCGTTCCCTAAATGGGTTAAATATGAATGAAAGTTGATATAGAAGTTCGTAATTTTTAGTTATTTTTTACATTAGTTTGGACCCATAATTGCGAATAGTGAACTGAACATTGAGTGCACTTCCATCATGTCGCAAAACCGTTGTTGTGTACCTGGATGTGGAGTGACTAAGAAAGACGGTATGTACCTTTTGCTTAGTGTAGTTAGGTACTGTTGAACCCTGTCCCGTCTTCACATGTTCTACCTTCCTGGATTGCCATCGTCATCATCTGCCTAGCCTTTTCCCAACTAAGTTGGGGTCGGCTTCTCGTCTAACTGGATGCAGCTGAATACCAATATTACACATGAAGCAACTGCCTATCTGACCTCCACACCCCAGTTACTGGGTAATACAATATCCCTTGGTACAACTGGTTGTCAGACTTTTGGGCTTCTGACGACCCGTACCGATTGTCAAAGATCCAAGAATGATAGTCTGGACCAACGGCTTAACATGCTTTCCGAGTCACAGATGTAAAGACACCCATCCACGGACCAACCGCGGCAAGCGTAGCTTGACCTGATTGATCGACCGGTGCAGCTATTAGTACTTATGCATGAGCCCCTCCCCAATTGCTATCAATTCCTTTATAGAAGAAACTTCAAAGTATATAAAATGAGTCAAAGCTTTTCCCATCAAGTTATAAACATTTACTAAAAACTTGCTTTACCTACTTTCTTTATTAAATTGGAGTAGGATATAAAAAATAACATGTGTAAAGGCGTGTGGGTGTTGATGCTAGTGGAAGAAAACAATGATGATTATATGCCTCGAAACAGTTTAATTTATTATACGATACCCAAACTCAAACTCTTTATTGCATTCATGTGTGCATTTCGTTGTTACAACATACTTAACACTTTGCGGGACACTTAACGCCTATCGACGTAATAACAATAAAACTTCTATTGTGTCTCGTTCAGTGTCCTTCAATGTGTTAAGTAAGTTCCAACATGAAACCCAATTAGGGCACGGCAACATAATAATGATTTTAAACGTAATCTATCTATCAACCTATCTAAATAAAAATGAATTGAATGGGATTGATGTTTGTTAGCAACCCAACCCTACAAGAGTATGGTGTACTTTTTACAAGTGAGCCGTGGTCGGTGCCAAAACGTTACGTGCGCTCATGTGAGAGCCGTGGTCGGTGCCAAAACGTTACGTGCGCTCGTCAGAGAGCCGTGGTCGGTGCCAAAACGTTACGTGCGCTCGTCAGAGAGCCGTGGTCGGTGCCAAAACGTTACGTGCGCTCGTCGGAGCGGGCTTTCAGTCTATCAAAAAGTACTCTGTGGAGCGGGTGCGCGACTTACTCGGAGTGCGGGAGCGACGCAGCAAGAGGCGCGTGGGCAGCGCGCATGCGCGGCACTTGGCCGTTGCTTCTTAGCTAGCTCTGCGGCTGCGCGCCTTGTCGCGTTTCAACCCGCAAATGCGTTTGATACATGCTATTTTGTTTCTCAGGTATAGCTCTCCACTGCTTTCCGAGACCAGATGTGAATGCAGAGAAATTCAATACTTGGATTGTCAAAATTGGTGGTGAAGTAGCTGTATTGGATAATTTAGTTGTTTATAAAAACAGACGTGTCTGTCATAAACATTTTGAAGATAAAGATGCGTATACAAGCAGAAGACTTAGCGGATTAGCAATTCCTGCACTGTATTTGCCAGGTAATAGATTTACATGATTTTGTCTCAATCAAATTGTAATTCACAGAATATCCAATGATACATGTTCATTTGTTCAATATGTTTTTACATGGTTAAAATTTTTAATTTTTAGAACAACTACATACTTAATCAGTTACCTTTATTATATTATATGTATACTAGCTGCGCCACGCGGTTTAACCCGCGTAAATGTCGATCTCGTGGGAATATCGGTATAAAAAGTAGCCTATATGTTAATCCAAGGTGTCAGCTACATCCATACAAAATTTTATCAAAATTGGTCCAGCCGTTTAAGCATGAAGAAGTAACAAACATATAAACACACACACACACACACTCATACACAGACTCACAAACTTTCGTCTTTATAATATTAGTGTGATTTATTGTTTTGGATACCAGATTCTGGTATTCAAAACATTATATCTGATATTTGTAAGAGAGGTTTGATTCTTATTTATAAAGTGAGGTAAAAGCAAGTTTGAAATTATGTTTACTTCAGACTCTTAACCTAAAGGACCATGGGCACTTTTGAATGAACACTGGGCCCACTTTTCAAAGTTGTGCAACTGTGATGAAACCTATGTCATATGACAGCTCTTGGCGTGTACTTTATTTCATTATATGGCAACTAAGTTCAAAACCAGTGCGCAAATGGTTTTTTTATGCGTTGTTTAAAAATGTTCAACATTGCTCAACAGTGATGAATTATATATCATATGAAAGCTCTTGAAGTGGACTTTATTTCATTCTATGGCAGCTAAGTTCAAATTCAGCGCGAAAATAGTTATTTTTTGCGTTTTTTAAAAATGTTCAACATTGTGCAACAGTGATGAAAGCTATGTCATATGACAGCTCTTGGCGTGTACATTATATGGCAGCTAAGTTCAATTCCAGCGCAAAAATGGTTCTTTTTGGGTTTAAAAACAAAAATGTATTACACCAATAGGTAGGTACGTACTATCCACGCCAAAAGTCCATACGCAACTTCAAAACTAATTGCTTAACGTTTAGTTTGACTTACGACCTTCTTTTAATGAGTAATTTGACACACACACCCGCATATTACTCGAATAATCACGCTTTTGAATATAGTTCCGTGTCATGTTCGTCTTGTTCACATAATTCGTGAAACTTTTGAGTATACCCACAGAAATCTAAATAAATAAATTAGGTATGGTAGACAGATGCAGGTAACTTACGGCTCATTCACCGCGTCTAATAGAATGTTGTTCGTTCTTGATTGGTTTTTGATATTGTGGGTTAGTGACGTGTGTTTAATCTATTATAATAGCTGTGTAATAGTTTATTTTGAAATGTAAGCTTTGAGATGAAAGCGGATATTATCGCGCAGCGTAAAAGTGGTTTTAATATATTATTATATCACAAATAATTGATGAAACCGGACTGACTGTGAGTATTATGATTTAATTATTTTATCTAACATTTAGCTAATTAAAGTTTAACTGCTGATCCTTGTAGTTATTTTATTAAACGTTTTGTATTTACCATAGGGTCTAAATAGAAGAAAAAAAAAATATTTCCAAGAGTTTATTTATTTACTTTTGGAATGATGAATATAGCATTATGTATAAATTATAATATAATTATTTTGTAACATTTGAACTATTTTCAAAATAATTTTGTTTAAAAAAGTAATAAGTAGGAATCTACTTAATATTTTATAATTTTGCTAGTAGCCTTACAATATTCCTTTTTTGTTTTAGAGAAATTACCTACTGTGAGTCGGAGGATCAAAAGATATAAGGAAGAGTACAGTCAGTGAATAAGAAACAAGTGGTTTTAACCAACCAGTGACCTACCAGATGAAGTTGCATTGCAAGGAAATATGAAGATATATGTTTAAACATTACAGGATCCATACGCCAGCGTTTACTTGATAGCATGGATAATAATGGGGGTTATACAACGTATAAGGTTATAAATTACAAATTGATTTTAGTAATATTAAATAAAATATTATTGTGTCATATCCGTAATAAGGATTATTTTGAGGTTTATAGTTTCAATCTTCTTTTCAAAATGAATTTTGAAAATGAATACTTAAGCTATATCCGCAATTAAAGCACAATATTATTTTATTACTAAGATAGTTACAATATTTTAAGTCTAATGGTCGTAGCTCACCGATTACCTGCTTTACTTCAATAAATTGTTCTTTATGAGAAAAAAAACTGTTTTAAAAGTTTATTTATCAAATTATAACGAATAAAATTTTTGAAATCACTTAATTTTTTTTTTTTTTTACCCCGCATATTTCAATAACAATATAATAATACAAATAAAACAAATATTACATTATTATTCTCGTGTATTAATTTATCGAATAATAAAAAAAGATAAGATTATTGTTGAAAAAATAATTCAAAGTTCCATCTCGAGATTCGAACCCAGGCCTACGTGTTTACTAATCCTATACACTACGTTATCCGCTAGCAGCACTTGTTATGAAGTTGTGAATTTTAGCAGTGGTATGAACCAACCAAGGTCATACGTAATTACGCCGCGCGTGTGAAAAAGCGATGACGATATGTTTTGTTTCGTTTGACGTTAGCAAGTGTACACACACAGATGTAAATACGGGCCTGCGGCGCGGGCGCGGGGACGGCGCGAAGCATGTTCACAGAAATTTCAACCATAGCGCGCCTAAGCACTTTTGAGGCGTACTGTACGTACCTCGATCATACATTCTGCTGAACATATTCAGCAAACTGTGGACTAATCGCAGGTAGATCATCTCCTAAAACATGGGTTCGTGTCCGCAAAACACGCGAGCGCATACACATAATACAGCAATCTAGCTGCCATTGCAAATAGTCCAATTCAATTAGGGGCTGATTTTTCAATCAACCGATAATTTTTATTCGTGGAAAATAGTTGACATCTGGCAGTTTTTGTATAATATAATATAATTCATCACTGTTGAACAATGTTGAACATTTTTAAAAAACGCATAAAAAACCCTCCTCGCGCTGGATTTGGACTAAGCTGCCATAGAATGAAATAAAGTACACTTTAAGAGCTTTCATATGAAATGTAATTCATCACTGTTGAACGATGATGAACATTTTTAAAAAACGCAAAACAATAATCAATTTCGCGCTGGATTTGAACTTAGCTGCCATAGAATGATATAAAGAACACTTTAAGAGCTTTCATATGAAATGTAATTCATCACTGTTGAACGATGATGAACATTTAAAAAAAACGCAAAAAATAACCAATTTCGCGCTGGATTTGAACTTAGCTGCCATATAATGAATTAAAGTACACTTCAAGAACTTTCATATGACATATAATTCATCACCGTTGAACAATGTTGAAAAAGTGGGCCAGCTTGAAGCATTTAAAAAACGCATAAAAACCGTTTTGGCGCTCGATTTGAACTTAGCTGTCATAGAATGAAATAAAGTACATGTTAAAAGCTTTCATAGAACATATAACTCATCACTGTTGAACAAAGTTGAACATTTTTTTAAAAACGCATAAAACACCGTTTTCGCGCTCGATTTGAACTTAGCTGCCATAGAATGAAATAAAGTACATGTTAAGGGCTTTCATATGAAATGTAATTCATCACTGTTGAACGATGATGAACATTTTTAAAAAACGCAAAACAATAATCAATTTCGCGCTGGATTTGAACTTAGCTGCCATAGAATGATATAAAGTACACTTTAAGAGCTTTCATATGAAATGTAATTCATCACTGTTGAACGATGATGAACATTTAAAAAAAACGCAAAAAATAACCAATTTCGCGCTGGATTTGAACTTAGCTGCCATATAATGAATTAAAGTACACTTCAAGAACTTTCATATGACATATAATTCATCACTGTTGAACAATGTTGAAAAAGTGGGCCCAACATGACGCATTTAAAAAACGCATAAAAAACCCTTTTCGCGCTGGATTTGAACTTAGCTGCCATAAAATAAAATAAAGTATACTCGAGGAGCTTTGCTATGACATATAATTCATTACTGTTGAACAATGTTGAACATTTTTAAAAAACGCAAAAAATAACCATTTTTGCGCTAGATTTGAACTTAGCTGCCATAGAATGAAATAAAGTATACTTCAAGAGCTTTCATATGACATATAATTCATCACTGTTGAACAATGTTGAAAAAGTGGGCCCAGCATGACGCATTTAAAAAACGCATAAAAAACCGTTTTCGCGCTGGATTTAAACTTAGCTGCCATATAATGAAATAAAGTACACTTCAAGAGCTTTCATATGACATATAACTCATCACTGTTGAACAATGTTGAAAAAGTGGGCCCAAAATGACGCATTTAAAAACGCATAAAACACCATTTTCGCGCTGGATTTGAACTTAGCTGCCATAGAATGAAATAAAGTACACTTTAAGAGCTTTCATATGACATATATCTCATTACTGTTGAACAAAGTTAAACATTTTTAAATAAACGCATAAAACACCGTTTTCGCGCTCGATTTGAACTTAGCTGCCATAGAATGAAATAAAGTACATGTTAACAGCTTTCATATGACATATAACTCATCACTGTTGAACAAAGTTGAACACTTTTTAAAAAACGCATAAAACACCGTTTTCGCGCTCGATTTGAACTTAGCTGCCATAGAATGAAATAAAGTACATGTTAAGAGCTTTCATATGACATATAACTCATCACTGTTGAACAATGTTGAAAAAGTGGACCCAAAATGACGCATGGTCCTTTAAGCTTTCAGACAAGCATTTAATTTAACACATTCCGGGACACTTAACGCACCTCGACGTAATAACAATAAAACTTCTATTGTGTCTCGTGTGTGTCCCGGAATGTGTTAAAGAATATCAAAACATTAATATTTTTATTTAAATGATATAAATGTTTAACTTTCAGGTCAACTGTTTACTGAACCTGTTACTATGCCTGCTCTATGTTCAATATCTGGTGTCCAAGAGACTCAAACAGATTTTCAGATGAGAGGTTCGTACCATATTCATAAAGTGAGCTAAAAAGCAGAAAATCTAAAATTATGTTAACGTCATACAGTATGTACCAACTCATAATATAAAAACGTAAATTTTATTTATTAACAGTACCTACTCATGTAAACGATTTTGGCTAAATTAAACCATATTAATATTATAAATTTAAGAGTAATTCTATCTGTATGTCACCTTTTCACGCCCAAACCATTGAACGGATTTCGATAAAATTTCTCAAGGAGATAGATGGCATCTTGGGGCAAGACAGAGGCTGCTTTTTGTCTCGGTAGCATGTTCACGTGGCATAATTTCCGACATTCACATAGGCAAAAGCTAGTCCATACTAATATTTTAAATACAAAACTGTGTCTGTCTGTCTGTCACTTCTTCACGCTTAAACCGCTGAACCGATTTAGATGAAATTTGGTATAGACATAGCTTGAGTCCCGGGAAAGGACATAGGATAGTTTATATCACGATATTCCCACGGAATCTACATTTAAGCGGGTGAAACTGTGGGGCGCTGCTAGTATTTAATATACGCATATCAATAATAATTAATTCATAAAAATATTTTCAGAACTTCTGTCTGCCCTACCTTCAACATCTGCTGCTCAAAAAACTCATCCTAATATGCCTATGAAAGGTTTGTACCTTTTTCTAGAGCTAAAAGCAGAAAATTCTATTCCTATTGCAGGTAAAAATCTGATTTTTTTACATTGGCGTATAAATTATAGTTAACTACTACTTGGCGTGTTTTTAATAATTATGTAATTGTTAAAAAAAAACATTAATAGTAAACAATAATTTAAACGACACTAAAAATTCCAACACAATAATAATTTAATAGAGCTCCGTCTACCATCTGTATCCGTAACTATTAATACAGCTCCATCTACCATCTATATCCGTCACTATAGTTAGTTGTTTTGGTAAGCTGACAACTAGATGGCGACTTGTGCTATCAACGCAAAAAGAATAGAGCTTCCTGTCTTTTTAGACTATGGCATATTGCATGTGGTTACGTTCATGCATGTGGTATACATGTGGGGTTTAATTTCTTAGTATTCAGCGCCATCTATCTACCAGGACATAAATTAAAAATGAACAGTGTAGCCAGCGTAAATCTATAAAGAAATTGGTGGTATATTTTAATCGAACTGTATGCGATTAATTTTTGTTTTTGATCTATTGTTACCTAGTTATTATTTTACGTATTTTTTTTTGCGTTTGTAAAAGTTCTCAGTTTGTGATAATTTATTAATATTTTGTTCACATTGATCAAAAATAAACTTTTAGTAGAATTTATGAAATATGAAATGTCATTACAGGCCACAGGCTGTAGAGGCTGTGATTGACTCTTCATTGCAAAAAAAAAAAATACGATGGTCGCGCATATTTTTTAAATTATTTCGTTTAATTTCCGATTTTAGTTTAGAGTAATTTACGTCGAGTATGTTACTCCGTATTTGCTAAAAATCTTGGAACATAAACTTTTCTATTGTGTCTCTTCTTTCTGAATCACGTTGAGTTGAGCCGCCTGTATTCCTCCCAGTGTTGCCAACTTTATTTTTACAAACCCACCAAATGAGGCTTCGTGACCCACTAGAAAACCACTAAACTTAACGTTCTCTAAAATCACCAGAAAACCACTAATCCAACTGAACCAATCTCGTGCAAAGTGCACGTTCAAACACATTTATACACGGTCATTGGTAAAACATTAACAACCTCTTAAGAGGTCATTGTATGTACTCATCATTATGAACAACTTTTGCTATGGGACCAAACCTGAAATCGCGAAAAAAAAAATCAGCTGTTCCCTACATTTATGTTCGTATAACTCGTCAAAATGTAGGGAACAGATGATTTTTTTTTCGCGATTTCAGGATTGGTCCCATAGTAAAAGTTGTTCATAATGATCAGTACAATGACCTCTTAAGAGGTTGTTAATGTTTTACCAATAACCCTGTATATTCTGGGAAATGTTGAACGTATACTTGGCGTAACTTTTTACAGAGAACCTGTTTTTGTTACTTATATTTCCTAACTTCAGGGGATATACACGTTATATCAGACAGCCACTAGGTACCTATTTCGGGGAATCCCCGAAAATGACTACCTTAGTTCTGTTGTGTTGCCTACACAACAAAAAAATCATACACTTGTTTCAAACGTTCTTTCCTAACTAGAGTATTTTTGTAAATCGTAACTAGTGGTTGAATGTCGTACCACCACTAACTGAAGCAATCAAAGCCACTAGAAAAATCCACTAGCCACTAAAACTGAAACTATCTTCCTCACGCGAAGATGCACGTGTAGAATTTCGTGATGGCTTCCCGATCCAACCTGCAGTATGTGCTGAATCTCTTGATACGTAACTGGTCTTGGATTAAAATTTTCATTGCTAGCACGTTTTCTTCCGTAACAGCCGTCAAAGGGCGACCACTTCTTTCTTCATCCCCCAAAGTTAGTCGACCGTTCTTGAATTCGTTATACCAACGATACACGATTGCCTTAGAAGGGCCTTCATCCATGAATGCCATTTGAAGTCTATCGTACGAATCGTCCGGTATCAGGCGACAATTGAAATTGTAAAAAATGATAGCGCTAAAATGTTTTCGGTGCAGTCCATTTTTTAATGAGACACGATAATTTAGATTAGCTCGCAAACAATGTGGAGGGACATATTGAAATTGGAACGTACTTATAAGTCTACCAGTATCTCATGGCAAAAAAAAACAAAAAAACTTTGTGGTTACATTTGACAACATTGGCAATGTCAAATTTATGAAAACCACAAAGTTTTTTTTTTGCCATGAGTTTCTGGTAGACCACTGACCTCTATAATACAAGTACGCGTACTTGTATTAAAGAGGTCAGTGTGGTAGACCTATACCTATTTTTACTAACAAATAATCATATTTTAAAAATAGATTATAACCGGCCAGTCTCTCATACATAAAAACTTTTTTTCGCAATACTTTCTGAGTGGCCTGTTATGTATATGTATGACATTCATTATTTTTCGATTTTTTCTTTCGAATTATCATCTGTTGCAATATTTTACACAAATATTTTGCAAACATTCGTTGAGGTGGTGGTAGAATTCCTTTGGTGGTTTTACTATCAATAAATTGGTCAGTCAATCTCACGGTTGCGCTGGTGGTGTTGTGTTTTTCGGTGGTTTTTCGGACCTTTCTGTGTAATGTTGTGCGTTTGTCGTTGAGTTGAGCGAAAGTTCCTCCGACTAATTCATATTAAATTTGTGACCAGATTGTAATTTTGTGAGTGGTTGTGTCAAAACTGAGATAAGACTTGTAGTGTTAAGTTTGAGATAGGACTCCAGTGTACTGTTAAGTTTGAGATAGTACTCCAGTGTAAAGTTTGAGATAAGACTCCATTGTAGTGTTAAGTTTGAGATAGGACTCCAGTGTAGTGTTAAGTTTCAGATGACTCCAGTGTAGTGTTAAGTTTGAGATAGGACTCTTTTAGTGCATAATGTCATCGGATAAGCACTGCTGTGTTCCTGGGTGCAAGGACAGTGGAGGTATGTCACACATTGTCATAGTCATGTATCTTGTAATGTCATATATCTTGGATCTTGGCCTTGAACTTAAACGCAATTCCAAATTACTTTTATCAGTTGCATGCTTTTCTTCAATTTTTGTTTCTCTTCAATATAAAATTCAATTTGTTTCGAAACAACAATATTAGGGGTTCACTAATGTTTGACAAAAAACGAATCACTCATATTAAAAATAATTTAATATGGAAATTTGAGATTCGATTTTTGTCAAATGACAGAAACACCTAAATTATCTAATAAAGGAAACCAATCTTGGTAACCAATCCATCTTAGTCATGCAAACCCATACTTCATTAATTATTTTTGATTCCTTAACCTGCAATAGTCCGACACCAATCGAGGGTTGTCCTTGGGTGCACTTGCACAGTGCATACATGGATTATCGTAAGGTTGGTGCCTCATTCCATTTAAAATTATCGTAAGAGGCCTCTGCGAGTTGGCTTTGGCCCTTCATACGCCTTCCAACTGACCGGGATCCCAACCACCCCTAGGGTCCGGAGACAGCTTATCTATCTTCCTGTCTCTATCGCTTGACGATAGTCGCCGCCCTTCTATCGCGTCCACTCCGCTATTTCCGTGTCGCTGCGTGACCGACTCGAGTGTCGATACTCGAGGTACACTTGCGACCGGAGTGGTGAAGGCGGGATAATTGTCGGGCATGCGGAATCTAACCGCTTCATTAAGAGCTGGCGTATGCATATGTATTTGTCAAAGGAAAGTGATACATGTATTTGTCAAAGGAAAGTGATAGATATATGTATAAATTAATAATTGTTTGCAATTTTTTTCAGGCATGCATGCAGTTCTTCATGGATTTCCGAACCCTGAAAAAGACCGATATCGATTCAATACCTGGCTGTATTCCATTGGAAGTGACATTTTGGGACTTGAAAATGCACACATTTTTAAGTTCCGTCGAGTGTGTCGCAAACACTTTCTGGATAAATATTTATGTCGTAATAACAGAATCAGCAACATTGCAGTTCCAACCTTATATTTACCGGGTTTGTTCGTTACCTTACATAATGCTACTTTGTATAATATTGCAAAAAGGCTGGGTGGGCCTACAATGGGGAGGTTTACCATGCTACATGTTGTCAACAAAGCTTGTTAAACCTTCCTTTTTTTTTTTTTTTTTTTTTGTGGATGGGAAATCATCAAATGACTCCTCCCGCTCTGGGTGGAGCGGAAGGGAGTGTCAGACTCTTACTGACTAAAACCCACCCGTGTTCCTTCCTTAGCCCTTTATGTTCCGGGCCAGCGGTAACCCTTTCGGACAATCCCGCTGACCCGGCAGGCTTCGGCCCTAAGGGGCCCCTCCTCGATGCTGACATCTCTTTGAGGCGCGCGTGGAACACGTACGCGCCGTCCGGCACGGGCCTGGTCCTGATCGGGCGGTGAGCTACCCATTACTCTCCGCCCGCAGGCCCGCGCCTACGGTGGCCGAGGGTCGTCACGCGGCTCCCGACGCCCGGAGCGTCTCCCGCGGCGGCTGGGACGGGAGGCTCTCTCCCTGAGCCGTTCCGCCACCTCCTTCGCTAGCATGACTGCTTCGCAGAAGGAGGTGACTGCCTCCCACTCCCTCTCGCCCTGGACCATGGCTTGCACCAGGGCCGGACGCGAGAGGTCGCCGTCGCTGCCAATCGCCTCTACGAGGACACGGCGGTGCTCCGCCCAAGCGGGGCAGACCTCCACCGTGTGCTCCACCGTGTCCTCTGGGCGATCCTGGCAATGGTGACACCCGGGCGTTTCCTCCCGCCTGATGATGTGCAGGAACCTCCCGAAACTTCCGTGTCCGGTGAGGACCTGCGTCAGGCGAAAGGTGAGGGCGCCGTGGCGCCTCTCTAGCCACTCCTCAAAGAGGGGTCTTATCGCCGCTATCGCGGCGTGCCCTGCGCTGGGTTGCGACAGTCGCTCTTTCCATGCCGCCATGAGATCGCGCCGGAGATCCGTCCGCTCCGCAGCGATTTGCTGCGGAAGCGGATCCTCCCCCCGGCGTAGTGCCTCCGCGCGCCACTCATACAGGCGCGCGAGGACCATCGCCTCCAGATCCCATGGCGGCAGTCCGGCAAGGAGGCTTGCCGCCTCGCCAGAGATCGTGCGGTAGCCCCGGATAGCCCTTATGGCTACCACCTTCTGGGGCGCGTTCAGGTAGTGGGCGGCTCGCCGCCGCAGTGAACGCGCCCACACCGGGGCCCCGTATATGGCCATGGACCGCACGACCCCCGCGTAAAGCCTCCGGCAGGAGGCGTTTGGCCCCCCCAGGTTGGGCAAGAGCCGCTTGAAGGCGGCCCCGGCCCGTTCCAGTTTGGGGGCCAAACGTCGGAAATGCTCCACGAAGTTCCACCGGCTGTCGAGAACGAGACCCAGGTATTTCATCGTCATCCCGACGCCGATGTGAACCCCTCCTACCGTTAGTTGGGATCCCGATGGCGGCGCGTTCCGGGGCCCATGAAACGACATGGCCTCGGACTTGTGCAATGCCACCTCGAGACCCAACTGCCGGATCCTCTCCACGACTATCGCAACCCCGCGTGTCATCGCGTCGGCCGCCGCCTGATGCGACCTCCCCTGCGCCAGGACCAGCGTGTCGTCAGCGTAGCAAACCACGCTGACGCCATCAGGGAGGTCGGCGCGCAGCACCCAGTCGTACCCGATGTTCCACAGAGGCGGCCCCAGGACCGATCCCTGTGGGACACCGCACGACATCTCTCGCCGGTTCCACTCCCCATCGCGACCGGGGTAGCTGACGGCTCTTTCCGTCAGATACGCCTCGACTATTCGACGGAGGTAGGGCGGCACCCGGTGATACCGGAGTGCCTCCACAATGGTGCTCCAGGGCAGGGTGTTGAACGCGTTGGCGATGTCGAGTGACACCGCCACGACGACCCCACCCCGGGACACCGCGTCCCCCGTCGTGAGGGCTCTCACGCGCATGATGGCGTCCACCGTCGAGCGCCCCTTGCGGAAACCGAACTGGCTGTCCGCAAGATCCGGCCCCGTCCTCACCAGGTGCCCGACGAGGCGGCCCGCAATCACTCTCTCAAAGAGCTTGCCGACCTCGTCGAGCAGCACGATGGGCCGGAATGCGGACGGAGAGTCCGCAGGGCGCCCTGGCTTCCGAATGAGGACCAGCTTCCCCGTCTTCCAACGGCGTGGAAACTGGCCTCTCTCCAAACATGCGCTTAAGAACGCCTCCAGTCGAGGCCCGAGAGCCCCCGAGGCCAGGACCCAGGCTTTACCTGGCAAGCCGTCGGGTCCTGGGGCGGTATTTTTGGCCTTCAGCCTTCCTACCGCCGCTCTCAGTTCTACCCCGGTCACAGCAGGGATGTCGTCGTCGTCCGCGTGGTCCGCTTCGGGCACCGCAATTGGCGGAGCCATGGGCGGGGGAGTGTGCTCCCCCCGTGAAGGGAACAGAGCGCTCACCACCTCCTCCACCAGCTGGGGGCGGAGACTCTGCGTCAGCGGGGGGGCCCAGGTGCGGAGTTTATTCCGCACCATTTTATAAGGGCGCCCCCACGGATCTCTGGTCAGAGTCTCCACCATCTCCTCGCGGGCCACATCCTTGGCCCGCTGGACAGCCTCTTGGAGGGCGGTCTTCGCCGCTCTGTACCCCTCGTACAGCTCCGCCTCCGTGGTTTCCGCATCCGGAGGGCGAATGCGGAGCCTGCGGTGCCTGGTGTAAAGGTGGCGCGCATCGACGCACGCCTTGCGTAGTGTCTCCACCTCCTGCGACCACCAGTACACCTGACGTCGGGCGCGTCCTGGCCGGACTCGGGGCATTGCCACGTCACAGATCTCGGACATGGCCTCCCGGAACCACTCCGCCTCATCGTCGATGTTGGCAGGCCTGTCCGGTGATGACACCCAGGCCTGCACGATCGAGGCTTCCAGGAGGAGCTCCCGGTCCAGCTGCTTCAACGCCCACCGCGGACCACTCGGGGCCTGTTGGACCAGCGCGCTAGAGGTCTGGGCGGAGACGTCGAACCGGATATATCGGTGATCGGAGTAGGTCTCCACCCCCTCCATGACGCGCCAGTCAATGACGCGTTGTGACAGAGCGGGGCTGCCGAACGAGATGTCCACCACGGACTCACCCCGCATCCGCACACACGTGGGAACAGAACCCCGATTTAGGACGACCAGGCCTGTTTCCAGAGCCCAGTCCTCCACCATCCTGCCTCGCACATCCGTGTAACGGGAACCCCAGGCCAAATTCTTGGCATTGAAGTCCCCGAGCACTAGCACGGGGAAGGGATGGTTTCTGGCGACGACGACACTCAACTCTGTTAAAGAGTTGTGGAACTCGGCGAGAGTTCGGTTCGGAGAGAAGTACACCCCCACTACTACTATCTCTCCGAACCGTGCTGCTACGCACCCCTGTCCCTTCGTGACGCATTCGAGGGACGGGGTGCCGGCGGCGGCCGACGAAAGTATGGCCACTGAGCCGCTCAGGTCCTCCACCCAGTCATCCCTGGGCGGGACAAAGTACGGCTCAGCGACCACGGCGATGTTAATCGACCACTGCGCCACGCTCTGGAGCAACAGGTCCTGAGCGCAGGCGCAGTGGTTGATGTTCGCCTGGAGGAGGCGTAGGGGAGCCATTACTCCTCCATTTCAGCCCCCTCCCGGGCCCCTTGTGAGGGCCCCTCGACGATGGCGGCGGCGGCAGCGGCGGCAGCGGCGGTGGTGGTGGCGGCGGCGGTGGTGGTGGCGGCGGCGGCGGCGGCGGCGGTGGTGGCGGCGGCAGCAGCGGCGTTGTTGGCGGCGGCAGCGGCGGCGGCGACGGTGGTGGTGGCGACGGTGGCGGAGGGCCTGCCTTTCCTCCTGGTTCCGGCGGGTGGAGCGCAGGACTTGCTCCCCGCCCGGTGATCGGCCGGCTTGCCAGCAGCCGCACATGCGAAGCAGTGCGGCGCGGCGTTACACGAGCCGGCCTTATGTCCGGGCTGACCGCAGCGGAAGCACAGTGTGCTGCGGTCCACCTCCGAGGTGCACTGGATGCCAACGTGGTGTCCCACAAGGCATCGGTAGCACCTCAGAGGCTTGGGTTCCAGCAGTTTAACCTGCGCTGAGACCCAGCCCACCAGAAGCCTTCGGCCCTCCACAATTGTTTTGGCCGCCGTCACGGGGCAGCTTACCGTTACGGTTCGCATCCCCGCGAAGTCAGGACGTATGGTGCCCGCCTTCACCTGCTCGGCCAGACACCCGCCCGTCCTAACGACGGCGGCCACCACCTCTTCCTCCGTAACGGAGTCATCCAGGCCCAAGATGCGCATGTCCGCGCACTTGACGGGCCTGGAGACCCGAGCCTCGTCCGCATCGAGGGACGCCCTTAACTTGTCAGCTAGGGCGTCAGCGGTGGGGCCACTTGTCGCACCGGGGATCTCCAGCATGCGGGCGCCAGTGGCGGTCACCCTGTGCCGGAGGCCCCCGGTGATCCCCAGCTCCCGGAGGTCCACCGTCTCCCTTGCCTTCGAGAGCACGTCACGGTACGTGACGCCCCTTTTGACCGCGTCCGGCTGTAGCGTTATTACTACAGCCGCGGTCTTCGGGGCGCGGAGCCTAGCCGCGACGGCTCTCTCCTTGCGGCGCCGCCTCTGCGCCTTTTTTCTGGCCGCCTTGGCCGCCTTCTTCTTCTCCCCGACCACCTGCCATTCGGCGTCGGTCGTGGGAGGAGTGGGAGGGTTTTGGGGGCGGGGCGTTGGCTCTGGGGCCTTCAACTCCCGTGCCGGTCTGCCCCTCTTCCGGGCCTGCGCCGGGGTGTTGCCGGTAGGCGCCGGGGCCCCGCCAGCTGGCGCCGAGGCTCCTCCAGCCGACACCGGTTTGACCGACGCCGGTTTGGCCGACGCCGGTTTGGCCGACGCCGGTTTGGCCGACGCCGTTTTGGCCGGCGCCGGTTTGGCCGACGCCGGCTTAGCCGGCGCCTGGGCCCGGCCGGACGGCCCGGGTTTAGGGGCGGCAGCTGCCGTAGCGGCCGCGTATGTGGCCGCCTTCGGCCCCGGGGCCGTCCCGCCCGCCAGAGGGGGGCGCAGGACTATGCCCTCCAGGACGGAGAACCGCGCCTGGAAGGCCGCCAACTCCTGTCGAACCAGGCTGAGGACCTGGTTCTCTACTGGGACGGGCTGGCTCGGCGTCTTCGCCTGCGCGCCCCCGGTGACCCGCAGGCCGGCCAGGTCTGCCCGGAGCCTCCCATTCTCCTTTTGGAGATGCTCCATGGCAGCCGTAAGGCGGGCGACCTCCGCCCGCAGTTCAGCCACCTCGCCGGCCGAGGGGCCGGTGTAGTTGGCCGCCTCCGCTGCCGCCATGATGGAGGCCGTCGCCGAGACTACGGCCTTGTTCTTAGAAGCTTGGAGCTTCTTCAATGCCACGTCTCGGATCGCGGCCTCCACGACCGCCGCAAACCTGCGCTTGCAGTCCGCCTCAAGTTCAGGGCCACTAGCCTCCCCCGCCTCGTCGCTTGAGGGCCCCGAAGCGACCGCGCGACCGGTCTCCCCCTCCTTTGTGGGCTCCTCCGCTCTTTCGGCCGCCTCGCGGGCAGTGAGCCCCCTCCCCTTGCCTCGCTCTCGGACTCCACCCCGCCTACTGGTGGGGATCTTCCGAGCCGAGGCCAGCTCTCCGTCGGAGGACGACCCCTGGCTGTCCTCTGACCTTGGCCGCTTGCTGTACTTCTTCGCAGCGGCCACCTCCTTGGCACGACAGGGGCTCCCTGAGCCTCCCGTGCTCGCGCCTCCAGATGCGGCATCGGACTCCGACCCCGCATCACTCCTCACCTCTTCTGTTGGTTTTTTTGTATGATTATTTATTTCCATATTTGTTCCCACGAGTATATTTCATGTTGTACTGGCTCAAAAAATATCGGTTCGCACTAGCGACTAAATCAAGCTACCCATTAGCCAAGCTTACAACCTCCCTCACGGTGCGCCGCCGCTTGGAGATTTGGGGAATTTTTTATAGAGGTTAATCTTCCTCGCGGTCCGGGCGGTTAAGCCAAGACCCTCGACCCCCTTCAACAGCCAGAGACATGACCATAACTGTCTCCAGGGCTACGAGATTAGCGGTGGCAGGAGGGTTGCCCCTCCTGCCTGCCCGGCGGCAGGGTAAGTGCACACCGGGCCCACTATGACCCCCCACAATTGTCGCTCTGCTACTCAGAGCGATCTGTGTGGGGCGATCCTCCTGGCAGAACATTAGCATGCGGACAGCGAAATCCCACTGGGAAATAATCCCAATGGGAAATCGCTGCCCGCACCCCAGGATGCACCGGCCCGAACACTGGTCTTCCCCCCGGACGTATCCAGAAAGGAACCCCAGTCCCCGGGCACACGTGGAGGTTTTCTGCCCTGACACCCCTGTTAAACCTTCCTGTGATTGTGTTTGTCTTATTCCTTTTTTTTTTGTTTCTGCATGTTTCTAATATAGTTTTTAAGTAAGATGATTGTAATACTAACACCCTAAATATTTTGATTTTTTTTATAATAAAATAATAATGTTGCCTGAAAAACACCTTAACAAAATTATTAATGCAGTTATTCCTTTATATTTTTTTCAGGTCTAACATTACAATCACAACCAATGATACCATGTATTGAAAGAAAATCATTGCAAGGATTTGTAAATCAGCCAATTCCATCAACTTCTACAGGTATATTATGATTTTTTTATATTACTCTTCTAGGGTTCCATATCAGAATATGTATCCCTATGGTCTCTATCATACCAAATAAAATGAAGGTAAAGTGTAAGACTTTTAATGGAATGGAACCCTTACCGTCTTATTACAAAACGAGATCTAATTTTAGACCTAGTCTAAACCTTCAAGCCAGTTACTCTATTTTGAACTTTATTCCGACAAACTATTTTGAACTTTATTTCATAAATATACAAACAGCTCTTCATTATCAATCACAAATAAAGCACACACTATACACTATATTATACATCATACATACCTCATATTTACACTTAATTACTTGCTTGGGCTGATTACAAGAACAGATAATGTTGATAAATCATCTCCCCATAGATCCATTATCTGCGTCGTAGTTGTACTAACTTTGCAACACGCAACGAAAAGTAATAATAAAATATTGAACATTGAAATATATAACGTTAAAATTCGATAACTTACAGAACAACATACAAAACATCGATTCAGTCTCTGTCTCTGACTCTGCGACCTGTGACCTTGACAACTGTGTTCCGCCTAATTTTAAACCAAACTTGTCACTCAAAATACTAAATCAAAATATCCGTAGTATTACTAAAAATATTTCAGGTTTCTACACAATCCTAGCTAGAACAAAAATTGAATGGGATATTATTGCATTAACAGAGTGCTGGCTTCCTGGTACACACAACATACCTGATTTGGACAATTATGATCGGTTTAGTACTATCAGCAATCTTACACAAAATGAGGGTGTTGTTGTTTATGCTAGGAAGGAACTCAAGGTCTCCGTAGAAGAACCCACATTCCTAAATGCCAACTGTCTCCAAATAAAAGTAGATCAAAATACAGTACTCCTAGCAATATACCGACCTCCAGGCTATAAAGACATCACTAACTTTCTTAATTCATTAAATGATACCTTAACCAATATTGCACGCTACAATAATATAATAATTTGCGGAGACATAAACATTAATATCCACGATCTATGCCGTGACCCAAACAAGCATAACTACTTAAACTTGTTGGCATCACATGGTCTACTGCCTGCCCATACACTGCCCACTAGACAACAAGCATGTCTTGATCACTTTGCCTTAAAAAGTCAGCGGCCTGCTTCTACACTTGTTGCCCATTCTGCACTGACCGATCATGACACGGTCTTGCTGTTTCTCTCAAAGAAAACCACTAATACGGCTATGAGAGAAACAGTAATCCGGGTCAATCACGACCAGTTAGACATAGACCTTGGCCAGCTAGACTATAGTGAAGTCTACAACAATCGAGATCCTCATGTAGCAGCAGAAACTATGGTTAATCTAATAGGGCGAGTTATAGAGACCAATTCACAAACTGCCAAAGTACCTAACCGTAAAAAAATTATGAAACCATGGATAACCCCAGGGCTTCTTCGCTGTGTTCGACACAGAGACAATTTGCATAAAAAATTTAAAAAAGCGCCTGATAATGATGATCTAAAAATAACCTTTACCAGATACAGAAACTTCTGTAACAAATTATTAAAGAAAATAAAAAAAGAATACGAAAAGAATCAAATAAACAAAGCAGGAACAAATCCCAAGCAACTATGGGCTGCAATAAATAATTTGACAAACAGGACTAAAAAGAAAGAAACTCCATCACATCTCCTAGCTCTGTCACCCACCCCAAAAACATCGGTAAATTCAGTTAACGATTACTTTGCTCAAATTGGTAAACAGCTCGCGGAAAAAATAACAAGCCCACCAGAACCAATCAAAGTCATTAATAATAAGAACTTGCACTCAATGGTTTTGCTACCAACAGACGAAGATGAGGTTGAAAAATTATTAATGTCCCTTCGTAGCGATTGTGCACTGGGATGGGATAGAATATCAAGTAGTATTATTAAAAAACATAAAGCCACAATTGTGCCCCCGCTTACATACATTTGTAACCTAGCTCTCTCAACAGGTAAATTCCCTAAAGTCTTTAAAAGATCAATCATACACCCGATCTACAAGAGTGGGGACAGAAGCCGTGTCAGCAATTATAGACCCATAGCTGTTTTGCCTGCCCTGTCAAAAGTTCTAGAGAGGATAATGAACAAAAGGCTTGTTGATTATCTCGAAAAACATAACCTTCTATCTCCAACACAATACGGCTTTCGGTCTGGCAAATCAACGTCCGACGCAGTACACGATTTGACAAACTTTGTTGTGACCAACCTGGACAAGGGGGAAAAGGTGCTAGGCATATTCTTAGACCTTGCTAAGGCATTTGACACGGTTTCTGTGCCCATTCTCATCCAAAAAATGGAGAATTTGGGAATAAGAGGGGTTCAACTTAAACTTTTTGAGAACTACTTGAGTGAGCGTACCCAGTGCGTTAAAATAAACGAACACATAAGTGACGAACGAGCAGTCTCATATGGCGTCCCTCAAGGAAGCGTGTTAGGTCCCACTCTGTTCCTTATATATATTAATGACCTGGGTATGCTCACACTCCCCAAGGGTAAGATCATAACTTTTGCAGATGACACGGCGCTCCTCTTTAGCGCTGATACATGGGACGAAGTTTTTTCATACGCGCAATCGGGCTTTAATACAGTGTCAAATTGGTTACGCAGTAATGTTCTTACACTCAATGTGGAGAAAACCAACTATATGACCTTCTCTCTTAGAGCAAATGGTAACGTCCCAAACTCCTCAGCGCCCTACACAATAATAACACACAATTGTCCACAACCGCACGATAACACTGTGTGTACCTGCACTCACCTTCGAGGCACTAGACACGTTAAGTATCTGGGAGTTATAATAGATAGTACTCTTAGATTCCAGGAACACATTGACACACTTAAAACCAGGTTACGCAAGCTAATATATATTTTCAAAACCTTGAGACGAGTAGCTGATGACAAGTTAAAGAAATCAGTATACTTTGCCCTTGCTCAGTCACTGTTAACCTATTGTGTCACTGTCTGGGGAGGTGCTCCAAAAACTACAATTATTGAATTAGAGAGAGCCCAAAGAGCTATCTTAAAAGTGTCCTCGTTCCTGCCATACCGGTATCCCACAGAGCTCCTATACAAGGAGGCTAAAGTCTTGACAGTGCGTCAACTTTTTATTCTTAATATCGTATTAAAACAGCACTCATTACTTACCTATCATCCCACGGCCTCACATCGCAAAAGACGGTACAACCCCGTAGACCGCCGTCTAATGCACCAATCTACTACACAATTTTCAAAGCGGTTTTTCTGCCACCTAGGTGGTTTTCTATATAACAAAATAAACAGGATGTCACCTATAGTTAACCTCACTAAAACTATGTGCAAAAAGAAGGTTACTGCCTTACTAGAACAACTAAATTATGAGGATACTGAAAACATACTTACCTCTATGGTGTAATATCAGATATAGCTATAACCTTACAAAATACAAACCTACTTACATCATCATTCTCAAGTCCTAAAGTTACCTTTAAGTCACATAATATATAATATAATATAACACTATCACTCAGTCACGCACGCCCATAAAAGCGCCAGCACATTCACACACCAACATGTCGCTCACACAGACCAACACCACTCCACACACACACACACACACACACACACACACACACACACACACACACACACACTCACACACCCCCACACACACACTTCCACACACAAATAACCTTAATTAACAAAAGCTTAGTTTTTAATCATGTATAGTTCAAAATTTAAAATTTCCACTCGAGCCACCAATCTTTTTATAATGTTGATGTTTTATCTTTAAGGTTGTCAGTGTACAAGTACATAACAAAATGAAATGTATCTTTTTGTAAAAGGGCGGAGACCTGGTGTCCTGAAACACAGGCCTAGAGCTTAGTTTAGGCACCAGTCTCCCACAATATTAAAGTGTTATCTGACTCTGATACCATGTAACATAAGTACTTTTATAATATTGTGGTGAGAAAATAAATCTTATTATTATTATAAACGTAAAATTCTTAATGCAAAATTGACAACTTAGACTCTGGTTTAACGTCAGTTTTTGTAATAAGACCTTTAGCTTCGTCGGATTATAGTTCGAAATTTAAAAATAGCTGGATGGTTTAAGCCTGGGTCTAAAGATAAATCTTGTTTTGTAATAAGGCCGTTAGAGTCTAAGGGTTCCATTCCATTACACAGACTTACACTTGGCAGGTTTGCAAATTAATATTTCAATTAATGTAATAATCCTACTGATTAGAAATTGAACTTTCTTACCGTGAGGTATTACTTATGTTTGTATTTTTCACTCCTGAATCACATCATCAGTTGATGTACACATCTACAAGCATAGTAGAAAAAATAATTCAAAAGGAAAATATTGGTAAGTACTATTTAGCATTTTTATTTATATGGGCCTTGATGCCTGAAATAAATGGATAATAATAATAATAATTAAATATAATAATTATTTTGTGTTTGTGTCTATATTTTTAGGGTTTCATCAACTAAGAGCGAATTCAACTAAACTTTTATACCTGATATAAGTCGTATCCTGCAAATAAATTTTTTGATAGTTTTCATTCCATACTTTTTCGTCATGTATGCATGTACTTACAACAAGACATAAGTTTCAAAGACACAACATCCACCAACACGCACTGGGTTCGCATAATTGATTACGCCTCGCTCCCCGTCACAAAGAAGAGGCCTATGTGCTAGGTGTGGGGACGTTACGCGATGTACAGACGCCAGCACATCAACCTACCCGAAACTGTCAAATTTTCTCAATCAACTTTGAACCTTAATGCTTTAGTGATAAAGTTGGAAATCTATTAAAGAAATTTGACAGATTGTAGTAGCTGGATGTGCTGGCGTCTGTACATTTAAATACTATAAACTACAAACTGTTATAACCACAGATATAGATATACCTAGATAACGCAAGTATCACGAACTGTATGAAAACCAAGCGTGCCATTTTTTGACTACCTACTATGACGTCACAAGCTCGCGCTCTCGCTCACACTTACCCAGCCAGCAGGACAAAGGACTGAGCGCGAAAGGGGCGGCTTACGATTTGTAATCATAAGTAGGTGCAATTTTTGGCACGCGAAGTAGTTACTCTTGCGTTATCTAGGTATATCTATATCTGTGGTTATAACGTAATGTTATTGCATGACCTACACACACTTGACCAGACTTGAGTGACACATACAACGCTGACTTTTTTATCGATCTTTTTAAAATATACAATTCCGTAAAACATTAATTTGATCTATCTCGTAAGGTTTAAGCCAGCGTTTGCAATGGAAGCAAAAATATGATTGTTACGACATCACATTACAAATCTTTGAATTTCTCGGCTTTTCTCTACTATAATATGCATGTATTGTACATATAAACCTTCCTCTTGAATCACTCTATCTATTGGTGAAAACTAAAATAAAAAATGTTATAATAATAATAATAATCAATTTATTGACACACACAAGTTGGGAAACATACAAACAGTAACAATGGTAGTTAAAAGAGTGCATAAGTAGAAGTAGCCGTGGGCCCCAAACTAGGCACAGCCTGTATCTTGGTGGCCCAGTGTTGCGGAGTTTAAACGATCTAAGTTTACAGACAGCGAAAGCGACTTTGTTTTATACTATGTAAAGATTTTGTACCCATACTGTTTTGCTTTCATAATCTTTTGCTTTTAATTTTGATTTCCTTTCCATGATTTTCGTGTATTGTATTGTGATTTATTTTAATGTTCGTCCTTGCCAAACTTGTTGTACCTACCTAGATGTTAAGTGAATGATGTGTTCCCCACAGATATACCTAGATAACGCAAGAGTAACTACTTCGCGTGTCAAAAATTGCACCAACTTATGATTACAAATCGTAAGCCGCCCCTTTCGCGCTCAGTCCTTTGTACTGCTGGCTGGGTAAGTGTGAGCGAGAGCGCGAGCTTGTGACGTCATAGTAGGTAGTCAAAAAAATGGCACGCTTGGTTTTCATACAGTTCGTGATACTTGCGTTATCTAGGTATATCTATATCTGTGGTGTTCCCCTATAATTGGAAGCGCACACTTGTATTTGTCCCTGTAATGTTGTCATGCAAGTAACTGTGTAGTCTCTGTTGGCGATCAAATAAATAATAAATAAAACATGATTAGCTAAATAAAATTGTATTTCATTTATCAATCCTTAAAATGAACACTTGAATACTACCGAATTAAATTAAATATAAAATATACAGGGTTATTGGTAAAACATTAACAACCTTAACAACATAAACACGCAATGGAAACCGGACAAAACGTGAGGTCACTGACACGCAGCAATGATGCGCCACCAGTTTCCGTACCACAATAGTATGATATCCTTCAGAAACATTTTGAAAAAATTTAAAATCTTTACAGGAGCAACATTTCCTTCGACCCGGAAGGAACTTTATGTTTGCGATGATCCTGTGCCTACAGCCTCTAAAGCATCACTTGCCTCACGTAAGTAGGTTTTCATATTAGAAGTTATTTATTAAATTAGTTATTTAAATTTCCTTCATTTCTCTAACTTTTTTAACCCCTTTAGATATTTTCTTTAAATGCAATATTTAAACTATAAAGAATAATGGGCAATATCACAAGGAAGTATGCAGCGAAGTTAACACACAAAATATTTCACAATACGGAATGGTCGCTGCTAATCCTGTGTTACTAAGGAGAAGAATTCAGTCCAGACATCTACAAGTTCGGATGTATTATGTGTATATACTGTATGAAGCAAATGCCTATGGAAGAGAAGCCATAATAAACCACTACTGTAGCTGTAAAAGAACCCTTGGCTGATGTTCTCACGCGATAGCTATTGTCTGGTACTTAGGATGGGGCAGACATCAACCTAATCTTAGCCCCCAACACCCGGAGGCTTTACGCGGGGGTCGTGCGGTCCATGGCCATATACGGGGCCCCGGTGTGGGCGCGTTCACTGCGGCGGCGAGCCGCCCACTACCTGAACGCGCCCCAGAAGGTGGTAGCCATAAGGGCTATCCGGGGCTACCGCACGATCTCTGGCGAGGCGGCAAGCCTCCTTGCCGGACTTCCGCCATGGGATCTGGAGGCGATAGTCCTCGCGCGCCTGTATGAGTGGCGCGCGGAGGCACTACGCCGGGGGGAGGATCCGCTTCCGCGGCAAATCGCTGCGGAGCGGACGGATCTCCGGCGCGATCTCATGGCGGCATGGAAAGAGCGACTGTCGCAACCCAGCGCAGGGCACGCCGCGATAGCGGCGATAAGACCCCTCTTTGAGGAGTGGCTAGAGAGGCGCCACGGCGCACAGTGGATCGACTCCATACAAACTGGCGGACATAGGACTATAAAAATATAATTTCATAATTTTTGGAAAACAAATGATGCCAATGTGCTCTCCTCAGTAATCTAAATTGAAAGTACTCTTATGGTTTTTTCGATTAAAGCCTAATTTTAGGAGTAATATGAGTAAAACTGATTGCAATGTATGGAAAATTATATAAAAAAAATGTTTTCCAGCGATTCCCGCACATTTTCCGGTTTTGACGCTTATAATATATTTTGGCATAATATTTAGGAGACTTCGTCCGAACATACTTTTGTCCCCTAGTGTCCCCCCTTGGAGATATACGACAAATATATGATTTTTATTTTTTGTATCAATAACTCTTCTTGTTGTTATATGATTTTAGTGCAAATGAGGCTTTAGTTTTGTACAAGATATAATTATAACAATCGCAACATTACACAATGTGAGTATTGTTAGTAAATAAGTATGAACATCAACAGCCGGCTAGCAAGATAATCGCAATTAGTTAATTGGATTACCATTACCATTACCATCATTAGTCAACTTTCCAAATCCTTCTTGTAGTCCTTTGTCCATTAGTTAGTTTTGTACAAGATATAATAATAACAATCGCAACATTACACAATGTGAGTATTTTTAGTATTAGATACAGGAAATATTTTTCTAATGTTTAATATGACATTTAATGGAGAAATTCAGATGAAATAAAAGGATATGTTTTTTTTCATGGTTTTTTGTAGGAATTAAAACCAAAGAACATAAGTGTATCCGGAACCACGGAAGGCCATAATGATTTTAATGGAAGGAAATTGCAATTTTAACTAAGTACACTTATTCATTACAAGACATTATATTGCCTTATGTTTTAAAATACGTAACTACCCTCATTTATCTACATCTCTTCATAATCTCATTTATCTTTTTTTTTACAATAAGCATCATTAGCATCATTAGTCAACTTTCCAAATCCTTCTTGTAGTCCTTTGTCCATTAAGAATACTTAAATAATTACGCATTTATTGTAAAAAAAAAGATACATGAGATTATGAAGAGATGTAGATAAATGAGGGTAGTTACGTATTTTAAAACATAAGGCAATATAAGGTCTTGTAATGAATAAGTGTACTTAGTTAAAATTGCAATTTCCTTCCATTAAAATCATTATGGCCTTCCGTGGTTCCGGATACACTTATGTTCTTTGGTTTTAATTCCTACAAAAAACCATGAAAACATATCCTTTTATTTCATCTGAATTTGTCCATTAAATGTCATATTAAACATTAGAAAAATATTTCCTGTATCTAATACTAAAAATACTCACATTGTGTAATGTTGCGATTGTTATTATTATATCTTGTACAAAACTAACTAATAGACAAAGGACTACAAGAAGGATTTGGAAAGTTGAGTAATGATGGTAATGGTAATCCAATTAACTAATTGCGATTATCTTGCTAGCCGGCTGTTGATGTTCATACTTATTTACTAACAATACTCACATTGTGTAATGTTGCGATTGTTATTATTATATCTTGTACAAAACTAAAGCCTCATTTGCACTAAAATAATATAACAACAAGAAGAGTTATTGATACAAAAAATAAAAATCATATATTTGTCGTATATCTCCAAGGGGGGACACTAGGGGACATAAGTATGTTCGGACGAAATCCCCTAAATATTATGCCAAAATATATTATAAGCGTCAAAACCGGAAAATGTGCGGGAATCGCTGGAAAACATTTTTTTTATATAATTTTCCATACATTGCAATCAGTTTTACTCATATTACTCCTAAAATTAGGCTTTAATCGAAAAAACCATAAGAGTACTTTCAATTTAGATTACTGAGGAGAGCACATTGGCATCATTTGTTTTCCAAAAATCTTGAAATTATATTTTTATAGTCCTATGTCCGCCAGTTTGTATGGAGTCGATCCACTGTGCGGCGCCCTCACCTTTCGCCTGACGCAGGTCCTCACCGGACACGGAAGTTTCGGGAGGTTCCTGCACATCATCAGGCGGGAGGAAACGCCCGGGTGTCACCATTGCCAGGATCGCCCAGAGGACACGGTGGAGCACACGGTGGAGATCTGCCCCGCTTGGGCGGAGCACCGCCGTGTCCTCGTAGAGGCGATTGGCAGCGACGGCGACCTCTCGCGTCCGGCCCTGGTGCAAGCCATGGTCCGGGGCGAGAGGGAGTGGGAGGCAGTCACCTCCTTCTGCGAAGCAGTCATGCTAGCGAAGGAGGTGGCGGAACGGCTCAGGGAGAGAGCCTCCCGTCCCAGCCGCCGCGGGAGACGCTCCGGGCGTCGGGAGCCGCGTGACGACTCCCGGCCACCGTAGGCGCGGGCCTGCGGGCGGAGAGTAATGGGTAGCTCACCGCCCGATCAGGACCAGGCCCGTGCCGGACGGCGCGTACGTGTTCCACGCGCGCCTCAAAGAGATGTCAGCATCGAGGAGGGGCCCCTTAGGGCCGAAGCCTGCCGGGTCAGCGGGATTGTCCGAAAGGGTTACCGCTGGCCCGGAACATAAAGGGCTAAGGAAGGAACACGGGTGGGTTTTAGTCAGTAAGAGTCTGACACTCCCTTCCGCTCCACCCAGAGCGGGAGGAGTCATTTGATGATTTCCCATCCACAAAAAAAAAAAAAAAAAAAAAAGCCCCCAACACTACTTTTAGACAGTATAATTGAGTGACACGACGTTGAGATTGAGACTGATGATGAACCTAGCGATGGTGATGTCCAAATGTAATGTTATTTTTACAATAAAAAGTTCACCATAATTATGACCACTTTTATTGTTTCTAACCAATACATAATAAATAACTAAAATACATGAAAACATGTACTTACGATTTAAGTAGTAACTAAATAATGAATGTCGCTATTACAGGGTTGTTAATGTTTACCTATTATAGTTAAACATTGACAACCTCTTAAGAGGTCATTGTATTCATCATTATGAACAACTATTACTATGGGACCAAACCTTAAATTGCGAAAAAAAATCAGCTGTTCCCTATATTTATGTTCGTATAACTCGTCAAATGTAGGGAACAGCTGATTTTTGTTTATTTTTTAATTCCCAGGTCAAAAATATGATTTGTAACAACTATTATTCCATAATATATGAAAATATTAGTTTAATCTTTAAACTGGTATAACTCAATCCGGGCGGAGTTTTCGATATAAGACCTCATACAATAAATAATACATTCATAATGTTATTGTGCACAGTTTTTTTTTATATTTGTTGATCTACTGTCGCCAAAAAACCAAAACGCACCAGTCTTCATCATACTAATTTGGGCTTTGTCCTTTGGGTAGACCAGCATTAAGTAATCCGACGTCCAAAAAAAAAACTACTACTAAGTGAAAAATAACTTTAATTTCGGAAGTTGGTGTCAAAAAACGAAAATGCAGAACCGACACCGACTTCCGAAATTAAAGTAACTTTTCACTGTTTAGTTTTTTTTTTAAGTTTTTAAAAACATTTTTTCTTCATTTTTGGAACTTTGTGACTTTGAAGCGTTATGTCACGTTGTCATTTGACGCGTTATGTCACGTCGTCATTTGACGCGTTATGTCACGTCGTCATTTGACGCGGGAAGAGATGGTGAGGGCTGTGGGCAAAGACTACAATATAATGCGGTGTAATAGACAGAAAGCTCTCTTCATTTTGTGTTGACAGCACAATTTGCCATCTAGTTCGAAAGTATCCAAAACTATTAGTGACGGCTGAAGATGGTAAATGGAGCTCTATTAATAGTCACGGATATAGATGGTAGCTAGAGCTCTATTATATTATTATTGTGTTGGAATAGTTACATTGTCGTATAACTTATTGTTTACTACTATTAATGTTTTTTAACAATTACTTACATAATTATTAAAAACACACTAAGTAAACAATAATTTATACGACAATGTAAAAATTCCAGATTTACCTGCATTAGGAATAGGAGTATGAATGAAAAGTAACTCGGAATACTAAAGATAGACAAATTGTTTATTCTTATAAAAAACAGAAATACATACAAATTAAACATTTACTAACATATTATAATCAAAACCATGTAGGCTGAGAATCAGCACTTTTCTTCCTAGTCACTAGACATCCAGGTACACAACAAGAGTTTTGAGACATGATGGAAGTGCACTGTTCAGTTCACTATTCACAATAATAATATTATGGGTCCAAACTATAAATAGTGCCTATGCTCACTACCGAAACAATCAGAATTTAATTTTATTGTAAAAGCAAAATCCGAAACTGAAACTGGCTCTCGCGCTGACAGACATTTCAATGAGAGGTTTTTCTTTTCAGTATAAAAAAAAAAAATAATTCCCAAGAACCCTGAAGATGGCGTTGAACTGACTACGTTACTAGATGCCAAAGTCAAAACGCTTGAAAAAAAAAAACATTGCGTCACGTCATATACGCTCGTTGAGTGACAGTTTCGTTTGCTTTCGTTGTACGATCTCAAAATTACATCCAAGTGAATTAATAAAAAAATTATGTGACTTCCGTTCCTTGCAGTAACTTACCAAGTTCAGCGCCATCTATCCAGCGACTAGGGAAGCCTTACAAAAAAAAGAAAAAGAAAATCCCTCATTAAAGTGTTACCAATGCAACAATAACAAATTCCCATTATTTAAATGAAAAAAAAAAAACACCGTTCAGAACCGTTTAACAAATCACTATAGACTTCTTGCACTTGGTTTAGGCTTAATTTTTATTTTTGTTGTTTAATGTCCAATATTTTGAGACAATTATTTTATGTATGTGTTTGTTTGTCACACCATCTCCCGGTATCATCATTATATATTTTAATATTGTATCACAGTATTTTTAGTTTGGCAACTTGTCCGCTAGGTGCGCTAGGAGTAATAATGTTCTGTGTGCCATGCTCCAAGCTGCCATAGCATGGCTGTGGGTGTGCTCATGCTGGAAGCTTCATCTGGTAGACTGAAAGCCGACCCAAACATAGTTGGAAAAAGGCTCGACAAATGTAGAATCTTATACAAGTGGACTTTGTTTTGTTAACCCTTACAGGAATGATATTGTATCCGATATAGCAATTTAAAATTAATAATAAGAAAACATTACATTTTTTTTTGGTATCTTATTACCCAGTAACTGGGTTATGGAAATCAGATAGACACTCGCTCCATGTAAAATACTGGTATTCAGCTCCATCCGGAGCCCCAACGTAGTTGGGAAAAGGCTAGGCGGATGATGATTACTAAGAAAACATTAGTAACTTTATTATTTTCTCCTAGGAGCGCTCCGCGGTTTCACCCGCACAAGTTTCGATCCCGTTGGAATATCGGGATAAAAACTATCCTATGTTCTTTCCCGATACTCAAACTATCTCTATCCAAATTTCAACTAAATCGGTTAATCGGTTTAAGTGTGAAGAGGTAACAGACAGACAGACACATTTTCGCATTTATAATATTAGTATGGATACTGTTACGAGCTTCGGGTTCGTGAGAATAAAAACTGCCGATTTAATAACCAAAAAAATGACACTTTAATAATCAACACTAATTACAACTCAAACACACTAATTACAAAACACAATTGCACTACTGATCGCTTTAAGTCGCACTTGAATATCGCTTCGATGCTTTCACTTCGATCGCTTTATCCAAACTGTGTCGGTCGTGGCGCGTCTCGGCCTTATATAGCGCCAAAGAGAGTTCTAGAACCTTCCATTGTAGAAACGTCTAGAATGTTCGAGTACATACAGGCCCCGATCGACCAGATGTCGAAAGTTCGGGAATGTTCTAGAAAGTTCTTGCATCGAAATTTCTAGAAGGGTCTTCACTACTAGTTCCGCTACTCGATACTAGATGGCGCTAGTGGTAACTACTGTCACCATGTACCAGGCATTAAGTGTGGCGCGCAACAATACTATGGAAGAACCTTTTTTAATTTATGTGTTAGCAGTACTTATCATTACATTTTGTTTGTCTTTCCTATTTTCTACCACTAATTGAAATGTTTTTGTCTGTTTTAGTATCCGCGCCTGGAACTACAAGACCAACTATTGATATTACACAGACCCCAAACTCATCTGGTGTAAGTTAAATGTTTTTTGTTCATAGTTTGCTATTGATAATCGGAGCGGTGTAACATCAAAATTCGATTACTGTTTCAGAAAACAAAAACTATTGCTGAGGCGTTACCAACTTTGAAATCATACCCGTTCAAGCCTATTATTGTGGACAAGGTGCAAGATACTACTGAAACAACACAAGAGCTCCCATCATGCAGTACAACAGTAATTATTATTTTTGAAAATGCAACAAGCATTTACATATAAACACAGATACAGAGTTACTTTCACACATTATTAATTCGCGTTTATAATATTAAGTACTAGCTTCCGCCCGCTTCTTCGCCCGCGAGGTATGTTGATAAAAACTATCCTATGTCCTTCCCCAGGATGCAATCTATGTCTCTGCCAAATTTTGTCGAAATCCGTTAAGTGGTTTAGGCGTGAAAAGGTAATATACCTACAGACAGACTAGAGTTACTTTCGAATTTATAATATTAGTATGGATCTATGGATATGTATCGCCACATTCGCCACTCTTCCTTACTAAAAAAATAACCTAAAACCTAAAAAATTTTTTTTTTTTTCAGGTTGAAAATACTGATACAGATATTTGTGATGACAACGACGATGCTGATGATAATTCGGATACACTGGTGGAGTCAAATGTGAGCTAAATAAAATATGTACTTATTCTTATTAACTCCTTTCGCAGGACTGATAGAAAAATAGGGATTGAATATTTGTATTTATATGAAGCCTTGGCATACTTAGTGTCTCGCCACTGTTTTTTTTTTTTTTTTTACTAGAAGAATGGAGACAGTAAATCTCCTTAGAAACAAACAAATTTGTTCTTATGTAAAGTGCACTTATACCGCCGCCCGCGTCCGCCCGCGGCTTCGCCCGCGAGGTATGTCGATAAAAATAAACGAGAAAAAGTGCTACAAAGGTGGGAACGCTTTTTCCCAGTGTTCTTTGTAGTTACATGCCTACGAACAGTAGCGGCCCTAGGGCGGTGCGAGCGGTACGACGGCACCGGGCGCCGTCATGGGAGAGGCGCTGAAATCAACCAAAATGCGAGCACCACTGGTTGTCGCATTTCGGTTGATTTCAGCACCTCGACGATCACTTACTATAAAGCCGATCGTCCACAAGCAAGCAAGCAACTGCATATGTATGTATCATAGGAACATGGTACATAAAGGGGCGCTACGTTAAGATGTTGCACCACCTAAAAAAAATTCTAGGGCCGCCGCTGCCTACGAATTTGAACGGAACCCTCGGTGCGCGAGTCAAGAATTGGACTATGGACTGGTAGTCGAGATTAGCAAACTCTTCAGCTTTATTATTAGTATAGATTACGTAATACAGTTTTAATTTTATTTTTTTAGGTCTGCCGGGTCTGCCTAGCTTTGGACGTCGAAATGTATGATTTAAAGGACATTGAATTGAGAGAAATGTTCCAGAATATTACTGGGATAGCGGTAAGTCATTGTTGCTTTGTTTTACATGACATCACGCCTGTAATCCTGGAAGGGTTAGGCAGATGTGTATCTATCTATATAATAGTACTCCTACATGTTTAAGTCCCATCTAATAGAGGGCCAGGCTATTACCATCACCCGAACACAATTCGACACTCCGGGCTGCTACTGAAAAATTTCTAATTGAAAGTGTTAACTTATTAGGTATAACACTTATGGTGGGGTCGACTTCCTATCTAACCGGAAGCAGTGTCGATCCTGTAGGAATATCGGGATAAAAAGTATTCTATGTCCTAATCCAGGTTATGGTCTATCCATGTGCCGAATTTCATCCAAATCCGTTCAGCCGTTTTAGCGTGAAAGCGTAACACACAAAACGTTTAGATGGTCACACAATCATCTCAGAGCTGGAAAAGAGGGACTTTTCTGTAATATACCACCTCCAAGATGTAAACGCAGCCATGAATGAATTTATAAACATAATAAAATCAGCCATCTCAAAACACTCAAAGGAAGTCAAAGTTCCAAGGCGTAAAAGAACCATTAAACCATGGATGACTCCTGGTCTCCTGAGATGCATTCAAAATCGTGACAAAATGCACATGAATTCAACCAAGGACCCTCACAATGAAATTCCTAAAACCACCTACACTCGTTACCGAAATTTCTGTAATGAATTACTTAGAAAGCTACGAACATCTTAGGAAGCGAATGAGCTCGAAAAAGGCAAGAATAACCCTAAAAAGTTGTGGAAAACAATTAAAAAAATAACCAACACACAGAAAATACATTCCTCTGCCACTGAACTCCTAAAAATTCACGATAATCCAAAAGCCTCATTAAATGAGGTTTCTCAGTTTTTCTGTAACGTAGGCAAAAATCTGGCGGAAAATATTACATCTCGGAACCCTGCCTCTCCAGCAATCTCCTACAATCCTTCCACCTCCTTACGTTTGACGCATACCCCCCCAGTCAACTCACTTGCTCTACTGGATGTGGACGAGGCTGAAGTAGAATCACTTATTCTTCAACTACGTAGTGACTGCGCCGTCGGGTGGGATGGGATATTATCTCTCTTATTGAAAAGCTGCCGTCACATCCTGGTCCCCGTCATTACATATCTCTGCAATCGGTGTTTAGACACAGGTACCTTTCCGGATGCTCTCAAGAGGGCAGTGGTACATCCCATTTACAAGAGCGGGGACAGGAACTGTGTCAACAATTACAGACCAATAGCAGTTTTGCCTGCTCTCTCGAAAATCCTTGAAAGGATTCTCAATAATGGTCTTAAGAGCTTTCTTAAAAAACATCAAAAAACGGGGGTGTCGACTGAGGATGCGATTCTTGACTTCACACAACAAGTTGCAATGGATCTTGACAATAAAACCAAGTGCTTGGGCATCTTTTTAGACCTTTCCAAGGCATTTGACACAGTTTCTGTTCCCAAACTTATCCTTAAGTTAGAGTCAATAGGCGTACGTGGTAAACCTCTCCAAATTTTCACTGACTACTTAAATAATCGCTCTCAATGTGTTAAAATTGACAAGTACATTAGCAATGAGACAACTGTCACTTTCGGCGTTCCACAAGGGAGCATCTTGGGCCCCACGCTGTTTCAGATTTACGTCAATGAACTTTGTAAGATGCAACTGCCAAACTCCAGGATCTATGCCTATGTGGATGACACGGCGGTTCTAGTTAGTGGGCCCACATGGGATGTTGTTAAAACAAAAGCAGAGGCAGCTTTGTCTGTAGTAATGCAATGGCTTAACTTAAATTTACTCACCCTCAACTTGCATAAAACTAACTACATTACATTTGCAATCCGTCGTAACAGTACACCTCCTCAAGACTTCTCTGTAACAGCTCACTCTTGCCTGAACTCAGCCGGACCCTGTGCCTGTCCCACACTCATCAGAACCAATAGTGTGAAATATTTGGGTGTACTAATAGATGATGGGCTAAAATGGGACAAGCAGATTGATGCCCTCACCACCAGAACTCTACGACTCATACACATCTTCAAGTCGCTCAGGGAGTCAGCTGATGCGGATACGCTTCAGATGGTCTACTACGCTCTGTGTCAATCGGTTCTTGGGTATTGTATTACTGCTTGGGGTGGTGCATGGAAATCTAACTTTCTTAGAGTAGAGAGAGCGCAAAGCGCAATTCTCAAGGTAATGTCGAGTAAGCCCTACAGATACCCTACTACGGATATCTACTCCGACTGTATGGTTGTAACAGTCCGGCAACTCTTTGTGCTACGATCGGTCCTAAGAAAACATGCCTGCCTACCACCCTATGACTGCCATAAACGAACACTTCGTCTCCCACGCATTCAGCACAAAACCAGTTTTGCTAAACACCAATACTACATCCTAAGCACTCACTTATATCAAAAAATTCACCAAGTGCTGTGTATCTTAGACCTAAATACACAAATGGTTAAAAAAAAAGTAACAGAGTGGCTTCTACAGAAGGACTATACTTTTACAGAGTCCTTACTTTCCTTCATCACCTAATGTCCATTTATACCTTACACGCAATAAGCTCACACTTACATAACAAACAATACATTTGCTCAACAAACATAACCCTCACTACACATCATATACTCTTATACACTCACACACATACGACACACTCATGCAAACACAACCCACACTTCCTTAACACATAACAACTGCACATCGCTTATCAACTTTATCATTTTAAAATCATTTTATTTAATTAAGCTAGCTTTTATTATTGTTTGAATTTATGTAACCTTTATATATTTTGGGGTCCCGGTCCTTTGGAAGGCGTACTAGGGGCCGAAGCCAACTCGCAGAGGCCCCTTAGGAAATTTTAATGAAATGCGGCACCAACCGACGATTATCCCTGTATGCGCTATGCAAGTGCACCCAAGGATAACCCCCGGTTGGTGTAGGACTATTGCAGGATAAGGAAATATAAAAAGTTGGACTATGGGTTTGGGTGGCTAAAGTGGACTGGTTACCAAGAACTATGGAATAACTATAACCCCTGCCTGATCAATGTTTTATATATACACGGATAAAATGGCAGGGGGTGACTTGCACACTCAATAATGGGCCCCCGGAAACGGTCGCTAGCACATAGTGACGTAGCAACAAGGGGGCAACATGTCCTGAGGTGCTTATGAGGAGTGGAGAGTTATTATTGTTATTATTAGTTTTCTTTTTTTTTCTGTTTCCGTGAAATATAGATTCAATTGTAAAGGATGGATCGACACACATCTATTTTAGTCATTAACTTGTTAAATAACTATGTTTAAGACCCTCGTGGCTGATCACTGTCTCTTAAGATACAGGTTTACCTAGTTTAAGAGGCAGGGTTATAATAATTGAGTACAGATTTTAACATAGAACCAGATGTATACAATGTACAGTATCTTATAATATATCAACTAGATTCCCATCTGTATTTTTATGGCAATTTTTTTATTATTATTATTTATTTATTTATTATGGAGCTAATGCCTATCTGACCTCCACAACACAGTTACAGGTTAACAGGATATTGAGCATTATCTTTCTCCCCCATACCAGGTTACCGAAAATAACCATGCTATACTTGAGCGCCTGTGTTGGGAGTGCGCTGGAAGACTGAAAGCGGCTGCGGCGTTCAGAAACCAAGCGCTGCTCAGCGATGCTTTGCTGCAAGGATTAGCAAGTACTGGCGAAAAAGTGAGTAACAGTGGTAGTAAAGCTCTTTGTGAAGAAGTCTCTGGTGGACTAAGGGGGGCGGCAGGGGCGGCCCACCCCGGGCCCCCGTTCCAGTGGGGGCCCAAATCTTAAGAAGTACTTTTTAATCAATTCCAAACAATGTTAAAATTTGTTCAGTAAGCAGTAGTTTGAGTTGGAGGTCCCGTACCTATGCAAAACGTAAATGTCGGGTCCTAAAATTTTTCGAGCTCGCTTCGGCCGCTCTTTTATTCCTAAAACATTTTGCATGAATAAATCGACAAAGCAACTCCCTATTTCCGTATCATAATTTATATCGAATCAAAATTTATAGGGTACTTCCCGTTGCCCTCTTTGGCAAGAAGCAATGTCATGTAGCAGTAATGGAAAAAAATTTGAAAACCGTAAATTTGTAGTTACATACCCACAAATTTGTACGGAACCCTCGGTGCGCGAGTCCGGCTAGCGCATGACTGATTTTTTTTTATCGACGAAAAATTTAAACGCGGCGCGATTCAGAATCATGTACTAAATTCATGGTTACAGTTTGCGCACTGGTTAAAAATTTATCCTGTATAGAAAAGTGAGTACTAGTCTTATGAAACTTTTTTTTTTCATAGGTTTTTTTTCACATTTCAGATACGAAAAAATGACATTACTTTAATAAAAGAAAACAAAGATTACCTCAAATCAGTCGAAAGCTCGAGCGCCGTGGAAGTATTTCATATCGTGGATATTGATCCCGAAAACGATAGCAAACCCCATATATCAGAAAACAATGACACGGAAATAGTACAAAAAAGGGTTCGAAATGATTCGATAATACTAAAAAAAGATAGTATCATCAAAGAAGATAATGATCAAATGGACGTTGAAGCGCCTATCGCAACTGATATGGAATATGGTCAATTTGATCATATATTTCGTAACACTGGGGAAGAAAGTAGCAAACAAGCAAGCATTACTAATAATTTACATTTTAGAGAAGATAAAATTAACTCAACGATTAGCAGTCCCTTGCCAAGCTGTTCCCATGTTGAGCCTAAGTACCCGATTCTCGACTACCTTATAAAAACACCGAGTGATTTAAAAGATAAAATAAAAAAACCTATAATAAAAATAACAAAAAGAGATTCGATTTCGAAAATAGTGTCCAAAAATTCGATAGAAGTAATAAGCGTGTTAAAAGGTGATGCTAAATCAAAAAATATTTATGTGAAAATAGGCGGTATCAGTAAAAAGACTTCAAAACTAAAACTTGTGAACAAGACTCAAGTAAAGGCAAATACTCGTAGAGATGAGGAAAGTGTGAGTTTGGAAAAGTTTGAGTTTTAAACTGGCAAGTTTTTTCAGTAGAAGAGATCTTTGTGAAGGAGTTCGTCCGTGGAATTGCCAAACTTCAATGGCAATGGGCAGGGAACATTGCTCGCAGATCTGATAGCCGTTACGGCTGAAAGGTTCTGGAGTGGTGACCGCGTACCGGAAGACGTAGCGTTGGCAGGCCTACCACAAGGTGGACCCATGACCTTGTGAAAGCCGCAGGATTCCGCTGAATGCGGGAAGCACAGAACCGGCCGAATTGGCGGTGCTTGGAGGAGGACTGTCAAAGATCTATAAACGGCATCCGGGACCAATGGCGTAACGTCCTTTCCAATGCACGGAGGGGTCTCTGTATGTAACGCATGGTCAGCATAACCTGCGAACGACCCGTGTGGCTGTTATAACGTAGCCACGAGCCTCTCAATGATGAAGTCAAGTAACTTAATTAATTGGTTACATACTGGTCAGTATAACCACTTCACTCTACATCTCCAAAGTGAGACGCGCCCCTCTTGTTCGGAACCTATGACAGATAAACAAGACAAGGATATCAATAGAAGAGATATACGAGAGTATAGAGGACAGAGTGAGACAACAAGAGTTTGTCAGTACACCGTCGGTGGCACACGAGTATGGTATTTCTACATCTACGAGAACTGCTAGAAATGGATGTTGTGAAGATTTAAGGGCAGATGGAAGAAACAGGTAATTTGAATTAATTTATAAGCAGATGGACGTAATAAATATGCCGCTCAAAATGAGTCGCTGTAATTATAGTCAGTTCCAAAAGTATCATGTAAATGTAAACAAATAGATTAGAAAAAGTATGATGGATGGATGGATACACTTGGATCCACGGATACCCGTGGATGCCAAGTTGTAGTGTCACGATCAAAGTGAGTGCTTTGATTTTTATATCTGAACCCGCAATTCATTTTTTAACATATATTGTGTCGGTGCTTTTTCAATTACAATCAAACAATAATTATTGGAAAAATTAATGAGAAATAAAGCTGAAGTCTTTTAAATACAGCTGAACGTGTTTCTAATTACCTTTAGTGAGTGATTGCGTGAGATTTTAACATGAGCAGTGTTTGTTAACGTCTGAGAGCAGTGGTAACGGCTCCGGCTTAGGAGTTATAGATCATAAGCTCGAACCCAAACGAGCGCTTTACTTTGTGTAAATTATTTCATCACCACTGCTCTCAAGACGGTATAGGAAAACACCGTGAGGAAACAGGCATGTCCTAGAACCAAAAATTATAAATTGTGACATCTACCAATCCGCGCTGGGCGTGGTGGATTACGGCTCATTCCCCCTCAGTAGGGACGTTATGGGCTGATTATGGTGAGGGTTTGTTAACACTTTCGACATATACTTTTGGAACAGACCTTATATTGCAGGATTTTGAATGGAAGCATACTTTGTCCAATTTGATTGAACTTTAAGGTGAATGGATAGTAGTAGACCGCGAAATTCAAATTTTCTTACGTTTTTTGCAATTTGCAGGTCAGTGTCAGATTGTATCTTGTTCAAAATATGATTCGCGGCAATAACAGGCACATATTTAGTGAATTATAATCATTTTTAATTTGAATTTCGCGGTCTCAACTACCCATTCACCTTAATTGACTCAGTTTGAGCGTCGTTTGTCATCTATACTAAATAAAGCTGTGTAATTAATTGTTTGTTTGTCGCGCTATTCTCTGGAACAAGCTCTTCAGCTTTATTATACATATTAGGGCAAAAGGGTTAATTAAGTTTTTAAAAACATATTTTACTTCGTGGCTTGATTTACATAAGAAATGGCATAAATAATGTCAAGTCATATTAATGGAAACGACACAAACGATTTTTAGAAATTCCGCCCCTGGGATCTAGAAGGGGGTGGGGTGAAAATAGGAATTATGAATGTAATTTTATAAATAAAACAACAACTGTCTGTGTGGTGCCGGACTTAAAGAATACCACCACCCCTTACTTCCCGTGGGTGTCGTAAAAGGCGACTAAGGATCGTACCGGAGAATGGGCAGCAGCGTTCTCTATGTATTCCACCGCCATACCATACTGCGATCGCCAACCCGCCTGCCTAGCGTGGCGATTATGGCAAACCCTCCCAAAATTGGGGGGGGGGCCTGTGTCCAGCTGTGGACGTCTATCGGCTGAAACGACGAAATAAAACAATGTGTTACTTTTTTCTAGCGAACATCAGTTGATGGCGGCAGAACATACGGCGACATAATGTTGCGCGCCACAATTAATGTGTGTGTTTGAGTTGTTATAGTGTTGTTAATTAAAGTGCCATTTTTTTTGTTATTAAATCGGCAGTTTTTATTTTGTCACGAACCCGAAGCTCAACAATAATATCAAGTTTCCTCCTCGATCTCGCATTGTTTAGGTTTTTCGTACATTCGGAACTGAACTGGTTAGGTATAGCTTCATTTATGTCGTCTTGCGTACCATTAAAACAGAGGGTGTGGGCTTGTTACCACACGGTAGAAGTGAAAACTTACGACTGGAGCTGATTATACGCCATTCAGCATCATCGACCGACTGGAGCCGAGGATACCCGATCCAGCGTAACCGACCCGAGCGTGACGATGAAAAATCATCTTTTTTTTTTTGTTTTATTATATTTCGATAGCCGGCACTAGCAAACTACAGAATTGTGTGAACAAGGGAGAGGCCTTAGTGTTTGGCCAGACTGGCAGCGCGGGCGCGGCGCGGCGATCTCAAAAATATGAACTTCATTTGAGTGTCCATAGTGGCACGCGGGCGCGGTATGCGGGGCGGGCTGCTCCGCGCGGTAACTCACGCCCTAGCTCGTTCATACAAGTGGCCGCAGTGGGTGCGCGAGCGGTCCGCGCGGGGACCGGGGTTCTCAAACTAGTTCGAGATTTTTTCTAATAAAAATGTCTTCTTCATCCATATTATACACACTGGACACGACAACACGCAGAACGCAGCCGTGCTCCACTGCGGACAGGCAAACCGCGCGCGTTCCCGCTACCGCGCCGCGCTACTAGTCTGGCCTAGCACTAAGCCCTGCAGTGGGACAATACAGGCTAGTTAATGCTGGCTAATTAATATGTACCTGTGTGCTACTTATTCAATCAATAAATGTGTTTATAAAAGAA
The DNA here is from genome assembly GCA_916614155.1 of Mesoligia furuncula. Taxonomy (NCBI): domain Eukaryota; kingdom Metazoa; phylum Arthropoda; class Insecta; order Lepidoptera; family Noctuidae; genus Mesoligia; species Mesoligia furuncula. The sequence goes on along the minus strand of OU744817.1, from coordinate 8,758,731 downwards.
AGAAAAGTTGTTCATGCTGCACACACAAAACGCACATTGCAAATAAAGAAAAGACAAAATATACACATACAACGTAGTCAAAAGCCTTGTACTCAAGCTTAAAAAATTTTGACAATTTTGTCTATTGCTTGCTGTCAGGGCTAGGGACCAAAGACAAAGATTCATTGTCACCACTGACCTCTATAATACAACTTGTATTATAGAGGTCAGTGATTGTCACCCACTGACCTCTATAATACAAGTACGCGTACTTGTATTATAGAGGTCAGTGTTGTCACCCCATGTGAACATGTCACCAGGGGGGGGACACTACCAAGAAGCTTATAGATAAAAGTGGAGGCAACACTCTAAATACCTAAGTGAAACCGACTGTGGTCGGACACTCTTTCTAAACACATACATATGACAAAGAAAACACATTCACTGTCTCGTTCTTATGTGTGTATTTAGAAAGAGAGTGTCCGACCACAGTCGTCTTCACTTCGGTATTTAGAGTGTTGCCTCCACTTTTATCTATAAGCTTCTTGGACACTACGTACATTTTGACAGCGAAGTAAAGAAAGAGTTGCCATCTAGATGTTGGCCCTAGTACTAAATTACTGTCTACCAGGTACGTTAAATTATCAACAGATAGCGCTATATCATGATTGAAAATGTTTAAATTAATTTTTTTTAATTTTTACTGAAATGAAAGAGAAAAATATCAAACTCTTCTTACAAATTGATAATAACATAATGAGGTTCAAAGAAAGCTGATCCGCTGTTTGTTGCTATTTGTTTCCTACATGGTTCAATTCTTCCAAATTGAACACCAAAAGTGACTGTCACGAAGAATACAGCTGCCATTTGATTTACTAGGTTAGAGCGAAATGGCAACATAATAGCTCAATAGTTTTTAGTTCACATTGCGAACTAATGTGACCCCAGCTCAGATTGTAACTTATATAAAATACAATTTGAAAAAGTAAAAAATTATCAACTCTAGTGAAAAAGACCTGGTGCCAGATTCTACCTATGATGTATAAAGTGACAGTTCTTGAACAGAAAGAAAATAAACAATCACTCCTCACAATAATCTGGCGGTTTGCTGCATTCTGCGCTTTACTCACAGAGTACTTTTTTATTCTTTGATTCTGCGTAAACGCATTTTGTAGTTCCTGATCCGTATTGTTGCATTTCGTTGTAATTGCCACAAATAAGTGCGTCGAGTTGAGCCTTGTGTTCCTCCGCTTACTATTGGGACCTTACTCCGAAATTGTTGTACTTTACTGTGCGATATAGACGCTTTGTTCTGTGCGATATAGACGCTTTCTTCTGTGCGATATAGACGCTTTACGTTTTGTTCTGTGCTATTAAGGTGTTATAGTTTTCGAAAATTGGTTAATAATGCCTAGGCGGTGTGTATTTGGATGTTCTCCCAGAGGTAAGTAATATATTTATACAATGTTGATACGACAGAGGGGTTTTTCTATAAACAGTAGGTACCGTAAACTAGGGTGACTACCGAGATGACGACTAATAGAGAAATATGGAAGAAAAGGACATGTTGCGCCGACCCCAAATAAATTGGGATAAGGGCAGGAGAATGAATGACTAGGTACCGTAAACCGGGGTTACTTTGATCAATATTGAACTATAACTAATAAGTAATCGGTTTTGTTTTAACTCGCGATTTCTGTAATAATAAATGAAAAAATATGGCTAGATTTTGAGAGAAGAGCAAAAAAATAAAAACTGTCTGATCGAAGTTATATGTAGAATGGGGTTACTTTGATAAGTTTGGAATTACGCAATAAAACAAGCAATTTTATTGCGTAGTTACAAAGTTACCCCAATTATAGTGCCAGCCAATACAATTTTTAAAATCAAAATTTGCCAATGATAAAAATAATTATTGTCATTTTTGTCATATGGGGTAACTTAGATCTAATAAAAGTTAAATTAAAACTAAAAAAGAATCCTTAAACTTCCTTCCACTATTTGACTAAGCGCTTCTTCTATTCGCGGTTGTGAATAATTTTCTTATTCACGGGACCCAAGTTTCTTTTCATATATTCGCGGAATCATCCGATCAATCTCACACCATATACCCTGTCAATGACACCCCGCATTCAACAAACTCACCGCATTAAACAAACTCCAGTTATTGTGTTAATTTTGATGTTAGAAAAACAATAATCACTGTATTGGTTAATCGATAATAGGCCACATAATGGAGTTTATCTAGAAATTTCATTATACCATTACAATGATTAAGTTGACTTGAAGTTTTGCAGCACAATTATGTAGCTATAAATAGAGAATAACAATATAATTACCAGTGATCTGAAGGTAGAGCTATTTAGGTTCATTGACCGCAAACATTGATTTTAATATGGATATTCACGGGATTCCAACTGATATTATGGGATTTTATTGAATTTTATTTTTTGTCAATCAGTTCTTCTTTCAATTTTGCTAACCTAGAAAAAAAAAAACGAACAAATTGCGTTTCGTTTTAAGCAATTCGCGATTTTATATGAAATGGAAGTTTTGATCAAAGTCATCCCGCGATTCAAAGTAACCCCTGTTTACGGTACCATTTTCAAGCTCTGTACCAAAAATCAATTAAATAGGAGCAGTAGTTTAGTCGTAATTTTTTAAGTTTTTGTCCCGTTTGAACACGCTGTATCTCTCCTAACAGCTGATTATGTCTATACGCATAGGTCATGCACCTTAAAACGATAATCTGAGTATAATCTAAGATACGTTGTTGACGCTCTCCCGCAAGTCACAAGTACAACCAATGATATTCTAATAACAAATATTTCACTAAAAAGTTGGCAATCCAAACAAGGAAGCAATAAGTACACACACACTTGCACTTTCATTACGAGAGTGACAATCATAGCAAAACATCCTGCACACATAAAACAAATAGGTCAGCGTTGCTATTGCATCCTAGATCCTTGCGAATTTGATAAAAAACTTGTTTTTTCAGTGCGCCGACGCTATCCTTTCGGAACGTACGTCACGTAACACGGAAGCTCTTGCGCCGCCGCGCCGCCGCCCCGCCGCCCCGCTATTGTTTTGCCGAACTCGTGCGCTGACAATTGTGATTTTATTTTGTTATTGTGATAGGACACTAAATAAGTTTAAGACAGTATTTCTTTTTTTATTGTGAGAGGACACGTAACTTGGGATTATTATTATTTAATGTTAGTGTTTTTTTTGTGATTGTCTGTTTTTTATTGTGATAGGACACGTAATTTGGGATTATTATTATTTAGTGTGTTTTTTTTTGTGATTGACTGTTTTGTATTGTGATAGGACACGTAAGTAAACGTTGGCTGTGTGTGTGTGTGTGTAATTTAACTGTTTAACAATGCCTCGTGTAACTTACACGGCGTCAGAATACACTGACATGATTTTAATTTACGGCGAATGCCGTGGAAACGCAGCCTTAGCTCTGCGAACATACCGAGAAAGGTATGGTGACAGCCGCAATTGCCCTAGGAACGCCCGCACCATACAATTGGCATTACAAAGATTACGGGACAATAAAAGTATAGTGCCGCAACAGGAGGGAGTGCCACCGCGGCAAATATCCGCTGCTTGGGAAGAACGAATTTTAGACTATTTTTCCCGCAACCCAACAACGAGTCTCCACAGGGCCGCCCGGCAGTTTGGATTTTGCCATAGAACCATCCACAAGATTCTAAAACGTAACAAACGCAAACCTTATAAATGTCGGAAGGTGCAAGCTTTGTTGTCGAGAGACTTGCCGGTCAGGAACAGTTACTGCCAATGGCTATTAAATAAAACAACCGAAGACCGTCATTTCTTAAATAACGTGATATGGACCGAAGAGAGTACTTTTACTCGAAACGGCATATGGAATCGGCAAAACCTACGGTACTGGAGTTTGGAAAATCCACACGTGTTTCGAGAATCTGAACATCAGTACAGATTTTCTCTCAATGTGTGAGCTGGTATACATAATAATAATATTATCGGCCCTGTCTTTATTGACGGCACCCTTACAGCGGCGAAATTTTTGGATTTATTAAGTGGTCCTGTGGCCGAGTATACTGACGAACTGCCTTTAGCCGTTCATCGCAAGTTGTGGTACCAGCTGGACGGTGCGCCTCCACATTCTGTGGTGCCTTGTAGGGAGCGGCTCACAGAAATGTTTGGGCAGCAATGGATCGGTCGATTTGGACCTGTTCGGTGGCCACCACGATCTCCGGACCTCACTCCCATGGATTTCTTTTTGTGGGGGTACATTAAGGGTGAAGTGTATGCCACAGAGGTAAATACAATTGTTGAACTAAAAAACAGGATTAATTTAGCATTTCACAAATTAAAGTGCTTAGCGACGGACAGTGATTTAATTAGAAAAATAAATAATAATATTCTCCGTCGGTATAATTTGTGCATTAATATGAACGGAGGTCACATCGACAATTTAAAAATGTAGTGTTTTTGTGTGTGCGTACTTTACAACCTTACTTAACATAAAAGGCAACCCGGGCGGCGTAAGCCGCCCGCCCCCCGCGCCACCGCCGCCCGCCCGCCTCTAGATAACACATGCCGCGCTCCGGCGCGCGCGCGACTTTGCCACTTTGTTACCTAGGCATCTAAGGTCAGTGAAATTTATATATAAAGGATGGTTGCGTTTTACTCTGATTTGTAAGCTATTTAGTATGTTTGAAAAAAAAAATCTCTTTTTTGGCGCTTTTTATTTTTGTACCGTATCGAATTAATACTATACACGTATAGTATACGTAGTGTAATTTAATGCCCCTCTGTCATATCAACTCTGTATGTACTGTAGGCGACACCCATACAATAGACGGTATTCCTAAAAAAATCTTTTAATGCTATAGTTTGCTATTTACCTTTTAACTTAATTGAACAGATAAAAGGAATGGTTAACAAGAATGTACATTCATTCAAAGTTTTAAAATATTTTGATATGTGGCGAAATATAGGCATTCTCCTCTGCCTAACCCTTCAGGGAATTCAGGCTTGATGTTATGTTAAGTTTGTATACATTTCCTGCAAAAGTTTCTTTGTATGTGATTGTGTTATTGTCTTTTCCAAGGAGATTAATACTATTACAGCTATCATTCAGTCTTATATAACAAAGGTTTGGATCATATAAATAATAATAAATAACTTACTATTGTTTTTAAACCACACTGCCTGGCCCACGATTGAACTCAGTACTTCTTATCTATTTATTCGTTGACTAAATATCCAATAATCTTTAGACAGTAAGTAAGTGTACAAAAATTTGGATTCCGTAGCATATACCTAAGAGTGAGTTTTTGTAAGATCAATTAATTTTAATACCTACTTTTTCATAAATTTCAGGGGTACCAATGCACACATTTCCAAATATTAATAAGTTTCCTGACCTGTTCAAGAGCTGGGTAATTCTTGTTGGTGGAAAATTGGAGTCTCCCTCCGATTATGAATATTATCAAAAGCAGAGGGTTTGCGATATACATTTCACCGATAAAGACAGAAACCGCTATAACCGGATAAATTCAGCAGCCATTCCATCCCTTCATTTACCAGGTCAGTAATAGTATTTATTTATGTACACGTGCAGCCTATGGGTTAGATGTACCCAAAGTTCACTCAACATGTCACACATTCTACACAACAATGGCATTAGGACGATGTTGGCTTTGGTCAATTCTGTAGTACCTATGGAAGTGAAAGTTTGTGGCTTCCATGCTATCTAATTTGAGTTCAATCTAGTATGTAACTTTCTTTATTTGTTATTGTGAAATAATTATATTTAAAATTACAGGGTCTACTTCAAGTCAAACAGTGTCAGAGCAACCCTTAACACAACATTTCCATCAAGATGCTATATCACTAACAGAAGGTAATAAAAATAAACATATGCCTACCTATAATAGTTAGCTAAGTGGATCCAAACAAATTGACTGAGTATAACTGTGTGTTCTTAATTTATTTTTTGCTAATAATCTTTGCCATACTACGACTTGTGTACTTATAGCGTAATATATACATAAATAATGCCAGAATATTTATTTGTTAATTAGAAGTTGCTAAATAAGCAGCTTAATATTTTTTTGTTCAGTTACATATTTAAAAATTACAGGGCCGTCAGTGAGTGGAGCAGATTCAGAAATACCCTCAAGACTGCATTTACAACCTGTTACTGCGTCACAACCATCAGAAGGTAAATAAAATAATTATTTTGCTCTATTCTGATTAATAATTTCTAAAATGTATTAAATATAAATATTTATTGTCTATTCTTGCTATGTTACGTGATTTTATATAATGTATGGCTTCTAAAATGCCAATGCACTCTCCTGTAAAAACTGTTGCTTCTGGTGGACATTGAAAAAGTAGGGCAATTTTGGAAATATACTGCTATTCCTGTACATTCTGTTTGTGCTAGTTTTGATGCATCAGTGAAGAAAACATTCCAACCTTCCCAGTATCGTTTGACGGCTAACTGGAAGTCTCGTCTTGCGTTTTGGGAATTCTTTGAAATACCTAGTCCCAAAACGGCTTTTGGTTCGAAGTGAATCGTTTCATATGCAGCGGAAAAGACTGGGAGGATTGGATATTTACAAACAGGCGCAGAGAGGTGTTTAAGCTGTTTATCAATAGAGGAACTACTTTATTGTTCCAATAAGGAGAGTTATGGAAGGAGAGGTCGATTTGCTCTAAAATTGGCAGTAAAGGATGGGATGAAAGAGAGAATACTTTAGTCAGGAAGCGATCTGCCAAATACTGTCTTCTTAGGTACAAGGGCGGTTCTGCACATTCTACTTGAAGCGCATTTATCGGGGAGGATCTCATAGCTCCAATAATTATTCTCAGGCATTTGGCCTGGATACTGTCTAATTTCTGCCGCCAAAAATCAAAACGCACCAGTCTTCATCATACTAATTTGGTCTTTGTCCTTTGGGTAGACCTACATTAAGTAATCCGACGTCCAAAAAAAAAACACTACTAAGTGATAAATAACTTTAATTTCGGAAGTTGGTGTCAAAAAACGAAAATGCAGAACCGACAGCGGCGCCGATTCTGTTTTTCACAAACTAAGCTTTTATGTTCAGGCATCTTTTTCTTTCTATTTCATTAAAAAAAGGACAGAAGATAAATATTAGTTTAGTCCTGTCAAATTAGTCAGCGCCTGACGTAAATTGATGTATTTTTAATAGCCAATTTTTTAATCTCGTCTAAAGTTGTCTATGGAGTATCTTAATTTGACAGGACTAAACTGATATCTTCTGTCTTTTGCTTAATGAAATAGAAAGAAAAAGATGCATGAACTAAAATTTATTTTAGTTTGTGAACAACAGAATCGGCGCCACCGACTTCCGAAATTAAAGTAATTTTTCACTGTGTAGTGTTTTTTTTTGGAAGTCGGTTGTTTTTTTTTTTTTTTTTTGTTAAAAAGTTTGTAAAAACATTTTCTCTTCTTTTTTGGAACTTTCGTGACTTTGGAGCGTTATGTCACGTCGTCATTTGACGCGGGAAGAGATGGTGAGGGCTGTGGGTGTGCTCATGCTGGAAGCTTCATCTGGTAGACTGAAAGCCGACCCAAACATAGTTGGAAAAAGGCTAGGCAAATGTAGAATCTTATACAAGTGGACTTTGTTACGTTAATGAATTCTTAAACTTGAAACATAACTGGCTGAGAGCGTACTATAGGGACACCTCTGCCTAACCCTTACAGGAATGATATTGTATCTGATATAGCAACTTAAAATTAATAATAAGAAAACATTTCTTTTTTTTTTTCATTTCTTTTTTTTTAGTATCGTATAACCCAGTAACAGGGTTGTGGAAGTCAGATAGACGGACGCTCCATGTAAAATACTGGTATTCAGCTGCATCCGGAGCCCCAACGTAGTTGGGAAAAGGCTAGGCAGATGATGATGACTAAGAAAACAATAATAACTTTATTATTTTCTACTAGCAGCGCTCCGCGGTTTCACCCGCATAAGTTTCGATCCCGTTGGAATATCGGGATAAAAACTATCCTATGTCCTTTCCCGATACCATGGGGTCTCATTGCGAAGAAAGAAAAAATAGTTCAAAAAAAGCCTCAATAGATGGCGTTATATGTATCGATTTGTTTTTGAAGTTTGTGTATCTGTTTAAATTTGACCATAGAAAAAGTATGTCCTTGTTTTTAAAAATCCCCTTATCACAAAAAAAAGGAATAATGGGCTCCTAGTTCCAAATTCCATGATTTTAACAAATCAATGTTTGCTCACTCATTTAATGTTTATTTCCTCCAATATAGATGGCGTTGTTTTCATTTTCTGAGTTTTACTACACAGCTCAATATCTATATTTCTCACATTACCATTTACCATATCTATTTTGATAGAATTAAATATTTATTAATATAAAGCAAAATATATTTAGATGCGTAGAAAATATATCAAAAATGTGTTAACTTTTGGCATACCTATAGGCCTTGAAGCCATGTCAGAAACATTACATAAAAAAAAGAAATTTTTGTTGTTTTCAAGTTCAACTCAAGGACCATACCATATATTTACTCTAGTTTCAACTTTGAAATCAACGACACGATGACGACGAAGTCTTTTCACATCGTTTTGTTTGAGTTTTCGTACCCTACGTATATGTATAGTGACCTGGACATAAATCGGATATTGACACGGCTTTCTTTCTCGATCGACTTTTGGCACGTAAACGGACTCTGACTCTGCTGTTATTACGATTGACATTGGCTTTCGCACCTCGGACACTGGAAATTAAGTAACATTTACGACGACCCGGCTTGTGTTAAAGGACAAGTTTGGCAGGCAACTTTTAATTGTTTGATCTCTAATAGGACCAATATGCGTCAAACATTGTTTGACGTACTGTCTTTATATTTTTTTACAAACTTTTATGTAGTTAACTTTGACGTATGTATCTATCAAATAACAAATGAAAGAAACAACCAGTCTTCTACGAAACCAACAGGATCGCAACTCCGTCCGTGTCAGTCCGCTCTTTGAATAAGACGTATAGAAGCTCGAGTGCAATCTCGTTAAACTCGCGAGATCTTGCCCTTTTTTCGTCCAAAATCAATCCCGCTAAAAAAAAAAAGCTGAAATCTCGCGATAACGAGATTGCATCCCCAAATATTGCTACCTACCTACTTAGTTAAGTAATAACAGCTTGTAATTAAAGTAAAATGTTTTCTACACACTCGAAACTGACTCTGTTAAAAAAATAACTCTCCCTTCTTATAATCATCTAATTTGCAGCAAATACCTAATCATTTCAAGAGCTGGGTATTTCGATCTTATAAATTTAAGTATAATAATTTGCGTTGACGTTTGACGCCGAACCTAACAAATAACTAAGTCTGCGGAAAACATGTCCGTTTCAACCGCGCGGCCACCTCATAATATTTGATGAAACTTTGCCAGGAATTAGTGCTAATTTGTTACTTTAAACACCTCTTTTCGTGAATTTGTTACAAAAAAAAAAAAAGTCACTATGACAAATAATAGTTGGCCGCTAGAACCGCCACTTACCGTAGTCATCGCCCGTGATTACACAGAAACTGTAATGCAGATAGACGAATGATGCATCAAAAGAAAGGTCTTAATTTGTTCAATTTGTTACAAAAATAAAAAACGTCAAAACGTAAATAAACAAAAAGTTATGCAATTTTTAGTTTTCAGGTTACGAGTAGGTAGGTATATCACCATAAATATCAAATTAATAGAGGCTAATGTGTATGGGCAATTAGTTACTAATTTGTTACAGCGAATAAATAGAAAAAAATACTAGAAAGTAAGTTCAATAATTTGTTAGAGTCGATTTTAGTTGGCCGCTCGGACGGCAATATGCCTAAAATACAAAATGGCGTTTATCTCGTTATTAAAAGTAGGTTTAAGCTTAGTTAAAGGACTAATCGACGGGTAACGTGACCTAGTTTGGATAAATATGGCGAATATAACTGCAGCATTCATATTTTATAAGATATTTACAAAAAAACATTAGTACCTATGAAACCGTATGAGAGTAGGGTGATCATGAATTTTCACAATGAAGTGAGACTGAATGGTGATTATTGGAATGTTCGATATTCATATCTTATTTTTTTAGGGCGAGTGCTTATATAAATACTTACATTTTAAGTTAAGGCATCCTCTGGCATACTTTATAAAAGTAAAAGTCACAAATCGATTAAAAGTACTCTATTCAAAATCAAAACAAAGGCAAAAAAATCAAGTAATAAAGTCAACAAGATAAATATAAAGTCTTTATTGACTAACATAATATTTATAAATTAACTGACACGAATATATGACACAGAATGTAGATATATTTTCTTAGAGGTACCTACTTATTATTTCAATTTTAAAAGAATTGTCGTCGTAACAAAAAAAGGTATTGTTATTTAAAAAATAACATTTATAGTGGCCTATTTTTGTGCCTGGTATAAATTCTATAGTATGTCGTTCGTCGTCGTTTCAGCCGATAGACGTCCACTGCTGGACACAGGCCTCCCCCAATTTTGGGAGGGTTTGCCATAATCGCCACGCTTGGCAGGCGGGTTGGCGATCGCAGTATGGTATGGTGGTGGAATATTAGAGAACGCTGCTGCCCATTCTCCGGTACGATCCTTAGTCGGCTTTTACGACACCCACGGGAAGTAAGGGGTGGTGGTATTCTTTAAGTCCGGCACCACACAGACTTACTACTAGACACACAGACTATAGTATGTACCAACTAATAAATAATAATTATCCTTAATGTTAATAGTAATCGGCAGTTCAGTGAGTAAAACTGAGTCTACAGCTCCGATTAAATCAAATGTTATGATCTCGCCTAACTTAAGTTCACCTTTCAACTGTGTCAAAAATTTTTTTTACAATTTTTTTAAATAACAATACGTTAATTTATAAATATTATGTTAGTTTATAAAGATCATCGTAATCGCGAATAAAAATTCAGCCATCCCATACGTTTAGGTCGAGTAGGTATTGAAGTTTTCTATGGGACAGTTGATACATTTTTCGCGATTAAGATATGGATCCCATGGAGAAAGTTGTTCAGTTTGATGGTCTGTAGCATACCTACCCTTAAATTTGGCTGGTCTTTGAAAACTAACCCTGTATAAGCACTCGCCCTAAAAAAATAAGATATGAATATCGAACATTCCAATAATCACTACCTATTCAGTCAAACTTCATTGTAAAAAATCATGGTCACCCTACTCTCATACGGTTTCATACTACTGTATTTTGTAAATATCTTCTAAAATATGAATGCTGCAGTTATATTCGCCATATTTATCCAAACGAGGTTACGTTACCCGTCGATTAGTACTCTCTAAGCTTAAACCTACTTTTAATAACGAGATAAACGCCATTGTATTTTAGGCATATTGCCGTCCGAGCGGCCAACTAAAATCAACTCTAACAAATTATTGAACCTACTTTCTAGTATTTTTTTCTGTTTATTCGCTGTAACAAATTAGTACCTAACAAATTGTCCATACACATTAGCCTCTATTAATTTGATATTTATGGTGATATACCTACCTACTCGTAACCTGAAAACTAAATATTGCATAACTTTTTGTTTATTTACGTTTTGGCGTTTTTTATTTTTGTAACAAATTGAACAAATTAAGACCTTTCTTTTGATGCATCATTCGTCTATCTGCATTATGTAGTTTCTGTGTAATCACGAGCGATGACTACGGCAAGTGGCGGTTCTAGCGGTCAACTATTCTTTGTCATAGGTAGCGTCTTAGTTTTTTTTGTAACAAATTCACGAAAAGAGGTGTGTAAAGTAACAAATTCGCACTAATTCCTGGCAAAGTTTCATAAAATATTATGAGGTGGCCGCGCGGTTGAAACGGTCATCGGAAAACATGTACCTAGCTGTACCATTACTACGCTCAAGAAATCATGCGCTATCGCAAGGCATGCATGAAAGAACGTGAATTTATTATTGCCGAGTCGAGTGACTGACGACGTAAGCTTCAAGGTCACAGGGCGACTTTAGTTTTGTAGTACAAAAGTACAGTATGGTTTTAACCATCTATTGGTGTTTGTGTAAAATAACTGCTCGCGGCCCAAAGCTAGCGAGTCAACGCTGCTAGCACCATCTAGCGGCGACGTGAGTGAAACAAGCCGGACTCAGCCACTTTAGAAAATAAGCCGAATAGGCCGAAGAAATGACGTAGTTACGGCGGTCACGTTTCTTTGTATGGGATGGGGTATCTGTACGCTAGTATTATATTATCTGTGCCGATACTCAAACTATCTCTATCCAAATTTCAACTAAATCGGTTAATCGGTTAATCGGTAACAGACAACAGACAGACAGACAGACACACTTTCGCATTTATAATATTAGTATGGATACTATGGAAGAAACTTTTTTAATTTATGTGTTAGCAGTACTTGTCATTACATTTTGTTTGTCTTTCCTATTTTCTACCACTAATTGAAATGATTTTGTCTGTTTTAGTATCCGCGCCTGGAACTACAAGACCAACTATTGATATTACACAGACCCCAAACTCATCTGGTGTAAGCTAAATGTTTTTTGTTCATAGTTTGCTATTGATGATCGGAGCATGTAACATCAAAATTCGATTACTGTTTCAGAAAACAAAAACTATTGCTGAGGCATTACCAACTTTGAAATCAAACCCGTTCAAGCCTATTATTGTGGACAAGGTGCAAGATACAACTGAAACAACACAAGAGCTCCCATCATGCAGTACAACAGTAATTATTATTTTTGAAAATGTAACAAGCATTTACATAGAAACTCAGATACAGAGTTACTTTCACACATTATTAATTCGCGTTTATAATATTAAGTACTAGCTTCCGCCCGCAGCTTCGCCCGCGAGGTATGTTGATAAAAACTATCCTATGTCCTTCCCCGGGATGCAATCTATGTCTCTGCCAAATTTTGTCGAAATCCGTTAAGTGGTTTAGGTGTGAAAAGGTAATATACAGACAGACAGAGTTACTTTCGAATTTATAATATTAGTATGGATATGTATCGCCACTTTCGCCACTCTTCCTTACTAAAAAATAACCTAAAACCTAAAAAAATAACTTTTTTTTCAGGTGGAAAATACTGATACTGATATTTGTGATGACAACGACGATGCTGATGATGATTCGGATACACTGGTGGAGTCAAATGTGAGCTAAATAAAATGTGTATTCTTATTAACTCCTTTCGCAGGACTGATAGAAAAATAGGGATTGAATATTTTTATTTATATGAAGCCTTGGCATACTTAGTGTCGCGCCACTGTTTTTTTTTTTTTTTTACTAGAAGAATGGAGACAGTAAATCTCCTTAGAAACAAACAAATTTGTTCTTATGTAAAGTGCACTTATACCGCCGCCCGCGTCCGCCCGCGGCTTCGCCCGCGAGGTATGTCGATAAAAATAAACGAGAAAAAGTGCTACAATGGTGGGGACGCTTTTTCCCAGTGTTCTTTGTAGTTACATGCCTACGAACAGTAGCGACCCTAGGGCGGTGCGAGCGGTGTGACGGCACCGGGCGCCGTCATGGGAGAGGCGCTGAAATCAACCAAAATGCGAGCACCACTGGTTGTCGCATTTCGGTTGATTTCAGCACCTCGACGATCACTTACTATAAAGCCGATCGTCCACAAGCAAGCCAGCAACTGCATATGTATGTATCATAGGAGCATGGTACATAGTTAAGATGAGATTAAGTACATAGTTACGTTAAGATGTTGCACCACCTAAAAAAAATTCTAGGGCCGCCGCTGCCTACGAATTTGAACGGAACCCTCGGTGCGCGAGTCAAGAATTGGACTATGGACTGGTAGTCGAGATTAGCAAACTCTTCAGCTTTATTATTAGTATAGATTACGTAATACAGTTTTAATTTTATTGTTTTAGGTCTGCCGGGTCTGCCTAGCTTTGGACGTCAAAATGTATGATTTAAAGGACATTGAATTGAGAGAAATGTTCCAGAATATTACTGGGATAGCGGTAAGTCATTGTTGCTTTGTTTTACATGACATCACGCCTGTAATCCTGGAAGGGTTAGGCAGATGTGTATCTATCTATATAATAGTACTCCTACATGTTTAAGTCCCATCTAATAGAGGGCCAGGCTATTACCATCACCCGAACACAATTCGACACTCCGGGCTGCTACTGAAAAATTTCTAATTGAAAGTGTTAACTTATTAGGTATAACACTTATGGTGGGGTCGACTTCCTATCTAACCGGAAGCAGTGTCGATCCTGTAGGAATATCGGGATAAAAAGTATTCTATGTCCTAATCCAGGTTATGGTCTATCCATGTGCCGAATTTCATCCAAATCCGTTCAGCCGTTTTAGCGTGAAAGCGTAACACACAAAACGTTTAGATGGTCACACAATCATCTCAAGCTGGAAAAGAGGGACTTTTCTGTAATATACCACCTCCAAGATGTAAACGCAGCCATGAATGAATTTATAAACATAATAAAATCAGCCATCTCAAAACACTCAAAGGAAGTCAAAGTTCCAAGGCGTAAAAGAACCATTAAACCATGGATGACTCCTGGTCTCCTGAGATGCATTCAAAATCGTGACAAAATGCACATGAATTCAACCAAGGACCCTCACAATGAAATTCCTAAAACCACCTACACTCGTTACCGAAATTTCTGTAATGAATTACTTAGAAAGCTACGAACATCTTAGGAAGCGAATGAGCTCGAAAAAGGCAAGAATAACCCTAAAAAGTTGTGGACAACAATTAAAAAAATAACCAACACACAGAAAATACATTCCTCTCCCACTGAACTCCTAAAAATTCACGATAATCCAAAAGCCTCATTAAATGAGGTTTCTCAGTTTTTCTGTAACGTAGGCAAAAATCTGGCGGAAAATATTACATCTCGGAACCCTGCCTCTCCAGCAATCTCCTACAATCCTTCCACCTCCTTACGTTTGACGCATACCCCCCCAGTCAACTCACTTGCTCTACTGGATGTGGACGAGGCTGAAGTAGAATCACTTATTCTTCAACTACGTAGTGACTGCGCCGTCGGGTGGGATGGGATATTATCTCTCTTATTGAAAAGCTGCCGTCACATCCTGGTCCCCGTCATTACATATCTCTGCAATCGGTGTTTAGACACAGGTACCTTTCCGGATGCTCTCAAGAGGGCAGTGGTACATCCCATTTACAAGAGCGGGGACAGGAACTGTGTCAACAATTACAGACCGATAGCAGTTTTGCCTGCTCTCTCGAAAATCCTTGAAAGGATTCTCAATAATGGTCTTAAGAGCTTTCTTAAAAAACATCAAAAAACGGGGGTGTCGACTGAGGATGCGATTCTTGACTTCACACAACAAGTTGCAATGGATCTTGACAATAAAACCAAGTGCTTGGGCATCTTTTTAGACCTTTCCAAGGCATTTGACACAGTTTCTGTTCCCAAACTTATCCTTAAGTTAGAGTCAATAGGCGTACGTGGTAAACCTCTCCAAATTTTCACTGACTACTTAAATAATCGCTCTCAATGTGTTAAAATTGACAAGTACATTAGCAATGAGACAACTGTCACTTACGGCGTTCCACAAGGGAGCATCTTGGGCCCCACGCTGTTTCAGATTTACGTCAATGAACTTTGTAAGATGCAACTGCCAAACTCCAGGATCTATGCCTATATGGATGACACGGCGGTTCTAGTTAGTGGGCCCACATGGGATGTTGTTAAAACAAAAGCAGTGGCAGCTTTGTCTGTAGTAATGCAATGGCTTAACTTAAATTTACTCACCCTCAACTTGCATAAAACTAACTACATTACATTTGCAATCCGTCGTAACAGTACACCTCCTCAAGACTTCTCTGTAACAGCTCACTCTTGCCTGAACTCAGCCGGACCCTGTGCCTGTCCCACACTCATCAGAACCAATAGTGTGAAATATTTGGGTGTACTAATAGATGATGGGCTAAAATGGGACAAGCAGATTGATGCCCTCACCACCAGAACTCTACGACTCATACACATCTTCAAGTCGCTCAGGGAGTCAGCTGATGCGGATACGCTTAAGATGGTCTACTACGCTCTGTGTCAATCGGTTCTTGGGTATTGTATTACTGCTTGGGGTGGTGCATGGAAATCTAACTTTCTTAGAGTAGAGAGAGCGCAAAGAGCAATTCTCAAGGTAATGTCGAGTAAGCCCTACAGATACCCTACTACGGATATCTACTCCGACTGTATGGTTGTAACAGTGCGGCAACTCTTTGTGCTACGATCGGTCCTAAGAAAACATGCCTGCCTACAACCCTATGACTGCAATAAACGAACACTTCGTCTCCCACGCATTCAGCACAAAACCAGTTTTGCTAAACACCAATACTACATCCTAAGCACTCACTTATATCAAAAAAATCACCAAGTGCTGTGTATCTTAGACCTAAATACACAAATGGTTAAAAAAAAAGTAACAGAGTGGCTTCTACAGAAGGACTATACTTTTACAGAGTCCTTACTTTCCTTCATCACCTAATGTCCATTTATACCTTACACGCAATACGCTCACACTTACATAACAAACAATACATTTGCTCAACAAACATAACCCTCACTACACATCATATACTCTTATACACTCACACACATACGACACACTCATGCAAACACAACCCACACTTCCTTAACACATAACAACTGCACATCGCTTATCAACTTTATCATTTTAAAATCATTTTATTTAATTAAGCTAGCTTTTATTATTGTTTGAATTTATGTATCTCGGAACCTTTATATATTTTGGGGTCCCGGTCCTTTGGAAGGCGTACTAGGGGCCGAAGCCAACTCGCAGAGGCCCCTTAGGAAATTTTAATGAAATGCGGCACCAACCGACGATTATCCCTGTATGCGCTATGCAAGTGCACCCAAGGATAAACCCCCGGTTGGTGTAGGACTATTGCAGGATAAGGAAATATAAAAAGTTGGACTATGGGTTTGGGTGGCTAAAGTGGACTGGTTACCAAGAACTATGGAATAACTATGACCCCTGCCTGATCAATGTTTTATATATACACGGATAAAATGGCAGGGGGTGACTTGCACACTCAATAATGGGCCCCCGGAAACGGTCGCTAGCACATAGTGACGCAACAAGGGGGCAACATGTCCTGAGGTGCTTATGAGGAGTGGAGAGTTATTATTGTTATTATTAGTTTTATTAGTTTTCTTTTTTTTTCTGTTTCCGTGAAATATAGATTCAATTGTAAAGGATGGATCGACACACATCTATTTTTGTCATTAACTTGTTAAATAACTATGTTTAAGACCCTCGTGGCTGATCACTGTCTCTTAAGATACAGGTTTACCTAGTTTAAGAGGCAGGGTTATAATAATTGAGTACAGATTTTAACATAGAACCAGATGTATACAATGTACAGTATCTTATAATATATCAACTAGGTTCCCATCTGTATTTTATGGCAAATTTTTTTTTTATTATTATTTATTTATTTATTATGGAGCTAATGCCTATCTGACCTCCACAACACAGTTACAGGTTAACAGGATATTGAGCATTATCTTTCTCCCCCATACCAGGTTACCGAAAATAACCATCCTATACTTGAGCGCCTGTGTTGGGAGTGCGCTGGAAGACTGAAAGCGGCTGCGGCGTTCAGAAACCAAGCGCTGCTCAGCGATGCTTTGCTGCAGGGATTAGCAAGTACTGGCGAAAAAGTGAGTAACAGTGGTAGTAAAGCTCTTTGTGAAGAAGCCTCTGGTGGACTAAGGGGGGGCGGCAGGGGCGGCCCACCCCGGGCCCCCGTTCCAGTGGGGGCCCAAATCTTAAGAAGTACTTTTTAATCAATTCCAAACAATGTTAAAATATGTTCAGTAAGCAGTAGTTTGAGTTGGAGGTCCCGTACCTATGCAAAACGTACGTCGGGTCCTAAAATTTTTCGAGCTCGCTTCGGCCGCTCTTTTATTCCTAAAACATTTTGCATGAATAAATCGACAAAGCAACTCCCTATTTCCGTATCATTATTTATATCGAATCAAAATTTATAGGGTACTTCCCGTTGACCTAGAATCATGAAATTTGGCAAGAAGCAATGTCATGTAGCACCAGTAATGGAAAAAAATCCGAAAACCGTAAATTTGTAGTTACATACCCACAAATTTGTACGGAACCCTCGGTGCGCGAGTCCGACTAGCGCATGACTGATTTTTTTTTTACCGACGAAAAATTTAAACGCGGCGCGATTCAGAATCATGTAGTAAATTCATGGTTACAGTTTGCGCACTGGTTAAAAATTTATCCTGTATAGAAAAGTGAGTACTAGTCTTATTTATTGGGTCCATCTCATCTTTCAAATTCACTCACAAACACATAAATCACTGACACATAACTTTTGCATAGAGATTTGATACAAATAACCTACAAACAACACTGATCACGTAACACATTGCATCATTGGCCATTTTGTAATTTCTTACATCATAATTTATTTGGTTAGTGCATGTTGCGTGCGCGCACGTCAAATATGACCACAGATTATAAATATGTAGCAAGCTAAATATGACGTTCCGAAATGTTGCCACTACATAAAATGTAAAAAGTTTATTGAGGATGATATTCTCATAGCATGTAAGTATGTATATCTATTGTTTACTTTTATTTTCCTGTTTTTATCACTTTGAGTTTCAATTAAACTATTAATTTTCATTGTGAATGCTGTACCTGTATAGCGTTCTAATATTTGTTTGCTGCACCGGACGACGTCAATACGTCGGCGCCGGCTGTCGCTGAAAACCAGCGCTGGGGCTCTGTCTTGCATAGGGTCGCAGCATAATGCTGAGCGATAGCCGTTTTGCGTGGATGTGACGCATGTTTCCCCCAACCCTTTCTTATTTTTTTTGTTTATGTTCTTCATTGCGTCATGTTTACCGCAAATAAACGTATTTTCTTTCTTTCTTTCTTATGAAACTTTTTTTTTAATAGGTTTTTTTTCACATTTCAGATACGAAAAAATGACATTACTTTAATAAAAGAAAACAAAGATTACCTCAAATCAGTCGAAAGCTCGAGCGCCGTGGAAGTATTTCATATCGTGAATATTGATCCCGAAAACGACAGCAAACCCCCCCATATATCAGAAAACAATGACGCGGAAATAGTACAAAAAAGGGTTCGAAATGATTTGATAATACTAAAAAAAGATAGTATCATCAAAGAAGATAATGATCAAATGGACGTTGAAGCGCCTATCGCAACTGATATGGAATATGGTCAATTTGATCATATATTTCGTAACACTGGGGAAGAAAGTAGCAAACAAGCAAGCATTACTAATAATTTACATTTTAGAGAAGATAAAATTAACTCAACGATTAGCAGTCCCTTGCCAAGCTGTTCCCATGTTGAGCCTAAGTACCCGATTCTCGACTACCTTCTAAAAACACCGAGTGATTTAAAAGATAAAATAATAAAACCTATAATAAAAATAACAAAAAGAGATTCGATTTCGAAAATTGTGTCCAAAAATTCGATAGAAGTAATAAGCGTGTTAAAAGGTGATGCTAAATCAAAAAATATTTATGTGAAAATAGGCGGTATCAGTAAAAAGACTTCGAAACTAAAACTTGTGAACAAGACTCAAGTAAAGGCAAATACTCGTAGAGATGAGGAAAGTCTGACTTTGGAAAAGTTTAAGTTTTAAACTGGCAAGTTTTTTCAGTAGAAGAGATCTTTGTGAAGGAGTTTGTCTGTGGAATTGCCAAACTTCAATGGCAATGGGCAGGGCACATTGCTCGCAGATCTGATAGCCGTTAAGGCTGAAAGGTTCTGGAGTGGTGACCGCGTACCGTAAGACGTACCATTGGCAGTCCTGCCACAAGGTGGACCCATGACCTTGTGAAAGCCGCAGGATTCCGCTGGATGCGGAAAGCACAGAACCGGGCGAAGTGGCGGTGCTTAGAGGAGGACTTTCAAAGATCTATCAAAGGCAGCCGGGACCAACGGCGTAACGTCCTTTCCAATGCACGGAGGGGTCTCTGTATGCAACGCATGGTCACCTATCCACAGAGCGATCGCGGCAAGAGTAGCTTAACCTGCGAACGACCCGTGTGGCTGTTATAACGTAGCCACGAGCCTCTCAATGATAAAGTCATGTAACTTAATTAATTGGTTACTTACTGATCAGTATAACCACTTCACTCTACGCCTCCAAAGTGAGACGCGCCCCTCTTGTTCGGAACCTATGACGGACAAACAAGACAAGGATATCAATAGAAGAGATATACGAGAGTATAGAGGACAGAGTGAGACAACAAGAGTTTGTCAGTACACTGTCAGTGGCACAAGAGTATAGTTTTTCTACATCTACGAGAACTGCTAGAAATGGATGTTGTGAAGTTTTAAGGCAGCTGATGGATGATGGATGGCAGATGGAAGAAACAGGTAATTTGAATTAGTTTATAGGCAGATGGACGTAATAAATATGCCGCTTAAAATGAGTCACTGTAATTATAGTCAGTTCCAAAAGTATCATGAAAATGTAAACAAATAGATTAGAAAAAGTACCCGTGGATGCCAAGTTGTAGTGCCTCGATCAAAGTGAGTGCTTTGATTTTTCTATCTGAATCCGAAATTCATTTTTTAACATATATTTGCGTCGGTGCTTTTTCAATTACAATCGAACAATAATTATTGGAAAAAATAATGAGAAATAAAGCTGAAGTCTTTTTTAAACAGCTAAACGTGTTACTTTTAGTGAGTGATTGCGTGAGAATGTAACCTGAGCAGTGTTTGTTAAGGTCTGATGAAATACCTGGGTCTCGTCCTCGACAGCCGGTGGAACTTCGTCGAGCACTTCCGACGTTTGGCCCCTAAACTGGAACGGGCCGGGCCAACCTGAGGGGGCCAAACGCCTCCTGCCGGAGGCTATACGCGGGGGTCGTGCGGTCCATGGCCCTATATAGGGCCCCGGTGTGGGCGCGTTCACCGCGGCGGCGAGCCGCCCACTACCTGTACGCGCCCCAGAAGGTGGTAGCCGTTAGGCTAATCCGGGGCTACCGCACGATCCCGGGCGAGGCGGCAAGCATCCTTGCCGGACTGCCGCCATGGGATCTGGAGGCGATAGTCCTCGCGCGCCTGTATGAGTGGCGCGCGGAGGCACTACGCCGGGAGGAGGATCCGCTTCCGCGGCAAATCACTGCGGAGCGGACGGATCTCCGGCGCGATCTCATGGCGGCA
The DNA here is from genome assembly GCA_916614155.1 of Mesoligia furuncula. Lineage (NCBI taxonomy): Eukaryota > Metazoa > Arthropoda > Insecta > Lepidoptera > Noctuidae > Mesoligia > Mesoligia furuncula. The sequence goes on along the minus strand of OU744817.1, from coordinate 8,737,477 downwards.
TGGAAAGAGCGACTGTCGCAACCCAGCGCAGGGCACGCCGCGTTTGCGGCGATAAGACCCCTCTTTGAGGAGTGGCTAGAGAGGCGCCACGGCGCCCTCACCTACCGCCTGACGCAGGTCCTCACCGGACACGGAAGTTTCGGGAGGTTCCTGCACATCATCAGGCGGGAGGAAACGCCCGGGTGTCACCATTGCCAGGATCGCCCAGAGGACACGGTGGAGCACACGGTGGAGGTCTGCCCCGCTTGGGCGGAGCACCGCCGTGTCCTCGTAGAGGCGATCGGCAGCGGCGGCGATCTCTCGCGTCCGGCCCTGGTGCAAGCCATGGTCCGGGGCGAGAGGGAGTGGGAGGCAGTCACCTCCTTCTGCGAAGCAGTCATGCTAGCGAAGGAGGTGGCGGGACGGCTCAGGGAGAGAGCCTCCCGTCCCAGCCGCCGCGGGAGACACTCCGGGCGTCGGGAGCCGCGTGACGACTCCCGGCCACCGTAGGTGCGGGCCTGCGGGCTGAGAGTAATGGGTAGCTCACCGTCCGATCAGGACCAGGCCCGTGCCGGACGGCGCGTACGTGTTCCACGCGCGCCTCAAATAGATGTCAGCGTCGAGGAGGGGCCCCTTAGAGCCGAAGCCTGCCGGGTCAGCGGGATTGTCTGAAAGGGTTACCGCTGGCCCGGAACATAAAGGGCTAAGGAAGGAACACGGGTGGGTTTTAGTCAGTAAGAGTCTGACATTCCCTTCCGCTCCACCCAGAGCGGGAGGAGTCATTTGATGATTTCCCATCCACAAAAAAAAAAAAAAGGTCAGAGCAGTGGTAAAGGCTACTCAAACTCAAACTCAACTCAAACTCAAAGCATTTATTTCAATTAAACCTTTAACAGGCACTTTTGAATTGTCAGGAAGTCGGTCAGTCATAAAATATGAAGCTAGTTGCCCATTCCAAAGCGTAGGTACCTATGGAGAAGAACGGGCAAGAAACTCCATGGACACTCTTTTTAAATTTCATTTTACAAAAACATTTGTTACATCATTTCTTTTGAATTTATGATTATACAACATGTCCCAAAATTCAACGATAAGCCAGCACCGGAGGATAGACCTGCCCATGACTACTCGGGGAAAAAAAGAAAAAAAATATATATCTCTTTTTTTTTGAAGTTATAAAAAAAAAGAAGAAATTCTTAAAAAAGTGAGACCTTTTATGATATTTTTCACTACCATGACCACACTTTTTTAAATATTTCTGTTATTTTTTTTTATAGGCAACCTGAATAGCACTGCTATCTACCACAATTCTTAAAAAATCCAGAATACCTCTAGTTTTTTCACGTAAATTAATGAAACTTAATTTATTCCCTAAATTTTTTGAAGATTTTTACTTTTAATCAACTTTAACTCATCGTGGTGTAAAAAAAAAGTATGAACACTACTATGGCAAGTTTTTTTATAAATTGACGCAACTAATCAAGATTCCAAAATGGTATAATACTCTAGGAAAATCAACCACAAAAAAATTATATCCATACTAGTTCAAAACAAGAACCAAATTCCTTAAATTATAGTTGACAGTAATCACTTTCACTGCGTGCCCAAAATGGGTTCTTGTTACAATTTCTAGGAATTTGAGTGGGGCATACATACCTTAGAAGTTAGAGAGAGATAGATAGATAGAGATATTTACGTTAAAAAGAGACAACAACAGGGCAGGTAGTGGGTTCTTGTTACAATTTCTAGGAATTTGAATGGGGCATACATACCTTAGAAGTTAGAGAGAGATAGATAGACAGAGATATTTACGTTAAAAAGAGACAACAACAGGGCAGGTAGAGAAGCTGTTATTATTCTCAGAGCAAGTCAGTTCAGTACGCTCTGCTCCTTTGTTTACTGCGCACCGTTCCGTATTCAACTGACGTGGCTCTCGTACGTACTAACGACTTTTGGCTTGGCTTTTTGGACTGGAATCGATCTGCAAACTGAACTGACCTGGCATTATCTTGGACTACGATTGTGTGTTTTGTGACTACGATTGTGAGTTTTGTGATTTGGAGTTCTGGCGCATTTTGGACTGTTTAACGATCAACATGCCGCAACCATACACACCACAGGAATACGCAAATATGCACCTCATCTATGGAGAAACCCGATGCAATGCTAACGCTGCTAGCAGACTGTATCGAGAAAGGTACCCAAATGCTCAAAGATATCCTGATTATCGAGTGTTTATTAATGTGCATCAAGCGTTTTCGGAGGGTCGTATGCCATCCAGTAGGAGAAACGCTGGAAGACCTAGTTCGGATCGTGATGAAGAAGTTCTCAATGAGATAGAAAATGATTCGACTACTTCGGTACGCGCCATAGAAGAAGCTACAGGAATCCCGAAAAGTTCTGCACATCGAATTTTACAACGTCACAAGCTTCACCCATATCATTACAGGCGTGTGCAGACGTTGTTACCGCGGGACTATCCATTAAGAGTCACATTTTGCCGTGTGATGCTGCAAAGGCACAGGGAAGATCCCCAATTCCTGGACAAAATTCTATGGTCGGATGAAACAACATGCAAGAAAGATGGATATTTAAATCTACACAACCTACATAGTTGGAGCAATGAAAATCCGCACTTGATGAGACAAGACAGATCCCAATATCAATTCAAGGTTAACTTATGGACCGGCATATTAAATGGAAAAGTAATTGGGCCCTTTGAGTTACAAGGAAACTTAGATGGCAATAGTTATTTAAACTTTTTACAAAATGACTTGCAAGAATTGCTAGACGACGTGCCCTTAAATGATCTCCAAAACATGTGGCTCCAAAATGATGGTTGCCCAGCACACTATGCCCGCCCTGTGCGAGAATATTTAAATCAAGAGTATCCAGGGCGTTGGATCGGGCGACTTGGTCCTATCTTATGGCCACCTCGTTCACCCGATTTGAACCCCCTGGACTTCTTCTATTGGGGTTGTCTTAAAGACAGGGTCTACTCAAAACCCATTGCGTCATTGGACGAGCTTCGTCGAAATATCAGTCAGGCTGCGGATCATATTAATCGCAGAAGATATGCAAGACAAATAAAACGGTCATTTTTAAGGCGATGTCGTGCATGTATTATTGCTGGTGGCAAACAATTTGAACATTGGTTATAATGTTAATAAATTACATGAGAAATTGTTTGACCATTTATTTAAATATTAAACATTTTCCAAGAACTAATACTTTTTATTACCAGACCGTCATTTGGCCCCTGTTTAGAAATAATAGGAACATTTTTTTTTTTAACTTGTTTGCCTAGAGTATTATACCATTTTGGAATCTTGATTAGTTGCGTCAATTTATAAAAAAACTTGCCATAGTAGTGTTCATACTTTTTTTTTACACCACGATGAGTTAAAGTTGATTAAAAGTAAAAATCTTCAAAAAATTTAGGGAATAAATTAAGTTTCATTAATTTACGTGAAAAAACTAGAGGTATTCTGGATTTTTTAAGAATTGTGGTAGATAGCAGTGCTATTCAGGTTGCCTATAAAAAAAAATAACAGAAATATTTAAAAAAGTGTGGTCATGGTAGTGAAAAATATCATAAAAGGTCTCACTTTTTTAAGAATTTCTTCTTTTTTTTTATAACTTCAAAAAAAAAGAGATATATATTTTTTTTCTTTTTTTCCCCGAGTAGTCATGGGCAGGTCTATCCTCCGGTGCTGGCTTATCGTTGAATTTTGGGACATGTTGTATAATGTGAGAACGATGTAAAAAATAAAAAAGATGTCCGCGTTAAGAGCGTCCAGAATACAACAAATAGTAACAAAACAACAATCCAAAATTAAAACAATTAAAATAAGCCCAGGCGGCTAAGTGATGACCAGTCCCAACTGACGGCGCCCGTTCACGAACATGACGTATATATCAGCACCATTCAGCTCAACCACTTTGAAGGGAGCTAAATTATCCAACATACACGCCACTGCCAGCGAGACATTTGAGTGAGCATGACACACTATCAGCCGCCAGGGAATATTCAAGTCAATGAAAGATATATTATTACCCAGTAAATGGTAGCTATAGATTACATAGAACTCACATCTGTGCTATGCAATTATACAATACAAAGGAAATTGAGTTTATACAATGCAAGGATAGTCTTACAATCTTCAGCAGCTCGCAACAGTATTTTCAAGTGTTAGTCAATTAGTTGTGGAGCAGGACTAGCATTGAGCCAGGCATTTTTGTCAGCGATGTAATCCCCTAACTTATAATATGCCTGACTGCATAGTGTGCGTTTTATACAAGATTTAAATTTTGTCTCATTCAGTTGAAGAATGTGGGGAGGTATTTTATTATAACATTTTAGACAGTACCCCATAAAAGATGAATCTACTTTAGCCAGTCTGAAACCTGGTTGAACTAATAGGTCCCTATTTCTAGTACTATAATTATGTCTTTCACCTCTTTTACTAAAAAGATGTAAATTTTTCCTTACATACATGATGTTTTCATAAATATATTGACAAGGCACCGTCATGATGTTAATTTCCTTAAACAGTTCCCTTAGAGAATCGCGCCTGCGGAGATTATATATGGCTCTGATGGCTCTTTTCTGCAGAATAAAAATAGAATCGTTGTCTGCAGCCCGTCCCCAAAGTAAAATACCGTAAGACATGATACTATGAAAGTAACTAAAATAGACTAGTCTCGCGGTATCTACATCAGTAAATTGACGGATTTTTCTGACAGCATAAGCTGCTGAACTTAGCCGTCCTGCAAGAGATTTTAAATGAGGACCCAATTGTAGCCTTGAGTCGAGCGTGATCCCTAGGAAAACAGTTTCATCGACGAATTCTAGTTTCTCTTGATTCAATACTATCTCACAATCACTACCCTTGACATTTGGTAAAGAAAATCTTATGCACTTAGTTTTTTTTCCATTTAATACTAGATTATTAGCAGTGAACCAATTTTGGACCTGCAGTAGGGCGTTATTTACGTCGTCAAAATTTGTAGCACGTCTATTTACCTTAAAAATTAAGGAAGTGTCATCAGCAAATAACACCATTTGTGGTTGATTTTTTAATAAATTTGATCGTAAGCTCGAACCCAAACGAGCGCTTTACTTTGTGTAAATTATTTCATCACCACTGCTCTCAAAACGGTAAAGGAAAACACCGTGAGGAAACAGGCATGTCCTAGAACCAAAAATTATAAATTGTGAATCTACCAACCCGCACTGGGCTCGCGTGGTGGATTACGGCTCATTCCCCTTCAGTAAAGACGTTATGGGCTGATTATGGTGAGGGTTTGTTAACACTTTCGACAGATACTTTTGGAACAGACCATATGTTGCAGGATTTTGAATGGAGGCATACTTGGTCCAATTTGATTGAACTTTAATTGACTCTGTTTGAGCGTCGTTTGTCATCTATACTAAAAATAAAGTCGAGTAATTTGTTTGTTTATCGCGCTAATCTCAGCTTTATTATATTAGTGCAAAAGGGTTAATTAAGTTGTAGGAGTCGCGACCTAAGTGGTATAGACCTATGTTGCTAAATTAAACACTTCATACACTTTAAAGGTTTTTAGCTAAAACGGTTGCTATACTATTCTACGCTAAATGCTTATGAATGAATTGCTAATAAGTACGAATGCACCCGGTTTGCTGTCCGACTATGCACTGAAGCCGCGCTGCGCTTGGCGCGGCGTAATTGATTAGCTAGATCAGCAAAACGTGTTCGATCGTAATTATTACATCGAACATAAGTTTTTAAAGAAATATTTTACTGCGTGGCTTGATTTACTTAAGAAATGGCATAAATAATGTCAAGTGAGTGTGTGAATGGAAACGACAAAAACGATTTTTAGAAATTCCGCCCCTGGGATTTAGAAGGAGGTGGGGTGAAATAGTTTTTATTAAAGGAATTAAGAATGTAATTTTATAAATAAAACAATGTGTTATTATTTCTAGCGAACATCAGTTGATGGCGGCAGTGGAACATACAGCGACGTAATGTTGTGCGCCAAAATTAATTTCTGGTACATGGTGACATTAGTTACCACTAGCGCCATCTAGTATCGAGTAGCGGAACTAGTAGTCAAGATCCTTCTAGAAATTTCTATGCGAGAACTTTCTATAACTTTCTCGAACTACCGACATCTGCTCAGTCGGGGCCGGTATGTACTCGAACATTCTAGATGTTTCTACAGTGGAAGGTTCTAGAACTATCTGCGGCACTATATAAGGCCGGGATGCGCCACGACGTAGTCAGTGTGTGTGAGCGCTCACACACACACACACACACGACTGCTCCTTAGCCCGGACCGTGCCTGGCTAGCTCTGGAAGCGGGACGGGCGGGAGCAATTCACCTAATTCTGTAGGAGCGTCGAGTCGGCATCTCTGTCGCTGGTCGTCCCCCGCCGGGCCTCCCCCAGGTAACTGGGGGTCTCACCTGGCGGGGACAGACCGCCAAGGTGTCGTGAAGAAAGCGGCGCTGTGAGACAGCGTCGCGGCGCGCCTAAAAAAAAAACATTATGCAATCACTCACATGGGCGCGCGTAAATACGTGTGCCCAACAATTGCCGCAGGCCCTTGTAGCCGACAAAGTGAGGGGCCTGTATTTGCAGGCCACCGTATGGCTTCCGCGGCCGGGGGACGAAGCCCCGGAACCGCTCGCCACGCCCCCTGATGGGGGCGTCGCGATTTCCCGAACCTGACGTAGTCAGATTGGATAAAGCGATACAAGCGAATACATCGAAGCGATCTACAAGTCCGACTTAGAGCGATCAGTAGTCCAATTGTGTTTTATAATTAGTGTGTTTGAGTTGTTATAGTGTTGTTGATTAAAATGCATTTTTTTGGTTATTAAAACGGCAGTTTTTATTGTCACGAACCCGAAGCTCGTATTAAAACGTAGAGGTTGTGGGCTTGTGACCACACGGTAGACGTGGCATTATATTGTAGTCTTTGCGACTGGAGCTGAGTATACGCCATTCAGTGTCACCGACCGACTGGAGCCGAGGATACCCGACCCGACCGTGACGATGAAAAATCATCTTTTTTTGTTTTATTATATTTCGATAGCCGGCACTAGCAAACTACAGAATTGTGTGAACAAGAGAGAGGCCTTAGTGTTTGGCCAGACTGGCAGCGGGGGTGCAGGGCTGGCGCGGCGCGGCGATCTCAAAAATATGAACTTCATTTGTGTGTCCATAGTGGCACGCGGGCGCGGCATGCGGCGCGGGCTGCTCCGCGCGGTAACTCACGCCTTAGCTCGTTCATACAAGTGGCCGCAGTGGGTGCGCGAGCGGTCCGCGCGGGGACCAGGGTTATCAAAATAGTTCGAGATTTTTTATAATAAAAATGTCTTCTTCATCCATATTATACACACTGGACACGACAACACGCAGAACGCACCCGTGCTCCACTGCGGACAGGCAAACCGCGCGCGTTCCCGCTACCGCGCCGCGCTACTAGTCTGGCCTAGCACTAAGTCCTGCAGTGGGACAATACAGGCTAGTTAACGCTGGCTAATTAATATGTACCTGTGTGCTATTTAATCAATCAATAAATGTGTTTATAAAAGAAAGAAAAGTTGTTAATGCTGCACACAAAACGCACATTGCAAATAAAAAAAGACAAGTGAGTCTTTGGAGCGCTTATTGGAAGTGCTAGGACCTATTAAAGCATATTTCTATTTACTAAAATAACTTCAAAACGGTGCATTATTGTGGATTCTTTTATTGCGTAACAAGTTATACTTATAACTAATTAGCCAGATGTCCTGTACAAAAATGGTAATCATCCGTTTAGTCAATTCCAAGATACAGCAATCGTGCAAACGTTACCGCAGCAGGATTTTAAATATCTTCGCCACCGTAACAAATACAAATTAAGTTGTACCATTTATTTCAAATTGATATCTAATTATTTAGATAAAATTTATTTCAACATACCCGTTATTAAACAAAATATCTGGCTGGGGCATTGACATATAAAAAGACCTCAATGGGCTGGGGTAACGTTACTCCAGCCGGAACTGTTTTTATCAAATAATTAAAAAACTATCACCTTACCAAATTCAAAATTGTGCTTACCATTTACAGAAGCTGTATATCTAATTATCTATTGCACCTAAATGACGATTTTCGACATTATCTGGCTGGGGTAACGCACACAGAAAAATTGTTTATGCTGGCTGCACACACAAAATGCACATTGCAAATAATAAAAAAAAAGAAAATATACACATACAACGTAGTCAAAAGCCTCGTACTCAAGCTTTTAAAAAATGTTGCCAATTTTGTCTATTGCTTGCTGTCAGCAGAGCCCATTGCCATTTTTTGGCAGAGCCAGGGAGGGACCAAAGACAACACCATTGAGATAATATCTCAATATCATATTATGTCAATAATGTCAATGTTATCACATTGTTACCCCATATGTCAAACAATAATAATGCGGTCCCCATGTGAACATGTCACAACAACAAGATTTTTTGCCGGTGTGGGTACCTACATACTCATGCGCTTTGTGTTGTAATTTTTGTGTTATTTACGTTGAGTTGAGCTTTGGTGCCCCCTTATATCAAGAAACACCAATATTTCAGCATTGACTGTGGTTTTGTGAGTGTATGTGACATACACAAGTAGATAGGCCCTTCGTAAGGAGTTTGGACCATTTCTCTTAGTGTAGTGTTGTTTTACATTTCATACAATGCCGAGATGCGTTTGCTGTGTTCCTGGGTGCTCAATTGTAGCAGCAGATGGTGAGTATTATACCTTCAAACGTCATGTAATGAGACGATGATTTGACTGGATTTATTATACATAGATGTAATACTGACGATTGGGAAGAATAATGTTTTCCCCAGTGTCCCTAAAAACCTACGAGAATTTGTCTGTCTGTCCATCTGTCTGTCAAAGGGCTGAATCTTTCAAACCGTCTATACCGTATATAGTTATACCTTCGGGCCAGTTTCTTATATTATATGCTTTTTACTGCGGCTTCGCTCCCTTGACTTATCCGGCAGAAACTGTGCACTTTTCTAGGATATAAAGTAGCCTTTGACACTCGTCGATAGTGTTGCTTTCTATCAGTTTAAAAAAATTACCGAAATCAACTCTGTACTACCAGAGATTACCATTTACAAACAAACGTATTTTATTAGTTAAGATTCTGACTAAGGTAAATCCAAAAAGGTTATTTTTATATTTCCAGGTGTACCTCTGCATTACTTTCCAAATCCTGAAACATTTGCAGAAAAATTTCAAGTTTGGGTGAAGAATATTGGGGGTGATATTGTGAGTCTGGACAATGCCACTATCCTCAAAACTCGAAGAATTTGTCGTCGGCACTTTGAGACACAGTTTCTTTATCCAAGAAACAGACTTAGCAAATTGGCTGTTCCCACCTTGCTTTTACCTTCGACAGACATCGCAGGTAGGTACTTACAAATATTGTTTACTAGCTGCGCCCCGCGGTTTCACCCGCATAAGTTTCGATCCCATGGGAATATCGGGATAAAAAGTAGCTACCTCCATACCAAATTTTATCAAAATTGGTCAAGCCGTTTGAATGTGAAGAAGTAACAAACATATAAACACACCCCCACACCCACCGTCACACACACACCGTCACACTCACAAACTGTCGTCTTTATAATATTAGTGTGATTTGATTACTTACAATAACTTTGAATTTAAATAATATACAAAATCGCATCAAAAATCTGATTTGCCCTGACCTAATTTAGCTGTTGTAATTACACGCATAATAAAGCAGCAGCAACTATGGAGGGGCTTGTGGCTAAATAATAACAGCCGCACTGGTAGATCGATCAGGTTAAGCCACGCTTGCCGCGGTTGGTCTGTGGATGGGTGACCATCATTACATACCGTGACAGCTCCGTGCCTCGGAAAGCACGTGAAGCCGTTGGTCCTGGCTGTCATTCGTGGATCTTTGACAGTCGTTATGGGTAGTCAGCAGCCCAAAAGTCTGACAACCAGTCTTACGAAGGGGTATCGTATTACCCAGTAACTGGGTTGTGAAGGTCGGATAGGCAGTCGCTTCATGTAAAATATTGGTATTCAGCTGCATCCGGTTAGGCTGGAAGCCGACCCCAACATAGTTGGGAAAAGGCTAGGCAGATGATGATTTAGAAGAATGTGTGAACTTAGGAGATGATTCTGTTAATGAACATTTAACAACATTGAAAAAATGACTTATGGTTATGTAGTATTTCAGTATTTTGCAATAGAATTGAATAGATTTAAGTATTGAATTGCAAAGAATGTACTATACTGAAAGCAGTTGTTACAGTTGTGAGGAATACATGTACATTCCATCTAATTTAGTAAGTATGCAAATTTTGTACATTTAAACAATTTACAAAACTGAACCTTTGTTCCCATTAGATTAGTACTACCGAAATGTATCACCGGTGGATATACTAGGTATGCAAAGACATTAAATTATTTACAATAGACGGGACATAGCGAGCAAAACCGTGATCCGATACTTGTTACCTAGGGGTAGCAAGTCTCTCAGTCTAGTATGGTACGCCAGCGCGTCAAGTCGCATTCGTGTCCACGAGTGTCCACCAAAAGAAAAATATTTTCTAAGGAATTATGCCAAGTTACGCATTACGATTTTGCAAATATCGTCATGGTAAAACGACTGGACCTAACTTCGGTTTATTTTCGTATGAATTAATTATATTTGCTCAGTAATTTGAATTAAATAATTTTCATAAAATAGATCTAGAAAATTTGCTAATTTTGTAATAAACGCCCTCTATGGTTGAGTAGCTTTACTACTGCCGCGCAGAGATGTGATGTGAAAATCGATAAACAATATCACTGATATTGTTTATCGATTTTGTTATCGATAATATTTATTACCATGGGTCGGAAAGTTGCCTACATTCACTTAAAACCTCGATAGTCGCTCCCTCTACAAAAAATACATGTACTAATTTACGTTTTTAAATAAGCCTGCATACCAGTAATAAAATATATGAATTTTGTAGTAGATTTTTTTATTAAAAGATTACTTTTAATACAGACTTTTGATATGTTTTATTTATTCCATAAGATAACACATAGTATTTGGTTTATTTTAATATATCTAAGAGCTTAAATAGTATTTTATTTTGCGTGATAGTCTGCGCTTATGGTAGAAACGCGTTTAATGAGGGATTTTCTTTTTCTTTTTTTTTTAACGCTTCCCTAGTCGCTGGATAGATGGTGCTGAACTTGGTAAGTTACTGCAAGGAACGGAAGTTACATAATTTTTTTATTAATTCACTTGGATGTAATTTTGAGATCGTAAAACGAAAGCAAACGAAACTGTCACTCAACGAGCGTATATGACGTGACGCAATTTTTTTTTTCCAAGCATTTTGACTTTGGCATCTAGTAACATAGTCAGTTCAACGCCATCTTCAGGGTTCTTGGGAACTATTTTTTTTTTTAAATACTGAAAAGAAAAACCTCTCATTGCGTTGGTATATCCGTCAAATGACGTCCATCCAACTGTCAAATGTCACATTTACAAGACAAATGGCTGCCGGCTTGTGGACATGCTCCTGCGCAAGTAGCTCTTTTAGTTTTGTGTTAAATGGTGTATTTGCATTGATATCTGTGATATTCGCGTCGAGTTGACCGTCAGTTCCTCCGCGTCTACAAGATAACCAACCCCGCTTTCCGAATTGCGTCAAAAGCGATTATATCGCAAATCCGACCAACGCGCAACGTCACAATAGTACTCAATAGTCCTTATATTTTGTGACTATTAAATTTGGTTGGATTCGCGATATAATCGCTTTTGACTCAATTCGGAACGCGGGGCAAGTGTATATACGCTGTTACTCTGTCTTTTCACGTCGAGTCTCGTACTCCGTGTTGAGAACTTCAGGCCCTCCTATAACGGAGTTTGGACCTTTTCCTTGTTAAGTGAACCTTGAGTGCTTAAACAATGTCTAGAAATAAGTGCTGTGTACCTTTGTGCCATAACACTATTAGCGATGATGGTAAGTATTTTTGCAGATCAGCAATTTGAATTATTTGTCGTCTTCAACCCCTATTACACCCTATTAAGAATATTGTTCTTAGGGAGCCACAGGAAAGCCACCCTGGTTTTCTAATAATACAGTTTAGTAACTATACCTTGAGTGAAAATAACTGGCTCGTTAGCCTAGTGGTCCTTAGCGCGACTGCTGCGCTAGAGGTCTTGGGTTCGATTCCCAGGACGAGCAAAAAGTGTTATTGGGTTTTTCTATGAAATTCTCAGTAGTTGCTCGGAGTTAGGATCTGTGCCCAGTTGTGCCCCCTATTACATGGGACCTAAACATACTGGCGAACTGTGGGTGTACATTGGTACAGTTCTGCCTAACCCTTCGGTGAATACAGGTGTTATGGTATGTTATGTTATGTTATGAAAATAATTTAATTAGTTGTAAAACAATGATTTAAAAATGCCAAATTTAAAGTATTGATATTGTGTAGAATTGCCAGGTCCTAGATTCACAGATTGCACTTTGAATTAACTAATTAACAATTAAGAATAATATTTAAAAATAGAATTTATTTAATTATTTGCTTAAAAGGTGACTCAGAATCTTGTAATGCAATGTGTTTGAAATATTTTCTTCATTTTAAAAATGGTGGTCATCAATAATTTCCTTAATTTTTACTAGCATCTCTACAAACTGACTATGCTCACGGGTGTATTAATTCAGGAACTACTTTTTCCAGGTGTTATTCTACATAGCTTTCCTAATCCTGTAAAGGACTCTGAGCGGTTCAGACTATGGGTGTTGAAGATTGGTGGTGAAATTGTTGGATTGGATGATAACACCATTTTTAAAAATCGTAGAGTGTGTCATAAGCACTTTGCTGAACATTTCCTGTACCTGAGTAACCGTCTCAGCAAAACAGCAGTCCCACAATTTCAATTGCCAGGTAAGGTTCTAACATATTTGTACCCTAAATTTATTGTTAAAATTACAGAAAGCAGTAGCTTTTTTAGTTATATTAGTTTGGTCTGTCTTTATGTATTTCATCTACTCAGATGTATAAATGATGTTAGCCATTGTAAGAAATAATATCTTACTTTAGTGTACTACACTGTTATCATGTTTTATTTTTTTCAGCACCCCATAGACTTCAGACTATCATTAACCAAGATGATACTATACGCCTGCCTGTTGAAGTACAGACAACACCTGCTTTAAATGTTGTCCCAGTTCCATCAACATCACAAACAAGCCTACCTCAGAATAAAGTATCCAAAGCAGGTAATATAGAACAAGCATTAGATTTTGAAATAATTCTAGTTCACAGTACAGAAAATATTTAGGATATCTATTTAAATCTATCATCCTCTTGCCCTTATACCAATTTATTTGGGGTTCGCAAGCATGTCTTATTCTTCCAGACGTCTCTATCACCAATAAGTAATGTTTATCATTTTTTTAGCACCCCAGAGACTGCAGACTATCAAAAACCAAGATTTTACTAACCTGCCTGTTGAACAACTGACAACACCTCCATTAATCCCCCAATATAATATACTAGTCTATGTTTATTACTAGCTGTGCCCCGCGGTTTCACCCGCGTTAATTTGAGGAAAAAACCTACTAAAATAATTATATTCCATTACTGTAAGAGTATTACATAGGTATGAATATTACCTAAACCCTCATGACCAGCTGCCTTGCGAAGTTATTATAAAACTATGATATCTCCTAAAATATTCATCTTTCTCCTAATATATAATCATTCATTGAATATAAACCAGTCAAAACGACAATTATTAAACAAATAATTATGTTTTATTTCAAGGACAATAAATATTTTTAATTTAAAGTAGTAAATTCATCGATTCAATCGATTTATTTAGCCATTTCAGCTTTTATACTAATCGGACTTTGGTTCATTACATGATAAAAGATTTTAAACACAACAAATCGACATTAAATTATCGATACTTATCGACATCTCTAGCTGGTAGAAAAATACATAACAGGTGTATACGAATATGACATCTATTTCAATGACGTTAACGTGCAATTTACTCTATGTAAATTGGTAACAGTTCCCTCTAGCGTTGAGTAGCTGAACTCGTTATGGATTGCTCGAATTTGATTGTTAGATGGAAAAATGATCTTTATTGATTTTGACATGTAAAATGCAAACAACATTCACGAGTTGTAATAAGACTTAATTTTGAACAGCAAAAAATAAACTTTTCGCCAAAGTTGCATTTATAATTTGTAGATAATTTTCTATTCCGTGATTATGCCGCTCTAATTATGCTATATAATACCAGATGGCGTCACTGAGACATGGGATCACAGTTTTTCTAAGACATTTTGCATAGCCCCTCTATTGTACCTATATTAAATCTCTTTGTAGGTATGCAACAAGTATTGTGTAAGCACTGTCATAGATTATAAGAATGTGTACTTAGGAAATGATTGTGATATTAATATATTAATAAAGTTGAAAACATGATTTGCTTGAGGTTATTTATTTACTTATACATATAACGGCACATGGCCATTATCAGTCAATTCCAGGTCCATTACGGCCGCCGAGCTATCGTGGGTAGGCGGGCAAGGAGAATCAAAACCACATATTGAAGAAGAATAACGAAACGATTATTATTCAAACAAAATATTAACAGAACCGTAATCCACACTTCCCAACTAATTGAAATACAGCGACGCTCCACCGAACACGTTTTGCTTGAGCACGATGCAAGCGGATCCTGCCTCGTATAGCGGCTGCCTGCAAAAGAGCCCGGAGTTGCGTCAGAGTGAAGGAACGTCTACCCGCGACGTTTCTTGACACTCAAAACGTCGAAGCGCCGTCACGGCCGGACTGACATTCGCACGTCCTCGTGCGACTGCTCACGCCTCGAGTTACCTGCAAAGACCAAATACAAAAATGTAGTATACGTTTGGGCACGCTCGCCCATCCCTGACTAGCTACTCATTTATGCTGCCTGTTTGAGAAGATCTCGATCTTCACCCCACACTAATCACACTGGGCGGACAACTGACCTCAGGCGCCCCTTCGACCACCCACCAACTCGCATGGTGCGGTGGACCGGACAACCCGTCAGCGCCCCTTCCACTAGTAACAAAGCCACACGTAGCTGTTGTAATCGATTGGTCCGGAACGTCGACCTGCATAGGCCAGTCCCAGCTCAATCTCCTGTACCAGAGAAGTCGTAGTCTGATCGTGGGCGTTGACCCGGTTTAGGCCAGCCCAGTCGATCAACTACACTACATACCACGTAGGAAGACGTAGTCTGATCAGAGGCATCGACCGGGTTTAGGCCAGCCCCATTGATCAACCACGCTGCGCCCAACTGCCTATCCACTGCCCTATGCTCTAGATCGATTCTCGCTAAAAGAACAGGATTTACACAGTTTTTGTAAACACCATTTACTCATCATGTTCGGTGGCAGAGAGGGTGCCCGAGCTTGCGGTCAAAATGTGTGAACTAGATACCGATACTGTGTTACTTTCAACATCAGGTGTTGCCATTCCATTCTCATGACTATGGACTTCCGCCGTCTCGGCCTCCTCTGCCTCGTTGACTAACGAAGTAGCTACTTCAAACATTCCACCGTAGCCCCTGGGTACTGCGCGCAAGTTTTCATGGGCGTACTTACAGGTTTGGTTAGACCCATCAATGTCTCTCAGCTCGTATCTATCGTGATCTAGTACTTTTTTTTTTTTTTTTTGCGGTTGGGAAATCATCAAATGACTCCTCCCGCTCTGGGGGGAGCGGAAGGGTGTGTCAGACTCTTACTGACTAAAACCCACCCGTGTTCCTTTAGCCCTTTATGTTCCGGGCCAGCGGTAACCCTTTCGGACAATCCCGCTGACCCGGCAGGCTTCGGCCCTAAGGGGCCCCTCCTCGATGCTGACATCTCTTTGAGGCGCGCGTGGAACACGCACGCGCCGTCTGGCACGGGCCTGGTCCTGATCGGACGGTGAGCTACGCATTACTCTCCGCCCGCAGGCCCGCGCCTACGGTGGCCGGGAGTCGTCACGCGGCTCCCGACGCCTGGGGCGTCCCCCGCGGCGGCTGAGACGGGAGGCTCTCTCCCTGAACCGTCCCGCCACCTCCTTCGCTAGCATGACTGCTTCGCAGAAGGAGGTGACTGCCTCCCACTCCCTCTCGCCCCGGACCATGGCTTGCACCAGAGCCGGACGCGAGAGGTCGCCGTCGCTGCCGATCGCCTCTACGAGGACACGGCGGTGCTCCGCCCAAGCGGGGCAGACCTCCACCGTGTGCTCCACCGTGTCCTCTGGGCGATCCTGGCAATGGTGACACCCGGGCGTTTCCTCCCGCCTGATGATGTGCAGGAACGTCCCGAAACTTCCGTGTCCGGTGAGGACCTGCGTCAGGCGGTAGGTGAGGACGCCGTGGCGCCTCTCTAGCCACTCCTCAAAGAGGGGTCTTATCGCCGCAATCGCGGCGTGCCCTGCGCTGGGTTGCGACAGTCGCTCTTTCCATGCCGCCATGAGATCGCGCCGGAGATCCGTCCGCTCCGCAGCGATTTGCCGCGGAAGCGGATCCTCCCCCCGGCGTAGTGCCTCCGCGCGCCACTCATACAGCCGCGCGAGGACTATCGCCTCCAGATCCCATGGCGGCAGTCCGGCAAGGAGGCTTGCCGCCTCGCCCGAGATCGTGCGGTATCCCCGGATAAGCCTTATGGCTACCACCTTCTGGGGTGCGTTCAGGTAGTGGCCGGCTCGCCGCCGCAGTGAACGCGCCCACACCGGGGCCCCATATAGGGCCATGGACCGCACGACCCCCGCGTAAAGTCTCCGGCAGCAGGCGTTTGGCCCCCTCAGGTTGGGCAAGAGCCGCTTGAAGGCGGCCCCGGCCCGTTCCAGTTTAGGGGCCAAACGTCGGAAGTGCTCGAGGAAGTTCCACCGGCTGTCGAGGACGAGACCCAGGTATTTCATCGTCGTCTCGACGCCGATGTGAACCCCTCCTACCGTTAGTTGGGATCCCGATGGCGGCGCGTTCCGGGGCCCATGAAACGACATGGCCTCGGACTTGTGCAATGCCACCTCGAGACCCAACTGCCGGATACTCTCCACGACTATCGCAACCCCGCGTGTCATCGCGTCGGCCGCCGCGATCTAGTACCTTGACAATCGTAAAAGGACCTTTGAACATTGATGGGGCTAATTACCTGGGAAAACATTCTGCATCCCCCCTACCAATGCGCGTCAGATAAACTAAGTCATTCTGCGCAGTACCTGGGAACTTCTCGGCGTAGCTGTTTGTTACTAATGAACAATTGTCCACTATCAAAAAGAAAGGGAACTGGCTCACCGGATGATGTATTCAAGCCTTACGTTCACACGCATGGACTTCTTTAACTCTCGCTGCTCCGTCGTCTCCCGCTCGATCTGGACACGCCTACGCCAAGTGTCCTGGTCGTCCACACACGAAGCAGGTGATTGGTCTTGGTTTATCAGCGGCTCTGGATGTGTAGTGGTGCCTCTTCTCTTCGCTTGCGGCAGTCTATCGCTTTGTGACCCGAAGTACTGCAGCGGTGACATGTTCCCGTGAAGCGTGATTCGTTGAATCGGGTCCTTTTCACGTTCGCATCATGGTTATCGCTACCCTCATGCCTTCGTTTAAGTGAAATGCCGTTAAGAACGCGCAGAAGTTGAGATCTAGTGGTCAGGTTATGAAAGTGGAGCTCACAGCGAATCACGGCTTCCTTTTGGCATAAAAGTGAAGATATGAATCCCGTGGTAATATCCTCGGACATCTCCATCCGCGGGATGCATTCGATGATGTTCTACAGGCTCATGGCCGCATCACTCGCGGTTTCTTTAATTTCAACTTGAAAACGTAGAATTTCATCGAAGTAATTTTGTGGCAGCATAGGTTTAGCAAACCTCGCAAGCAATATTTATTATAATAAAATTGAGGCCATGTCAGCTGCGTCGCCTGTAGTGGTGTTAAACAGGTAGCAGGTCGGGCTTTGAGTGCACGTGAAAGTAACAAGAGCAATGCTGCACCTTCTAACCTACGTTTGTTGACTACGATTTCTGTCACGTTGCACCAACCTTCGATGTCCGCTTCGTTGCCATCCGGATCAAACTCAATCAACTGGATGGACGCGCTGCTCGAAGATTGCAGCTTTGATATAGCCATCAATCTGGATAAAAACCGCTCCATTTGTTGAGTTGAGACAGGCTTGGTTCTGATACCGGCGCTGAAGATCTCGTGCGACTATTCTCCTCTAAAGCTAGCCCTTCATATCCCACTTCTGTTAACGGCACATGGCCATTATCAGTCAATTCCAGGTCCATTACGGCTGCCGAGCTATCGTGGGTAGGCGGGCGAGGAGAATCAAAACCACGTATTGAAGAAGAACAACGAAACGATTATAATTCAAACAAAATATTAACAGAACCGTAATCCACACTTCCCAGCTAATCGAAATACAGCGACGCTCCACCGAACACGTTTTGCTTGAGCACGATGCAAGCGGATCCTGCCTCGTCTAACGGCTGCCTGCAAAAGAGCCCGGAGTTGAGTCAGGAACGTCAACCCGCGACGTTTCTTGACACTCTCGAAACGTCGAAGCGCCGTCACATATTATACGATTAAAGGACGATTCACTCCCTTCAAAAAGATTTAAATGTCTTTGGCTCCCTCTATGGCGACTAACATGGTCACTGAGAGCAGCTACCCAGCTCACCCAGCTGTCTTTTGAGTGGTTGTGTCTTGAACCGTGCTCGTCACTTTAAGGTGAATGCTCCAACCAGCCCGCGAAATTCAAATTTTCTTACGTTTTTTTGCAATTTGCAGGCCAGTGCTAGGTTGTATGTTGATAAAAATATAATAGTTACAGAATTATAATCATCAATAAAACGCTCTAAGTTCATAAAGCTGTAGGAATTACTTTTTCTGTTTTTTTTTTTTGTTCTTACACCTTTATGAAGTTGGAGGGTTGTTTTGGTGATTTTGATGATTATAATTCTGTAACTACATACGTCTTACAGCCGCGAATAATATTTTTATCAACATACAACCTAGCACTGGCCTGCAAATTGCGAAAAACGCAAGAAATTTAAAATTTCGCGGGCTGGTTGGAGCATTCCCCTTAAATAGCTAGGGCATATTGTTACGGAGGATTTGAATTTGAAGGACAATGTTTTGTTTTACCCAATAAATATGAACTCTAAAATTGGTAGGTATTTGTTTTATTAGCCTCGAAACAACAAGTTTAGTGTAATAACTAATTAGCATTACCGAGTAGAATAATGTAGAATGGTTGGAAATTTTGCTGTAGTTAAACTAAACCTAAAAATATTATCTCAACGTAATTTTAAATTTTTTAGGATTAATTTTCCTCAAAGAGATTTAAGATAAGTACAATAGAGGGGCTATGCAAAGAAATGTCTTAGAAAAACTGTGATCCCATGTCTCAGTGTCGCCACCTGGCATAATTTAGCAAAATTAGAGTGGCATAATCACGGAATAGAAAATGATCTACAAATTATAATATAATAATAATATATTCGACAACTATCACACAACGCCGTCTAGTCCCAAGCTAAGCATTATAAATGGAACTTTGGCGAAAAGTTTATTTATTGTTCTTCAAAATTAAGTCTTATTACAAGTCATGAATGTTGTTTTCATTTTACATGTCAAAATCAATAAAGATCATTTTTCCATCTAACAATCAAATTCGAGCAATCTCTACTCAATGCTAGAGGGCGCTGTAACCAATTCACTCTATTTAGCACGCTAACGTCATTGAAATAGATGTAATATCCCTATGCAAGCGTCTTCAGCAAGACCACCATGAGCGCAGAAAAAGGGGGCACGCTACAACTATTCTAAGTATACAAATAATTAGTACCCTTTTAAGTGATTTATTTCGTAAAAGAAAACAGAACTGTAACATTTGTATTTACCGAGAAATCAACGATGATAACTTTCTCGCAATTGCTCAGCAGGACCACGACTTTGAATGTTGATTGCAAGTTAGAGAAGCTTGTCGCT
The DNA here is from genome assembly GCA_916614155.1 of Mesoligia furuncula. Taxonomy (NCBI): domain Eukaryota; kingdom Metazoa; phylum Arthropoda; class Insecta; order Lepidoptera; family Noctuidae; genus Mesoligia; species Mesoligia furuncula. The sequence continues at coordinate 8,717,432 of OU744817.1, read as the reverse complement.
TTCCTCAAACCTACATAAAAAATTAGTACCCTGCAAGATAAAATTAGAACCCAAAATTCAAAGTTAGTACTCCAGTAGTTTACGAGATATACCATGCCATTGGTGGGGTGGCGGTAGTAACGGTGCCAAATTTTAATTTCAAGATTTCCCTATTAAAAACTCTGTGATTTCTTTCCAAATTTATACTAAAATTAAAAAGAAAACCAAAAGAAAAAAAACAAGCCAACGAAGTCAAAGCGACCTCAAATCCAGATTCCGAAGTGTTGCATTTTAAGAGAAATTAGCTTTCATAACTTTTTCATACTAAATCTCCGCGTATAACCCGACCAAATTAAGTTGTCAATGGTATTGAGCTGTTCACATCTATCACATCTCTGCACGTAAAGCTACTCAACCATAGAGGGCGTTTATTACAAAATTAGCAAATTTTCTAGATCTATTTTATGAAAATTATTTAATTCTAATTACTGAGTACTTAAATATAATTAATTCATACGAAAATAAACCGAAGTCAGGTCCAGTCGTTTTACCATAACGATATTTGCAAAATCGTAATGCGTATCAATCCTTAGAAAATATTTTTCTTTTGGTGGAGACTCGTGGACACGAATGCGACTTGACACGCAGGCGTACCGTACCATACTAGACTGAGAGACTTGTTACTCCTAGGTAACAAGTATCGGATCACGGTTTTGTGCGCTATGTCCAGTCTATTGTAAATAATTTAATGTCTTTGGTTTTACTACAACAAAATTTTTAACCATTCTACATTATTCTACTCGGTACATTAGAGATGTGTGTATACGTACTACTACGTAGGCAGGGTGTACAATCTTCGCACTAAAAAAGCAGAAATAGCCTATCGACGAATCCTACAACATTAAAAAGCACACCACACTATTCATTCATAGTTCCAAGAGAATTCATCATCATCATCATCATTTCAGCCGACAGACGTCCACTGCTGGACATAGGCCTCCCCAAGTTTGGGGGGGATTGCCATAATCGCCACGCTTGGCAGGCGGGTTGGCGATCGCAGTAAGGTATGATGGTGGAATGCATAGAGTACGCTGCTGCCCATTCTCCGGTACGACACTTAGTCGCCTTTTACGACACCCACGGGAAGTAAGGGGTGGTGCTATTCTTTAAGTCCGGCACCACACAGACAAGGGAATTAGTGATTTTTAATTTGGTAGGATTATAATTACAGTGTTGTTCTAAAACACGTTATTAGATGGCATACCTTGTCATTATTTTCTTTAAGTAATTTGGACAGTCTACGCAAGATGGCGCTGTCTTCGGTAGATAAATATCGTATGGCCAGGGTGACCAGATTTCCTTTTTTACAGTTGTAAATTTATTACACATTTTGGTACCAGTTACCATTCTGCTGATACCTTTGACTTAGCCTACTCAGGCACCGATTTTATTATTTTAAATATTATATTCGCATTAGAACAGTCTGATTCTGTCCTTCTTTTTAAAGCCATAAAGTATTTCAATGATAATAAAATAGTGACAATGTTTCTTGGTTATTTATTGTTGTTTTCAACTAGCAACACTACAAACAAATGGCCGCCGGTTCTGTGCTAGCAGTGCTGTCGTTGTTTTGTTTGTTTTATTAGTTTATTATCGGTTACAAAGTGTTTCTCCACCTAAGTCTGTTGAGTCTAACTTCTGTTCCTCCAGCCGTGTCGAGTTTTGTGCTTGTGACTGTTTTAAGCTAAGAACTGAGATAGGACTCTTATTGGACCTTGTGAAGACTGAGCTTTTGTGTTTTCATAATGTCTAACAAAGTGTGTTGCGTACTGGGATGTTCAAACAGTGCAGGTACATGTTACTTAATAATCGCACTCTTTTTGGGCATACTGTCTGTCATTGAATGGACATAAATCATTTTGTTTCACAACATAACCTACTCATTTAATTCAGGTTCGAAGGACGTTTTGCATAAGTTCCCGAACCCATCTAAGGACAAGGATCGTTTTAATACTTGGGTCTATTTTGCTGGTGGTGGAATTTTGGGTCTCAGCAATGACCATATTTTCAAATATCGTCGTATATGCCACAAACATTTCGAAGAAAAGTACTGGTGCCGTAATAACTTACTCAGCAATATAGCTATACCAAGAAAGAACATTCCAGGTGAGTTTTATTTTTATTTTTTAATCTTCAACAAATTTACATTTGTGTCCAACAGTGGTTTAACAATAAATGTAACACATATCGTAAGCCAGAAAAGCAAAAAATATTACATTTTACACATTGGTCACAACATTATTAGTCCTAATACTAATTATAATAATTCTCAACAATCAAAACTAATAAAAATTAAAATTCAATGAGTTTAAGTCAATACAATTCATTAACATGTAATGTCATGATAGAATGTTGAATAAATCATTCAAGTCATTAAAATTATAGTCACATATTAGTTCAAACTACTTACTTTTATCTTTGAGAAACTCTTCTATGCTGTAATAACATTTCTTCAATAACAATGACTTTAATTTTCAACGTTCAAGTCTCTACATAAAACTATCAATATTACTATTCTCAGGAATTCTGTAGCAACAAATAATATAAATATTTGTCTCCAAATCCTTTACACCACAAACCTCAAAACAGTTAATTTTATAAAGTAGTTTACAAAGAATCATGTCCAGTTTTGACCTGAAAATTTTTGAACGCGTCTAGTGATGTAAAATATCTTAAAAAATTGCACTTTTTTTGCTTATTTCGTATCACTTAATTGAATTTTCAAATGAAGCCAGGAAAAAATACAATTTATATCATGTTTATCATTTTCAATATACTTTTGGAAACGGAACGTGTTTTACACACGTTCCATTTTAAGTGTACAGTTGACAGGTTACGCGTAAAACGGACTTCTTTAGTCGCAACGAATGACAGGCTGCCGCTGTGACAGTGTGACTGCTGTCATTTGTTTGACGTTTTGCAGTCGTTCGTTTCATAATTGTACTGTTCGATCTTGGATTTTCTGATACCCTTACAACTTTTGCATTTTCCGTGGACTTCGATACCTACCACTTACGATTACTTTGGCCTGTGTTATACGGATACCGATTTAGTGCTTTTGATTGGGATCTAAGTTATCGTTAACACTCTTGTTGGAAAGTGTTATGGAGCCTTCTACGAGATTGCTTTGTATAAACTACAACATAAGTTAATACGCTTCGGCGTTATCGGGCGCTTCAGCTTGATAGCAGAGTCATCTCGCTATTAGCACTTGGATATCTCCAGTAATAGTAAGTATAATAACAATCAAGTACCTATCTATTTAGTATCCAGTCAACGGAGGCTAGCGTATTGTTTTATAAAAAAGAATTGATATTTAGAAGTGGTAAAGTATATTTTTTCAAGTTACACGAAAAATATAACTAGTACTACCTACTAGAAATAGGTGACGCCCCTAAGACGACCCACTGACCGAATGTTTTAGTTACATCTAGATTTTCCTCATGTTTTAGCTAAAGTGGTTCTTTTAGACAGCTGTTTAAAACAAAACATGTAAAAATACAAATTAAATATACATACTTATTTCCATTGTAGGCTTTAAATCAGATTTAGTAGTCCTCAGATAAAAATTAAAATGTCAATAGCTGAAAACTATCCCCTGAGATACAGGTTCCTGCCTAGTTTAGAGGCAAGGGTCAATACTATGTGCACCTTATTATGATCACCACAAAATGTTGAAGTACCTACTTGTCATGTACCTACCTATTTGTATAATTGTAACTTTTAACGGTGAGAAATAAACTATTTTTATTTTATTTGTTTTTCAGATAACGGAAGAAGATTACATTTGTGAAGCATGCTTTGATGTATCCATGCAGACTATTAATGCTCAGATTCATGGAAAAAATTAGTGTGATCCATCTGTTGGTTCATCTCGACGTGGTCATGCTCAAGTATGAACCCTTTTTTGGTCGATCATTGTTCAATCGCCAAAGTGACCACATTCCCAAAGAAAACCCATCAAGCCTCACAATAAGGATGATCAACTTAATGCATGATCACAGGCATGAAACCAACATTGTGGCTCCAGTGGCATTTTTAGATGAAGTGGTTGTACGAGAGATATTGAATAAATGATAATAAATCAAATCCTGTTTTTTATTTAATTTCCCTGTCCTCGCCAAAAACATGTAGGTGTGCAGCTCTTTCCATCTATTTATGTCGCCTGTCAGGCGACTCCTGGAGTCTGGTCCGCTTCGACGGCGACGACAGATTTTGACCGATACCTACTTCAATGAACTGTAAGTAGGTACCTAAATTGCTCAAACTTGCACACACAAGTGTAGTAAACAAGGATAGCATAACATCACACGAAGTCTATAACTCAGCATGGGCGGGTTATTACGAGAATAATAACTACTGTGTGCGACCGCGCTCCAATTTTATGATGATGATTTGATGATATTACATTGAAGAGGGATTTATTTCTCAGTGATTGTAACTCTCAGCGATTAAGAAACAATTTGATTTTAATTGTCGTACAGTTTTTGAGGTTAAAACAGCTGTCAAACCTTATCTGACAGCTGCTATAACCTCAAAATCTTATCTACTTAATAACATTTTTCCCTGGCCTCTAAATGAAATGATAATAAATTATCGTGTTATTATGAACAATAATTGTTTTTATACAACACTAGTTGTAGGTAGACGCGACCTGTAAAACAAATCAAGTGACAGGTCAATCAATGTATGGAAAGTGGGCATGATTCTTTGTAGGTCTTCAACATTCTTGTCATTTGATGTCAAGATCAAAGTACCTCCACGTTTTTTATTTAATTTTAGAAATCCTAATAAACTAATATAATAAAGCTATCTTGCAGACTATTCATATTTTATTATTGTAAAGAAATTAATAAATAATAGGAGAGAATGTGATGATGATAGTGTAGTGATCCTTTTAAATTAAAGGCAAAAAAATATTGTCATAAATGTTTTAGGAGAAAAAATAAATAATGTATTATTTCATTTTTATCGTGTTTTATTTCTGTGCAGTAACAACTTGGTATATTCATTATAGTATGACCAATTTTCCATCTCTGATAAGATAAATCAGGAAATTTTGTGTTAGACAAATTTATTTCCCGATTTATCTAGAGACATGAAGCATTGCGGGTGGGAACACTGGGAACCTACACATTCGAGCATCTATTAGTATTAGTTCCAAAACACGTTTTCAGAGGGCGATACCACAGCATAAAGATCATACAGTACCATTGCAACTCGGCCGTAACCTTGAAATAAATGCCTACAGCCGCGCGGTACGTAAACATGCGATAGGGCTGCCCGCTTCCAGCATTTTAATTACATTTGCCTACTTTGTGTTTCCATTTAGTTTTGTTATTGTATTTTACTGTGTGCAATAAATAATAAAATAAATAAATAAATCGTCGTCGTTTCAGCCGATAGACGTCCACTGCTGGACATAGGCCTCCCCCAATTTTGGGAGGGTTTGCCATAATCGCCACGCTTGGCAGGCGGGTTGGCGATCGCAGTATGGTATGATGGTGGAATACATACAGAACGCTGCTGCCCATTCTCCGGTACGACCCTTAGTCGCCTTTTACGACACCCACGGGAAGTAAGGGGTGGTGGTATTCTTTAAGTCCGGCACCACACAGACCAAATAAATAAATACTTATACTTTTTTTATTTAAACAAATAAAATATTTTGTGAATTGAATAGGAAGTGTTTAATAAAAAATGCGTGTTGTTTTTTGATTGGTAGATTTAATTAAAAAACCATGTTTATGTTTGAATAACAAATCTTATAAATTTGCGACCAAAAAATATTTGCGCCTCGACTGAGACGTACGAAATGCTTTATTATTAAATTTTAAAGTATAAAAAATCCGCTTTCTAATTTAAAGCTTAATTAAGAATTGTTTTGGGAAACATGGACAAGGCGTAGAAAAAGGAATATCTTTTACTTGGTTATAGATATCTGCAGCTACTTTAAAATTTATATGTTTGGTTTTAAATGAAGTTCGGAATATTTCCTCCATTTTTTCTATACTTATTATTCCACAAAATCATCGCTGGGTACAATAAAAAAAGTTTGCGAGTTAATCTTATTGTAGTCCGTATATCTTAATCATAGTATAATCGTATTGTAGTCTTATTGTAGCACAATATAGCCTACTCGTCATATTAAATATGTACTTACTTGAACTTATTTTTAGAGAAAAAATCGCGCGGTTATTGTTAAAAAAAAACAACACACCGTCCGTTCGTCACTGCGGCACAGTCGCGACTGTCTGCATGCCGAGCGCATGCCGAGGTCGAGGCGCGTAGGTATAGCTCGCGTTTCGTCCGTTTGTATGAAGTCGAAATACTGTATGATATTATTACCGTGGCGATACTTTGATGTTTCCTATTTACCAGCTGAGTTTGGTCTCTATCTCCTTTAATACAAGTTATTCTGTGTACGTAGGTATAGTAAGTATGTGTGTTTGTGTGTGTAGTAGTGTATGTCCTGGTAACTAGAGGGCGCTGCCTACGAAATTCTTAAGTTGCCAGTCTATCTCTAGTTTTTAATATTAGCTATGGATCCAACCTTATGTACAGTTTGGCTATAAAGTCGTGACATTAAATGATGGCGTTGCTAACGTGCATGTAGCAACCCTATATAGTGTGACCAAAATGATTTTGATACTAGCAGTTCATTCAAGTAAAGTGAGTAAATAAATGAGACACATTATACAGTCAATTTTGTTTCTGTTTTATTTACAGTAGGTACAAAAAAACAACAACAACTTATAAAAAGTTTTCTTCTCGCTTTGCAGCAAATGTGATTGTTTGATTAGAGCCTTTCTATTATTTTCTTTTCTTGTAGCCAAAGCCTATTGCTTTTAAAATTTTACGGAGAACTTCAAGACTACAAGTAAAATCCAGTTCAGTTCTGGCGATCACCTGCAATTTTCTGAGGGTCGGTACCTAAAATATCAAAGGGTTCCATTGATTGTGCTAAATGTTGCCTTTTTAAGCATACACATAAAAACATAAAATTATAGGCAAAACATGTTACCTCTTTAGGCACTATGTAAAAGAATTGGATTTTTTGGCGCAGAGCACAAATGTTAAAATCGTCCATTTCTTTCTTTGGATGGCCTTTCCTGTGCTTCCCAGGAGTTTCAAACTTTCCATAATTCTTAAAACCTTCGTTGACTATCCGCCTAACTGTACTCTCTTATTTTCCTGAAAAAAAGTAAAAAAAATTGTAACGGAATGGAAACAATAACTTATTGACATGAAGCAATTAATACAAATTCAAAATTGGTAGAAAACCCGAACGGACTGAGTTGTACCATCCTAATGTATCAAAAATTATGGTCATACTATAATATGACCTACTTACAATGTCAATCTAACCTAAAAATGTGCAATGTAAACAATGCCTTTTTTGGTCTATATGTATATCAAATCGTAAATTCAGTAAAGGACCATGCGACATTTTGGGCCCACTTTTTCAACATTGTTCAACAGTGATGAATTATATGTCATATGAAAGCTCTTAACATGTACTTTATTTCATTCTATGGCAGCCAAGTTCAAATCGAGCGCGAAAACGGTTTTTTATGCGTTTATTTAAAAATGTTTAACTTTGTTCAACAGTGATGAATTATATGCCATATGAAAGCTCTTAAAGTGTACTTTATTTCATTCTATGGCAGCTAAGTTCAAATCCAGCGCAAAAACGGTGTTTTATGCGTTTTTAAATGCGTCATTTTGGGCCCACTTTTTCAACATTGTTCAACAGTGATAAATTATATGTCATATGAAAGCTCATAACATGTACTTTATTTCATTCTATGGCAGCTAACTTCAAATCGAGCGCGAAAACGGTGTTTTATGCGTTTTTTTTTTAAATGTTCAACTTTGTTCAACAGTGATGAGTTATATGTCAACAGTGATGAGTTATATGTCATATGAAAGCTCTTAACATGTACTTTATTTCATTCTATGGCAGCTAAGTTCAAATCGAGCGCGAAAACGGTGTTTTATGCGTTTAAAAATGTTTAACTTTGTTCAACAATGATGAGATATATGTCATATGAAAGCTCTTAAAGTGTACTTTATTTCATTCTATGGCAGCTAAGTTCAAATCCAGCGCGAAGACGGTGTTTTATGCGTTTTTAAATGCGTCATTTTGGGCCCACTTTTTCAACATTGTTCAACAGTGATGAGTTATATGTCATACGAAAGCTCTTAATATGTACTTTATTTCATTCTATGGCAGCTAAGTTCAAATCGAGCGCGAAAACGGTGTTTTATGCGTTTTTATAAAAATGTTCAACTTTGTTCAACAGTGATGAGTTATATGTCATATGAAAGCTCTTAACATGTACTTTATTTCATTCTATGACAGCTAAGTTCAAATCGAGCGCGAAAATGGTGTTTTATGCGTTTATTAAAAAATGTTTAACTTTTTTCAACAGTGATGAATTATATGTCATATGAAAGCTCCTAAAGTGTACTTTATTTCATTTTATGGTAGCTAAGTTCAAATCCAGCGCGAAAACGGTTTTTTATGCGTTTTTTAAATGCGTCATGCTGGGCCCACTTTTTCAACATTGTTCAACAGTGATGAATTATATGTCATATGAAAGCTCTTGAAGTGTACTTTATTTCATTCTATGGCAGCTAAGTTCAAATCCAGCGCGAAAACGGTTTTTTGTGCGTTTTTTAAATGCGTCATGCTGGGCCCACTTTTTCAACATTGTTCAACAGTGATGAATTATATGTCACATGAAAGCTCTTGAAGTGTACTTTATTTCATTCTATGGCAGCTAAGTTCAAATCCAGCGCAAAAATGGTTATTTTTTGCGTTTTTTGAAAAAGTTCAACATTGTTCAACAGTGATGAATTATATGTCATATGAAAGCTCTTGAAGTGTACTTTATGTCATTCTATGGCAGCTTAGTTCAAATCCTGCGCGAAATTGATTATTGTTTTGCGTTTTTTAAAAGCGTTCATCATCGTTCAACAGTGATGAATTACATTTCATATGAAAGCTCTTAAAGTGTACTTTATTTAATTCTATGGCAGCTATGTCCAAATCCAGCGCGAAAAGGGTTTTTTATGCGTTTTTTAAAAATGTTCAACATTGTCCAACAGTGATGAATTATATTATATTATACAAAAACTGCCAGATGTCAACTATTTTCCACGAATAAAAATTATCGGTTGATTGAAAAATCAGCCACTAATTGAATTGGACTATTTGCAATGGCAGCTAGATTGCTGTATTATGTGTATGCGCTCGCGTGTTTTGCGGACACGAACCCATGTTTTAGGAGATGATCTACCTGCGATTAGTCCACAGTTTGCTGAATATGTTCAGCAGAATGATATGTTCAGAGATCGAGGTACGTACGTACCTACCTATTGGTGTAATACATTTTTGTTTTTAACACCCAAAAAGAACCATTTTTGCGCTGGAATTGAACTTAGCTGCCATATAATGTACACGCCAAGAGCTGTCATATGACATAGGTTTCATCACTGTTGCACAATATTGAACATTTTTTAAAACGCAAAAAAAAAACATTTTTGCGCTGGATAAGAACTTAGCTGCCATAGAATTAAATAAAGTAGGTACACCTTAAAAGATTTCATATGACATATAATTCATCACTGTTGGACAATGTTGAACATTTTTAAACAACGCAAAAAAAAACATTTTTGCGCTGGATTTGAACTTAGCTGCCATAGAATGAAATAAAGTACACGCCAAGAGCTGTCATATGACATAGCTTTCATCACTGTTGCACAATATTGAACATTTTTAAAAAACGCAAAAATTAACTATTTTCGCGCTGAATTTGAACTTAGCTGCCATAGAATGAAATAAAGTACACTTCAACAGCTTTCATATGATATATAATTCATCACTGTTGAGCAATGTTGAACATTTTTAAACAACGCATAAAAAAACCATTTGCGCGCTGGATTTGAAGTTAGCTGCCATAGAATGAAATAAAGGACACGCCAAGAGCTGTCATATAACACAGGTTTCATCATTGTTGCACAACTTTGAAAAGTGGGCCCAGTGTTCATTCAAAAGTGCCCGTGGTCCTTTGTAACTTCAGGCAGATTAAAAACAAACATTAACAAGATTATATACTCGTCATAGATGCTGTTAGCCCATAAACATCATCCAAATCCCACAAAATTCGTCCAGCTTTGTACTCCGCGAAAAGTCGCTAGAATACTTTAAAAATCACTTCCCGCGTGCCACTCCGATTTACTTTACTCATTTTTGACACCTTTCTGCGTAGTTTGGTCTTAATTTATTGCAGTTTAATGAAAACAATAAAAAATACAAAAGGATAACCGTTCCTCAACTCAAACTCGATGACACCCAAAGACATTTAAAGTATTTACAATAGACGGGACATTGCGAACAAAACAGTGTCCCGGTACTTGTGACCTAGGCGTAACAAGTCTCTCAGTCTAGTATTGTACGCCTGCGCGTCAAGTCGCGTTGACGCATTCGTGTCCAACAAAAGAAAAATATTTTGTATGGAAATATGCCGAGTTGCGCATTACGTTACTGCAAGTCTCGTTATGGTAAAACAACTGGACCTAAATTCAGTTTATTTTCGTATGTATTATCTATATTTACTCAGTAATTAGAATTAAATAATTTTCATAAAAAGATCTAGAAAATTTGTTTATTTTGTATTAAACGCCATCTATTGCTGAGTAGCTTTACTATAGTTGGGTAAAATGACAGCTTCAGTGTTACCACTTTTTAACGAAATTAATATAGTGGTGTGACAAAATAATCGATTCATTCAAGTAACATTCAGTTTAAAATCGATCCATGTTTAATTGATTTTATAAAAGAGGGTAATAATTATTAGAAGAATTAAAAACTAATTAAAAGTCGGACTGCCTTTCAGAGATGTGATGTTGTATATCGATTTTGTTATCGATAATATTTATTTAAATGTGTGATAGGTTATCTTAGGGAAACTACCTTTTAGAGATAGAGTATTTATTTGTGATATAGGCACAAAATTAGTTTACACTTTAATTTAAAAAAAAAAAACATTGGGAACGAAGACCCTTAATAATTATTCTTTCGCGTTACAATGGCGGCACGAGGGAGGCACGTGGCGACTTGCGCGGTAGGATGATAAATATGCGTCTACGCAGTATGCGTTTGGGCAGCGGACTGGGCACTGGCGCGAGGGGCGCGCGTTCCACGTGCCTTCATCGTAAAGGCCAGACGAGGGAAAGAGAGAGCTTATTCTCTATACCGTGCCGGAACGCGACCGCGGGACGCTCGCATTGGAAGACACTGTGTGTGAGTTGCTGCAAATGTCAATAAATGAACTATTCGTTCATGTAGGTTTCTGTTATTTTAGGTTTCCGAATGTAAATAATGTAGAACGTGAAAAGTGGATACGGTTCGTTCAGATAGACCGTAGAGAAGATAATTGGCTGCCATCTGCTGCATCAAAACTATGCTCGAAGCATTTTAAAAGTGAGGACATCTATTTTGGAAAAACTGGTCGATCAATTTTAAAAAAAGGATCGGTACCTTGTACTAGAAGTGAAGTGGGTTGCATTCTTGATTTTTCGTAGTCGTTCTACATAGAACATAGTACTTAAAGTCCTCACTACTCACTTGACCTTGCTATTTGTCTGTTCGTCTATCAGTGGCTTCTATCTCAAGAACAAAATAGAAATCAGGTGTTGAAATAATGTTTTCGGCCGCATTCATCGAGTTTAGTATCTTTGAATAAAAAAAAAATTGCAAATCAACCCGTTTTTGAAGAACATGCTGATGATAAACGAATGGGACATTTTCAGTTTCTATGTTGACAAATAGTTACCTTTTAATACCGATCAAGGTTCCAAACTTACCCCATTAATAATAAACGTTGTGTAGCGTCTGTACCTATATATAAATATTTATTAGAAAACTTATAAATGAAAATGACGGTAAAGGTGTATCTACAAAGTACAGTATTGATTTTATTAAAACGAAAGTACTAAAAGTATTCTTAAATTCGAATATTTTTGAAGGTCTTATTATCCACTCCTTTGAGAGCCCTGCGATGCTCAATCACAGATTATATTTAATAAGATCTATAATAGAGACATATGCTAATATTGAACTTCGATTTGTTGCAAAGTTCGACCCCGGTCTTCAGAACAAATCTAAAAGACAAAAGTTCACAAAACTGATTTTATTTGATGGGACCTAAGATTTTATTCTAATTAAGTAGTCATTAGTTATTGATGTAAAAATTGTACGGTAAATGATAAATGATTTTATTTCTGTAAGTAGATTTGCACAGACGCCAGCACATCAAGCTACTACAATCTGTCAAATTTCTTTAATAGATTTTCAACTTTATCGCTAAAGCATAAGGTTCAAAGTTGATTAGGAAAATTTGACAGTTTCGGGTAGCTTGATGTGCTGGTGTCTGTGCAGACACTTTTATACGTAAATCATATTTTAAAAACTAGATGAGGTCGGCGTTTCCTATCTGACTAATCAGAGAAGAAAGGCCAAAACAAACTCAAGAGGTCCAGATATAATCTTGGTCAGATCATGTCAAGTAGTTAATTCTTCAAAAGACCATTACAGTATGGTCTCATACTGAAATGGTCTTTTGAAGAATTAACTATACCACACACATATAAAGATAATAACGATAATTTAGTAATTTGTATGAAAAAAAATTTTTTTTTAATAAATCATTTGTAAACATTGAAACTATGGATAATTTTATTGCTTTCCTAATTTTTTGGCACTTATTTCAATCTATTCAAATGCGAAAAAATTGTGTTACTAACTTTTTTCAATATTATCGATACGTTTGAATCTATATGGTAAAATCCCTACCACAGGTTTTATAGTTTGTACTTAGTGTCACCCCGCATTGCCAGACCTACGGATTTATCCATAGATCTACGGACTTTGGGCCTCGCCTCGGATATACGTATATCGATATAAGATTTACAAATATTTGCAAACAAAAGTGTAAAAAAATAATTTTGCAAAAAACGAAACGCAACCGACAATTGCAAAAAAGGTCTACACAAAAAGCAATATAAAACACAAAAGCATAATAGTTCGGCGGCAAAGCAGGCGCATTTAAAATTATTTAGTTTTAAAATGTAAATAACTACTTACTTAAAAACACACACTGAAACTGATACGTTGTCATAGACGGTGACACGGACAATGAATAGTAGCGAATAAAATTGTACTTAGAATATTTTTTCTGCCTGAGTCAATTTTTGCCTAATTTGTTTAGTTTTCGATATTTATCTAACTGATTTGATTTATATTAGATTTTTCAGGCACCACCGATCCGATTTTTAATCGATGAATTGAAAATCGTATCTGGCAACACTGGCCACACTGGCCATCTACCGGGCGATAGCTGAACCTAATTGAATAAATTGCCGCTCTAATTATGCCATATCTTACCAGATGGCGGCACTGAGCCATGGGATCACAGTTTTTCTAAGACATTTCTTTGCATGGCCCCTCTATTGTACCTATCTTTAAATCTCTTTGATGACACCATTGACAGCTGTTGTACTTATGTTTGGTGTTACCAGACACGTGATTAATGTTAGTTCTTCAAGCATTCATGTCACGACTGTATAGGGTTCCATTGACATATAAAAGTATGGACTGGAAATACCTACAAAAAAAGGGTGCATACCTACAACTCGTTTTGTCGCATAAAATGGCTGTCATTGCTAGGATTGTGTCAATCAAGGAACATAGGTGTTACTATTATCGAGTATCGATACTAAATATGAGTCTTACTAGTTATCACGTTTGGATCATAATAACTTACTTAATTAAAGTCCGTTGTAATTAGGGTTGCTAACTATACTTTATAATAACGTATCTTACTTTATTTTCGATAAATATACTTTATAGTTTTGCATAAAACTAGTGTGCGCGAAAATACTTTATTTCTAATCTTTTGTGATGGGTAAAACGAAAGACTCATGGTTAATTACTGAACTATTTATCGATAGGTACATACAAGTCAAAAAGAAAATCTTTTATTAAAGTTAGAATTTTCAGAGAAAAATATTATAGTTATGCTTAAGACAAACCAGTTGTGAAGACAAACGGCAATATTATAATAAGATACCTACTTATAAATGCATCTGATAGCGTAAGTACCAAATGTAAAAACAAAATATTTCTTATTTACTCTCTGTTACCGTCACTTCAGCTTTCACTGAGTTTTTTCGGTAATGAATCTGCAGTGGCGAGAAGAGAGAAACAGATAGTCCATAAATTTAATAAAAAACGGGTTACTTATGTATTAAAATCAGTACCAGGTACTTAACAAATTAGAAAACATTGTAAAAGCTAATTATTTTTAAAAGAAACAACCAATTGGAACCGTGCACCTAGCTTCTGACGTTTCCAAAGTAGCCATGTAGGTTTATGTGAAATAAAATATTTTAATTTCGGTGCTGTGAACCAAAGGCCGGACCTGGCAAGGTCACTCGGACCGAATAAGACACAGGATTATTTATGTTCACATCGCAGAATATACCGATGACATTTCAGCGGAGGAACTAGTTTACGGAAACTTTTACGGCAACGGTACAACCCTATTCCATTTGACATATTATTGTAAACAAACGAATGAATTAACAAAATATACTAAAAAGGTCTGTTATACGGAAATGAACCCAAATATCAATACTTTAGCCATAAATTCATGATCGCGTTACAACTGTATCATCGAATGTGTATTATTAAATGTATTATTGCATGAAAACCGGCTATTAACCTGTGCAAAGACATTAAAGGTTGATTTTCATTCTTTCTTGCACCACACTTCACAATACAACACACAGACATGTTGAATTGTTGTTTTCCAACATTTGCATGCAGTTTTAAAAGGTAAAATCCTTGTAATTTTCTCGCAAATCTCAATAATACAAAAAGTAAACAACCATTTGACAGCAAAACTACCACGAAACTTGTCGCAAAATATGGCTGCTACAGCACCTTACCTACAACTGTACTACGTCACGTCAAAATGTTGCCAAAATGAGCAACAACTTAAAATATTGTTGTCTCTTTTATCAAATACGATTATCTTATTAGAAAGAACGAGACAAAACGATATTTCGTATTCTGAATCATATTTCACTCATATTTGTATAAGCAAATGTATGTATAGAATAACGCGGCCTCTCCATGTTTATCCTATCTCAATGATAGGGGTCACATATCTCATTTGACAGTTCCCTCTTCCTTTTATATTATAGTACTCTGTGGTTACGACGACTCTGTGGTTCCCTCCCAGGGGGGGTACAGTTAGAACATCAGCAACAAAATCAAATAAGCTAGTGCCATCTATCATTCTTAACTAGAGTTAGTAAGCATTAGTACTCTAAAGCGTCGATAGATGTCGCTGTATTGAAATTATATATTTTTTTATTGTAATGGCAATGTCTTCTTAACTTTGTAAAATATTTTTTGGTTATATAAACACTGCACACACAATATATATGGACGTCACGGCTTGCGCTTGCGTTTGTTTGTTTCGTATTCATTTGTTGTGTATTTCTTGGTTTACGAGTGTATTTTTTTGAGATCTCTCGCGACCTCCTCCGTCCCCTGATAGACTAGATATACCTGGAAACCAGTTCAAGCATCGCAGTGTTACACCTGTGCGCTGTGATTTGTTTATTAGTGATTCCACAAGAAATTGTGAAAAACACTATTAACTACTATTAGAATTGCGAAAAGACGCTTGTATTCTGTGTGAGTGTGTCTTTGAATATAGACTAAATGCCTCATCGCTGTGCGCTGGGATGTAAGAACACTGGTAAGTAATTTATTTATGAACTCTGCTAACCGCTAACCGGCACATTTTTTTTTCTTAGGTGATCTCTGTTATCGATCCAAAAACAGTAGAGCCCCATATTCAAGGACGATTGGGAAAATGGCCACTGTATGAAGTTTTTAAAATATAACTAATTACAAAATTTGTAAAAATTTGTTACATGAAATATTTAATATAGCTTGGGCTGTAATAAATATTTCATATTTGTAAGTTCTACACGAAGTAGAAGTCTAAACTTTCTTGATTTAACATGACATGAAGGTAAAAATGTATGCAGGTCTCAATATTTGGTAGGTTTCCGCTAACGGCCATCCCCAGTTTAATATCTATCGCCAAATTAGACCTACTACTAATTAATAGCTAACTAACATATATCATGCTTCTTGAATTAAATAAACAGACCAGATAGTACACACTAGACAGAATTAATTAACAGACTTATCACCTACATTTGATTACTTTTGTTTTTTTCAGATGTTATAATGCACGTGTTTCCAAATCCTGTCAAATTTCCTGAGCGCTTCAAAGCTTGGGTTGATCTTGTTGGAGAGAAACCAGAAATACCCTTGGACGTCGAATATTTCAAGAAAAAGAGAATTTGTGATATTCACTTCATTCTTGAACACAGAAATCGAAATAAACGTCTGAATGCATTAGCAATACCATTATTAAATTTGCCAGGTGAGTTATTTATTTGTTTAACACAGCTTATAGGTACTATCATTACAGGGTTTACCATAATGAGACATGACAGAATGACATTTATGAACTTGCACACTAAATTAAAAACAAGCACATTTTTAATTTATTTCTTTATTACTCCTCTATATTATTATACTCTTTGTTCCCTCCCCTGCCGCCTTCCGTACTTCTGTCTGTATAACGCCATGTTTTTTGATCTGTCTAATAATCTTTTTTTTGAAGTTTATTACAGTTTCAATTTGTGTTCAATTTCAAAGTTGATCGAGTGAAGTTCTGCGTTGATTTATTTCCGTAACTTATCCTCTCAATTTCTGTACCTGAAATATTATTGTGCAACATGTACAACAAGTGCTGTGTTGTGACCTGTGCTAGTAGACGAAAGGACGTCAGTTTTCATATGTTTCCAAAAACTGAGATAGGACTCCAAAAATGGTTACAGTGCATTAACTGTGAAAGTCTGCGAAGCTTGAGCTTCAAAAAACTACGCAAACAGTTTGTGTGTCGAAATCATTTTGAGAAGAGGTTTGTTTCAACAACGTGCGATAGAGTTCGTCTTTGCCCCGACGCCTATCCAACGTTGTTTACTGATCGCGAGATATCCACTGGTATTCCTCAAACCGATGCATTAATACTCAACAACTGTGGTACGTACCTATTTGAATATATTGCAAACTAACAGTTGTTTAGTGTAGACGCTTCATTCTCAATAAGAAGCATGCACTCAGTTCAGTCAGCAGTTATATCTAATGGGCGGATCTCCTCAAAACAATATTCTTGATACAAATAATTAAGATTTTCTAAACCTCGCGGCAGAGCTTCTATTTAAGTCCAGATGTATAGATATATCAAATATATAGTATGTTGTAATGAAGGCACCCCAAACTGTCCATTAATTTTGGATATTTTTCAAAATCATTAAAAAACGTTGTTGCTGATAATGTCACATTGTGAGAATAATGACGTTATTGCAAAAAATAATGACGCATAGTTGCCGACAATGAGTTGAATAAGTATTATAAATATGGAGATGAATTTACATGTGACTTAAATACTATTTTGGGTATTATTTTGTTCTGATATTATGATATGGACAAGGAAAATAAAATGCAATATTATAATAAAAAAAATAATATAAAAATAAATTTAAATCCTCCTAATTAATGTATTGATTCTTTGGTCTCCTGGTTGGATATTTTGACGATAACAGAGTTTAATGAAATAAAAAACGCTCGACTTACACTATACATAAACATTTAAAAAAATAACAGACTTAGAGATACCATAAATTATACTTAAATACGTTTTTAAGCCACTAAACTAAACCCTTTTTTTTTTTTTTTTTGTGGATGGGAAATCATCAAATGACTCCTCCCGCTCTGGGTGGAGCGGAAGGGAGTGTCAGACTCTTACTGACTAAAACCCACCCGTGTTCCTTCCTTAGCCCTTTATGTTCCGGGCCAGCGGTAACCCTTTCGGACAATCCCGCTGACCCGGCAGGCTTCGGCCCTAAGGGGCCCCTCCTCGATGCTGACATCTCTTTGAGGCGCGCGTGGAACACGTACGCGCCGTCCGGCACGGGCCTGGTCCTGATCGGGCGGTGAGCTACCCATTACTCTCCGCCCGCAGGCCCGCGCCTACGGTGGCCGGGAGTCGTCACGCGGCTCCCGACGCCCGGAGCGTCTCCCGCGGCGGCTGGGACGGGAGGCTCTCTCCCTGAGCCGTT
Organism: Mesoligia furuncula; assembly: GCA_916614155.1. Taxonomy (NCBI): domain Eukaryota; kingdom Metazoa; phylum Arthropoda; class Insecta; order Lepidoptera; family Noctuidae; genus Mesoligia; species Mesoligia furuncula. The sequence goes on along the minus strand of OU744817.1, from coordinate 8,699,111 downwards.
CCGCCACCTCCTTCGCTAGCATGACTGCTTCGCAGAAGGAGGTGACTGCCTCCCACTCCCTCTCGCCCCGGACCATGGCTTGCACCATGGCCGGACGCGAGAGGTCGCCGTCGCTGCCAATCGCCTCTACGAGGACACGGCGGTGCTCCGCCCAAGCGGGGCAGACCTCCACCGTGTGCTCCACCGTGTCCTCTGGGCGATCCTGGCAATGGTGACACCCGGGCGTTTCCTCCCGCCTGATGATGTGCAGGAACCTCCCGAAACTTCCGTGTCCGGTGAGGACCTGCGTCAGGCGAAAGGTGAGGGCGCCGTGGCGCCTCTCTAGCCACTCCTCAAAGAGGGGTCTTATCGCCGCTATCGCGGCGTGCCCTGCGCTGGGTTGCGACAGTCGCTCTTTCCATGCCGCCATGAGATCGCGCCGGAGATCCGTCCGCTCCGCAGCGATTTGCCGCGGAAGCGGATCCTCCCCCCGGCGTAGTGCCTCCGCGCGCCACTCATACAGGCGCGCGAGGACTATCGCCTCCAGATCCCATGGCGGCAGTCCGGCAAGGAGGCTTGCCGCCTCGCCAGAGATCGTGCGGTAGCCCCGGATAGCCCTTATGGCTACCACCTTCTGGGGCGCGTTCAGGTAGTGGGCGGCTCGCCGCCGCAGTGAACGCGCCCACACCGGGGCCCCGTATATGGCCATGGACCGCACGACCCCCGCGTAAAGCCTCCGGCAGGAGGCGTTTGGCCCCCCCAGGTTGGGCAAGAGCCGCTTGAAGGCGGCCCCGGCCCGTTCCAGTTTGGGGGCCAAACGTCGGAAATGCTCCACGAAGTTCCACCGGCTGTCGAGGACGAGACCCAGGTATTTCATCGTCATCCCGACGCCGATGTGAACCCCTCCTACCGTTAGTTGGGATCCCGATGGCGGCGCGTTCCGGGGCCCATGAAACGACATGGCCTCGGACTTGTGCAATGCCACCTCGAGACCCAACTGCCGGATCCTCTCCACGACTATCGCAACCCCGCGTGTCATCGCGTCGGCCGCCGCCTGATGCGACCTCCCCTGCGCCAGGACCAGCGTGTCGTCAGCGTAGCAAACCACGCTGACGCCATCAGGGAGGTCGGCGCGCAGCACCCAGTCGTACCCGATGTTCCACAGAGGCGGCCCCAGGACCGATCCCTGTGGGACACCGCACGACATCTCTCGCCGGTTCCACTCCCCATCGCGACCGGGGTAGCTGACGGCTCTTTCCGTCAGATACGCCTCGACTATTCGACGGAGGTAGGGCGGCACCCGGTGATACCGGAGTGCCTCCACAATGGTGCTCCAGGGCAGGGTGTTAAACGCGTTGGCGATGTCGAGTGACACCGCCACGACGACCCCACCCCGGGACACCGCGTCCCCCGTCGTGAGGGCTCTCACGCGCATGATGGCGTCCACCGTCGAGCGCCCCTTGCGGAAACGGAACTGGCTGTCCGCAAGATCCGGCCCCGTCCTCACCAGGTGCCCGACGAGGCGGCCCGCAATCACTCTCTCAAAGAGCTTGCCGACCTCGTCGAGCAGCACGATGGGCCGAAATGCGGACGGAGAGTCCGCAGGGCGCCCTGGCTTCCGAATGAGGACCAGCTTCCCCGTCTTCCAACGGCGTGGAAACTGGCCTCTCTCCAAACATGCGCTTAAGAACGCCTCCAGTCGAGGCCCGAGAGCCCCCGAGGCCAGGACCCAGGCTTTACCTGCCAAGCCGTCGGGTCCTGGGGCGGTATTTTTGGCCTTCAGCCTTCCTACCGCCGCTCTCAGTTCTACCCCGGTCACAGCAGGGATGTCGTCGTCGTCCGCGTGGTCCGCTTCGGGCACCGCAATTGGCGGAGCCATGGGCGGGGGAGTGTGCTCCCCCCGTGAAGGGAACAGAGCGCTCACCACCTCCTCCACCAGCTGGGGGCGGAGACTCTGCGTCAGCGGGGGGGCCCAGGTGCGGAGTTTATTCCGCACCATTTTATAAGGGCGCCCCCACGGATCTCTGTTCAGAGTCTCCACCATCTCCTCGCGGGCCACATCCTTGGCCCGCTGGACAGCCTCTTGGAGGGCGGTCTTCGCCGCTCTGTACCCCTCGTACAGCTCCGCCTCCGTGGCTTCCGCATCCGGAGGGCGAATGCGGAGCCTGCGGTGCCTGGTGTAAAGGTGTCGCGCATCGACGCACGCCTTGCGTAGTGACTCCACCTCCTGCGACCACCAGTACACCTGACGTCGGGCGCGTCCTGGCCGGACTCGGGGCATTGCCACGTCACAGATCTCGGACATGGCCTCCCGGAACCACTCCGCCTCATCGTCGATGTTGGCAGGCCTGTCCGGTGATGACACCCAGGCCTGCACGATCGAGGCTTCCAGGAGGAGCTCCCGGTCCAGCTGCTTCAGCGCCCACCGCGGACCACTCGGGGCCTGTTGGACCAGCGCGCTAGAGGTCTGGGCGGAGACGTCGAACCGGATATACCGGTGATCGGAGTAGGTCTCCACCCCCTCCATGACGCGCCAGTCAATGACGCGTTGTGACAGAGCGGGGCTGCCGAACGAGATGTCCACCACGGACTCACCCCGCATCCGCACACACGTGGGAACAGAACCCCGATTTAGGACGACCAGGCCTGTTTCCAGAGCCCAGTCCTCCACCATCCTGCCCCGCACATCCGTGTAACGGGAAGGCCCAGGCTCAGCCATGACTACGATGTCGTCGGCAAACCGAAGGTGAGTTATGTACTCGCCATTGATGTTGATGCCAGCCCCTTTCCAGTCCAGAACCTTGAAGACATCCTCCAGTGCAGCGGTGAACAGTTTCGGAGAGATAACGTCTCCCTGTCTCACACCTCGCTGCAGAAGGATAGGTTTCGAGGCCTGATCCTGGAGTCTGATTGACCTAGTGGCGTTTTCGTACAGACACGGTGCCAGATCGACTATCGGTACATCGAAGTGCTGAACTTCGATGTACCGATAGTCGATCTGGCACCGTTGAAGAGACTGCAGCACAGCCCATGTCTCGATCGAATCAAAGCCTTTCTCGTAGTCCACAAACGCTAAGCAGAGAGGCAGGTTATATTCTTCGGTCTTCTGTATAACCTGTCGCAGCGTATGTATGTGGTCTACGGTGCTAAAGCCTTTACGGAATCCGGCTTGTTCGGGAGGCTGGAAGTCGTCAAACCTGCGCGCGAGACGGTTCGTGATGACTCTCGAAAACTGCTTGTAGACATGGCTCAGGAGTGGGATGGGCCTATAATTCTTAAGGAGGGCATTATCGCCCTTCTTAAAGAAAAGTATCACCACACCTCTCGAGTATGACGAAACCAAACAGCTTCTGAAGGGCCTTAAGAACGGGTTTTCCGCCGACCTTCAGCAACTCGGCCGTAATTCCGTCATCACCTGGTGCCTTGTTGTTTTTGAGCTGCTTCAGAGCCATCCTAATCTCGTACAGGCTGACGTCCGGGATGTCTTCGGTATAGTGCCGGGTCAATCTAGCTCTTGGGTCGTTTGCCAGATTCATAGCGGGGTTATTTGTTGACGTGTATAACTGTCCATAGAACCTCTCGATCTCTCTCAACAGCTCAGGTTTGTCGGATACGATCCTGCCATCACCGGTCTTCAGTCTCGTAAGCTGGCTCTGCCCAATAGACAGATCTCTAGCAAAGACCCTGGAGCCTTTATTTTGCTCTATCGCGTCCTTAATACGATCTGTATTAAAGCGGCGAAGATCGCTTTTCAAGGCCTTAGAGATCCGTCTATTGAGTTGCCGGTAATTTAGCGCATCATCCGTAGACTGCAGGATCATATCGCACCTCTCCTTCATGAGCCGCAAAGTAGGATCAGAGAGCTTCTTTTTTGAATTCGTACGGCGGGTCTTGAAGATCTTAGACCCGACCGTATGGACAGTTTCCACGAACCCATCGTTATAATCGTCCACGGAGCTCCCTAGGCATTCGAAACGATTCTGGAGTTCGAGCTGAAAGCTCTTGGGGTTTTGGATCTGGGTCGGTGCTGGACGGAGCGTAGACTTCATCAGTCGAGATCTTTCCAGCTTGATATTTAAGTTCAATGTGCCTCTTACCATACGATGATCACTTCCGGTTTTCACCGCGTTGATCACAGAGACATCATTGAATACTTGCTTCTTCGTCGACATAATGAAGTCAATCTCATTTTTAGTTGCACCATCCGGGCTCTGCCAGGTCCACTTTCTATGCTCACGTTTTCTGAAGAAGGAATTCATCATAAAGAGGCCTTCCTTCTCCATAAAACTGGCCAGTAGGTAGCCCCTATGGTTCCGGCGTCCAACTCCAAATTGCCCCACTCGCAGCTCATCATCATTACGTTTACCCAGTTTTGCGTTAAAGTCCCCCATGACAACGGTAAAGTGAGTTTTAGAGCCATGCATGGCTCTGGAAATATCCTCATACATGGTCTCTACCTCATCGTCGGGGCGTGACGAGGTCGGGGCGTAAACCTGTACGACCTTCAGCGAATACCTTTCGGATATTCTGAGTATAAGGTACGCCACCCTGGTCGACACACTCTCGATCTTCACCACGTTGCTAACAAGGGACTTATGGACGATAAACCCGACACCACCTTGGGACTGCTGGTTGCCCTCCCGGAAATAGAGCAAGTTTCCGGATTTGAGGATTATCGAGTCCTCTTCCTCTCTTCGGACTTCAGATAACCCCACTATACTCCATCGTATCTTGTTCAATTCTTCCTCGAGTTCGGTGATCTTCTCGTCGGTCCGGAGTGTACGCGTGTTGTATGTTGCCACGTCCAGTTTTCGGTGATTGTGGTAGCCGGATCTCTTCCGGGGATTCTTAGCACCCCTTGCCTCAACGTGGCCTTGGCCGCTACCGTAACCAAGGGAAGGCGGGCCGCCGGGTACTAGGGGCCTAGTGTTTTTTGTGCTTGTCATTCTTGGGGCGGGGTTTGCCATAATCGCCACGCTTGGCAGGCGGGTTGAAGATCGCAGTATAGTATGCTGGTGGAATGCATAGAGAACGCTGCTGCCCATTCTCCGGTACGACCCTTAGTCGCCTTTTACGACACCCACGGGAAGTATGGGGTAGTGCTATTCTTTAAGTCCGACACCACACAGACTATATACAGATAATTAGAACGGGTGTAGATAATTTGACCTCTTCGACGAAAAAAATTTAACAAAAACCTCGAAACGAACAATAGCACCATGCAGACAGATAAAATAACGCAATTAACCATATATTCAATATAAATTTGTTAAAAAATAAAAGAAAAAGTGTATTTTTCCGAATTTGCCAAAAAATATGTTATTTTACCAAGCTTTATACCGCAATTAACGGAAACCAACAAAAACACGATATATCTAACTATTAGGTCGAATACTAAAATCATTATCGGTAACAACCGTCATTGCTCACTCAAGACAATATCATTGTTAGCAACACGTGTCTTTGTCGTCTCATGCGACGTTGCTGAAAATGATGTTGCCAATTATGACGAATTCTAGAAAGTTCACCATTTTACAAAATAATTAGTTATATTCGTCGGAGAGAGTGCCACATGCAGTATTAGTTTCACGCATACTTCAACTTTGTTACATAAAAACACTTCATTGTGAAGAAATAATTGAGATACAGTCAAAAATAAGAATGACGATTGTAATGACAAATTTTGGAGAATCAAAATGAAATACTTACTGCTCAAATCGCGCGACGTCCTTACACTAAAAAGCGTATCGGCCGGCTAGGGCGCGGGGTGAAGCGTCGCTTAAACATCATTCGACTCTTCGGTCGCGTAGCGTTATAAGTAAAAAAATTACAAACAACATTGTTGCCGATAATGACGCTTATTTTGTGAACATTGTTTGATTACATTTTAGAGTAACTTTTAATAAAGTTTTCTAACATTATTGTAATGAAAAACGTTCTTTATTTATCTAAGTTTAATATTTATTCACACAATGTATCAAATTCAATACACTGAATTTTTTATGTCACGAAATGTTGGAAACTATACCCAGGCGACACGCCAAATATTGCCGATTTTTAAAGTAATATTTGAATATCTTTATTTTGTGTGATTTAAAGCTCAAAATGGATCCGATAGCATCTTTATCATTTATTTAAGTAATGGAATAAAAATGTTTGACTTTGAAATTTTTTAGTATTGATGAGTATTGTAGCGAGACATAAATTTTAGCTCTCTGAAATATTCACCCTAATGATTTGGTCAGTGGGTCGTCTTAGGGATTGTTATTATGTCTATGTGTTCACTGTCACAGAAAGTTAAGAAAGTATTAAGCGAGGTTGCATTACCTATTACAGTATTTACAGTGGTGTATTCCAAGTAAGATTTACTTACCGCCTTAAACTTTTAATAAATTTTCCTACCCTTGTTATTGGTAGATGTAGATACCTACATTAAAAGTTTGTTTCCACTGACTGGAGAGGAGCGGCAAAATTTTGCTTCACATGAGTTTTTTGTGTATTTTGCGCAAAGCATTGTATTGTGATTATAATAAATAAATATAATTGTTTATTAAATTATAATTAGTATAAATGCATTCCAGATCTTGTCATGCGCTATAGTGTCAAAATGTAACAAGTTTCCTAGTTAGATTAGATATATTTTTCTATATTTTGATATTATTTGTATAATACCTTTTTATATTCGGAATGTTTTTAATGTGTTATATTATGAGAAAAATATATGTGTTCTATAGCGAAGTCTGTTACCTTTTTTTTAGGGTTCCGTACCCAAAGGGTAAAAACGAGACCCTATACTAAGACTTCGCTGTCTGTCCGTCTGTCTGTCACCAGGCTGTATCTCAAGTACCGCGATAGCTAGACAGTTGAAATTTTCACAAATTATATAATTTCTGTTGCCGCTATAACAACAAATACTAAAAACAAAATAAAATGAATATTTAAGGGGGGCTCCCATACAACAAACGTGTTTTTTTTCGGCGTTTTCGCCTTGTGGTACGGAACCCTTCGTGTGCGAGTCCGACTCGCACTTGGCCAGTTTTTTTAATTTCGCTACAATTATTATTATGCGTACTTTTGAGTAATATGAAATATTTACTATGTGAAATATTTTTCAGAGAGTGTCAAACCTGATCATGACTATTTTAAAAAAAGAAGACATTTAGATCACACCTACTGTAAACCACAAGTTGCGGAGAAACACTCAAAAACTGACAATGTTGTTGGTAATGGTAAGTTTCCATTCAATTCTAACATTATGTTATAGTTACAAAAATGCAAACAAAATACATTTTATTTTTGTAAGTCATTTGTCTGTCTTATTGACAAGAAGCATGCCCTCAGTTCAGCTAGCAGTAAAAATACCGCACGCCGCCGTAAGAGACAGAAGATACGATGCTTTGTCTCAATTTTCCTACTAATTTCGTATACATCACACTTCCACACTTCCTACTGTAATCATGGCTACATCTAGAGGTATACAGGGTTATTAGTAAAACATTAACAACCTCTTATTAAAAGAGATCATTGTACTTATCATTATGAACAACTTTACTATGGGACCAAACCTGAATCTAATGGCGAAAAAAAAAATCAGCTGTTCCTTACATTTATGTTCGTTTAGCTCGTCAAAATGTAGGGAACAGCTGATTTTTTTTCGCGATTGTATTTTTTTACTAGTACTGTAAGGGAAATTTTTTCCCTTACAGTACAAGTAAAAAAAATAAAAAGAAAAAAACCCCCCGTCCCGTCCCGTCCCGTCCCGTCTCAGCCGCCGCGGGGGACGCACCAGGCGTCAGGAGCCGCGTGACGACTCCCGGCCACCGTAGGCGCGGGCCTGCGGGCGGAGAGTAATGAGTAGCTCACCGTCCGATCAGGACCAGGCCCGTGCCGGACGGCGCGTACTTGTTCCACGCGCGCCTCAAAGAGATGTCAGCATCGGGGAGGGGCCCCTTAGGGCCGAAGCCTGCCGGGTCAGCGGGATTGTCCGAAAGGGTTACCGCTGGCCCGGAACATAAAGGGCTAAGGAAGGAACACGGGTGGGTTTTAGTCAGTAAGAGTCTGACACTCCCTTCCGCTCCACCCAGAGCGGGAGGAGTCATTTGATGATTTCCCATACAAACAAAAAAAAAAGGGTTTTTTTTTTAAATAGAAATTTTTTAATACCGTTCGATAGAGCGGGAAATTCTGAATCCAATGTATATGTACCTAACTCATTTCAACCTTAAAATAAGTTTAACCCTTAACTTGGCAGAGAATGTGATGACATTTATTTTTTATTTCTTTCATATATTTGGGTTGTTACCTGGTAAATAGACACCTAAAAAATAAAAATAAAATTTTAACAATATCTGTTTTGTATTTATACCATGTATCTAATTATGCACACTGCCAAGTTGTCATTCATATATCTTTGGAAATCTATGTACTCTGTAGGATACACTGCTTGATTGTTAGAAAATAAAATACAATTTTATTTTATAAAAACATTTATTTATGTCGTTTTATAAACACATATATCTTAATCAAAATGTGGTATTCCAGTAATCAGGTCTGCAGGCAGCCGTAATTTTCTTCCAAAGTTTGCGAAAGCTGGTGTCACCGGTGTACTTTCGTGAACAGCGCTTCGATATGACAACAAAAACGGTTGTATGTGCTTGTCCCAATCTCGTTGCCGATTTTCCACAACTTTGGCTAGGTACCTCTCCAGTGTCTGATTAAATCGTTCCCCCATTCCATCCAATTGTGGGTGGTAAGAAGTTGTTCTCATTTTATGAGTGCCCATTACTCGGCAAGTTTCCTGAAATATTTGGGACTCAAAATTCCTTTCCTGATCGCTGTGGATCTCCAAGGGTACTCCAAAACGGCAGAAGACTTCATGAACCAGTTTATCTGCAACTGTTGAAGCTTCTTGGTTTGGAATGGCAAAGACTTCCGGCCACATAATGAAGTAATCCATCACAACCATGAAATACTTGTTACCACTTTCACTTTCCGGAAACGGCCCCGCAACGTCAAGGGCTGTCCTCTCCCATGGTGCACCAACATTGTACAATTTCAATGTACCTCTACTACGAGTCTGAGGTCCCTTTACAGCTGCACAACTTGTACATTTGCGACACCTGTCCTCGACATCGTCCCGACAGTGGACCCAGTAAAACCGTTCTCGAATCTTCAGTAGAGTCCGTTTTACTCCCAGATGACCTCCTGAACAACCATTATGGTACAGAACATCCGGTACTTGAGCTTTAGGGACAACCATTGCAAATGACAGCTGTCTTCCCGAACAGTTTCCCATTTACGGCACAGGTCTCCATCCTGAATCACCAAGCTGTCCCATTGGGCCCATTGGGTCGCTCCACCTGAGCTTAGGAGGTCTGGCCTTCATCCACTCCAGAATCGGCTTGATGACCGAATCTTCCTGCTGTGCACATTGTAGGCTTTCCTTCCACTCGTTGCTGAGGTCTGTCCTGAGCATCCTCACAGGAACCACTTCTTTATCCTCTTGCCTAGTAAAATGCGTGCGGTTTTCAGGACAAGGCCTTCTTGACAATGCATCTGTGTTGCCATGAGATTTCCCGCTGCGATGTTTGACCACGAAGTCATATTGCTGCTGATGCTGGGCAGTGTTGTTAGCCGCACTACCCTTTGGAGACCAGCCATCTTCCCTTTCTGCAGTTCGCTTAGGGCAACTGGATCGAAGGTGGCCCCTTTCCCCACAGCCGTAGCACCTAGGGCAGTATCTTCTATTGCGGTCGCGAAATGTAGCCGGTGCAACCTCCCTGACGCGATGGGAATTTTATATTTATATAGGATGATAATTATGTATTTTATTGGCAGTGTATCTACAAATGCACACTGCAAAAGTCATGTCATATTATGGTAATTTGGCAGTGTGCATTTGTAGATACATGAATATTGACAGTCATATTTTAGATAAAAAACATTATTGTTTGATCAAAATTTTTACGTAAACAAAAGGATACACATTCAATAAAAAAAAGATTACATTTATGTATCGTAATATACATATTTAATTAGGATTATAATCGATTCTTACCTTATAACTCGTAGACGCACGCGCACGCTCCGCTATCTTGCGATCTACTGACTACAAATGTTGTCAGATGTGAAAAATACTATTTTTTCTACCAACTGCAAGGGTCTCATATAACGGTTTAAAAAAGAAATAAAAACATAAGTACCAAAACTGTTCTCAAATATTTTTTCTTAGAATGTGTGCATTATTAGATACGTTACCAAGTTAAGGGTTAAAACAAAAATAAAAAGAAATGAAAGTAAGAAAAGTTTTTTTTTTCCCCTAACCTATATTATCTGTGCCCTAACATATTCTAACTTATACTTCGAACATATTGCAATAACATTGCTATTGTTGCATTAAGCTCATAAAATGGAACTAAAATTACCAATAGTAAGAAAAACCTTTTAGGCTGAAGCCGTAGCATGCCATTGCATAAAATTATGCGCCAGGTTCAAATCTAAATTAAAAAATAAACTGTCAAACTTGATATGTGAACCTTAAGCCCCTAGGTAGCCCGCGAAATTCAAAATTTCTTACGTTTTTTGCAATATTACGTAAGTTGAAAACATGATTTTTTGTTTGTGTAGATAGTGGCGCCGATTCTGTCGTTCACAAACTAAACTAAATTTAAGTTCATGCATCTTTTTCAGAATATAAATATTAGTTCAGTCCTGTCAAATTAAGATACTCCATAGACAATATAAACGAGATTAAAAAATTGGCAATTAAAAATACGTCAATTTACGTCAGTTGCTGACTAATTTGACACATTGACATAAAAAAGTATGGACTGGAAATACCTACAAAAAAAGGGTGCATACCTACAACCATTGAGATAGGAAAAACATGGAGAGGCCGCGTTATTCTATACATACATTTGCTTATACAAATATGAGTGAAATATGATTCAGAATACGAAATATCGTTTTGTCTCGTTCTTTCTAATAAGATAATCGTATTTGATAAAAGAGACAACAATATTTTAAGTTGTTGCTCATTTTGGCAACACTTTGACGTGACGTAGTACAATTGTAGGTAAGGTGCCGTATCAGCCATCTTTTGCGACAAGTTTCGTGGTAGTTTTGCTGTCAAATGGTTGTTTACTTTTTGTATTATTGAGATTTGCGAGAAATATACAAGGATTTTACCTTTTAAAACTGTATGCAAATGTTGGAAAACAACAATTCAACATGTCTGTGTGTTGTATTGTGAAGTGTGGTGCAAGAAAGAATGAAAATCAACCTCTAATGTCTTTGCAGAGGTTAATAGCCGGTTTTCATGCAAAAATACATTTAATAATACACATTCGATGATACAGTTGTGACGCGATCATGAATTTATGGCTAAAGTATTGATATTTGGGTTAATTTCCGTATAATAGACCTTTTTAGTATATTTTGTTAATTCATTTGTTTGTTTACAATAATATGTCAAATGGAATAGGGCTGTACCGTTGCCGTAATAGTTTTCTCCGTTGAAACATCATCGACATATTCTGCGATGTGAACATAAATAATTCTGTGTCTTATTCGGTCCGAGTGACCTTGCCAGGTCCGTCCTCTGGTCACAGCACCGAAATTAAAATATTTTATTTCACATAAACCTACATGGCCACTTAGGAAACGTCAGTAGCTAGGTCATCATCATCATTTCAGCCGAAAGACGTCCACTGCTGGACATAGGCCTCTCCCAAAGGGGGGTTTGGTGATTGCAGTATAGTTTGGTGGTGAAATGCATAGAGAACGCTGCTGCCCATTCTCCGGTACGACCCTTAGTCGCCTTTTACGACACCCACGGGAAGTATGGGGTAGTGCTATTCTTTAAGTCCGGCACCACACAGACTGTGGAGTTTCTTGCCAGTGCAGTAGCTAGGTGCACGGTTCCAATTGGTTGCTCCTATGGGGAAGAACTGGCAAGAAACTCCACAATTTTTAAAATGTTTTCTAATTTGTTAAGTACCTGGTACTGATTTTAATAAATAAATAACTCGTTTTTTATTAAATTTATGGATTATCTGTTTCTCTCTTCTCGCCACTGCAGATTTATTACCGAAAAAACTCAGTGAAAGCTGAAGTGACGGTAACAGAGAGTTTTTACATTTGGTACTTACGCTATCAGATGCATTTATAAGTAGGTATCTTATTATATTGCCATTTGTCTTCACAACTGGTTTGTACATAATACACATTGTTTGTACATAATACAGGTTTGTACATAACTATAATATTTTCTCTGAAAATTCTAACTCCAATAAAAGATTTTCTTTTTTGACATGTATACCTACCGATAAATAGTTCAGTAATTAACCATGAGTCTTTCCTTTCACGCATCACAAAAGATTATAAATAAAGTATTTTTGCACACTTTATTTTTATGCAAAACTATAAAGTTACCGAAAATAAAGTAACAAACGTTATTATAAAGTATGGTTGGCAACCGTAATTACAACTGACTTTAATTTAGTAAGTTATTATGATCCAAACGTAATAACTAGTAAGACTCATATTTAGTATCGATACTCGATAATAGTAACACCTATGTTCCTTGATTGACACAACCCTAGCAGTGGCAGCCATTTTATGCGACAAAACGAGTTGTAGGTATGCACCCTTTTTTTGTAGGTATTTCCAGTCCATACTTTTTTATGTCAATGCCTACAACTCGTTTTGTCGCATAAAATGGCTGCCACTGCTAGGGTTGTGTCAATCAAGGAACATAGGTGTTACTATTATCGAGTATCGATACTATTATGAGTCTTACTAGTTATTACGTTTGGATCATAATAACTTACTAAATTAAAGTCAGTTGTAATTACGGTTGCCAACCATACTTTATAATAACGTTTGTTACTTTATTTTCGGTAACTTTATAGTTTTGCATAAAAATAAAGTGTGCAAAAATACTTTATTTATAATCTTTTGTGATGCGTGAAACGAAAGACTCATGGTTAATTACTGAACTATTTATCGGTAGGTATACATGTCAAAAAAGAAAATCTTTTATTAGAGTTAGAATTTTCAGAGAAAATATTATAGTTATGTACAAACCTGTATTATGTACAAACAATGTGTATTATGTACAAACCAGTTGTGAAGACAAATGGCAATATAATAAGATACCTACTTATAAATGCATCTGATAGCGTAAGTACCAAATGTAAAAACTCTCTGTTACTCTCTCAACTGTTTTAATGTATTTACTGCAACACCTTTTATGCAATAAAGTTTTTATTATTATTATTATTATTTATTACCGTCACTTCAGCTTTCACTGAGTTTTTTCGGTAATAAATCTGTAGTGGCGAGAAGAGAGAAACAGATAGTCCATAAATTTAATAAAAAACGAGTTATTTATTTAGTAAAATAAATCAGTACCAGGTACTTAACAAATTAGAAAACATTGTAAAAATTGTGGAGTTTCTTGCCAGTTCTTCCCCATAGGAAGCAACCAATTGGAACCGTGCACCTAGCTACTACACTGGCAAGAAACTCCACAGTCTGTGTGGTGCCGGACTTAAAGAATAGCACTACCCCATACTTCCCGTGGGTGTCGTAAAAGGCGAATAAGGGTCGTACCGGAGAATGGGCAGCAGCGTTCTCTATGCATTTCACCACCAAACTATACTGTAATCACCAAACCGCCTGCCAAGCGTGGCAATTATGGAAAACCCCCCCCCCTTTGGGAGAGGCCTATGTCCAGCGGTGGACGTCTTTCGGCTGAAATGATGATGATGACCTAGCTACTGACGTTTCCTAAGTGGCCATGTAGGTTTATGTGAAATAAAATATTTTAATTTCGGTGCTGTGAACCAGAGGACGGACCTGCAAGGTCACTCGGACCGAATAAGACACAGAATTATTTATGTTCACATCGCAGAATATGTCGATGACGTTTCAGCGGAGAAAACTATTACGGCAACGGTACAACCCTATTCCATTTGACATATTATTGTAAACAAACAAATGAATTAACAAAATATACTAAAAAGGTCTATTATACGGAAATGAACCCAAATATCAATACTTTAGCCATAAATTCATGATCGCGTCACAACTGTATCATCGAATGTGTATTATTAAATGTATTTTTGCATGAAAACCGGCTATTAACCTCTGCAAAGACATTAGAGGTTGATTTTCATTCTTTCTTGCACCACACTTCACAATACAACACACAGACATGTTGAATTGTTGTTTTCCAACATTTGCATGCAGTTTTAAAAGGTAAAATCCTTGTATATTTCTCGCAAATCTCAATAATACAAAAAGTAAACAACCATTTGACAGCAAAACTACCACGAAACTTGTCGCAAAAGATGGCTGATACGGCACCTTACCTACAATTGTACTACGTCACGTCAAAATGTTGCCAAAATGAGCACCAACTTAAAATATTGTTGTCTCTTTTATCAAATACGATTATCTTATTAGAAAGAACGAGACAAAACGATATTTCGTATTCTGAATCATATTTCACTCATATTTGTATAAGCAAATGTATGTATAGAATAACGCGGCCTCTCCATGTTTTTCCTATCTCAATGATTTGACAGGACTAAACTAATATTTACCTTCTGTCCCTTTCTTAATGAAATAGAAAGAAAAAGATGCCTGAAGTTAAATTTTGTTTAGTTTGTGAACAACAGAATCGGCGCCATTGTGTTGTTTTTAGTGTCATTTGATAGGTTTAGGAAAAAATAAATTGTGTAAATTAAAAAAAAAAAAATTTAAAAGTTATTAACATATCAGGGATTTTCGATAGTGAAAATTGACAAATGTAAAATTTTGTTTTTGTTCTGTAAACTGGAACCACTGTACTTCCACACCCGGAGCTTTTTGATAGTAGCTATTTTTTTTTGGATAGAATAGACCCTTTTTAGTGTAAATTTGAAAACCGCAAAGTTCGCAAAATCATAGTGGCCGTGAAAAAAAATCCCGTAGCGTAGTCGACGGAGCCCCGCTTCGCGGGGCACTATTTCTGTCTACAGGGTTCTAAAGGAACCTAACACGAAGGGGATGACGGGGGTCAGAGTGAGCGAGCGAACGGGCCTCCGTGATCCCCTTCGAACCTAATCTGACCGAGTCGGGGTGCCCCAACTCCCGAGCTCGCTTCGCTCGCTCTTGCATCCTAAGTTGTCATTACAAATTTGTTATTTTTGTATATTATGTTGGTTTAGTTTTTTTTTTTTCGTTATACAAATAAAAATGAATTGAAGTTGAAAAAAAAGTAATGAAAAAAACAGCATGGGGTGGGGCAGCCAAAACCTTTATGCTAGAGCTAGAGAGGGCTCAACGCGCTATTTTAAAAGTCATGCTTCGTAAACCTTACCGATATCCAACTGACAGACTATATAAAGAGGCAGCTCTTCTTGGGGTACGGAAACTGTATATTTCAACAGTTATTTCGAAAAGTCACTTAAAATGTTTAAAGAGAACTGATTTAAAAACCCTGCAAAGCAAAAGAAAATTCAGAACCCCGAACCCTAGAGTAAACTCTGCGTTCGCCCAAAGACTTCCATCATTCCTACATACTCACATCTACAATAAGGTAAACTCTGTTCTGAAGTTCCATAGCTTTTCCTACACCCAAATGAAACACACAGTTAAAATTTGGCTCTTGGAACAATCATACACTTCTACTGAAAAAGTCCTAAGTATACAAATAAACTCAACTCACATTGCACCAACACAAAGACGCGTATACACCCCTACACTTACACACACATACATACACTCTCACCCCCCCTCCGACACACATACACACACACTCAAACACAGTCGCACACTACAGAACAGCAGCACAAACAGAAATTAAACCAAGTTTTACTTTTATATATTATTTTTAAGAATTCTATTGTTTTTAGTTTTACCTATGTAATGGTGCCCAAGACACAGGCCGTGCCTAGTTTGAGACCAACGATACCTCCATATTTTAATTTTTAATTAAGAAATAAACGATTTATTATTATTATTTATTATTTTTCTATATTAAGCTAAATACATATAAATTACATTTTAACCAAGATCCTCTTGAAAACTTTTTTGGGAGCATACGTAGCCATGGGGTGAGAAATAACTCGCCCACCTGTGCTGGATTTGAAGCTGCATTTGCTTCTTTGCTAATAAATAATATGAGCAGCAATTATTCTCCAGGGTCCAATTGTGAAGAAGATTTCTGCTCAATATTTGAATCTTTTGAAAAGTTATTTTTTTCACAAAATAAAAAAAAAAAGAAGGGCAATACTGCGACGTTGATTTTAACGATTTAATTTTAATTTAACATAATTATTAATTTTGTAACAAAAAAAAAGGACCCCAGAATAATTGCTCAGCTCCAATATGTAACAGGTTACATATTGCGTAAAGCAAAAAAAATTTACAAAAATTGCAAAGACTGCAAAGTATCTTTGTATACAGATGACCCACCTAAAACAGGTACCTGCAACCAATGATATTATCATTGCCTGCAACACAGAGAATATAAAAAAGGTAAACAATACCTATGCTACCCAAGCGAAAATTTAACAAAAAGTTTTTCTGAGATCCAGGATATTCTGCACCATATATTAAGAAATAAAAGTCATATTGAAAATTTAAAAAACTATATGAAAACCATATTGTATACAATGTGTTGATTTGCATCCTAGTCAAATTCAAGGACGTAATTATGCTAATGATTCTCGACCCAAATCAACAATAAAATGAGTAGGTATTTTTTTATTTTATTTTCTTATTTAAGGAAATCCGTAAGTGTGAACCAGCCGTATTTAAACGCGGCCCGTCTGTTATTAGCCCTATAACCGCGCTTCACACACACACAAATGCAAACCATTCATGCAACTCTCATTCGATAAATTCGTAGGTAATCAATCCCATCCTCCAATCACACTCTCCCGCGCCGCTCCTAGCCACGCCCCTTTTCCCCGCCGGCGCCGCGCGCCGCGGTGCCGGCGCCGACAGTGTGATTTGAATTTGCCGAAGTGTTCGCGAGTGCGCTTTGCGAATTTCCGTACATCGAGACGTAGTTACAAAGTGTGATGACGGACAATTACTCAAATGCCGAGTTGGTGGAGATGGTCGCCATCAGTGGAAACAGCCTACGTGGAGCCATCCGGATGTTCGTGGAAATGTATCCCGATCGGACACAAGACATTCACCCAGGTGATAATGCTGTGCGGGTTACATTTTGGTCGCTGGTTCCTGGAACACCAAGACGCCAACATCCTGTGGATGGACGAGTGTTTACCTAAGAGTTGAAAGTAAGTATACCACGTACTTATACTTAACTAGCACGTCTTTCCATTTCATCAAACGACCAAACGTAGAAAACATCATTTTTAGACTTAGTAGATCGGTAGAATCGGTACACTAACTAAGGTAGGTATTATTGCCGGCCCTAAGGCGATTATCACACTGCCACGCACCACGCTGCATGTTGCGTGACTGCGTGTTTTAACGTTACTTGTAAGTATCTCCGTTTGTATAGAAAACACGCACAGTCCAACACACTGAAAACGCAACCACGCGCGTTCATGCGGATCACGCGCATACACGCGGAGAAACATGCACCCCCGCGCGTAGGTGCGGGGCGAGACGCAAGGTATGGCACACCGAATCCCGCAGTGCCGCGCGTGATTTTGAATGGGCGTGACGTGTGTGACAGAGAACGGCGAATAAATGAGAGCCGCCGTGCGTGAATCTACAAAACGCACCTACGCGCGTGAGTGCGCAAAAAACCTGCACGATGATGCAGATCTGCACTCCCGCAGGAACGCGCGTAGGTGCGTCGACACGCAATATGCAGCATGATGCGGGGCAGTGTGAAAACCGCCTAAGCCCGTTATGTAGGAAGGAAAGTTTCAAATCAACCAATTTAATCCACAAATAAAAACAAAATCATTTAATCATCTGATAAAAGGTCAGTGAACTTTTCTTTGGCGCACTAGTATTACTGTCATTAGTAAGATTTCCGTATTCCAATGATGCTCAAAAATGAGTTAATTATCAAGCGAAATTTATGATAATAATGTAGGTGATTTTCGAAATAAAATTAGGTAAAATTATTGCTACCGGTCGGGTCATTGCTACGCGGCGCGACGGCGCTACCATTTCGGGGAAAAACAGCTGCATGCATTGTCGCTGTGTGCGTAGTCGGGTGATTCTGTTTTATTTGTATTGAATTAAGGGTGTAATTCTGAAATACTGTTAAATTTCAACAACAAAAAAAAAGCAGCGCTTACTAGTTATTGCCCCATAACGTACTTCAATTGATTATTTATGTATTTTATGACAACCTCCTGAACTTTGACGAGGATGCAAATCAACACATTGTATAAATGTAAATACACAATTTATTCAGTGCAGTTGCCACAGAAAAGACTATAGAATTTATGTTCGATTTCTCAAGTAGGTTCTTTGCCCACAATTGGTGTAAGCGGACCAATAAGTTACTAAATGGTACCAGCACAACGACTGATGTTGATTCGACTGATGAAATTCAGAATCGGGCTTTAATATATTACAGCATGAGACAAAAAAATAAACAGAGTAATATAAATAAATAATATTCTTTTCTTTCTTTTTTTGTAAAATTATTGTTTACTATTCAAATAGGTTTTATGTTTTCACATTGTCCACATTTGTTTGGAAGACATCGTTGCCTTCTTTGCTGCAATCATTTCCTCCAAACAATTTTAGAAACATGGTTTAAAAATTATAAAATAATAGTTTTTGTAATCAATTATTGTTCTATGGTACTCAAAATAAGTCTAATATTTTGAACAACGTTCGTACTTGTTCAAAATATGAGTCATAAATAATGTGAGTTGCATTGATTTTTCATTCGTTAGTTTCTGTAATTATCCACAATTTAGATTTCGGTAATTCAAAGTACTTATGTTAGGCATTATTTCTATAAACTTAATAAAAGCTTTGTAATATTCGATTTTGTGTTTCATTTTAACGAAATAAACAATAAAAGTGAAGAAGTGTTATAATAAAATACCTCCCCACATTCTTCAACTGAATGAGACAAAATTCAAGTCTTGTTTAAAACGCACACTATGCAGTCAGGCATATTATAAGTTAGGGGATTACATCGCTGATAAAAATGCCTGGCTCAATGCTGGTCCTGCTCCACAACCACAACTAATTGATTAATACTGGAAAATACTATTGGAGCTGCTGAAGATTGTAAGATTATCTTTGCATTGTATAAACTCAATTTCCTTTGCATTGTATAACTGCATAGCACAGATGTGAGTTCTATGTAAGTATACCTTCTTTACCATTTACCGGGTAATATGTCTTTCATTGACTTGAATGTGCCATGGCGGCTGATAGTATGTCATGCTCACACAAATGTCTCGCTGACGGTGGCGTGTGTATTGGATCATTTAGCTCCCTTCAAAATGGTTGAGCTGAATGGTGCTGATCTATGCGTCATGTTCGTGAACGGGCGCCGTCAGTTGGGGCTGGTCATCACTCAGCTGCCTCGGCTTATTTTTAATTATTTTATGATTGTTGTCTTCTTACTATTTGCTGTACTCTGGACGCTCTTAACGCGTACGTATTTTTTTTTACATTGTTCTCACATTTACTTGTAAATTCAACATTAATGATGTAACTAATATTTTTGTAAAAATACAATTTAAAAGAGTGTCCATGGAGTTTCTTGCCCGTTCTTCTCCATAGGTACCTACGCTTTGGAATGGGCAACTAGCTTCATATTTTTTGACTGACCGACTTCTTGACAATTCAAAAGTGCCTGTAAATGGTTTAATTGAAATAAATGGTTTGAGTTTGAGTTTGAAAGAAACAAAAACTATGCCATAGGTATTTGTATATAGCTATAGCAAGCTGAAGCTGGGTACGCTATACGTAGCTATGCATAGCTAGATGCGTATTATAAATTGCAAGTTGTTTTGTTAGCCACCAGATGGCGCATGACGTAGAGGTCAGCGAATACTCATATAATTTACTCTGTGGGCACAATGATCGCTGTGCTATGTCAATGGCTGTGTCCAAAGACTACAATATAATGCGGTGTAAGCTGTGTCCACATCCCACATGTCGACAACCTCGCGAGCCATTATTATTATTATTTATTATTATTCCAAAAAAAACTTACAGTATTCTTAATAAAAACCACTAAAATCTACTGTCACTTAAGGAGCATCATACGATCTGCTCTTGGACATTTTCCCGCTAGATGGCGCTGAAGTCAACATTTTTAGTTTATTTTGTTTTATGTGTAATTGGCACATTATTAAGTCGTAAAAGTAGTGGACGCGGTTATCGGACATTACACTTTATTGAATTTGGTCATAACATTGCCTCAAAATCCACCCAATTCGACACATAACTGTTAGATAAAATCTGCCATTGAATACAGGTCGTTTACACACACAGACGTAAGCGAGTACTTCCATACGTTTATAAGAATAGACCACTAGATGGCGTGTATTTAAAAAATGCGCCGCCTGCTACGATATTTATATGAAAAATGAAATACGTTTCTTGAGAATACTGTGCCTGTGCGTAGTACTCGCAACCAGCGTGCGTGTATGACAAGATTTATGAACGTAAACGAGACAAAGGGAGTATGTAAGGTATCGTAGCAGGTGGCGTTCTGTAGTTTCTACCTACCCCCATGGGGAAAACGCATGAGTATGATGATAGGATAATAAAAGTCAAGCATTTATATAAAATCATTTAATAATCAAACTAGGCTGAGAATCAGCACTTTTCGAATGTCAAAATTACAATAAGACAGTCCCCCAAAACGCCTGCTCTTCACCACTTCCTAGAGCTTTACCTAGAAAGAAGTGGCGCAACAAACTCCCAGCAGCACAGCTGTCTGTTCAGTTACAAAAACTTCAGTCTACACAGTTTATAAAGATAGTTTTATTAGAATACCTTACACCGTAATTAATTATCAAATAAAAGTATTTGAAGTGACACAAATGAAGCCTGATACATGATTAAATTTATAGCATAATCAATTATTACAATAATTACAGATATTACACATAACATACACAAGAAAAAACAAAAGATAACAACAAATCAAAAAAATACAATTTAGTATGCGATTACATCGCATACTAAATTGAGGTAGGTGAAAAAATATTTTATAATGTCAAAGCCCTCTTATCAGTTTTTAGAAAAATAAAAATCTAAAGACCAGCTTATTGAGTTCACCAGGTGGTTATCTTACATAATAAAGTATTATTTCACCTTTTCATTTTATAGTAAATACAAATAAAAAGTAATATACAATGATAATGTTGATTATAAACAAACTACTACAAAAATAAGCCTCTTGATTTTATAGTAAAATACAAATAAAAAGTAATATATTATAGTGTCGATTCTAAACAAACTACTACAAAAATACAATATAACAAAAATCGTTTGACTTGATGATTTCACCATGTGCCGTGAGTCTTTTTGTCCACTGCTACAAGGCTGCTGCAAAGAAAAATAACTTTACTTAGTATATAATTATGTTACTTTGGACAAATATTATTTCCTATTCATTTCAAAATGTCATTTACCATCAATCTCCAAAGCTGCTCTAAAATTAAAATTACTATTTGCTCGAATTTCCAACTGATGTTGATGGACGATTTTTCACTAGAATAACATAATAATATATTTTAGACATTGAAATTGATACAATTTATGAAGTTAAAAAAATTGCCTTGTGTGCCAGTATATACTGGTACACACGGCTACATAATTAACCAGCTATACATTTCCAGTATAAGCTGATCTCGCATTGTATAAGATTTCCATATAATGGGAGGTCAGCTTATACTGGAAATGTATAACTTGATATCTAGCCGTGTATACATACCATTCAAATCTACACATTTAGCATTTTTTTGACCATGTCTCAATATGATTTCTGGCAGAATACAACTTTGTTCCTTTCGATTTATGTATTTTATTTAATGTGTCCCTGGGTGTGGTCTGCTTTTTCCATACAGTTCCATACCATTTGTGTCCAGTAGCAAGCGATCATCCTGAAAATAGAATATGTTTTTATTTTCTAATATCAATGAAATATAATAGATGGTTATGTAACATACAAAGAAACAATACTGTACCATGATAATCAAAGCATTTCTTACTGGTACTGACAATTTCTGACTTATTATATTTCCATTTGCAGCTGTTTTATTGACATTGCAGTAATAATGCTTGCAGTTTTCATGTATTCCGAATACAAAAGCGGGCTATTTCGCAAATCTGCTACTCTCACTGATACACATTATAATTTTCCATGCCACTAGTGTAACCTTCATCACGTTTGGCTTCAAGATATTTCGCCCGTAAAGTGGGAGCTTAGTGTTGGCAAACATCTAAAAAAAGTACAAATATGAATACAGAATATGCTTCACTGGTCTTGAGATGTCAATACAAATTTGATTTATTTATTTACCTTGTATAGTTCCCCCTCGCCCTCAACCCTCGACCTGTGCCCTCGTATAGTTTTTAATTACATGATTCTAGCGTTCATTTTTTTTTGATTATGTTTCCATCTCAGACCAAAGTTCCTATATGACACTTTCTCTTTCAAGTTTGCAAACAGAGGAGTCTCCGTATCCAATAAAACTCAAATAGGGAAGTTGATGCATTTCTTCACTCTTTTGAAAGCCTTCCACAATAATTAGTGACACCATAATTAGTGCTGTAGGCGGTCCAGTAAAATTTTTGCAACAATTATGTGCTTTCATGTCCATGTCTCCTTTTTAGGGTTCCGTACCCAAAGGGTAAAAACGGGACCCTATTACTAAGACTTCGCTGTCTGTCCGTCTGTCCGTCTGTCCGTCTGTCCGTCTGTCTGTCACCAGGCTGTATCTCAAGAACCGCGATAGCTAGACAGTTGAAATTTTCACAGATGATGTATTTCTGTTGCCGCTATAACAACAAATACTAAAAACAAAATAATATAAATATTTAAGGGGGGCTCCCATACAACAAACGCGATTTTTTTGCCCTTTTTTGCTCGATATCAAAAATGGTAATAGGTAGGCCCTTGAAATATTCACAAAATACTCAGTTGTATTTTAACTTTAATAATAAATAATAAAATTAAAATAAAATAAATATTTAAGGGGGGCTCCCATACAAAAAACATGTTTTTTTCGGCGTTTTTGCCTTGTGGTACGGAACCCTTCGTGTGCGAGTCCGACTCGCACTTGGCCAGTTTTTTCATAATATTGACACGTATAACAATATTTGTTTTGAACACCAAGAAATAGACATTTCTTAGTTTCTTTACCAACAATGCAGGCCTGAAAAGAAAAAGCAACACTTGTAAATATTGCACATAGTAAAAAGTTCATACAGAACCAAATATGTGTTTAGTAACAGAGTAGGTATGTAAGGTATCTTAGCAGGTGGCGTTCTGTAGTTTCTGCCTACCCCCATGAGAAGAAGGTATATGTTTATGTATGTGTGTTTGGTAATACATTAACTTACCATACAAGAACATGAATCAAAGTTGTAGCCATATGACCTTTTCAGCCATCATCCAACTACATACAGTAACATATGGAACACCGTCTGAAGATACATGACCTTTTTGAATAGCAACTGACCTTTCTTGTTCACCAGCAGTTTTAATTTCCTCTGACAAATGTTCAAACCACACACTGCCTAATTTTTTTTCAACACGACGAAATTTAGTCATTTATTTGGCGACATTATTGGAATATTCATGAGACTTGTAATGTGAGCTGATTGAGTGTAATAGCTACCAGCAGTCGCAGTTGCCCACAAAAATGCAGTATTTATTTTATTACTGCTCTCCGTAGTGCTTCCACGCAATTACCAGACATAGTGCACTTGAAAATTAATTCACTTCTCATCTCACTAACAAATTCAATTTGTGAAGATTCACACATATTTCGGTCTTTCCAATTGGAATGCCCATTAAATTACATTCTTCAGGTCCACAATGCGATACCCAGATATCGCAGATAAACATTTCTTTGGAACAGTTTCCACAGTCAATTGAAATCACAGAACACATAATATACTCCTATCCATTGAAATTAATCAGTTTCAGGATTAGAGAAATCTGAAATAGAAAAACAAAAAAATAGTACAATACTTCTATAAACTCAGTATTTGAATAAAATTTAATACTATCGAATTTCACAACCGTACAATGAGATCTCAGAATTTCCTAGTCGTATTTTATACCTGTAACACCTTTTTCACGTGTATTATGCAAATAAATTATTTGATTTGATTTGTATTCAAGCATTCTTTCTACTAGAAAAGAATTGCTACCTACTATTAGATTATTATTATTACAGGTACAGCGTACAGATGATATTGTTATTGAATAAGATACGATTTATTTATGACAAGGTTACGTTCCGAAATCATTAGGTACAGAAAATAGAAACTAAAAGTAAAATTTTACTTATCTTTATATAAATTCCTGGTAGAATATTAGTCGATGAATAAGAAAAAAAAACAAATTAGATGTTTAAATACAATAATAAATCACGTTTGATTTAAGTAACTCAATCATTTGTTTGTTTCTGAACCAATGATTTCAAAAGTCAAAGTTCTGAACCAAAGATTACAATATAATGTGTTCTGAACGCACGTCCAGCGGCGCCGGCACAAGTACTTAGACCGCCGCCGCCCCGCTAGATGCGACATAACTATCAAACTAAAAATAATGTTTGTTTGTCTGAAACTGACAATATGCGTAAAAGGTATTCTATTTTACAGGTACATTCGATTTTGCAAATGTTTGCAAACTCGTTGGGTTACCGAATTATAATATTATGTACTTACTTATTTAATGTATTGTTGACCAAAAAATATAAGTAGGTAAAAACACATAACCACTGACTTTGTACTTATGTAATTGAGACATGTAAGTACCTAATTAGTATTGTGACGGGATTTCAGCGTCTAAAATCACGGGCCAACTTGCTGTTTCTAAAACCGCCGAAAGATAGGTACTTACTTACCTACTTACTTTTAAAATTGAATAATTATTAGTTACTATACCTACAAATAATTGCAATACTAGAAATATTGCAATTTGAATCAATGAAAATGCAAAGCATACAAAATAAAATAACACGCAAGAAAATCCGTGTGCAATACTATTGCATACAAGCAAGCCCCAAAATTATATTTATATCATGCATGTCGCTACGGCGTAAGAGTGGCAACATGGTGGCGCCCTTTTCTTCGGAATTCTTTCAAGGTTGCGAACACAACTCGGGTGGGACGGCAACGTCGCGCGTCGCATAAATGAATGGACAGTCATAGACCGCGAAATTCAAATTTCCTTACGTTTTTTGCAATTTGCAGGTCAGTGTCAGGTTGTATCTTGATCAAAATATGATTCGCGACAATAACAGGTACATATTTACAGAATTAGAATCATTAATACATCTTTCTAAGTTAGATTTCTACCACCAATAGTGGATGATGAATGATTCTAATGATTATAATTCTGTAAATATGTACCTGTTATTGTCGCGAATCATATTTTGATCAAAATACAACCTGACACTGACCTGCAAATTGCAAAAACGTAAGAAAATTTGAATTTCGCGGTCTCAACTACCCATTTCACTATAAATCCTATCTACGAATAATGATATTTATGTTGCCACAAAACAATATTATGTAATAAAGTTGTTTACGTTGGTAAGGTCGTCAGGTCAGGTTATTGATTATAACGTTTTTTTTTTGTGAATCTGTTCATGAAAGGTAGGAAAGGAAATAAATCAATCACTTATTACGTATGATATTGATTTAACAGAATTATAATAACGCGTTTACGCCATCTAGAGTTCTCATCTCTAAACTATCGCAATCATGGCGATTGAGTTTGCTTACTTTGCTTGTCAAAACTCACGCACACTAGTGGCGCAACTGTCAAATTTCGTCTGGATTTCGCGATCGTTTTCCTCAGTAAATAATGTAAGTTATTTCCTAAAAAGGTCGATCGCGGGGACATTTCATTATAGAAAAGTGATAAAATGATTCGTTTTCAACAAAGTGTGTCTGTGTTTAGCGTACAATCCCCAAGAAAAATGTATGGACGGCCCGTCGCAACATCCACCATAAAACGGAACGACCTAGTAGTGAAATTCGTGCATTATCTATGGTAAAATGTCAATTTTATATTGTAAATAATTATGTTGAAGTTTCTGTAACTTTAAGTTTTTTTTTTCTCAAAAACTATGCGTTTGCGAAGTGCGGGATTTTGCGAAAGTGTTTAACATAACGACATGTATAGCTATTAAAATTGTGAAGCTTCGGTCGGACGCGCGGGTGTGGAAATACAGTGGAGCTTAGCGTACTTCTCTTAGTCTGCGCGTTATTTTGTTGTGAAATTGAGTGTTACAATGTTTACACCGTATTTTATTGTAGTCTTTGGTTGTGATCTATCTGTGTATGTAACGGTGGTTGTGCGTTTGTCGGTCTCTGACTAGTATATACATAACTGTGTATTTAGCGTTATTTTTGTTGTGATCCTTGGGTAATATTATGTTCTGTGGTTGTGATCTATCTGTCTTGTTGTGCGTTTGTCGTTATCGTTAAGTTTATAAACTATAAAATAATCTGTGAGTTTAGCGAAAGTTCCTCCGACTAATCCATATTTGTGACCAGGACGACCCACTGACCAGTAATTTTGTGAGTGGTTGTGTCAAAACTGAGATAGGACTTGTAGTGTTAAGTTTGAGATAGGACTCTTTTGTGCATCATGTCATCGGATAAGCACTGCTGTGTTCCTGGGTGCAAGGACAGTGGAGGTATGTCACATTGTCATAGCTGAATCTTGAAACTTGACCATGACCTTGAACTCAATTTAAAATTATGTTTTACCAGAACTAGTATGGTTTTCTTCA
The DNA here is from genome assembly GCA_916614155.1 of Mesoligia furuncula. Lineage (NCBI taxonomy): Eukaryota > Metazoa > Arthropoda > Insecta > Lepidoptera > Noctuidae > Mesoligia > Mesoligia furuncula. The sequence goes on along the minus strand of OU744817.1, from coordinate 8,672,190 downwards.
GTTTTGTTTCTCTTCAATTTGTTTCGAAACAAAAATATTAAAGGTTCACTAATGTTTGGCAAAAAACGAATCATAAATTTTCATAAGTATTAAAAATAATTTAATATGAAAATAAATGAGATTCCATTTTTGTCAAATGACAAGACACCTAAATTACCTAATAATAAAGGAAACGGATCTTGGTAGCCAGTCCATCTTAGCCATGCAAACCCATAATTCATTATTTATTTTTGTTTCCATATCCTGCAATAGTCTGACAGCAACCACGGGTTGCCCTTGGGTGCACTTACATAGTGCATACAGGGATTATCGTTGGTTGGTGCCTCATCCTCTGCAAATTGGCTTCGACTCCTCTTACGCCTTCCAGAGGACTGGGACCCCTACCACCCCAGGATCCCGAGATATTATTGTCAAAGGAAACTGATAGAAATATAAAATAATCATTATCTGCAATTTTTTTCAGGCATGCATGCAGTTCTTCATGGATTTCCGAACCCTGAAAAAGACAGATTACGATTCAATACCTGGCTATATTCGATTGGAAATGATATTTTGGGACTTGAAAATGCACACATTTATAAATTCCGTCGAGTGTGTCGCAAACACTTTCAAGATAAATATTTATGTCGCTATAACAGAATTAGCAATATTGCAGTTCCAACATTATATTTTCCAGGTTTGTTCATTACCTGCATCAGGGGTGGCCAACTTGGTTAGACCCAAGATCTACTGTTCACTGGCGACACCCTGTGCGATCTACCAATTGCTTACTTCTTTAAATTTTAAATGAAACAGCATAGTTCAGTACACAATTATGTAGTATTTTTTATTTTATTAAGAGGGAAAATATAAAACTGAAAATTATTCTTAGTAACTACTTATTTATATGAATGTGAGCATTGCGTGTGAGCATCTTTCGCTAGATTAGCAAAATCAGGTTTGTAGTTGGAAATATTTTTTGCCTTGCCACGATCAACTGGAATAATCAACCAACCGGATCGGACGGATCGAACGGTTGTCCACCCCTGACCTACATAATACTACTTTGTATAATAAAAGAATAACGTTGTAACTATTTTTTTAACTAATAAAAAAACTATAAAGCACCTTAGCAAAATTATTAATGCAGTTTTCCCTTTATAATTTTTTCAGGTCTTAATCTAACATCACATTCACAACCAAAGTTACAATGGGTTTCCAGTACTTATAGTCTAAAGTACTCTGTGCTACTACAGTTTGTTTCTTGTTATTCTATGTCCAATAAATAAATATGTAAATAAGAAATAGTTGTTTGTCATTTTGGTTACACAATACGAAAAGTTGCCCAGTTTTCCTTGGCATATTGTTCACTCTTTAGCTTCTCAAACAGATGATTCAAGCAAATTTTGCTTGAAACTTTAATGCATCATTCATGCATTATTAGGATCATCAGTTGCCTAAACTAAATCACATTTTTCTATTATTCTATACTAGCAACAATCTATTGCAAGTTATATGAGTATTATATGCAGGAACGCCGAACGCATTATGAAGAAACAAACTTTAACTACTGACTTTACTTTTTAAAGTATTATTTATTTTATTTATTTTGAATGTGAAGACGATGTGGGTCATTTTATTATTTTTTTTTTTTTTTTTTTTATTATTCTCTGTTCTGTTAGTTTTTTTTTTTTTTGATCATTTTCTGGCAGTTTGAGTAATTTATGTGGCCTACCCAAATGCCCTTTCTTTGGTATTGTCCGTCGAATCTTTGAGTTCCTTAAGTTTTGAGTTGAGCTGCACGATTTCTGACAAATGCGTGCACTGACTGGACAGGTCCTCTCAATCTGTGTGGTTCTTTCCTCTAAAGACCATCTCAGACATCGATCTACATGGTCTTCATCTAACCTGACCAAGATTATGTCTGGACTTTAAAAGATACTGTGACCACTGAGTTTGTTTCGGCCTTTCTTCTCAGAGTAGTCAGATAGGTAACGCCGACCTCATCTAGTTTAAAAAAAAAACATGATTGACATGTAAAAATGTTTGTACAAACCTACTTACAAAAATTTTATTTTTGTAAGTAGGTTCATTTATCAAAGAAACTTATTTTTAGATTATAATACTATTTCCAGAGGCATCGACACCCGTTACATCTACAGGAAGTGTGAGTCTACTATCTAAATCACCAACGGTTCAACTTTCAGGTAAATAAGTAAATTATCCTTTTGTTTTGAAAGATCACACCATCCTACCTTTTTAGGGTTTCGTACTCGAAGGGTGCCAAACGGAACGCGATAGCTAGACAGTTGAAATTTTCACAAATTATGTATTTCTGTTGCCGCTATCAACAAATACTAAAAACAAAATAAAAAAAATAAAAATTCTCCCATACAACAAACGCGATTTTTTTGCCCTATTTTGCTCGATATCAATAATGGCAACAGGTAGGCACTTGAAATATTCACAAAATACTCAGTTGTATTTTTACTTTAATAATAAATAATAAAATAAAATAAATTTTTAAGGGTACCATACAACAAACGTGTTATCGGCGTTTTTGCCTTGTGGTACGGAACCCTTCGTGTGCGAGTCCGACTCGCACTTGGCCAGTTTTTTTGTTACTTTTTACTTTGCAGCCTAGATGAAATATTTTTAATAAAATAGCATTTAGAAACATTTTAAAAAATGTAATTTAAAATCTTTTCAGGAGCAACAACTGCTTCAACCCAGAGGGAACTTTATGTTTGCGATGATCCTGTGCCTACAGCCTCTAAAGCATCACCTGCCCCACGTAAGTAGTTCTTGATATTAGAAGTTATTAAAAAAAAAAATTACCTACTTATTTAAATTAAATTTCCTTCATTTCTCAAACTTTATTTAACCCCTTTAGATATTTTCTTTAAATACAATATTGAAACTATAAAGAATATCACATGGAAATATGCCGCGAAGTTAACACGCAAAATATTCCTTATTATACAATAAAGGGTCTGTGTGGTGCCGGACTTAAAGAATACCACCACCCCTTACTTCCCGAGGGTGTCGTAAAAGGCGACTAAGGGTCGTACCGGAGAATGGGCAGCAGCGTTCTCTATGCATTCCATCATCATACCATACTGCGATCGCCAACCCGCCTGCCAAGCGTGGCGATTATGGCAAACCCCCCCAAAATTGGGGGAGGCCTATGTCCAGCAGTGGACGTCTGTCGGCTGAAACGACGATACAATAAAGAATAGTAGCTCCCAATCTTGTGCTACTCAGGGGAAGAATTCAGTCCAGACATCGACAGGGTTGGATATATTTGATCAGCTATATTATATGTATATTACTGTATGAAGCAAATGCGCATGGATGAGAAGCCATAATAAATTACTACTGTAGCTGTATTGTGGGCAAAAAGAACCATCGGCTGATGTTCTCACGCGATAGCTATTGTCTGGTACTTAGGATGGGGCAGACATCAACCTAATCTTAGTCCCCCAGCACTATTATTAGCAGTGATCGGAATAGGCGTAGTATATTTACCTAAAGTTTAAAGAACAGAGACGAAAATCGGAGACTTCCTTATGACAATTTTTTTTTACTGATACATTTAGGTACCGGAACTTTAATTATGTAACTTTCAATATCTTATTTTGTCATTAACATTATAAATACTAAATAAAAAAAAATAACCAATATTAAAAATATATCTATTTTTAATATTGGTTATTTTATTTATCAAAACATTGGTTACGATTTATTAGGTAAAAAAAATTTAGGCATAAGGAAGTCTCCGATTTCCGTCTGTGTTCTTTAAACTTTAGTTAAATATACTCAGCCTATTCTGATGACTGGTTGTCTACGCGCAACTCTCGGGACCAAGGCGCTCACCCGCGCCTCCCTCGCACCGTCCGCCCCCCGCCGTCGTCGTCGCCTCCAAGCCGCACGCGCCTCGATGAGGCCATGACGCGGCTCGCGTCCCGCGGCGCGGCCCCTCCTCACTTGCCCACGCGCGTCCGAGCAAGACACACGCGTCGCGCACCGCGTACAACGCCACACAATTGTCGGGACAGTACTTTTATTGTAATAATTAATTATACCAGTTTAAACATACAGTCCACTATATTTATTCCGCAAGGATAAGACCTAACACTGATTATACACACATCAAAAGTGTCTAGGGATCAAGCATTTTTATGCGGATTTCTTGAGATTGAGATGTGGCTTTGTAATAAATTCATGATTTTATAAATTTATATGGATCCTTTTTGGTGCATTTCATAATTTGAATCAGGAACTGTGAATCAAATTCGAGTAAAAGATGAAAATCAGCTGTCAATATTTTCCCTATAAAAACATACAACGCATTAAAGACATTATTAGTGCTACTGTTTCCCTACTACTGATTAAAACCAACGTTATTATGGAGCGGCGACGTCATTTAAGCAGGGAAGAAATGCTCAGAGCCGTGGGAATGATAGAAGCTGGTTCCCGGCAACGTACTGTGGCTTTAGCTCTGAATACAAGTCAGAGTGTTATCAGTCGACTTTGGACACGTTACCGAAGCACTGGTACCGTGGCTGAGCGCCATGGAGGACGGTATCGCTGCACCACACGGAGACAAGACCGATACATTCAAATCTTAACTCGAAGAGCTCCAACAATAACCGCCATGATGTTAGCCGTGAGGCTTCATCACTCTTCAGGGAACTTAATTAGCGACCAAACAGTCAGAAACCGCTTGCATGAAGTGAACCTTCATTCCCGAAGACCGCTACGGGTACCACCTATAGCAATGCACAATCGTAGGATTCGATATCAATGGGCTCTTGAACACAGAAATTGGGCAGAAGAACAATGGCGTTTCGTGTGCTTTTCTGATGAGTCTCGTTTTGGTATGAGACCGGATACAAGACGTATACGACACTGGAGAACCCCTGGACGCCAACAGCGATTAAAATCCTGCCAGGAAGTCCATCCTTATAGTGGTGGAACCATCATGGTATGGGCGGGTATTTGGATCGGCGGAAGAACTGAGTTGATTTGGATCAGAGGCAACCTCAACGCTCAAATTTATGCTGAGACGATTGTATCAGACGTCATCGTTCCTCTACAAGTGCAAATCGGTCCCTTATTTCAGTTAATGCATGATAATGCACGACCGCACACCGCAAGAGTTGTAAGACAGACTCTCGCCGCAGCTAACATCAATGTCCTGCCCTGGCCTGCTCAGTCGCCAGACTTGAACCCGATTGAGCATGCATGGGATATGCTACAGAGAAGAGCTCTGCCGAATATGGAGGGTATCCAGTCGCAAGAAGACCTTTTTTTGTTGTTGCAACGAACATGGGCGGCCATTCCACAGCGTGATTTGGATGAACTCATTTTGAGTATGCCTAACCGATGTTCTTGTGTTGTTAGTGTTCGCGGTAGAAACACGGATTATTAATTGTTTAAGTTACCCAATAAAATTTTAAAGAAAACTGTTATTTCAGTCTTTTTTTCGAACTTTTGTGTTAGTGGTTCAAATGTCAAAAATCCCTTTATTAGGAAAATGGCAAATTTCTTTATTAATGCAAAGGTGACTTGGTTTATCGTTACTGTGACAAACGAAAACACTTTATTTGATGAATCCTTAAAGAAAATTTTAATTAATATCAATCAGGAGAAAAGTTATTGCAAAAATATATGTTGATCCCTAGACACTTTTGATGTGTGTATTATTAGACAGTTGTGTATTTGTGAGACACGACGTCGAAAATGAGGCTGATGATGAACCTAGCGATGGTGATGTCCAAATGTAATGTTATTTTTTAAACAAAAAGTTCACCATAATGACCACTTTTATTACTTCTAACCAATACATAATAAATAAATAAAAAAACATGGAAACATGTACTTGAACTTTTAAGTAGTATGTAACTAAATAGTGAATGTCGCTTGGGAATGTCAAAAATGTGATTTGTAACAAGAATACATTATGAAAATTTTAGTTTATCTTTAAATAGATATAACTCAGTCCGGACTGAGTTTTCGATATAAGACCTAATACAATAAACTATTATATAAAATTCAAAGTCCTGACTGACAGATATATCACACCACAGCCTAAACTGCTGGTCCTAGAGACATGAAATTTGGAGGGTGTGTTCTTTGTGAGTTTAGATTCCACCCCTAAGGGGGTGAAATTTCACTCCGACGAAGTTGACGGCAGAAGGTAGAGTTCTATAATAAGGAAGAAACTTTTTAATTTATGTGTTAGCAGCACTTATGTATCATTACATTTTGTTTGTCTTTCCTATTTTTTACCACTAATTGAAATGTTTTTGTCTGTTTTAGTATCCGCGCCTGGAACTACACAAGCAACTGGTCCAACTATTGATATTATACAGACCCCAAACTCATCTGGTGTAAGTTAAATGTTTTTTTGTTCATAGTTTGCTATTGATGACCGGAGCATGTAACATCAAAATTCGATTACTGTTTCAGGAAACAAAAATTATTGCTGAGGGAATACCAACTTTGAAAACAAACCTTCTCAAGCCTATTATTGTGGACAAGGCGCAAGATACTACTGAAACAACACAAGAGCTGCCATCATGCAGTACAACAGTAATTATTATTTTTTATTAATTACCTGCGGGTTAATTACTTAAAATACTATCAGTAGCAGCAGCTTTAATTTTTAACCAATTTAAAAAAAGGTGGTTCTGTTTCCGACCCTTATGTATGTTTGTATGTCCGCGATTTTCTCTAAAACGAATGAACCAATTTTGATTTTTCTTTCACTGACGTGATCTAAATTCCTTTAGGAAGGTTTTAGTATATAAAACGTTAGGTAATTATTCTTATGTACGAAGTTATTTGCATAAACGTACTGCATCTCCGGCATTTCTATGCACATTTGATTATTCTTTTAGTCGGTTTGCGTAGCTTGGCACCGCTTCGCTGCAATTGTATATCTATGTATTGTTTTTAATAGATAAGGTGGTATGCCTCAGGGTTGGTCTTTGCTTGGGTAGTTTTTGAGTTAGCTTCAATAATACGATTTTTTTTGCACTTGTTTATATTGACGATGTTTTAATAACTTCCTGACACTGATATTTACATAACAAGCAAGTGTTAAGAGCGTTTACGCCGTACGGCATTTCATACAAACTTTCAAGTCCTTGTTTTTCGAAATGAATGAACCGATTTTAATGAAACTTCATACGCACAAGCAGGATACAAAGGTCTTAAAAGTTACTTAAGAACATTTTCGAAATGTCTTATTTAAAAAAAGATAACCGGAAATCTCTGTTTCACGAATAAAGGGCATGCAAAGCAATAACAAACAAAAGAGACGGAGAGAGAGAGTCGCATGGAGGTCATGGACAATATGCATAATGCTTTCAAAAGATATGGAGAGAGAGTGTCGCATGGAGGTCATGGACAATATGCATAATGCTTTCAAAAGAGACGGAGAGAGAGAGAGTCGCATGGAGGTCATGGACAATATGCATAATGCTTTCAAAAGATATGGAGAGAGAGTGTCGCATGGAGGTCATGGACAATATGCATAATGCTTTCAAAAGAGACGGAGAGAGAGAGTCGCATGGAGGTCATGGACAATATGCATAATGCTTTCAAAAGATATGGAGAGAGAGTGTCGCATGGAGGTCATGGACAATATGCATAATGCTTTCAAAAGAGACGGAGAGAGAGAGAGTCGCATGGAGGTCATGGACAATATGCATAATGCTTTCAAGCGAGACGGAGAGACAGAGAGTCGCATGCATAATGCTTTCAAAAGAGACGGAGAGAGAGAGTCGCATGAAGGCCATGGACAATAAGCATAATGCTTTTTCCTAAAGTTACGATTTAAACCAGTCAACTCCTACCGCTAGCCGCGTTAAGGTGAATGGGTAGTTGAGACCGTGAAATTCAAATTTTCTTACGTTTTTTTACAATTTCACTAACACTTTTCCATAAGCGATTGGTGGTTGGTGGTAAAAATCTAACTTCGAAAGATATATTAATGATTCTGATGATAAGCATCAGAATCATTAATATATCGTTCGAAATTCTCTAAATATGTACCTGTTATTGTCGCGAATAATATTTTGATTAAGATACAATCTGACACTGACCTGCAAATTGCAAAAAACGTGAGAAAATTTGAATTTCGCGGTCTACCACTATCCATTCACCTTAAGAAACTTTGTTTCAAAAAATGCTCCAGCTAAGTACAGTAGGCGTCATACGATGCAAATAGTCATACAAATGACTAATCTGCATCTCCCTGTAAGCGACGTAATCCTGCGTTTCATACGAATATGGCCATTATTGCTAAAGGAATAAGGTTCATTTTTGCATGTATCATCTTCATCACTTTTAAGTACTTACTTGGGTAAAAAATATCTTTTTTTTTCAGGTTGAAAGTACTGATATTTGTGATGACGACGACGATGCTGATGATGATTCGGATACAATGGTGGAGTCAAATGTGAGTTCAATAAAATATGTATTATTATTAAGGCCCTTTCGGAGGTCGCATAGTAGAAATACTATAGGTACATGGTATTTCCGTTTCAACCGCGCGGCCACCTCATAATATTTGATGAAACTTTGCCAGGAATTAGTGCTAATTTGTTACTTTAAACACCTCTTTTCGTGAATTTGTTACAAAAAGAAATAAGTCACTATGACAAAGAATAGTTGGCCGCTAGAACCGCCACTTGCCGTAGTCATCGCTCGTGATTACACAGAAACTATATAATGCAGATAGACGAATGATGCATCTAAAGAAAGGTCTTAATTTGTTCAATGTGTTACAAAAATAAAAAACGTCAAAACGTAAATAAACAAAAAGTTATGCAATGTTTAGTTTTCAGGTTACGAATAGGTAGGTATATCACCATAAATATCAAATTAATGGAGGCTAATGTGTATGAACAATTAGTTACTAATTTGTTACAGCGAATAAACAGAAAAAAATACTAGAAAGTAGGTTCAATAATTTGTTAGAGTCGATTTTAGTTGGCCGCTCGGACGGCAATATGCCTAAAATACAATGGCGTTTATCTCGTTATTAAAAGTAGGTTTAAGCTTACTTAAAGGACTAATCGACGGGTAACGTGACCTAGTTTGGATAAATATGGCGAATATAACTGCAGCATTCATATTTTAGAAGATATTTACAAAAAACAGTAGTATGAAACCGTGTGAGAGTAGGGTGACCATGAATTTTCACAATGAAGTGACACTGAATAGTGATTATTGGAATATTCGATATTCATATCTTATTTTTTAGGGCGAGTGCTTATACAGGGTTAGTTTTCAAAGACCAGCCTGTGCAGCCAAAGGGTGTGCTACACACCATCAAACTGAACAACTTTCTCCACGGGACCCATATCTTAATCGCGAAAAATGTATCAACTGTCCCATAGAAAACTTCAATACCTACTCGACCTAAACGTATATGGGACGGCTGAATTTATATTCGCGATTACGATGTTGGTCCCATGGAGAAAATTGTTCAGTATGATGGTCTGTACCACACTAAATTTAGCTGGTCTTTGAAAAGTTACCCTGTATAAATACATTTTAAGTTAAAGCATCTTGTGGCATACTTTATAAAAGTCACAAATGGATTAAAATTTCTTTATTCAAAATCAACACAAAGGCAATAATCACTATTCAGTCACACTTCATTGTAAAAATTCATGGTCACCCTACTGTCACACGGTTTCATACTACTGTTTTTTGTAAATATCTTCTAAAATATGAATGCTGCAGTTATATTCGCCATATTTATCCAAACTAGGTCACGTTACCCGTCGATTAGTCCTTTAAGTAAGCTTAAACCTACTTTTAATAACGAGATAAACGCCATTGTATTTTAGGCATATTGCCGTCCGAGCGGCCAACTAAAATCAACTCTAACAAATTATTGAACCTACAAATTTTCTGTTTATTCGCTGTAACAAATTAGTAACTAATTGTCCATACACATTAGCCTCTATTAATTTGATAATTATGGCGATATACCTACCTACTCGTAACCTGAAAACTAAATATTGCATAACTTTTTGTTTATTTACGTTTTGACGTTTTTTATTTTTGTAACAAATTGAACAAATTAAGACCTTTCTTTTGATGCATCATTCGTCTATCTGCATTATATAGTTTCTGTGTAATCACGAGTGATGACTAAGGCAAGTGGTGGTTCTAGCGGCCAACTATTCTTTGTCATAGCGTCTTAGTTTTTTATGTAACAAATTCACGAAAAGAGGTGTGTAAAGTAACAAATTAGTACTAATCCCTGGCAAAGTTTCATCAAATATTATGAGGTGGCCGCGCGGTTGAAACGGACATTACATGGTGGCATGGACGCGCAATCTGTTGTCCATACATTTTGACAGCGTAGGAATCGCTACCGGTATCGGCTAGGTTTCGGTACCTAAATGGAAAAACGGAACCCTTATGGTGAGACTCAGTCTGTCTGTCTGTCACCATACTGTATTTCATGAACCGAGATAGCTAGACCGTTGAAATTTTCACATATGATGTATTTCTGTTGCCGCTGTATCAACAAATACTAAAAACAGAATAAAATAAATATTTAAGGGGGGCTCCCATACAACAAGCGTGTTTTTTTTCCGGCGTTCTTGCCTTGTGGTACGAAACCCTTCGTGTGCGAGTCCGACTCGCACAGTGCACTTGGCCAGTTTTTAACGGCTTAGGTTTAACAATCACCAGATATAAAGAAATATAACTAAAGCCTGAGCTTCTTAGAGCTTTTAATAAAATAACGGCCACAAAAAAAAAAATTATAAACCACATGTTTTATTTCTACATACAAATAAACTTAAAACTTAATAAGGCAGTCCTTAGTGTAATTTTAAAATTTTAATGAAGAGTGGATCTTCAAAAAACTTAATCTTAGTGATAAATGAGTCTTCAAACAACCATCATTAAAACAGTCATTTGTATAGTCATAATTATTTAAACATATTAATGAAGAATCAGTCTTCAAATAACGACGGGTGGGAGGGGTGGGAATGAAGCCGCGAGACTCAACTAATTTGCCATCAATATAATATACTTGGTTATTTGCATACATTTTATGGCAAACGTAGTGATATATTTGGGTAGTAATGCCACAAAACTTTGGTAGTTAAAATTTGGTGCACGTGTGGCCTTTTTGGGTTATGAAAAGTTTTTGTAGTGCAGGCATGACTTAAATAGCCCGAAAGATTTTGGTACAGTTTTCATTTATTAGTACATATTATATTTTTTCTGGATGAGGCTGTTTAGCATAACGATTGTTTTTTTTTGGTGGTCATTCAATTTCATCCCGTTTTTAACACGCTTTTATTAGGTCGACCTGTACCTAACTAACTATGTAATAGAATCTAAGGTAACTAATTTAACCATCCTGCAAGGGTCGTAGCGTAATGAAAATTGGCAGCTGTATGTAGTTCTGATGACAATACAATAATATGGTACTGTCGAACTGATCTGATGATGGAGCCGGAAGATATGAACTGTAACTTCATGATGGAAAATCGTATCATAGCTGTTTTGGATTTCTTAGAAAAGTCTTGTAATGAACTTTGACCACGATTAGGTTCAAGGTCTGATGATGAAGCCGGGAGATAGGCACTGGCATTCCATGATAGAATATCGTATGATACTCGTGTTTGCACTTGTCAGAAAGGCCACGCGTGTTATTGACAGAAAAAATGGCCTGGCGTCAGGGGTACGGCGATACGTTTATACTCTGGCGTTCAAAAGGTTAAACTATTAATTATTTAATAATTTGCTGGGTTCATGGTATCAGTTGTTTGCGCGTCGATCTCCGTGCCACCACTATATTTTGATTTTACAAAGACGAACTTCTTGTAAGCGAAGCCGGGGCAGGTCGCAGGTATATGTACCTAGTAGCGACCTGCCCCGGCTTCGCTTGGGTGCAATTTACATGTGAAGACCGTGTTCTGTTTACGACACATTCTTCCCCCTCCATGCGACAATCTCTCTCTCTCTTTCCCTCCCTCTCCCTCTCTCTTTCCCTCCCTCTCCCTCCCTGCCCCCTCTCTCTCCCTTCCCCCTCTCTCTTCCTCCCTCCCCCTCTTTTTCTATCCCTCCCTCCCCCTCTTTGTCTATCCCTCCCTCCCCCTCTTTCTCTCTCTCTCTCTCGATCTCCCTCCCTCCTCTCTCTCTCCCTCCCTCCCTCCTCTCTCTTTCTCCCTCTCTTCTCTCTCTCTCTCCCTCCCCTCTCTCTCTCCCTCCCCTCTCTCTCTCCCTCCACCCTCTCTCTCTCTCTATCTCTCTCCCTTCTCTCTCTATCTCTCTCCCTCCTCTCTCTCTAGCTTCTGCCCGCGATGCGTTCGCATGAAACTTCTTGTTCCCCCGACCCACTCCGTCGCATCGTATCGTCCGCCCCTATTACTTCGTTTTCGCTTAGCGTTCTGACTTTCTTTGTTTTTGCTTGGCTGCTAAGCGTCCTAGCGTGATGTTAAGTGGCCAATAGCCTTCCTCAAGAATTGAGCTATGGACTGGTAGTTGAGATTAGCAAACTCTTCAGCTTTATTATTAGTAAAGATTACGTAATACAGGGTTATTTTTTTAGGTCTGCCGGGTCTGCCTAGCTATGGATGTGAAAATGTATGATTTGAACGATATTGAATTGAGAGAAATGTTCCAGAATATTACTGGGATAGCGGTAAGTCATTGTTGCTTTGTTTTACATGACATCACGCCTGTAATCCTGGAAGGGTTAGGCAGATGTGTATCTATCTATATAATAGTACTCCTACATGTCGCCAATTATGTTTAAAACCCATGTAATAGGTGGCCAGGCTGTTACCATCACCCGGGCACCATTCAAAACTCCCGGCTGCTAGCTACTGAAAATTTCTAATGGAAAAACTTGATAACACTACCTGCGCCTCGCGGTTTCACCCGCATAAGTCTCGATCCCGTGGGAATATCGGGACAAAGAGTATCCTATGTCCTAATCCAGGTCATGGTCTAGGCATGTGCCAAATTTCATACGAATCCGTTCAGCCGTTTAGCGCGAAAGTGTAACAAACAAACATACAAAAAATCAAATCTTTTCTCTTTATTATAACACTAGCTTCTGCCCGCGACATCGTCCACGTGAAATTTCTCGTTCCCCGGACCCACCCCGTCGCCCGCGCTATTACTTCATTTTCGCATTTAGCGTTCTTTCTGACTTCTATTTATTTTTGCTCCGTCCCTAAGGGTCATAGCGTGTTGTTAAATAGCCTATAGCCTTCCTCAAGAATTGGGCTATTAAATGCATGAAGAATTTCTCAAATCCGATCAGTAGTTCCAGAGATTAGAGCGAACCAAACAAACAAACTCTTCAGTTTTATTGTTAGTCATTAGTTTAGATGGAGCAACTGCCTATCTGACCTCCACAACACAGTTACTGGGGAACACGGTACCCCTTAACTACGTCATCATTTAAGATTTAAGGATATTTAACATTATCTTTCTCCCCCATACCAGGTTACCGAAAATAACCATCCTATACTTGAGCGCCTGTGTTGGGAGTGCGCTGGAAGACTGAAAGCGGCTGCGGCGTTCAGAAACAAAGCGCTGCTCAGCGATGCTTTGCTGCAGGGATTAGCAAACACTGGCGAACAAGTGAGTAACAGTAAAGGTTTTGTGAAGCTGGATATATATCTCGACCGATGTCAGCTCTGAAAAATAAGGCCACTTTCTGTACCACGAATCACACAACGACAGCCGTCGTCATTGGGTGCGAGAGATAAGGACAGAGAATAGCTTGCTATCGTAATGTAACTCAGTAAAGGTGTTGTTATCCGACTGCGTCAGAAGGTGTGTATGTGTGTATGTTTTTCAAGTGTATGTGTGTATGTTTTTCAAGTGTATGTGTGTATGTTTTTCAAGTGTATGTGTGTATGTGTATTTCTTTGTCACGCTCTGTAGCCTAAACGGCTTGATCGATTTCAGACAGAACAGGCTAAACAAAAAAAAAAATACTTTTTTTACTTATGTTGTCTCGTCTTGTTGGCTGCACTTTTGGCCTATGTTCGCGGCCGGAAGATTTCTTTCGCTCCCTGGATTATGATTTTTTTTTAAATGGATTTTTGTTTCATATTTCAGATAAGAAAAAATGACATCACTCTAATTAAAGATAGCGAAGATTATCTGAAAACAGCTGCAACTTTGACCGCTGTAGAAGTATTTCATACCGTAGATATTGGTCCCGAAGACGACGGCATACCTCCCTTATCTGAAAACAATGACACGAAAATTGTACAAAATACAGTTCGAAAAGATTTCTTCAAACTAAAAAACAAAAGTATCAACGAAAAAGATTATGATCAAACGGACGTTGAAGACGAATCAATAATTGAAGCTCCTATCAACACTGAGATGGAATATGATCAATTTGATCATATAATATGTCCTAACGCTGGAGAAGAAAGTAGCAATGTTGTTTTAGAAACAAACCCTCTCTTTAGTTGTAACATACCTTTAGAAGAAGATACAATTAACTCAGCGAATGGCAGTCCCCCGCCAAGCTGTTCCCATGTTAAGCCAAAGCACCCGGTTCTCGGCTACCTTCTAAAAACCCCTAGTGATTGTGAAGATAAAGTAAAAAAACGTGTAATAAAAATCACAAAAAGAGATTCGATTTCAAAAATAGTTTTCGTAAATTCCAAAGAATTAATAAGTTACAAATCAAAAAATATTAATGTGAAAAAAGGTGGTATTAGTAAAAAGACTTCAAATCTAAAGTTGTTGAAATACACTCAAGTTAAGGCAAATACTCCTACAGATGAGGAAAGTCCGAGTTTTGAAAATTTTGAGTTTTAAACTGGCAAGTTTTCAGTGAAAGAAATCTTTGTGAAGGAGCTTGTCCGTGGAAATGCCAAACTTAAGTGGCAGGGAACTTTGCTCGCGGAAAAGATGGCCGTTAAGGCCGAAAGGTTCTGGAGTGGTTACTGTGTACCGGAAAAAGTAGCGGTGGAAGACCTCCCACCGGTGATTTGTTAACGCCGGAGGATTCCGCTGAAAGCGCGAAGCACAGAACCGTTCGAAGTGGCCGTCTTTTGGCTGAAATTATGATAATTGTCCGTGGAAGTACTATCACCACACATATTTCTGCCTCCAAGCGATGCTTTGTTCCGATTTGGAAGAGATGTGTTACAAGCGCCAGTTTTATAAAAGACCCAAGAGATATCATAGGGAGCTTCGCCAGCCAGGCACAAATTCATCCTCCAGGCTGCAACTGAGATTGCAATTTCTCAGTTGAAAAAAACCCTATTGACACTCGTCTGACCTGGGAATCCTGCTCCGAATACCAGGGGGGCTGGAAAGTTTTGAGCTTAAGTACCTTTAAGTATCACTAATGACTCGCGCTGCACAGCACTAATTGCGAGTATCCCGAGTCATCCGCACTTTGCACGAAATTGGAAGTACAGAGTGTCATATTTCTCACAAAGAAGAACAAAACGCCGACGGAAATATTTGAAGAGATGTCTGCAGTGTATAGGGAAGCCTGAACCTTCAATTGCCACCAGAAATCGTTGGAGACGAGAATTCAAACACGGCAGGGAGTCGCTCGAAGATGATCCTAGATCGGGACGTCCAAACACCTCCTTTACCGAAGAAAACATTGAAAAAATGAAAAAACTTGTTTTCGAAGATCGGCGAATCAAATTGTGACAGATAGCTGAAGCCACAGACGAGCCAAAGCATTAGCAAGGAGCATATCGGCGACATTTTGCATAATATTGAAAAAAAACGGTGTGCGCGCGATGGGTGCCGAAAATGCTCACGCCGCTGGACAAGCTAACTGCGTCGAGTACAACTTCGCAGGAGTTTTTGGACACTGTGGCGATAACCCTGATGATGTTTTTTCTCGCCTTGTCGCTGTCGATGAAACATGGATCCGGCAGTACGATCGGGAGTCAAAACTGGAATCAATGCAGTGGATAGCAAAGGGAGAAAAACCTCCACTGACATTCAAAGTGGAAAGATTGACTTCCAAGCTTATGGTGACTGTTTTTTGGGATTGTGAAGGAATTTTGTTCATCGACTACCTGCCCAAAAAACTACAATGAACGGAGACTTACGCCGCATTGTTGACAAAAGTGAGTCAAGTGGTTGTCGAGAAAAAGAAGTGGCAAACTGGCGAAAGGAGTTCTGATTTTGCAGGACAATGCACCCGTGCACACTGCGCGAGTTGCAAGACATGCGCTCGCCGACATGGGATTTAAGAAATCAACCATCCGCCCACCCTACAGTCCAGACCTGGTTCCTAGCGATTATTTCCTTTTTTCAAATTTCGAAAAGGACCTCTGACGACGAAGATTTTCTGGGGACGAGGAATAGAATGCGGCCGTAAACCAACATTTCGAAGGCAAAGACTGCGAATATTTTTTTATCGGGTTCAAAGGTCTTTTAAAAAAATGTAAGAAATGTTTTGATATCATAGTTATAAGAAAATTGAAATGGAGGGAGACATTGAAATATACATTTTTTATACATTGCTATCAGCATTTTTAATACCCTAGGCTCATAAAATTTCAGCCTCCCTCGTAGCAGTCGCACTAGCGACGACTAGACCAACGTGGAAGTGTGGTCCAAGAGACCAGAGAAGTTGTGGATAGGACAAGGAAGAAATTTGAAATTCGTCTTTATATCAGAGTCCTTTCAAAATATATATTTGGGAACCTAGATAGTCTATAATCCAATCGGAATAAATACACACTGCCTTATGAATATGTTTGAATTACAAATTATTTTGGTATTAAGTTTGTATGAACTACGCAATAGTATGCGTAGTTCCGGCCCCTTAAGAGCCTATACTACCTCAGCTAAAGTTCACTCTTTATCTCGTCTCGTCTTTCGCACGATACTGCTCGCGGACTGTGTGAGAGGGAGACACAGTGCGGTGCTGGGCGGAAGGCAGCGCCAATAGTTTAGGTATTTGCTTTTTACGGTGAAAATAAAGGTAATTTAAAAAAACTAAATAACATTAGACCTGCTTTATAGTTAGTTCAGTTAGTATGCAAAGTTTCATGATCTAATTTGAAGTATTTTTTGAATACCAGCGGTTTATTGTTCAATTTGGAGGTAACTGGATTTTTTTTCTATCAAGAAAATTTTATGGAATCGTATTTTCGGCTAACATAGTACCTAGCATTAATCCTCAACTTTACCATATATTTATTTCAAAATTAATGCTGCGGTATCTTCGACATAACGAAGGATCATGCCAAGCCATTTGAGGTAGTATAGGCTCTTAACTGAAAATTCATTAGGGCGCGGTCAGATCACAAGCTATAAACTAGTGGATAGTGTCCTAGTAAAGTTATAGCGCATAACGGTCAGATCAGTGAGCTTTAAACATGAGGATAGGCTTAAAACTTAGCCTAAAAACTACTATGGTTGAGCTAATATCTCCTGGCTCAACTATACTAGTTTTACAAGCTGAGCTGTGGTCACATTAGTTCGCAATGTGAACTAAAAACTATTGAGCTATTATTATGTTGCCATTTCGCTCTAACCTAGTAAATCAAATGGCAGTTGTCTTTTTCGTGATAGTCACTTGGTGTTCAATTTGGAAGAATTGAACCATGTAAACAAAAAAGCAACAAACAGCGTCCATACAAATTCAATCAACTTCACTCAAATTGAATGCCAAAAGTGAACCGTGTAACATTACCTTACCATGTAGTAATTACTAGTGGTATTTGGATAGCGTGCATTCTAACTACGTTAATGGCACTTTTGAACGTCAAAAAATACAATAAAATAGAATTGATTCTAGTCTTCCAAAAAGTAGTGTTCGTATGTAGAAGAGCGTACCCGTAGAGTGTTTAACGAAACAGTCTGCAGTGAAATGTTTACTACAAAGATGATAATTAGATTTAGGACTCCAATTTTCCAGTTTCATGTTTTTCAGCCCTGCTGACTTAATTTCAGATTTCCCACCAACTCAACTAGAGTTGGTGGGAAATCTGAAATTAAGTGTAACATACAATACAGACAGAGTTACTTTCGAATTTATAATATTAAGTATGGATTTATCTTTTGAAATTAGAAACTAGTATTTGCTAATTTGTTTTAGCTAATCAAATTGCAGAAATTTCTGGCGACAGTAAATTTAAACAAATGGTCACTTATTTAAACAAATTAGGTACCGTAAAACGCTGCAACTTTGCCAACTACGCCCAAGTTTGCCTATTTTGTTTCAATTGCGATATTTCGCGTTTGCTTAGTTTTTTCTTATTTTCTACCATTTGGTAGTGATTTTACATTATTAGGGCAACAGATTTTTCATTTTTTGTAATGGTAGCTTCATTGTTACTCTGTCAGTTGTGCGACAAACACCGGTGCGCGTAGGTGAAAATTTTTAGTGTCGTGTAACTTTTGAAGTTTTAGCTAAAGTAAAGGTGTTTTCGTGCAGCTATAACATCCCAGGGTAAGAACATACTATCTACTTTCCATATTGCTTGATATTTTTATTAAAAGGACACGATTTCATTAAAATAACTTAGTAGGTAATGTTGTGCACTATTTCGGAAACTTGAGTGACACAACTTTGCCTGGGTCTAGGGTTGTCACTAGTCTTGATTTTAATATTGATATATTTTTACTATACATATAAATGTCATATTTGCATGAAATTTTCACAGCTTGGAACCCGGTTATATAACCGGGTAAAATATCGTAAAACGAAGGGAATTTAGTGGATGCAAGCTCTTGAGTTTCGATTCGAAACTCAAGAGCTTGCATCCACTAAATTCATGCACTTCCATGCACTAAACTCCCTTCGTTTTACGATATTTTAATTTTATTGCATACATTGTTAATGTTCCGAAATCGGGTGAGACACAAGTATCACCTAGGAGTTAGAGCTTCAATTGAAAATGTTAATTTTTTTTATGTCAATAGAACATTCTTATTTTTATTTCGACAGTTATGTTTTCAATCGCCTGTAAGGGTGAGGCAGAGGTGTATCTCTGCCTGACCCTTCAGTGATTACAGGCATGATTTTGTATTTAAGTAAGTCTTAACTTTGTTGCAGTTATATGCAAAAATGCCAAATAATACACAAAGAAGCAGGAGAAAACCAGGAGCTCGTAGTTATGCCGATTACTCCATAGAAATATTAGAAGTTGCTGCAGATCTCGTACGAAAAAAAGTCATTTCGTCATACGAAGCGGAAAAGAAATTTGGGATCCCGCGTCAGACCATTTTTAATAAATCAAAAAACATGCATAACGAACCATTTGGTCGACCTACAGAGTTGACAACTGAGGAAGAAGCCCACATCGTAAAAGCCAGCATTGCTAAAAAGCAATACATTTGTGATTTTTACTCATAAGTAGCAATTTGTTTTATTTTTTTACAAAGTGAATAAAAGTTTAAGAAAATAATCCGTATTTTTTTGGGACAACCCTAGAGTCAACGACATTTTTGTATGAAAAGTTTCTGGTACCTGCTACAACATTGCCTATTAGCCGTAAAAAAAAATATATTACCGTCATGGCAATAATCTAACTGCTGGGGTCAAGCACGGTGTCTCATGTACACGGAAAAAAAATACAAAAAAGATCAACAATATATTTATTGAGATATCCTTCTAGGCAAAGTTGTGTCTTTTACCTACAACTTTGCCTACGACTTTGAGTGCCTGTAATTCTGAATGAGGGCATGATTTAAATATATTTGGGTTCTACCTGGCAAGGCATAAGGTCTGTTTTCCATCTGCAAGTCTTTAGAAGCCGTAATAATAAATAGGTTCAGAGATACGAACAAAAAACGTCAAAATCCAGGCAAAGTTACAGCATTTTACGGTACCTCTGTTATGGTCTTTTTAATTTTCTCTAATAATTTCCTTTGGTAGGGAAATCATTAACCAGAATTTGCCTTGATGGTCGTCGCAAGCGCAGCTGCTGTGCATGAGGTCTTGGGTTCGATGCCCAGGTCAGGCTGTGTTTTTGATTTTCCATTAGGAATGTCTCTATAAGAACCGGGAGTCTGGATTAATGCACGAATTATCTTCTATCTTACTTACACAATATTTTTGATAATGTTTAATTGTATTTTGTTTATTTTATAAAAATAATTATAATGTACCTACGCTACATGGTACATACTAAATGAAAACGTGTGTTTTATTTATCGACCCGAGTTAGACTTGACAGTCATGCATGAGCATATTATTTAATTCTTTTAATATCCATAACATGTTGAGAACCCCTGACTGCCAGCCGTTTCAACGGGGTAAGATCGATATATTTTATTTGATAAATTATTTTTTCTTGCATTTAGAATGCGATTTTTGAATGTAACTGATTTTCAAGTTATTTAGGTTATGAAGCAGAAGGTTTATTGATCACCACACAATCATAATGACCGTGAATACGATTTTAGTCACTATTTCAATCTTACCCCTTCAGCTTTTCATCTTTCCCCTACATATCTTTTTTCTTAAGACCAATTTTACTAACGTTTTTTTTGTTTCACAACAATTTCAAATCAACACTGTTTATCTGATCAAAAATCCATTCCGACTTGCCCCCACTCACCTTATCGATACATTTCTCTTAAAATACAACACTTGGGAATCTGAATTTTTGGTCGCTTTAACTTCTTTAGGAGTACTAATTTTTGTACAAATTTGGGAAGAAATCGCAGAGTTTTTAATAGGAAAATCTTGAAATGAAAATTTGGCACCGTGACTACCGCCATCCCACCAATGGCATGGTATATTTCGTAAACTACTGGAGTACTAGTGTCGAATTTTGGGTACCGTAAAACGCTGCAACTTTGCCAACTATGCCCAAGTTTGCCTATTTCGTTTCAATTACGATATTTCGCGTTTGCTTAGTTTTTTCTTATTTTCTACCATTTGGTAGTGATTTTACATTATTAGGGCAACAGATTTTTCATTTTTTGTAATGGTAGCTTCATTGTTACTCTGTCAGTTGGCCGACAAACACCGGTGCGCGTAGGTGAAATTTTTTAGTGTCTTGTAACTTTTGAAGTTTTAGCTAAAGGAAAGGTGTTTTCGTGCAGCTATAACACCCCAGGGTAAGAACATACTATCTACTTTCAATATTGCTTGATATTTTTATTAAAAGGACACGATTTCATTAAAATAACTTAGTAGGCAATGTTGTGCACTGTTTTGGAAACTTGAGTGACACAACTTTGCCTGGGTCTAGGGTTGTCACTAGTCGGATTTTAATATTGATATATTTTTACTATATAAATGTCATATTTGCATGAAATTTTCACAGCTTGGAACCCGGTTATATCGAAACTCAAGAGCTTGCATGCACTATATTCCCTTCGTTTTACGATATTTTAATTTTATTGCATACATTGTTAATGTTCCAAAATCGGGTGAAACACAGGTATCACCTAGGAGTTAGAGCTTCAATTGAAAATGTTACATTTTTTATGTCAATAGAACATTCTTATTGTTATTTCGACAGTTATGTTTTCAGTCACCTGTAAAGATGAGGCAGAAGTGTATCTCTGCCTGACCCTTCAGTGATTACAGGCATGATTTTGTATTTAAGTGAGTCTTAACTTTGTTGCAGTTATATGCAAAAATGCCGAATAATACACAAGGAATCAGGAGAAAACCAGGAGCTCGTAGTTATGCCGATTACTCTGTAGAAATATTAGAAGTTGCTGCAGATCTCGTACGAAAAAAAATCATTTCGTCATACGAAGCGGAAAAGAAATTTGGGATCCCGCGTCAGACCATTTTTAATAAATCAAAAAACATGCAGAGCAAACCATTTGGTCGACCTACAGAGTTGACAACTGAGGAAGAAGCCCACATCGTAAAAGCCAGCATTGCTAAAAAGCAATACATTTGTGATTTTTACTCATAAGTAGCAATTTGTTTTATTTTTTTACAAAGTGAATAAAAGTTTAAGAAAATAATCCGTATTTTTTTGGGACAACCCTAGAGTCAACGACATTTTTGTATGAAAAGTTTCTGGTACCTGCTACAACATTGCCTATTAGCTGTAAAAAAATATATATTACCGTCATGGCAATAATCTAACTGCTGGGGACAAGCACGGTGTCTCATGTACACGGAAAAAAAATACTAAAAAGATCAACAATATATTTATTGAGATATCCTTCTAGGCAAAGTTGTGTCTTTTACCTACAACTTTGCCTACGACTTTGAGTGCTTGTAATTCTGAATGACGGCTTGATTTAAATAGATTTGGGTTCTACCTAGCAAGGCATAAGGTCTGTTTTCCATCTGCCAGTCTTTAGAAGCCGTAATAGTAAATAGGTTCAGAGATACGAACAAAAAACGTCAAAATCCAGGCAAAGTTACAGCATTTTACGGTACTAATTTTATCTTGCAGGGTACTAATTTTCTATGTAGGCTTGAGGAAAGCGACAAGCTTCTCTAACTTGGAATCAACATTCAAATCGTGGTCCTGCTGAACAATTGCGAGAAAGTTATCATCGTTGATTTCTCGGTAAATACCTACTTACAAATGTTACAGTTCTGTTTTTTTTTACGTAATAAATCACATTTATGGGTACTAATTATTTGTATACTTAGAATACCTGTAGCGTGCCCCCTTTTTTGGCGCTCATGGTGGTCCTGCTGAAGGGAGCGTGACCACCTTCAAAGACGATTTTCTACCAATTTTGTGGTTCGAGTACTAATTAGTACGAATTGAGTACTAATTATTTACTAAATATGAAAGCGATTGGCGTTGGTGGTCCGGCGGTAGTCACGGACATTCTCCGGGATCATCCTCGCTGGTTCCGCGCGGGACACCTTAGACTCTGTTGCTGTACTGGGCTGGTGGAGGCAGTGGGCCTCACTGCTCCCTGCTCGATAGGGGGGCAGGGATATTGTTGCGTACAGTACGCAGGTACGCGATTAGGCGGTCTTTGAGAGAAATAAAACAGTTAAATAGGTACTTGTAGAAGTGTAAGACCTCACGGCGGCGGCGACAACTCGCGGTAAAAATCGCGTTCGCGGTAGTGTGCGAGCTAGCCGAGTACTCGAGACGGACTGCCCAAAGACTCAAAGAGTAAAGTAACTATAGGACTGCCGTCGGAGCGCGTGCGCAAGGCGCGAGTCGATTTTGCCAAACACATGTGCGCTCTATGGCTTTGGTTGTAGCCGTTGTAAGCAGGACTACGTTAACTCACTTTATTATTTTAACTAGCTGCGCCCCGCGGTTTCACCCACATACGTTTCGATCCCGGGGGAATATCGGGATAAAAAGCCTATATGTCAATCCAGGGTGTCAGCTACCTCCATACAAAAATTTATCAAAATTGGTCCAGCCGTTTGAGCGTGAAGAAGTAACAAACATATGTCGCAGTCGAATGGGGACATCTGGCCGTAGTGGGCTGCTACGTGTCTCCCAACATTTCCCTCGTCCAATTTGAGGGATACCTACCTGGATGGGGTTGCGAACTGCATTCGAAGCAAATGCTCACCCCGTCCAGTGCTTCAAGTGCTTGTCCTGGGTGACGTGTGTGAGGATGTGTCAGTGTGTGTTTCGTTTTGATTTGCATCTTAACTTAAAATTAAAGTAACGTAACAGTTTCGAAATTGTGCTTCTGGCTGACGGTCGCCACCTAATCAAAGAAGAAGAAATGTGGTGTATACAAAGAAATACTTAATAATACAAAATAATATCGTTTTTACATTGAGTAAGCACTATGAGCGCGTTCACGGGCGTTCCGAATTGATGGTAGCTCTCAGCTGTCAAAATCGTAATATCTAAATCGGAACGCATGTGAGATGTTGTGAGCGCTGTGAGCGATTATTATAGCTAATTCGGAAGGCGGCCTTTGTTAGGCCTGATTTTTAGGGTTCCGTACCCTAAGGGTAAAAACGGAACCCTATTACTAAGACTTCGCTGTCTGTCCGTCTGTCCGTCTGTCTGTCACCAGGCTGTACCTATCTCAAGAACCGCGATAGCTAGATTGTTGAAATTTTCACAAAGTATGTATTTCTGTTGCTGCTATAACAACAAATACTAAAAACAAAATAAAATAAATATTTAAGGGGGGCTCCCATACAACAAACGCGATTATTTTTTTGCCCTTTTTTGCTTGATATCAAAAATGGCAACAGGTAGACACTTGAAATATTCACAAAATACTTAGTTGTATTAAAATACAACTGAGTATTTTGTGAATATTTCAAGTTAAAACTTTAATAATAAATAATAAAATTAAAATAAAACAAATATTTAAGGGGGGCTCCCACACAACAAACATGTTTTTTTCGGCGTTTTTGCCTTGTGGTACGGAACCCTTCGTGTGCGAGTCCGACTCGCACTTGGCCAGTTTTTTAGGGTTCCATACCCAAAGGGTAAAAACGGAACCCTATTACTAAGACTTCGCTGTCTGTCCATCTGTCTGTCTGTCTGTCAGCAGGCTGTATCTGAAGAACCGCGATAGCTAGACTGTTGAAATATTCACAAAGTATGTATTTCTGTTGCCGCTATAATAACAAATACTAAAAACAAAATAAAAGAAATATTTAAGGGGGGCTCCCATACAACAAACGCGATTTTTTTGCCCTTTTTTGCCCGATATCAAAAATGGCAACAGGTAGGCACTTGAAATATTCACAAAATACTCAGTAGTATTTTAACTTTAATAATAAATAATAAAATTAAAATAAAATAAATGTTTAAGGGGCTCCCATACTACAAACATATTTTTTTCGGCGTTTTTGCCTTGTGGTACGGAACCCTTCGTGTGCGAGTCCGACTCGCACTTGGCCAGTTTTCCATTACCAGATAACTTATTATTCGAGGAATAAAATTGACGTTTGACAGTTTTTGTATGAACTATGAAAGTAACGTGACATTGGCTTATTGCACAAACCGTGCGAAAAAAAAAAATACTATGAAAGAACATGGAAAGAATTATCAAATAGTGTCAAACCCCATATATAAATAAAAAAAAAAAAAAAAAAAAAAAAAAAAAAAAATATATATATATAAGTATGTATATCAGTTGTCTAGTACCCATAACACAAGCTCTGCTTAGCTTGGGACTAGACGGCGTTGTGTGATAGTGGTCGAATATATTTATTTATTTTATTATTTTTTATTTATTTATATAAAAGTACTCTGAAAGTACCAGGGTTGACAATTTTACTAACAAACGAGTAATCGTTCTCGTATAAGTATGCAAAATAAGATTGGACACCAGAAGTACTGCCGGCTTGCACATGAAACTGACATTTTAATTTGATTACATTATATTGTGCTACTTTTCTAAAACCCTCTAAGAGATGGCAGTATTACAAGATTTGTGACTACGTAGTTCTAATTTTAGCATTTGACTCTTCTGAATGACCAGCCTTCGCTCAATTTATATGAGTAGTATAATCTCGATAAACTTATGTATTATAAACAATGCAACGAGAAAACAATAAAATATTATTTAGAAGCTCATTAAAATATAAAGTCCTTAAAAATAAATTCAAGAGTTATAAATTTATTTTTAATTATGCAACAGCAACACTACAACAAATGTCAAACAAAACAAACTTGGCCGCCGGTTTGCGCTAGCGCATTTTCCGCGTCTTGCTTGTTTTTTCCAGATTTTAACCGTCCTAAAGTGCTTTCCCACCTAAGTCCGTTGAGTTGAGTCTCGGCTCCTCCGGCCGTGTTGATTTTGTGCTTGTGTTGTTGTTAAAATCAAGTTTTGAGACAGGACTCTGACGAACCGTTTGGTGCCGCAACTTTTGTGTTTGTGACATTGATATCTTCCCATTATCATGTCTAACAGACAGTGTTGCGTCCCCGGATGCTTGAACAGCTTAGGTAAGGGTTTCATATAATGCCGCTGTGCCAAAGCTTCGCATTTTGTTGGCTGATATTTATGCAATTCAGCCCCCGTATTCACAACCGGTCGATCCGAGATTTCGATTCGGAAATTCTATCTCTCTGTCGCTTGCTTTCGTTACGCAAAAAAATATAGAATATCCGAAACGAAATCTCGGACCGTGCGTTTGTGTTTATGGGGGCTGATCATAAGACAGTCCCATGGGCAGAGTCCGCTACCTGTAAATTTCAGGTTTTGACATTCAACTCCACTGATTACTTACTTGATTATTTCAGATACCAATGCGAATTTGCATAAATTCCCTAACCCAGACAAGGATAAGGAATTATTTAATAAGTGGGTCTATTCCGTTGGTGGTGACATATTGCAACTTGGAAATGAACATATTTTCAAATACCGCCGTGTATGTCAAGTGCACTTCGAACAAAAATATTGCTGCCGGAATAATCGACTTAGCAAATATGCTGTACCAACACGAAGCATGCCAGGTTAGATATAATAAATTCTTATAAACACAAAGAATACAGACTTAGGATAGTAGGTTTATTATTACTTATGACTGTCTAAAACAGCCATTATCGGTTATCACAATTATGGATACTAATAGATTTATATCCTCTTTAAATCAAGTTTCATCTGTGTAAAGGAACCCCAATGCTTATGTGGAGACACAGAGGTCCAACACTCAAAGGCCTTTTAGGAACTTTAATCTAAGATGGGATGGGATGGGACACGAAC
This sequence comes from Mesoligia furuncula, assembly GCA_916614155.1. Lineage (NCBI taxonomy): Eukaryota > Metazoa > Arthropoda > Insecta > Lepidoptera > Noctuidae > Mesoligia > Mesoligia furuncula. Next base: position 8,645,619 of record OU744817.1, on the reverse strand, counting down.
CAGAACCTCCCTATGGTTGGACTATAGAAATTCAGTCATGGTTTGTTCCCGGAGGGTGTAGGACTAAATTGCTAAATATTGAAACTAAAATACCTGGTTCTATGGGGAAATGATCTTTAATGGATTGCTAAATAACTTCTTTGGGAAGAAAATGGTGTCTGCCTTTCAAACGGGTCAAATCTTTATTATCTAAACTTAATACATAAATACCAAAGATTTCATTTTTAGGATTCCGTTCCCAAAGGGTAAAAACGGAACCCTATTACTAAGACTTTGCTGTCTGTCCGTCTGTCGACAGCTAGACTGTTGAAATTTTCACAAAGTATGTATTTCTGTTGCCGCTATAACAACAAATACTAAAAACAAAATAAAATAAATATTTAAGGGGGGCTCAAACATGTTTTTTTCGGCGTTTTCGCCTTGTGGTACGGAACCCTTCGTGTGCGAGTCTGCCTCGCACTTGGCCAGTTTTTTTATTGTGTTTGTTTCTATTTAACTATAAAACTGTTCAACCAATTTTAAAAATTCAACACATCTTTACTGAGTATCATAGACTATATTTTAACCCCATAGTCCCATGGTAACGGGTAATAAGCGGGTGAAACCGACATCCGCTAGTAAATTTTAAATGCCAAAGTATATTTATCGGTTTATACTACTTTCGCATAGCAACAGATCAACATTATTTTTTGCTTAGATATACGAAGCCGAAAGTGACATGTACTACCCCATTCTTAAGATAATTAAATTAGTTTAAAATATGGTCTAACACTCTAACTGAACCAAAGTTCACTTACTCCTTTTTATAATGGATTTTTATTTTTATTACAGGATTATCTGTTTTAAAATTCCACTCGGCTAGTGGAGTGTTGAGACCTCTTCAGATATCAGAAGCATCTACATCAAAAGGTAAATAAATATTTTTTTATTGGTATGGAGATAATATTTTTTTTATTACATGGGTATCTTAACTGGTATACTACAATGTTTGGTGAAATTCTCAATAAAAAATTGTCCCAAGTTGGGAATCAAACCTAATACCACAAACTCAGTGGTTGCTTCTGCAACTGATTATATATATATACCAATGTAGCTTCACATCATATGAAGACAGTTCACACTTTACCTGTCAAGCGGTGCTAATGAGACACAATTGACAATATACTGTATCTAGTCCTCCAAGGGTTATCGCCTCTTGCTGTAATAATAGATTAATTTGTCATTCCAGAACCTGTTACTTCACATTTGGACTCTGTGGATATGCAGCCACATACTCAAAGAGCTGTGGAAGAGATGCAAATAAAGGAAAATCTTGGTAAGAGAAGATATATCAATCAAATGCTGTTACATTTTGTAACGAGTCTTTTAAGCCTGTTACATGATAGCGCATTCTTTGCTTTAATTTGTAGGCAACATGGTGGTGTTGCCATGTAAAAAATTCATTTTTTGGTTGAATCGGAATCGTGTAGTGGTCACACTGATTTTTTTCTTTTGATGCTGTCAGTTGATTTTGACAGGTCACTTTCCGACCCAAGCTTTGCATAGAATGGAGTAATTTGAGAGCTCCGAATTAAATCTTGAAGTATTAACTTCAGATGGACGGCATCTAGTCCTAATTATGTGGTAGCTGATTTGCCCTTGTCGGCATCCTAATTGGATTGCCCATATTTTTTTAAAAAGGTAGGTAAAATTCTTTGTGCTTTCATATTCACATTGTCGCGTGGCTATTTTGATGGCAGACGCTAATAGTTTCCGATATTTGTTTCAGGATCTTTTAAACCTTATATATTTTGGATTAATTCATCTACTGATGATAGCATTTTTTTTTTGGAAAAGAAACGGTGAGTTAATTTGTATTTGGTCATAACCATTTGGATCGCCATTTTTATTAACGCTGGATATCAGCTAACAATTATTCATGTTTGATTTCAGCCGCGAGGCGTTTCTTCTTTCTTTTTCTTTCAAGACTTAAATTTTTAACGCTAGCCCCTACCGACATATTTCATGGACCGCCTTTGACGTCCCCGCGAAGATCAAAATCACCAAAATGAGCGTGGTTTGCTCATTCGGTTGTTAGTTTATTCGACCGAATGTGGTATGGTTTATAATACTTAACTTAAATTGACAAAAGTGCAATAATGACAGGACAAAAATTAATTTCTATTCCATCTTAGTTTTACACCTTAGAACTGTTAATATTAGAAAGGAATTTTCTTGTATATTGAGACCAGCAGCCTTCGGGTAATAAAATCGTTCAATAACTTTTATGTCGATTTTTATTGATACTCCCCGCTTGAAGATTAAAAGTTTCCAGTTCCCGCAGGTTAGTCTATCCTTGGCATAGTTTGGTGTGTACTCCAGGCGCCCGAATTTTCACTTCTACTTATTGTTTATTTATTTGGAGTACTCCACACACACATTTAATAATCCCATTTCATAATATACATTTTTAATAGCATTCATTCATTAAATTTTTTTTTTTTTATTATTACAATTTAGTAGCCTGTTTTTCTTTTAAATACTAATATAATGATAAAAGTTTGCTATGTAGTGAAAATGTATTTATTTTATACATTAAATAAGACTTATATTGCATTAAACACTGTTTCAAGCTTTTACAGTTTATAACTAAACTTAAAACGTCACTAACGGGATATCTTCCATGAGTATTATTACTTTTGAAAACTAATAATAATCATGGAAGATATCCGGTAAGTGACATTTTAAGTTTAATATTGCATCATGCATACATTGTGACAATTCAAGCTCTAGGATGTAATACTTGATAACAATTAATTTATCTATTTATTTAGCTGTTGTTTTTGATATGCACTAATAAACTTATTATTATTATTTACACATTAATTTAGAACTATAATAATGAATACATTAATTTTCATTCCAGATCCTATTACTTCACATAGATGTGCCACAGTTTCTAGAGATAATGTGCCTGTGCATGCTACAGTTGCTGTGGAAGATGTACAAATTACGCAAAATCTTGGTAAGTAAACATAATTAATTATCATCATAATTATAAGTAGTATTTTTCCTTACTTATCCTTTTATTTAGGAAATTAGATACATTATGTAGGAAGGTAAACAGATGATGAGGAAACATTCCTTTATTTTTAAAAATAAACAAAACCATTAACAAATTGCTTGACAAGCTTACAACTGGGAATCGAACCAGCTAAAAATTATTCATTTTAATTCAGTTTTTACCTACTATTGTTCCCTACTTTTTCTAGTAAACACTCATTCTGTCATGAAAACATCATAGTTAATAAGTAAATAATTTTCTGTAATAAAAAGTGTATTATGTTTTCTTTCATTACAGAGCATCGTAAGAAGCAACAACGAACTGTCGCTACTAGAAGGCGGGTGAAACGCGTTGCTCTAACTCAATCTGAGCATGCTTTATACAAAAAACTTATGCTAGTTGGAGTAAAACTAAGTAAGTGCCGCAACAAGGTCAAAAATCAGGCAAAAAAGATCAAGACACTGCAAAATCTAACGACGAATCCTCAGTTTTTGAAAACACTCGACGAATTACCTAGCACATCAAAAATTTTGACATTATTACAGTTCAGAGAGCATAAGAAAGGTAACAAAGGCCGTCGTTTCACCCTAAAGGAAAAAAATATTGCTTTGTCCTTCCTGAAACAGAGCCCAAAGGGGTACAGATTTCTTAGGAAAATATTTATTTTACCATCTCGCCAAACTCTCCTGAATTGCTTAATATGGCAGATATAAATCCAGGAATCAACAAAAATATGATTCAGCAGATAAAGAAAGCTACTGAAAAAATGAAGTTAGAACATAAAATATGTATTGTCCTGTTTGACGAAATGTCACTCAAACCCAATGTGACATACAATGAACGTAAGGACCAAGTTTGTGGGTTTGTCACAAATGGCCTGGAGACACAATCTGATTATGCAGATCATGCGCAGGTGTTTATGGTACGAGGCTTACTAAAAAACTATAAGCAACCTGTTGCATACACTTTTTCGCAAGCTGCAACAAAGGGGCCTGAACTTGCGAAGCAGTTAAAAGCTGTAATTACAGAGTTACAAGATGCAGGTCTCATTGTAGTAGCAACTGTGTGTGACCAAGGCACAAATAATGTAAACTGTTTAAAACATCTTCTGCAAGAGACAAGGGGTAACCTATTGAGAAAGGGAGAAGAGATACGAGAGAACATTTGTATTATAAATGAACAAGAAATCATACCATTGTATGACCCACCCCATTTAATAAAATGCATTCGAAATAATTTAATTACAAAAGATTTGAAATATAAAAAAAATGGGGAAGTAAAATTGGCAAAATGGGCTCATGTCATGGCCTTACACAAGGAAAACCCGGGGTACAAAGGAATCCGATTGGTGCCCAAATTGACAGATGCCCACTGTGACCCAAGCAAAATTCCTAGAATGAAAGTGAAAAATGCTACACAAGTTTTCAGCCAAACTGTGGCATCGAATATGGGCTATCTAGCAGGTAAATTTCATCAGTCTGCACAATTCAATATTGTCTTCATTAGTTCTTTTCTGACGATTACAATGAAATAGAAATATTAAATACTTACTATAGTTTTACATTACGCTGCACAGTATGATAAATGCCTCAAAAAACGGACATCACTTTTTTATTCTATTAATCGAAAGTATTGTTACGAGCTTCGGGTTCGTGACAATAAAAACTGCCGATTTAATAACCAAAAAAAATGACACTTTAATAATCAACACTAATTACAAGTCAAACACACTAATTACAAAACACAATTGCACTACTGATCGCTTTAAGTCGCACTTGAATATCGCTTCGATGCTTTCACTTCGATCGCTTTATCCAAACTGTGTCGGTCGTGGCGCGTCTCGGCCTTATATAGCGCCAAAGAGAGTTCTAGAACCTTCCATTGTAGAAACATCTAGAATGTTCGAGTACATACAGGCCCCGATCGACCAGATGTCGAAAGTTCGGGAATGTTCTAGAAAGTTCTCGCATCGAAATTTCTAGAAGGGTCTTCACTACTAGTTCCGCTACTCGATACTAGATGGCGCTAGTGGTAACTACTGTTACCATGTACCAGGCATTAGTTGTGGCGCGCAACACTGCCCCCTCCTAAGACATGCTCGTCCCGAGCATTATCGGCCCCATAATAACGCGCCAGTCGATCCACGTGGACGATCTTAGGAGTACCTCTTGCACCTTTCTGTATCCGGTAGGTTACGTCATTAATCTTTGTCACAATCCGGTACGGTCCGTCCCATTTAGCTTGAAGCTTAGGAGATTTCCCTTTGCTGCGGACTGGATTGTGCAACCACACTAGTGAACCTTCGTCGAACCCTTTATTGTTCATTTTACGGTCATAACGGGTTTTCATCTTTTCAGACATTTGCTGGCCCGATTGTCTGACGTGCTCATAAATGTCATTCATTTTGTTCCGCAAGTCACTCGCATAATCGGTTATACTGCGTGGGGCATCAGGTGGTATTCCGGTGATCAGGTCTGCAGGCAGCCGTAATTCTCTTCCAAAGTTTGCGAAAGCTGGTGTCACCGATGTACTTTCGTGAACAGCGCTTCGATATGACAACAAAAACGGTTGTATGTGCTTGTCCCAACCTCGTTGCCGATTTTCCACAACTTTGGCTAGGTACCTCTCCAGTGTCTGATTAAATCGTTCCACCATTCCATCCGATTGTGGGTGGTAAGAAGTTGTTCTTGTTTTATGTGTACCCATAACTCGACAAGTTTCCTGGAATATTTGGGACTCAAAATTTCTTCCTTGGTCGCTGTGAATCTCCAAAGGTACTCCAAAACGACAGAAGACTTCATGAACCAGTTTATCTGAAACTGTTGAAGCTTCTTGGTTTGGAATGGCGAAGACTTCCGGCCACTTAGTGAAGTAATCCATCACAACCATGAAATACTTGTTACCACTTTCACTTACCGGAAACGGCCCCGCAACGTCAAGGGCTATCCTCTCCCATGGTGCACCAACATTGTACAATTTCAATGCACCTCTACTACGAGTCTGAGGTCCCTTTACAGCTGCACAACTTGTACATTTGCGACACCAGTCCTCGACATCGTCCCGACAGTGGACCCAGTAAAACCGTTCTCGTATCTTCAGTAGAGTCCGTTTTACTCCCAGATGACCTCCTGAACAACCATTATGGTACAGCTGTAGAACATTCGGTACTTGAGCTTTAGGGACAACCATTTGCAAATGACAGCTGGCTCCCCGAGCGTTTTCCCATTTACGGCACAGGACTCCATCCTGAATCACCAAGCTGTCCCATTGGGCCCAATAGCTTTTTGTGGTCGAACTCATTGCTGAGACGTCGCTCCACCTGGGCTTAGGAGCTCTGGCCTTCATCCACTCCAGAATCGGCTTGATGTCCGAATCTTCCTGCTGTGCACGTTGTAGGCTTTCCTTCCACTCGTTGCTGAGGTCTGTCTTCAGCATCCTCACAGGTACGACTTCTTTACTTTCTTGCCTAGTACAATGCTTGCAGTTTTCAGGACAAGGTCTTCTTGACAATGCATCTGCGTTGCCATGAGATTTCCCGCTGCGATGTTCGACCTCGAAGTCGTATTCCTGCAGTAGTTCAATCCATCTCGCAACTTGTCCTTCTGGATTTTTGAACTGCAATAGCCATTTCAGTGCAGCATGGTCAGTTCGTAGGTGGAATTTCCGCCCCAGAAGATATTTGCTAAAGTGCTGCAATGACTTTACCACAGCAAGCAGTTCCCGCCTCGTAACACAATAGTTCCTTTCAGGTTTCGACAATGACTTGCTGAAGTATGCTACCACAACCTCTTGATCACCATTACGTTGAGACAACACACCGCCAAGTCCTATGTCACTTGCGTCTGTGTCAACTATAAATTCTTTGCCCGCATCAGGGTACCCCAAAATAGGTGTTTTGCACAGACGGTCCTTTAGCTCCTGGAATGCGATGTCGCAACTTTCATCCCAGCAGAAATGTCGCTTCTCTTCGGTTAGCTTATGCAGGGGTTTAGCTATATCTGCAAAGTTCTTGACAAATCGCCGATAATAGGAGCACAAACCCAAAAATGCTCTGACCTGCGTCTTGTCTTTTGGAATTGGCCAATCCTTGACAGCGGCGATTTTCTCTGGATCCGTGCGGATACCTTCTTCAGACACTACATATCCCAAAAAGCTAACTTGTCGTTTGAATAGTGAACACTTCTTCGGACTTAACTTGAGGTTGGCACTCTGGATCTTCATGAGCACGCGTTCCAGGTTTTGAAGGTGTTCTTCAAACGTGCGGCCTACGATGATGATGTCATCCAAGTAGACCAGGCAGGCATCGCCAATTAGTCCGGTAAGTACAAGTTCCATCAACCTCTCAAATGTTGCCGGAGCATTGCACAATCCAAACGGCATAACTTTAAATTGCCACAGACCCTTTCCTGTCGAGAATGCAGTTTTCTCCTTGTCCTTAGGATCAATTTCAACTTGCCAGTAGCCACTTTTCAGGTCCAGCGTGCTAAACCACTTTACTCCAGTAAGCATGTCTAGCGTGTCATCAATTCTTGGCAAAGGATAGCTGTCCTTCTTTGTAACGTCGTTCAGACGACGATAGTCAACACAAAACCGCATGCTGCCGTCCTTCTTTCTTACCAGCACTACAGGTGAACACCATGGACTAGATGAAGGTTCAATAACACCATCCTTCACCATTCCCTCAATCATGGTTTCCACTTCTTTTTCACGTGCTACCAGCAATCTCCTTGGCCGCTGACGGATAGGCAATTCTTCTCCTGTATTTATTTTGTGTTGAACTATGCCAGTCTTCCCGATGTCAGCCTCGTTTGACGAGAAAACATCGGCGAACTTGAATAACATCTTCTTCGCCTTGACCATTTCATTTTGGGACAAAGCGCTGCGGCAGTCTTCTAAAAGTGTGGTCACTATTGTTTGTGCATCCTTGCTGAGGGTCCCAGTCGATAGATGTTGGCATCGACGCAACCAATCCACTTCCTCGCAAGTACCAACAAGTGTGCCTTTTTCTATTATCTGTTCCTGATCACAAAGGTTCAGCACACGTACCCCTGAGATGTCAGTGGCTCTGACCAAAGTCCGTGCCACTTTCCATGGAAGGTCATTGTCTACCCTTTCCACGAGTACACAACGATGAGTTTGCCCAGGATTCCGAGGAAGACTAACCGGCACAATCGTTTCCGATCTCGGCGGAAGAACAATCTTCTTAAGGCTGTACACATTCCCAGGTAACGCCCCTTCCATGAAAAGTTCCTCTTCTCCACATTTCAAAACACCTTGCTTGACGTCAATCTCGCAATAATTCTTCCTCATAAAGTCAAGGCCCAGGATGCAATCGTCCATTATATCAGCCACGATGACATTATGCAGGTAGATTCTGTTGCCTAGCGTCAATTCCATTTTCTTCTCTCCATGGACGGGTATGCGCTGACCGGTGGCTGTTACCAAATTAATGCGTTCCCGGTTGTATGCGGAGTCCCCAAGGGACCGACTCGCAAGTTGGGAACTGACAACCGTGCGAGAAGCTCCAGTGTCTATGGTCAGCTTACACGGCGTTCCGTTGACCTCGCCCTTGATGATAAGGCTGTTCCCGTCATTGGTTTGTGTGATCGAAACCCTTGGGGCTCTTTGAACATCAGCCAGCACCCGCCCCGCAGTCCTGGCTATTACTCGTTTCCCTGCTGCTGGTGCTGCGCGGTGTTGTTAGCCGCACTGCCCTCTGGAGATCGGTCGACTTCTCTTTCTGCAGTTCGCTTAGGGCAACTGGATCGAAGGTGGCCCTTTTCCCCACAGCCGTAGCACCTAGGGCTGTATCCTTTATTGCGGTCGCGAACTGTAGCCGCTGCAACCTCCCTGACGCGATGGGAACGATGATCCTGTCGCACAGCTTCCACCTCCAGTGCATGGGCCAAGGCGTCCTTAAGCGTCCCGTGGTGCCCGAGCCTCACAGCAGCTCTCACTTCAAGGTCGCGGATGCCGTCGATGAATGCCTGCACCAGGTTTCCATCAATAAGCGCAGGTACGGACTGGTAAGCTTTACGAACCAGCTTCTCCACTTCAAGGGCCCACTGCTGCAGGTTTTCGTTACTGCGTTGCACGCGATCCTTGAGCTGCGCACGAAACACGTGTTCCAGGTGAGCGTCGCCATACCGAGCCTCCAATGCCTCGAGGAGCTGCTCGTAAGTCACTTCCTTACCGAGAGCTTCCAGGACAGTTAAGGCCTGGTCGCGCAGGCCTAGGGTAAGAGCAGTCATGGCCTGGCTTTTATTCCACCCGTTAGCCTTTATGACAGCCTCAAATTGGATTTTGTAGGCCGACCAGGAAGAAGTTCCGTCGAACGGTGGCACTTTGAATCCACGTAGCGAAGGTGTTGTAGCTACGGGAGCTGCGATTCTATCCTCAAGTTTAAGGTTTCCCAACTCCTGCTTCACATCAGCAATGGCGTCATTAAACTTACTGATCTGAATTTCAGCTTCTGACAGACGGTTGTCATGCTGGGTAACCTTCTCTTTCACCTCCTTCATGTCCTTCCCGAAGGTTGCGTGAAGGTCCTTTATGAGGAAAATCTGCTCTTCCTGACGGCGCGCCTGCTCCTCCTTATCCCGTTGGAGCTGTTCCTCCAACCGACGAGCCTGTTCCTCCTGTCGGCGAGCCTGTTCCTCCTTGTCCCGCTGGAGCTGTTCCTCCAACCGACGAGCCTGTTCCTCCTGTCGGCGAGCCTGCTCCTGCAGCATCAACATCAGAGCAGCCAAATCTGGTGCTGCTGATGCTGGAGCTGCTGCGGATGGGCCGGCCTCCATGGTCGGTAGCTGGCCCTCCGACCTCTGTGGCGTTGTTCCACCGAATCGCCTTTGGTCCGTCTCCTGCTGGCGTTGACTCCGGGTACGGATACCCTCCGTGTCGTCTTTGGGTAAAACCGGCATTTTAATCCCCTCTTCTGACACCAATTGTTACGAGCTTCGGGTTCGTGACAATAAAAACTGCCGATTTAATAACCAAAAAAAATGACACTTTAATAATCAACACTAATTACAAGTCAAACACACTAATTACAAAACACAATTGCACTACTGATCGCTTTAAGTCGCACTTGAATATCGCTTCGATGCTTTCACTTCGATCGCTTTATCCAAACTGTGTCGGTCGTGGCGCGTCTCGGCCTTATATAGCGCCAAAGAGAGTTCTAGAACCTTCCATTGTAGAAACATCTAGAATGTTCGAGTACATACAGGCCCCGATCGACCAGATGTCGAAAGTTCGGGAATGTTCTAGAAAGTTCTCGCATCGAAATTTCTAGAAGGGTCTTCACTACTAGTTCCGCTACTCGATACTAGATGGCGCTAGTGGTAACTACTGTTACCATGTACCAGGCATTAGTTGTGGCGCGCAACAGTATGAACTATTTTGAATGCGAGAGTAGAACTCCCGGGTCTTAAGTATACTTTAAAACAGAGTTATAATTTTTATTCGATTTTTTTGGATTTACACAAAAACGAAAAAATAAACGATGTGATGCAAATATTTGAACATTTGTTTTTGAAGTTTATTGACATTATATGCAAGGTATTATATAGGGGAAACAGAAAAGATTTCACTATAATAGAAAAATAAATATGCCTGATTTTATCTTTATTCCTTTTTATTTTTTCCCTCGGACATCTTTTGTCAGTAGCACCTAATATTTATCTTAAAATATTCTTCAGATCTGTAATATTAACTGTAAAAAAAATCAGATGCAAATCTATCAGGAAATCGAAGATATTATGATTCTATGGTTTTCAAATTTTTCTCTGATAATAGGGTTGTCTTTCTCAGAACACAAAAAGCACAATAAATAATTTCTGTTGAGACTACCTGACGAGGGTGGACCCCTTCCCTATACCACATTTACCCCTTAATCAAAAAAATATAAATTATGTAAATGTATAAAAAATATTTTTAAATCAAACGGTTTTATATAATAATACATTAAATACACGTGAAACAAAATAAACTTTACAAAGTATACCTACGAACAGCCACTAAGGGCAATTTTTGAACTTCACAATATTATTTTAAGCCAAGAAAACTTTATAAGCCATTAAATTTCCTATGGGTCCCTCTATACCTACTGTTTATACTTAATGAGTAATACTTACTTCATTTTAAGAATTAAAAAATTAAAATATTTTTTCTTTCAGATTTTTGATTTGTGAAAACTCTAACAACAAAAACTCGAAAAATCCATCTGATATTTTACAGACAGGTTACCATAATCCTAAGCAATAATGTGTGTGAAAATAAAATGCTACTACCTTATAGAACCTGCGCAAAAAAATAATTTCAAAATTACAGAAAAAATGACGTAGCTTTCTTTAAATAACATCTAAAAAAAATAATTTTGTTTCTAAAAATAGCAGCTTTATCACATAGTATAATTAAAACATAAAAACGTTGCATACATAATAAGATAATACAATTCTTTTGATTTCTATGGATAACCAGAATAAAATATTGAAAAAAATATAGCTCTGGTTCTAAACTGAATTGGTTTCTGGGAGTTCTACTCTAGCATTCAAAACAGTGTATACTATCGATTAGAAGAATAAAAAAGCGATGTCCGTTTTTCGAGGCATTTATCATACTGTGCGCTGATCAGACATAAAACATTATATAACAAACTATATTTTTTCTCAGATAAGGGTATACTTCCTGCAGAAGCCAAAGACACTGCAGACATCTTACTGTTCTTTGACAAGCTTTTTGACTCCATAACGGAAGCTTTGGAAAACGCAAGAAACACGGCAAACCTCTCCTAGGACCTGCGACGCCTACTTCTATCCATCATAAAACATGGAAGGAGTCTAAAGTTATGATGAAAGACATGAAATTCATTAATATCAAAACATCAAACGATGAATATGTTCCCACAATAAACAATTGGGTATGGACACTAGACGGATTTGAATTGTTATTAAAAAAAAATACAAACAAAATATGGTGTAACATCAGTTTGGTTGCGGCATCTGAATCAAGACCCAATAGAAAACTTTTTTGGCTCCATAAGGAGCCACGGATGCCGCAACGTGAACCCAACACCAGAGCGATTCGAAGCAGCATTCACCACATTTCTAGTCAACAGCCTCTCTAGTGTCCATGCTCCTGGAGCTAACTGTGAAATTGACAATTGTGAAACTTTACATGAAGTACTCATCACAAGCGGGGGCATCAAATAGCAAACAAATTGCGAACTTACTAATATTCCCGACATAACATTCACACCCCATGAAGAAAAAAATGATCCACGTGTAATAGGAGGCTTACAATATGTTAGTGGATATTTTGTAAAATACGCAAAAAAAAAAAGTATTTAAGGGGTGTGTTGAATGTAAAAACGATTTAATGTCAAACAGTGAGCATGAATATTTAAAATATCGGGAATACGCAAATAAAAAATGGCTTTGCAGTCCCAGTATCTCAAATCTGCAGGATATAAATTATATAATATTAAAAGACAATTTAGAAGAAAAAAAATTTAAGAGAATTAATAAAAACCATGATTTTTATTGCTGTAGATTTTTCCTTCATAAAATGCCCAATACACCACGAAAAGTTAACAGATTTTTTAATAAAAATATGCTGCAGATTTTTTATTTACAACTATTGTAAAGACATAAATAATATATTAATAAATAAAAGGGAGTGTGATGATGATACGGATTCGTTTAAAGTTAAAGCTAAAAAACTAAGTAAGAAGTGTTTTAAAAGAAATAAATAAAAAATTAAATCGAAAATCATTGTTTTGTTGTTTAGTAATGTGAATTACTTTTTCGCTTTTCTACATAATTGCAAGCGATTATGTAATTCACATAAGTATCCTAAACCACCTAAACCTTAAAAATATTCAAGTAGTAGAATAAGTAGGTACGTATGTAGCTATACATATTCTTATGTTGGCATTAGTTCCTAAACCTACGTCCAGAGGGCGACATTTGACGTTTCTCACTTTTGTCGCATAGTAAGAGTTGTACCTCTATCCCATATAATTATATAAAAGTACTCTGTGTGTCAAACTTTCAAAATTATTCGATTCCTCGACTAAAGTTATCAGTAATTTGAAAAATCAACCCTTAGACTTCAAAATTACTTTTCTGTTAGTTTTTTCGGTCAGTGGGTCGTCATAGGGGCGATTTGCGGTACGACTTTGGTATCTCTGACAACGATTTAAGGGGTGAGGGGGGTGGGGGCGGGGTGGGGGGAGGGGAGTACTACCCCCCCTGTGAAGGAAAAGTTGCGGAATATGAGATATGACCTTTTTAATATTCTAACCTCACTTTCGAATTTTCATGTATTGACATCTATTTAAAGGTCAGAAAAGCTGGAGGTGACAAATAAAATGAAGAGGGAAGTACCAGCCCCCTCCCCCCCCCCCTTTTTTTTATTTCCGATATTTACAAAAATGTACGGTCTATGTGCTTAGGCTTAGTCGACGGACTTACTTCTGGGTGGTTTAAAAAAAAACAACCACGAAGGGGATGGCGAGGTCTTTCAGACCCCGCCATCCCCTTCTAACCTAACCTGTCCGAGTCGGGGTGCCCCAAGTCCCGAGCTCGCTTCACTCGCTCTTGCATCCTATGTTGTCAATGCAACTGTGTTATTTTTCTTCGTTCGCTCTGGGCGTAGTCGACGGAGCCCCGCTTCACGGGGCTACTACTTCTGGGTGGTTTAAAAAAAAACAACCACGAAGGGGATGGCCGAGTCGGGGTGCCCCAAGTCCCGAGCTCGCTTCGCTCGCTCTTGCATCCTATGTTGTCTTACCTGACCGTGTCAGGTCTGCCCTAGAAGAATTAAGTGACAGCACAAAATGGCGTCGTTTTACGTTTCGTTTCACATATCGGCAATAGTCGGTAAATTATTATAAGTGTTTATAATTTAATAACACTGATTTAAATCAGCGAAATATAAATAATATAATGAAATGCATAAAAACTCATAACTCACTAATTATACATATTTATTTCATCATTAATATGAAGTTAAACATTTTAGTGCATTGACCTTACTTAAAACGAAACGTTCAATGGCTCACCATTGAACGTTTCGTTTTAGGTAAGGTCAACGCACTAAAAGAAAATGAAAGGAATGTTTTGTTACTTTTGACATTTGGTCGACCAAATGTCAAAAGTAACAAAACATTCCTTAATTTCTACGTTTTTGATTATTTTTTTTCTCGTAAACCATTTATCTCCGCAAGTTAAAACTTTGCGTGGAGGCTTCTAATAATAAGATCTATCTGTGAAAATATGGACCCTCAACTCGTTGGCAGAGATACCAAAACTTAGCCCGATTTGCTTCTCCATTTCATCCTCACAGTTTTATCATTGGTTTTATCGAGATATTGACTCTATTAGTGTAAGTGATTCTTGCGAGGTATTTGACTCTTTAACTGTTATTAATAACGAGACAGCGAATCTATAATTTAATAGTTAATTGTTTGTGAACCATCATGGGCAAGGGTCACAGAAGATGTGAAGTTTGCGGTATGAAGGAGGCCTGGCATACTGGAACTAAGTTGCTTTTTTCCAAGTTTCCACTAGATCCAAACCGGTGAGTTTTACCTACCTATTGTTAATGTGATCTTGTGCTCACATAGCACTACCTAATTGTAAATTAATAGCATCATTCAAATTCTGTAATACGACCCTCAAGCCATCAATCAAGATTAGCTGAAACTCTAATGAAGAAATGTTTTAAAACATTTGTGCCTACAGTAATGTGTTTGTCTAATCTAAATTTTAATCTAATTTAGTCTAAGTAGGTTGACTGCTAAAGAAATGGGTCAGAGAGTCTGAGACATTATCTACCTGTGACACCATTATGTACCTAAATATGAAATAAATCTTGAATTTCATATTTCAAGTATAGTAATCTATTCCATTTTGTGGCGCTGATCGTAAAAATTTGGTGTTTTCTTAACTTTAAATCACACTAAATAACTTCACAGTCAAACATAGTCAGTTAGAAGTAACCTTTTGTATCTGTCTTCCAGCTGTCGGGAATGGCTAAAAGCTGTTGGTAATGAAGAACTGGTGTATCTTCCAATTGAAAAACTGCATGAGCAGCGAAATGTATGTGCTAATCACTTTGGTAAAAAAGATTTCAATAAAAAAGGAAATCGTTTAAAACGACATGCAATCCCAACATTGAATTTGATGGCCTTACCTCTCACTGACGGACAATTGGCAGAATTTCCCCAACATGTGTATAGACATTCAGAGTCAAATGGTAACTAATAAATTCCATAATTAAGAGTAAGTAGCGAGCTCGAAGTCACTGGTGGTCGTAGTCAAAAAGCATGCTATCTCATCTGGCTTCGTATCCGACAAAGCTAGTATCAGTGATAGCAGCCGCTAGTCTACATGAACAACAACCACTTCTCACATACAGAAACACCATTCCGAACTGATAGGCGCGTAAAAAAATTTGAATAGTGCTTTGGAAAATCGAGTTTTATGAAAAAACCACTGCATAAATCAATTACAAATAAAGTTTATTGAACTCTTCGATACTGAGCTTTGTCGTTACGGACTTGGTTTTGAAGATATTGCAGTTATTTTACTATTTATTCACACTCAAAGGTACGTTAAAAATAGCAAGAAAATCGAATCTTTGTTGGCTCGTAACTTTTAAATGGCTTTTTATTTTACTATTCTGTTTCCGTACAGACAACATTAATAATAATACAAAACGATATCATGTTTAACACTTTGCGGGACACTAAACGCCTCTCGACGTAATAACAATAAAACTTCTATTGTGTCTCGTTCAGTGTCCTTCAATGTGTTAACTTTGGATGCACATTGTCGAACAGTGGAGTAATACTCTCCCGAAATTTGTATGGAAAAAATATCGACTAGTGGCACCTTAAGCTCTCATCATCACCTGCCTAGCCTTTTCCCAACTATGTTGGGGTCTGCTTCCATACTTACCGGATGCAGCGGAATACCAGTATTTTACATGGAGCGACTGCCTATCTGACCTCCACAACCCAGTTATTGCATAATACGATACCCATTGGTAAGACTGGTTATCAGACTTCCGGGCTTCTGACTACCCGTAACAACTGTCAAAGATCCACGAATGACAGCCGGGACCAACAGCTTAACATGCTTTCCGAGGCACGGAGGGGTCTCGGTATGTAAAGCCACCCACCCACAGACCAACCGCGGCAAGCGTAGCTTAATCCGATTGATCGACCCGTGCCGCTGTTATCAGAGAGTAGAGTCCTTAAAAGTTAATTAGAACTCCGCCCCTAAGATGACCCACTGACCCAAAAAAAGGTCAAGCAAAGTTTAATTCCTGTCAGCAAATAATTTGTGTGATGCACACTCAAAACATTTGTGATGTCATTCAAGTGTTGAAATGAAAACAGCAACACACAACTGTTTTTTTTTTGTTTTAGATTCTTGTCCACGAGCTACAACAGAACAGGACGAAGACATCCAGGAAGAGGACCTGGTACATGAATCAATACTTATTATAATAATTAAAATAATAAGCAAAATTTTAAATTTTTGTATATACCCTATATTATACTGATATACTAAAATACAGCCAATTGTCCCAAACTAGGGACAGATTGCAGTAAAAAGGGGAAGAGAAAAAAATATATAATTAACTGAAATTGACACATCATCATCTGCCTAGCCTTTTCCCAAGGCTTCCAGTCTAACCGGATGCAGCTGAATACCAGTATTTTACATGGAGCGACTGCCTATCTGACCTCCACAACCCAGCTACTGGGTAATATGATACCCCTTGGTAAGACTGGTTGTCAGGACTTTCAGGCTTCTGACTACCCGTAACGACTGTCAAAGATCCACGAATGACAGCCGGGGCCAACGGCTTAACGTGCTTTCCGAGGCACGGAGGGGTCTCGGTATGTAAAGATGGTCACCCATCCACAGACCAACCGCGGCAAGCGTAGCTTAACCTGAGCGATCGACCTGTGCGCCTGTTATTATTTAGCCACGGGCCCCTCAACTGAAATTGACACTATCAAACATAAAATAATGTGTTTTTTTGTAGTTGTTACTAGAATTTCCAAAGGTCCAAAAACACAAGTGAATCATCATCATCATAGTCAGCCAATAATGTTCCCATTGCTGGGATACAGGCCTCGTCTCGCTGAGAGGGACAGACATGTTATTTAAGACAAATACAGTTTGAACTGTTGAGGTGGAGAGAAAATTAAACTGTAAACTGGGGTACTTGGAATGTGGGATAATTTCCAAGGTGAAGCTTGTCATTTAAAATATTTATCAAATTTTATTTCCTGAGTACGGCAAATATTTGCCAGTTCCAGTTAATCTTAAAAATGTCCACTTTCCTTTAGTTTGCCGGGTAACATTTCTTACCAGAATTTGATCCTTACTATCGAGACCCTTGGAGGGTGCAATAACCCAGGCTTTGTTAAATCATCTGAAATACATAGATTCTTTAAAATGTTGGTAAAATCCATTGTGGTCACAGGTCACACAGGCAGACACGTAAAACGACTTTGTTTTTACCCGACTGCGGCGAAGCCCAAAAGGAGGGTTATGTGTTTGACCTGTATGTATGTATGTATGTCCGTTTCTTTGTTCCCTCGTAACTTCTAAACGAATGAACGGATTTTGATAAATTATACGTCTTTAGATTTGTCTTGGTAGCGCGAGTGTCACTGGGTATATCAAAATTAAAAAAATATAAAATAGCCGATTTTTGGCGCAATATTATGTCTTCAAAAAAATTTATTTTTCTCGAAACCTATCGAGTGGGGTATCAAAATAAAGGGTTTTTAAAGGTGATTACAAAATTATATACAACTTATATGGTTAAAAGTAATTCGAAGTGACAAATCGTAAAAAACACTTACCAAGAGCTAAATCGTCTGCGAAATCTTTCAAATTTGTAAACTAAAAAGCAGGAAATAAAAAACAAGTAATTAAAAAAACCAAAAAAGCTTTTAGCTTTTCAGTTTTTTTAAACTTAATTTTTTTACCGCAGTCGGGTTTTTTAGTTTTTTTAAATACTTACTTGTTTTTTTTTATGTATTTTATTTATATTTTTTTATATATTTTGTAAATATTGTGTATATTATTAAACATTACATTGTTAAAAAGAAAAATAACTCCATGAAAAAAGACTTTCAAAACAAGATCTCAAAGTCGGACGGACAACTTGCCTACTTTTCGAAATGTGTGTTAAACACCTACCCCTTCAGGGTATATAAATTAGACGTAAGTAGCAATATGTTTTCAAAACTCGATCATATGAATTGAAACTTGTTGTGGTTGATGTCAATGCTTTTTGTTTATATAAAAATCGTCTTCCTGATTTGAGCATAAAAATGGCTATATCTCTAAAACTAGACATTTTTCTTTGTGCCCATATTAACTTTCAATCAGCATGTTACTAGCTATATTGTACCAAAATTTCATCCAACTTCACAGAACGGCTTTTTCCTGACATTTTGTATGGAGTCCTTTATTATGGGGTTCACATTACATAGGTTAGGTAATCATATGACATTTGAAACTTCCTGATAATTTAAATGTGGAAACTGATCTTCACCTTTGTTCACGAAAATCTTCTAATTGTAATTTTCAGGTGGTAGAACCAACGGAAACATCTTTACCTGCTCAGGTGCCAGCCATATTATGTGAACCAACTACTGATAGCCTGAAGGTTTGTAGTATACCTACTAATTTTCGCTCACATTTATGTATACAACAATAAAACCTGTGAACATTTGTCCACATTTTCGGTCTTACAGAAGTTGAAGATGATGTTTTCCTGGCCAATTTCGATCACAGTGACCAATTTCTCATTTAAGTAAGAAACAAGCTCATGCTTGCTAATTATGTTGAATAATATCAGCGTAGAGACACTTGCTCAGGTACCAAGATTTTTCTTCACTGCTATAAACTACCTAAGTAATTTACATACAGTACAGTTACATTGGTACTTGGTAGGTTTCAATCCCACAGTCTGCGTCAGTATTGTGTAAGAAACGGGGCTCTATGAACGCTTTTTAGGGTTCCGTTGCCAGATGGCAAAAAACGGAACCCTTATAGATTCGTCATGTCTGTCCGTCTGTCAGTCCGTCCGTATGTCACAGCCACTTTTTTCCGAAACTATAAGACCTATACTGTTGAAACTTGGTAAGTAGATGTATTCTGTGAACCGCATTAAGATTTTCACATAAAAATAGAAAAAAAAACAATAAATTTTGGGGGTCCCCATACTTAGAACTGAAACTCAAAATTTTTTTTTTTCATCAAACCAATACCTACGTGTGGGGTATCTATGGATAGGTCTTCAAAAATGATATTGAGGTTTCTAATATAATTTTTTTCTAAACTGAAAAGTTTGCGCGAGAGACACTTCCAAAGTGGTAAAATGTGTGTCCCTCCCCTGTAACTTCTAAAATAAGAGAATGATAAAACTAAAAAAAATATATGATGTAAGTACATTAATTACCATGTAAACTTCCACCGAAAATGGGCATTGTTCATATTTTTTAGGGTTCCGTAGCCAAATGGCAAAAACGGAACCCTTATAGATTCGTCATGTCTGTCTGTCTGTCCGTCTGTCTGTCTGTCCGTCCGTATGTCACAGCCACTTTTCTCCGAAACTATAAGAACTATATTGTTGAAACTTGGTAAGTAGATGTATTCTGTGAACCGCATTAAGATTTTCACACAAAAATAGAAAAAAAACAATAAATTTTAGGGTTCCCCATACTTAGAACCGAAACTCAGAAATTTTTTTTTCATCAAACCCATACGTGTGGGGTATCTATGGGTAGGTCTTCAAAAATGATATTGAGGTTTCTAATATCATTTTTTTCTAAACTGAATAGTTTGCGCGAGAGACACTTCCAAAGTGGTAAAATGTGTCCCCCCCCCCTGTAACTTCTAAAATAAGAGAATGACAAAACTAAAAAAAATATAAGATATACATTACCATGTAAACTACCACCGAAAATTGGTTTGAACGAGATCTAGTAAGTAGTTTTTTTTTTAATACGTCATAAATCGTAAACCGCAATTTACCATTCATTCAATCAACGCAAAAGTAAAAAAAAAACATTTAATTTCATAAACATAAACCTTATGCATAAACCCGGATGTTACGGAACCCTCGGTGCGCGAGTCCGACTCGCTCTTGTTTAAATGTTGTAATTGAAAAACCATTTCGAGGAATAGCGTTTCTGATCATTCCGGACTAATTAATTATGAAAAATATTCATATTTTATTGATATTTTTGATAAAATACGATTGACCTTCTTTGCCCTTCAAATTACGTCAGCTTTGGCCGTACAGTTTTGTATCGTTACCTCAGAAAAAACCCTAATAAAAAGTAAGAGGCAAGTATTGTCTACAATCTGTCAAGTGTCAAATTATAATATAAATGTCAAAAATATAAACATTCTCGTTTTCACAGAGTACTATAATATAAAAGGAAAAGAGTGCCCTCTCTCGTGACTTTTAACCAAGACATGTTTGAAGCGCCATCTCTATTTCTGAACAAGAACTACCTATCAATCACACACTCACACACGCACACGTTTACCTACACACACTAATGTAATTGATATTAGATTTATATGAGCCTTGTATTTCCCAGTACCGAACTATTTTGTTCAAAATTTCTTGCGGAATATTTTTTTATAATAATACCAATATTTAGGAAATCAAATATTCACATCAAGAAATTAAGAACAAAGTTCGGTACGGGGAAATACTGGCTAAATGCAAAAATTGGGTTTTAATAAAACAAGTACTTTAAGTTCATTTTCTTTATTTTCTATTTTTATAATTTTTGTGCTTATTATAATAATTAACAGCAGCTAATTTTATTTGATCATCGCCTTCATATTTTATTTTCCCGGACAAAATCCGATTGACAGACCGACACCAACTGTAAATAATTATATTTAATGTTGTGTCGGTAAACATTTTATAAAGTTCGTCTTTGTGACTGGGACATTTAAATAAATTTGTGATTAGCAAGTCTGTTAACGAAGTGATATTTGATTTTAAAAACAATTTGGGCACATTTCTTTTCAGAAAAGAAATGGCCATGCTTTGTATTTCTTTAAAGAAATATTCGGTTTTCCCACTGGGATAGCAAAGCCATTTCTTTTTTTGGTACTCTTTGGCTGTAATAAAAGAATTGTTTTTATTTGAAGTGTTGTCTAATAATTCACTCTTACAATTTTTGCAACCTTTGACAACTTTTTTAAGACATTTAGTCAAGACCCAACCACAGACATAGTTGCTCTGACCAGCATCATTTTCATGTTGCTGATCAAAGCAAACTTCATTGTTGAAATAAATTGTGTTTTTTTCTTCGGAAACATTAGGAGTGACATTTTTTTCTTTTAAAAAAAATCTAAACTTTGAAGGCATTCATTAAAATCCTCCTCGCAATTACCTCTCCCCGAGTGAGGAGAGCTATAATTATTTAAAAGAAGCGCTTTAAACGCCCCCTCAAAACTTACTGTATTAGGCGCTATATTTCTTACTCCATAACTCCTAATGTTTCCAAAGAAATTTTCTAAAGGGTCTTGATTAAAGTTCCTGGTCATCATAGCATCGAGTCTATAATTACAAGACAACACTTGCCAAAGGAGTTCCATACCCTCTATCGTTTTAATCAAATTCATAATAGACGGCACCACTTTCTCAACCAATCGGACTTTGTTCCCAACTGTAACTTTTTTGACAAATTTAATGGTCCTTAGAACTATTTTGGCTTTTTTCCACAGCTCATGATGAGGCGTGTTACGTTTTACAGGTCCTTTAAAAACTTTGCCATTCGGTATGGAGAAACTGTTTACATTTAACCCTTAACTTGGCAGAGAATGTGATGACATTTATTTTTTATTTCTTTCATATATTTGGGTTGTTACCTGGTAAGTAGACACCTAAAAAATAAAAATAAAATTTTAACAATATCTGTTTTGTATTTATACCATGTATCTAATTATGCACACTGCCAAGTTGTCATTCATATATCTTTGCAAATCTATGTACTCTGTAGGATACACTGCTTGATTGTTAGAAAATAAAATACAATTTTATTTTATAAAAACATTTATTTATGTCGTTTTATAAACACATATATCTTAATCAAAATGTGGTAAGGTCGGGCGGGGCTATTTCGACTATAAAAACACAAACGTCAGCTTCAAAAGTCTGCACACCTGTCTTTGAATACGTTATGATAGATTTAATGAATTTATGTTATAAAAGCTTTAATTGAGATCTTTCTTACGTAGGTCATATACAGAATACACATCTTATATGTTCACAGGAACGATATTTTTGAAATTGGGAAGAAATAGTTACAATTACCCCACAGTGGGGCTATTTCAACTATGCCACATATTTATCGTACTAAAGCCGTTATCGTTTTGAAATTGAGAGCCTGAGTATATTATGGAATAATTCATACCAATCTATGGCTTATTGTCTCCTAACATGGTTCAGTAATGTAATAAAATACTTTAAACACCTTGGAGGGGCAATTTCGACTTTTTACATAGGTAGTAGTGCAGGGACGTATGCCAACCAACATCATCGATAAATCAGATCAACAACAACCATGAATAAACATTTATTTAAAATAAAAATAAAACATGTTACATGTATTCTTGAGACGATTGTGGACCGTGGTATGCCATAAAAACCAGCAGCTTGATAACTAGTAATTTTTTTATTGCGAACATCTTCTACAGCCGTAAGCAGTTCGTCTAGCTAGTGAATACTGTTTAACAACCAAAGCGCAAAAGTAGTGAATAAGCCGTAAAGTAGTAGAAAAGCGGACAAAAACTTTTTTGATAAGATAGGAAATTCTTCAAACTGCATGACATTTACATTTCACAACTATAGTAAACGGCTTAGTCACCATTTAAAGATTTAATTTACCAACAGTGGTTCCCTGTACCTACATTTTATCGCAGCATGTGCCAATGTTATGCATAGAGTATCGATATCATCACATCACTAGTGTTTCGCAATACCATACAAAAATGAAGCGGGGCAATTATGACTTTAGTTTAGTCGAAATAACCCCACTTCTTCTTTTCGTGGGGCTATTTAAACTAACGAAAAATCACATCAAAAACGTATCATTCCAAAGAACAAATGAGCGAAAAACCATTTACGGTTTATATTTTCACTAGTCACTGTTTAATATTGTAAAAACAAGCGTTTTAAACACAACTTTTGACGGAAAATGTGACGTGCGTCTTTTGTTAACACATGCACAAAATGTCGTCTGACAAAAAAAAGCGTGTAGGTCGAACAGTTCGCGGTTTAGCAGCTCCATCTATGAAATTTTGTATAAATAATCTGTTTACCTACCTGGTTATAGATGGCGTTTTGGTACAAATACAGTAGAACAACAGTTATTGTCATTAGTTGAAATAGCCCCATAGTCGAAATAGCCCCGCCCGACCTTATTCCAGTAATCAGGTCTGCAGGCAGCCGTAATTTTCTTCCAAAGTTTGCGAAAGCTGGTGTCACCGGTGTACTTTCGTGAACAGCGCTTCGATATGACAACAAAAACGGTTGTATGTGCTTGTCCCAATCTCGTTGCCGATTTTCCACAACTTTGGCTAGGTGCCTCTCCAGTGTCTGATTAAATCGTTCCACCATTCCATCCGATTGTGGGTGGTAAGAAGTTGTTCTCGTTTTATGAGTGCCTATTACTCGGCAAGTTTCCTGAAATATTTGGGACTCAAAATTCCTTCCCTGATCGCTGTGGATCTCCAAGGGTACTCCAAAACGGCAGAAAACTTCATGAACCAGTTTATCTGCAACTGTTGAAGCTTCTTGGTTTGGAATGGCGAAGACTTCCGGCCACTTAGTGAAGTAATCCATCACAACCATGAAATACTTGTTACCACTTTCACTTTCCGGAAACGGCCCCGCAACGTCAAGGGCTATCCTCTCCCATGGTGCACCAACATTGTACAATTTCAATTTACCTCTACTACGTGTCTGGGGTCCCTTTACAGCTGCACAACTTGTACATTTGCGACACCTGTCCTCGACATCGTCCCGACAGTGGACCCAGTAAAACCGTTCTCGAATCTTCAGTAGAGTCTGTTTTACTCCCAGATAGGTCATCTGGGAGTAAAACGGACTCTACTGAAGAGGTCAGGAGGTCCTGAACAACCATTATGGTACAGCTGTAGAACATCCGGTACTTGAGCTTTAGGGACAACCATTTGCAAATGACAGCTGTCTTCCCGAACAGTTTCCCATTTACGGCACAGGACTCCATCCTGAATCACCAAGCTGTCCCATTGGGCCCAATAGCTTTTTGTGATCGAACTCATTGCTGAGACGTCGCTCCACCTCAGCTTAGGAGCTCTGGCCTTCATCCACTCCAGAATCGGCTTGATGACCGAATCTTCCTGCTGTGCACGTTGTAGGCTTTCCTTCCACTCGTTGCTGAGGTCTGTCCTGAGCATCCTCACAGGAACCACTTCCTTATCCTCTTGCCTAGTAAAATGCGTGCGGTCTTCAGGACAAGGCCTTCTTGACAATGCATCTGTGTTGCCATGAGATTTCCCGCTGCGATGTTTGACCACAAAGTCGTATTGCTGCTGATGCTGGGCAGTGTTGTTAGCCGCACTACCCTTTGGAGACCAGCCATCTTCCCTTTCTGCAGTTCGCTTAGGGCAACTGGATCGAAGGTGGCCCCTTTCCCCAAAGCCGTAGCATCTAGGGCAGTATCTTCTATTGCAGTCGCGAAATGTAGCCGGTGCAACCTCCCTGACGCGATGGGAATTTTATTTTTATATAGGATGATAAAAACGGTGAAGGAAAACATCGTGAGGAAACCGGCATGTCCTAGAACCAAAAATTCGAAGACATGTGACATCTGCCAATCCGCACTGGGCCCGCGTGGTGGATTACGGCCCACTCCCTCTCACCGAGAGGAGGCCTGTGTCCCAGCAGTGGGAACATTATAGGCTGATTATGGTTATGGTATAGGATGATAATTATGTATTTTATTGGCAGTGTATCTACAAATGCACACTGCATAATATAAGCAATACTGTAGTATATTTGGCAATGTATCTAAAAATGCACACTGCAAAAGTCATGTCATATTATGGTAATTTGGCAGTGTGCATTTGTAGATACATGAATATTGACAGTCATATTTTAGATAAAAAACATTATTGTTTGATCAAAATTTTTACGTAAACAAAAGGATACACATTCAATTTAAAAAAAAATACACTTATGTATCGTAATATACATATTTAATTAGGATTATAATCGATTCTTACCTTATAACTCGTAGACGCACGCGCACGCTCCGCTATCTTGCGATCTACTGACTACAAATGTTGTCAGATGTGAAAAATACTATTTTTTCTACCAACTGCAAGGGTCTCATATAACGGTTTAAAAAAGAAATAAAAACATAAGTACCAAAACTGTTCTCAAATGTTTTTTCTTAGAATGTGTGCATTATTAGATACGTTACCAAGTTAAGGGTTAAAGAGTCGAACAAATCGTCGATTAGCAGGGTCAAGTCCACTAGTTGTCGGCATTCTATAGGCAGATCGCCCCTTGCTGTCAAATGTTCAGTCACAACAGCAACACTGTGACTGAACAATTGTGTTGCCGACTTAACCCTCATTTTTTTTATTTTCTCTGGATTAATATGCTCTTCTGTGAGCTTATGCAAAAGTCTCAGCTCTCCATACGATTTATCGGCATCATACACCATTTTGAAGTAGTCCCACTTTATGATTTTCTCCTCATTATTGGTAACATATCTTAGATCCTTTGTTATTAAATTGTTTCTAATGCCTTTTATTAGATGAGGAGTGTCATAAAGTGGGACTACGACGTGACCTTTAAAACGCATCACTTCATGACGCCATTCTTTACCTTCGCGTAAATAATTTGCTTTGGTTTCCTGAACCAATTCTGTTATAGCACTGACATTAACAGTACTTTGGTCACAAACAGTGTTTAATACTATGAGACCACATTTAAAACATTGTTCGATTACCGATTTTAATTTAGTTTTTAATTGGAATTTGCTTAAGCAATTCGTAAAATAATATGCGATTGGCTGCTTATAATTATTTTTCACTCCCTTCACCATGAAAACCAGTACGTGGTCGGCGAATACTTCCTTAGAGTCCGAAGTAAAACCTTCTAATTTATCTTTTTGAGCTGAATAAAAAAATTGCGGCGTGATTGACATTTCATCAAAAATGAGACTACACAGCCTATCTGGGATCTGTTTTTTGAGCAAAGTTTTATTTATTTTTTCAAAAATTATATTATTAATGCCAGGTGTCAATTTTATTTGGCTCAGTAATCTTTTCATAGCTTTGCATGAAGGGAGAGCAAAATATTTATATAATAGCCTGTAGCACTTAGGGCTTTTTTTATACAAAGATAAACTTAGGATTTTCTCCTCAATTGTAAACCGTCTTCCTTTTGGTTTATATTTGGCTTGTTGCTGCATATGTACAAACAATTGAGCTGGTTTAGTCATATGTTGTATGACTTGTTTAAATATAGTATTTTGTGACAACTTGTGTGCATTACTCAGTCGTTCCTTATACAGCTGGCCCCTTTTGCGCAAAACACTTATCTCCGTTTGCAGATACTTAATTTTCTTCTGGAATGGTCGTACAAAATTCGATCTGGTGTAGAAGGATATTCCAGAA
Organism: Mesoligia furuncula; assembly: GCA_916614155.1. Classification (NCBI taxonomy): domain Eukaryota; kingdom Metazoa; phylum Arthropoda; class Insecta; order Lepidoptera; family Noctuidae; genus Mesoligia; species Mesoligia furuncula. The sequence goes on along the minus strand of OU744817.1, from coordinate 8,618,835 downwards.
GCAACTGAAAATAGAGAAATGAACACAATTACCAAATATGGTTCTCAATATTTTGTACACCAAAGTATTTTTATAATTACGATTGGTGTTAAAGTGATTACTAGCGTTATTCATTACATTTTACAAAAAAAATTGCATGTATTTAATTGTTATTTAAACCAAAGCTAATGATCAAATTAACTTGAATTCAACAAGTATCATAATTATGCATATAAATTAAAAGCTTACCATTAGCAGGTCTTTTCGATTTGTTTTCACTTATTGCACAGTAGTTATGTTCTGCTAACACATGACATACAGCCACACTGTTAAATTCACCTGAAAAATATAAAATTGCACAATTTTAATACATTTGTTCCCACAACCAAGTTCAATCAAGATCAAGCAAGATCTATCCATCTGTTACAAAACAGTTCATGTAACTATTGTAATAAAATTACAAACCTAATACATTAGTAAAAGGTTGAGTAGCAGTAGACTGTGTAGCAGTAGGCTGATCATCATCAGTAGTCTCCATCGGAAGACATCCAGATACCTCTGAAATATAAATATCAATATTATAATAACTCTGTTGTGGCACTCGCTATAATAGAATACTTATATTTTTATTTTCAAATTAAGTAGTAGTCTCCATTCAACCAAGTCAACAATTTATCCATCTGTTATAAACCAGTTCACCTATAACTGTTGTAATAAAATTACACACCTGATACATCAATAGTAGGCTGAATAGCAGTAGGCTGATCATCATCAGTAGTCTCCATCGGAAGACTTCCAGATACCTCTGAAATATCAATATCAATATTATAATAATTCTGTTTTGGTACTCACCATAATAGAATAGATATATTAACAAAATGAAGTACTAGAATCACCATTAAAATCTAGATATTATAATGTGTTTAATTAGAGTCCATAAAAAATGACATAAGAAACAAGAGGACTGCATTATACATTCATCCTTAGTGGAGATATTTATCAAAATTTTGTTTATGATATAATGTTCTAAATATTGCATATATGCAACACATAAATTATAATAGAATAGATTGCAATAAGATATTTCATAAATAAATTTATTTTATACCTAAACCTAAACCAACAGGAATCGGCAGGAAATCAGCGGGTTGACCATCACTGGTAACAACAGGCTGTTGAATTCTAGATGTGCCTATAACAAAATAAAAATATTTATTAATGTACACTAATATTATTAATATGAAGAGCAAAGATTTGTTTTTTGTTGTTGGTCAAAAAGTTACTCAAAAACAATTACCAATTTTAAAAAATCTTTCATTATTACCTATTAGTGATGTTATGAAGGTTCAATTTTGGACATTCGTGAATGAGAATGCAAATGTTGACCTTCAAAAAATAAAAAGTATAGGAAAAATAAATCATTGAAACCAAACATACAAAACATTGGTTAAATTTTAATTTTTAAGATTTTAAAAATAAAACTTTCATTTTTTTTACCATGGAAAAAACCTTATATAGGTAGGTATAGGTTTATTCCTTTTTAGTTGTCAAAAAATATATACAGACAAATTAAGCCACTTCCTCTTTTTATAAACATTCGCATTGATTCTTGTGAATGTGAATGTCAAAAAATATGTTGGTGTATGTAACATCACTATTACCCATAAAATTATATTTTCATCCCAGGTTATAAAACATCATACTGCGAGGCATAAGTTTGGAGCAGTCTCTACAAGAATATGGACAAAAGGCAAAAAAACAAAGGCAAACAGGAATATTATGAAAATATAATTAATACACATGGGTACTTTATTATGTAACAATTACACCAGCAAAGATGGAAAGAAGAGGTAACTCACCTGGTAAATGAAGACTTGGGACTGCCAACGCATTTAGGCGTTTAAAGCGATTTTTTGAATCAATAGAAAAATGGATGTCACATAACCGCTGCTTCTTATAAAATTCATAGTCAGATGGTGCTTCAAGCTTTCCTCCAACAAGATTCACCCAAGTTTTAAAACGATCAGGAAACTTGTTTGGATTTGGAAAGATATGCAATGGCACATCTGAAACAAACAAAATTTTTGATTATTACATAGAAAAAATCTTCTTTCGTTCTTCATGTTGATAATTAAAAGTGGATCGCTAAATGTTGCTAAGCGCAAAACTTGAAAACGGCTGGACCGATTCGAATAATTCTTTTTTTATAATATTCCTTGAAGTATGTTGATCCTTACGGTCCTTACGGAGAGAAAAAATTAAAAATTGCCCGAAAAAGTCTAAAAACAACTTTTCTATATTCCCATAGGTACAAAAGTTTCGTAAAACAATTGAGTGACGTTAGCACTAGGCGGTACGAAGTGTGCCGGGCCAGCTAGTGATAAATAAATAGATTATCTATGTACCTTAGTAAAATTAACTATGAACCTTAGTAAAATTATGATGACAGATGGACTAACAGACAATAAATTTGAGATACCTAAATAACGTACCGTACATAAAATCAAGAAATCAGAAATTGTTTTGGAAGGTGGAATCTACTAAGTATTGTGTATACAACAGCTAATGTTGAAAAATGAAATGATGTTTATTTAAACAAGAAAGACTGCCGGTTTTTAACTTATATAAATATGAATTTACCTGTGCTTTTACATCCGAGTGTACATCGGTGCGGCATTGTAGCAATGATGAACACTCACAACACAACACAAAATAGCGTCTCTAGCGCGAAGTAAAACAGTTTCTGGATGATTATCTTGGTACCGAAACGGAGGAGTAAACTCGACTCGACGTTTGTAACGAAGATATTATCACAAAAACTAGGATATACACATAAAACAACCGCAAAACATAGTCAAGCGTGTGCGCAGGCTATGGCGACCATTTTACGTGTCATTGACATTAAAATCAGATGTTGAGAGTTTGAGACGAGTGAATATAAGGGCAGTGTTGCTATTATTTCCTTAATATTAAATGAATTTAAGATATTATAGATCAACTTAATTAATTGATTCTAAGAAAAGTTGAATATATTTAAACTAACGTTAAATTAGTTTAAAAATAAAACAAGGTTGTTTTTTATAATTTTATTACAGAGACATCTATTGCTGACTAGACAAAACTAAACATATGTTTCAGTGTTCAGAAATGAAGATGGCGCTGCTTCATTTGTCGCCAAGCTTGATGTAGGCAACTGTCCCCCCCCTGCTCGTTTTTAACTCTACGTATATTATTTCAACACTCGACAATATTTAATATATTGGAAGAGTTATGGAATACAGGAAGTGCTTTGTTCCAACTTGCAGGAATAATAGTAATAATAGTCCAAACAAAATTTTTGTTCGTATCAGAGAAGATTTGCGAAAAAAGTGGTGTCGTGATGTAGGCGTGGAATTTTGCAAGGTTTATACAATGTATTGTTGCGAAGATCACTTTGAAGTAAGTATTTCGGAAGCATTAGATGTGTGTCTTTTTATGGTCTGTATCTTAATGCCATCCCTACTTACCACCTTTTTTTTCTTTTTTACAGCCTAAAAATGATTTGATGAATTATTATCAACATAAGTTAATGAATCAAGAGCCACGACTTAAACCTACAGCTTCTCTCTGCCTTAGTGCTCCTAATAAAAGTGAAGACTCAACAGAATTAACTAAGCTGTTATTGCATCATGCTACCACCCGCAAACCAGTAAAAAGGAAATATGAGGATACTGTAATGCCCAGTACATCTTCATATTCCACAATGCCCAGTACATCTTCATATTCCACAATGCCAGTGAAGGTTGGTTTATAATTAACTTAGCCTTATTAGTAATAAAAAAGATCACCTATATAAATACACTACGTAATGCAATAATGAGCAAACCTTGAAACTTATTGATGAATAGGTGAAATATAGTTCAATCATACACTTTTTATCACTATCCATTATTTTTATTTTTCTCATAAGCTCTTTCTGATTTGTAGTTGATTAACATAACTATCATTATCCTGCAAGATCAGCTGTACATTGTAAACAAGTTAGAAATCAATAATTTCTCCAAACCATGAATAAAGATAGCGTGTATAGTGACAAAAATCTATGATTGTATCATACTTCACATACCCAAAAACCAGTTAGGTACAAGGTGTGCTATATGTTGTGCTGATTACTGAAAAAAAGAATGACTCATAATTTTTGTTTTTAAAGATGGTAGACAAGAGCACAAACTATAAAGTAAGAAAAGCTACTAGTGTTGTTACACTGGAAGTGCCATCTTCACAAGAAACTTCTTCTGCAGCAACTCCATCTCTATTTGGATGTACATCAGAAACAGAAGAATCATCAGTGCTTGAACCAAATAAGAAAGAGTTGCAACGTGGAAGAATATGTTAGATATCATATCAGATAAACCAAAAATGTATTTAGGATTGCCAAAACAGTACCTATGGCTTATAGATTACATTGTACAAAGAAGATTAATAAAAATTGACTCTATTTATCTTATTATAACTTTACTCAAAATTAAGCAAAATGATTCCATAGAAAGAATAAGTGACCAGTTTCAAATATCAAGAACGAAGTTGTCATCTGTGATATTAACAGGAATTGAAGTACTAGCTAACTTTTTTCAAAATTTTATTTATTGTCCATAGCCAAAACAGATTAAACAAAACCTACCTTTAGTTTTTAAAATAAGGTATTCTGATGTACACATGATAATAGATTGTTTCGAAATACAGATTGCAAAACCTTCAAATCCAGTAAAGCAAGCACAGCCATGGTCTCAATACAAAAGTTGCAATACTGTAAAGTATTTGATAGGCTGTACCCCTAATGGTTTTGTAAGCTTCATTTCAAAAGGTTATGGAGGAAGAATATCTGACAAAGCCATAGTTGATAAAAGTAATCTATTAGATGTTTTGCAACCAAATGCTGTTGTTTTAGCTGATAGAGGATTCAAAGAAATTGAATCTATGTTAAGTTCACATGGTATTAAACTCTTAAGGCCACCAAGTGTCTACTCAGGTACCAAACAAACTGCTACCGAAGTTATACAAAGCAAAGTAATAGCAAGCTTAAGAGTCCATGTTGAAAGAGTTATCAGGTGTGTAAGGGAATTTTCAATACTCAAACCACACTCTGTTGTAAATTATAAATATGTTTCATGTTTAGATGAACTTGTTGTCATAGCTTGTGGCTTAATTAATTTACAGGGAGAAATAATAAAAACTTATTAAGAATATAAACTGATTTATTATTTTTTGACACTCTTTAGTAATTTTGGAAATATATATTGACTCCAAAAAAGTTCTGCTTTGTTGATAATTTCATTAATATATACTTCGTCAAAATCAACCCAGACTACATGAATATTTTTAGTAGTCTCAAATAAAGGATCTGCAACACAGAATAATCCTTTAGATTTCTTACAAGCTAGCATTTGACACAATATTTGTGTCTTATATTTGTTATTTACAATATCATTCTTAATATATGATTGAACAGCTTTCTCCGAGGCTGGACATTTTATTTCCACTACAAAATCCTCACCAACTCCATCTGGAGATGCTCCCAATATATCATTAATAAGCATAAAGCCAGATTTTTCTATTTTAACACCTAATTTTTCTTGAATAACTTGCAGCACTCTGTTTTCTAACCTCCTTCCTCTTAGTATAGCTTTTGTTTCTGGCACTTTGTAACCTCCTAATATATATTAGGAGGTTACAAAGTGCCAGAAACAAAACGTTCCATCTGTCTTACAATGTGCAGCTTCATATAATTTAGAAGCTGTCAATCTTTCTTGGCGTATACTATACCAGTACTTGCTTTCAGACTGCCCTAGAGATTTTGTATTAATTTCTAAGATAATCTCATCATTTATAACTTTCTTCAAATAATCTCTGAAGTTGAAATAGGTATGTACAGATTCTACATCTATAAATTGTAACAATATATCAAAAATATTTTTCGAATCTGGTTTACTTCCTTCACAAAATTTTAAAATCAGTGAGTTTCCAATATTCCTTCGTTTGCACTCTTCTTCAAATTCAGTTAAGATAGCACTATCTTTAGGGGTCAGCTTAGGAATTTTTGCTTTTCTAAATATTTCTTTGCTAGTAACTGGTTCTGTGCTCGCACTTGATAATGTAGGCTTATTCCAGTAGCATTCAACTGCTGTTGATGATGGTTTTGAACTTTTCTTTGCCAGCCAAAAAAGTAGTAGTAATGAGTGTTTGCAACCACCTATAAAGAAGAAATAAGATAGTTTTCATCCATAGAAAGCAATATTTTATAAGTAATTCGTTTTAAAAGAAATTACCTGCAGATGCTGCACAGTCTTCACACACAGAATCAACAATAACATCATTACATTCATCAATGTTACATGTAACAGTGTATAGTTTCTTGCTGATTCTGTGTTCCAGTACAATTTTTGCTTTAACTAGGCACTCACTCCCCGTTCTACTAACTTTAACGTACCTACCCTACTGCAGTATCTATGTACGAATCTCGAGATGACCTGAAACAATGAAAAAATACACTGATTTCATATACCTAAACAAAAAACACGTTTTATTCGGATGTTATTTGGGTAATCTTTAGTATCGTTTGGCAGGCGGATGGGGGTGGGAGGGGGAGGGGGGAGGGAGGGGTGTCCCCCCTCTACCCTGGTACCATTCCCGTGAAAAGGTAACGCACCATTTTTGAGAAAAACAGATATTTGTAACCTAACCTCAAAACACTATAATCGGTAAAAATTTAGTATCGGGGGCACGAAAACGAGGTGGTGGGAGGGTGGAGGGGGGCGGGGGGTCCCCCGTTCCCCCTGGTACCTCTCCCATGAAACGAGGACGCACCATTCTTGAGAAAAACAAATTATTGTAACCTAACCTCAAAACACTGGTTTTCAAAACAAAGTTGCTTCTGCACGTCTCCGGCGCTGCGGGAATTGCAGCCCCTTCGCCCTTACGTAACAAAGGATAGGCACCCATGCTCACCTCCGCAGCCTCAGCCGCTACGGCTCGCACGGGTGCCTATGCTTTGTTACAGCGGGCGGGGGCTGCACTCCCTCCGCGCCTCCGGATTTTTAAATACACCCTCGGGGTAGCAGCCAAAAGACTACGTGGAGTCGGGGTGCCCGGAGTCGGTTTTGGGACAGATTCGACCTATTTCAACCATAAAGTGGGGTACGCTAACTTCCTTCTGAACAGAATTTCTAGGTACATAACAAACAAGACAAATAAAACAACAAAACATTCACACACAACAAAACATTCACTCGGGAAGAAACGGAATGAATGAACCACAGAGTACTTAATAACACTGACAGTACAGTTCTTTTTAGGGTTCCGTACCTAAAGGGTAAAAACGGAACCCTATTACTAAGACTTCGCTGTCTGTCCGTCTGTCTGTCTGTCTGTCACCAGGCTGTATCTCAAGAACCGCGATAGCTAGACAGTTGAAATTTTCACAAGTTATGTATTTCTATTGCCGCTATAACAACAAATACTAAAAACAAAATAAAATAAATATTTAAGGGGGGCTCCCATACAACAAACGCGATTTTTTTGCCCTTTTTTGCTCGATATCAAAAATGGCAACAGGTAGGCACTTGAAATATTCACAAAATACTCAGTTCTATATTAACTTTAATAATAAATAATAAAATTAAAATAAAATAAATATTTAAGGGGGGCCCATACAACAAACATGTTTTTTTCGGCGTTTTTGCCTTGTGGTACGGAACCCTTCCTGTGCGAGTCCGACTCGCACTTGGCCAGTTTTATTTACGTTCCGTTTCACCCATTTTATAGACATTTTACACCACAGACAATATACTGGTACAGATTTGGTTGTCAATCGCCTATTTTAACGTTTCGTTACACTTTTTATCTGATTTGAGGTTAGAAACAATTTTTATAAATTTCTCGAAAAATATCCATTACCTTGTAATAAGAACGGTAGCGTTATAATCGGGGCCCCACCCTCTACCAGATTTAACCACTTTTAACCCCCTCCGCCTGCCAAACGATACTAAAGCCAACCCGAAATATACTCTAATATCATAACGGTCTCAACTTTAGGCAGGTTTCGCGAGTCAGCGTTAACAAAAGTATCACTCATTGTGGTTCAAGAAAACGAACAATAAAATTGTCGCCGCGTGCGTTATTTTCTATTTCTAAGTCGCCGCGTCGATTGTTCTAGTGACGACAGAGAGTAGTATATTCCTTGGACGACACTTACTCATAAAAAAACCATTTGTAAACAAATACGATAACATCGGTCGGATTCGATTATTTATGACAGAATTGACACTTTGACAGATGTGATATGGATGACGTTGTGTTGACAGATTTAAATTTTTAATTATGTACTAGTGAGGCAACGGCACTTAATCTTGTAAGCCAATGATGACGTCAGCTACCTTAAAAACTTATAATAATTAAATTTTTTTTTTTTAAATAACTATTGAGCCAATCATCAAAATATTCAAATTAGTTTCTCAAAATGCTCTAAATTTTCAAAAAATAAAATAAAATCTAATGGTTAGAAATTTTGGACAATCCCCATTGGTTTGAATGAAATCTAGTAAGTAGTTTTTTTTTAATACGTCATAAATCGTAAACCGCAATTTACCATTTATTCAATCAACTCAAATATAAAATTTAAAAAAAACGTTTAATTTCATAAACATAAACCTTATGCATAAACCCGGATGTTACGGAACCCTCGGTGCGCGAGTCCGACTCGCTCTTGCCCGGTTTTATTGTTTATGCTCGGCTCCTAAGCGTTAGCGTGATGTTAAGTGGCCAATACCCTTCCTCAAGAATTGTGCTATGGACTGGTAGTTGAGATTAGCAAACTCTTCAGCTTTATTATTAGTATAGATTACGTAATACAGTGTTATTTTTTTAGGTCTGCCGGGTCTGCCTAGCTATGGATGTGAAAATGTATGATTTGAACGATATTGAATTGAGAGAAATGTTCCAGAATATTACTGGGATAGCGGTAAGTCATTGTTGCTTTGTTTTACATGACATCACGCCTGTAATCCTGGAAGGGTAGGGCAGATGTGTGTGAGATCTACAACGTTATTTTTAGTATTTGCGAAACCTGAATAAAGTTTCGGTTCCAATAATTTTTACCCCATTTTATATTTTGTCCCAAAAATATTTAAAAAAGGTTCAAAGTTGAACACCGAGCGACACTAAGTGGGTTATCCAACCTCCGCGCCGAACGATTAGGTACCTAGTTACTATTGTTACTAGCTTCGGGTTCGTGACAATAAAAACTGTCGAATTAATAACAAAAAAAAAATGACACTTTAATCCACAACACTAATAACTCAACACACACTAATTACAACACACAGTTGCACTACTGATCGCTTTAAGTCGCACTTGAAGATCGCTTCGGATGTTTTCGCCTGTGTCGCTTATCTAACAGTGTGTCGGTCGTGAGTGTCGTGACGCATCTCGGCCTTATACAGGAAAAGTTTTTAACCAGTGCGCAAATTTTGACATAATAAACTTGAATATTTTTTAATAAACACGTATTTTTTGTTTTGATATGTTTCAATAGTAAAAAATTAAGTTAACGCTTACGAGACTTGTTTACTCAGAAATTTATTTTATGGACGTCGCTTGCCAGTCCGTCGACCGGTCGCCCGATTCACGCCGCGCGTCGACCGGTCGCCTGACGCGCCAGCTGCTATCGAAGTACCTACTCACGCGCGCTCGCTCTATGCGACGGCGGATTATTGACCCTAGTTTAGCGCTACAATTTTTTAAGTTTAGACTGTGTAAAGTTATTTGTAAACGTAATTTTTCGTAAATTCCAATTTATCCTTCATACTTTCATGGGCTTAGGACCATCAAAATGCAGAAAATAAATCATAATAAGTAAGAAAGTAGGTAATACGTTTTAGTCCATTCAAAATAAAACATTTAGGTATGATAGGTACGACATGATACAATTTGCGTCAATGTCTAATCATAGAGAACCTAAGACACTAAGATTGTTTATAATTTCTTCTTACCTCTACATTTTATTAATCACAATAATTTTAGGTATTGTTCGAAGTGACCTCCTCCTTTTTTTCAAGGCATAAACGTGCACGTTTAAATAAGTAAGCATTTAGTTTGTTTAGGACACTAACACCACTTTTTACTTCATTGAAAGCGTTCATTATTTTTTCTTTCAAGTCATCTAGGCTCTTTCACTTGTTTCATACACCTTGGTTTGCTGCTAAAATTGTCCTCTCATTAGGGACCGTGGGATTGAGGATCCTTTGGGCTCGCATACGAGGTACGCTCTCCCTTTCGTATCTTCTTCGTGCTGCTCGTAAATTTTCATTGCTTAACAAATACACTCGCACCATTTCATAATACTCGCGGTGAGTAAAATGAGACATTGTCACTACGCTAGTCTAGTACGCGGCACGCGCGCAGGGACGGCGAAGGGACATCCGACCTCCGCTTCCGCAAGTGACGTACTGCACGTGCATACGTTTTGTTTATCAAACGCCGGCGCCGCGCCGCATGCCCCCGCACCGCCGTCTCGTGCGCTGGGCTAGGTCCAGCGGCCGGCGGCCTTCGCGTTTTCATTCATGCTCATTCATAGTATTACTATTAAATTATATCCATGTCTTGCTTATTTCAAATTGGGACAAAGTGGAAAAATGAAAAAAAAAAAAGTCATAAACTAAAAATGGAAATGTGTTCTATTGCTTACACTGAGCCACCAAAAAAAATTTGCGCACTGGTTAAAAACTTTTCCTGTATAAGGTGTAAAAAAATTAACCTTACAAACTTTAAGAGGTGCTTTAGACCATTGGACTGAACAACTTTCACAATGGGACCAACTCTGAAATCACGAAAAAAAAATCCGCTATTTCATACATTTTGATCAAGTAGGTAATGAACTTTTGTATTAAACAGTGGATTTTTTTTCGTGATTTCAGAGTTGGTCTCATAGTGAAAGTTGTTCAGTCCAATGGTCTAAAGCACCTCTTAAAGTTTGTAAGGTTAATTTTTTTACACCTTATATAGTGCCGCAGATAGTTCTAGAACCTTCCATTGTAGAAACATCTAGAATGTTCGAGTACATATCGGTCCCGAGCCGACTGACCAGATGTTGATAGTTCGAGAAACTTCTAGAAAGTTCTAACATCGAAATTTCTAGAACGATCTTGACTCTACTAGTTCTGCTACTCGATACTAGATGGCGCTAGTGGTAACTAATGTCACCATGTACGAGGCTTTAATTTTTTTATTTTTTTTTTTTATTGTGGCGCTCAACACTGCCCCTCCTTAGATATGCTGGTCCCGAGCATTATCGGCCCCATAATAACGCGCCAGTCGATCCACGTGGACGATCTTAGGAGTACCTCTTGCACCTTTCTGTATCCGGTAGGTTACGTCATTGATCTTTGTCACAATCCGGTACGGTCCGTCCCATTTAGCTTGAAGCTTAGGAGATTTCCCTGTGCTGCGGACTGGATTGTGCAACCACACTAGTGAACCTTCGACGAACCCTTTATTGTTCATTTTGCGGTCATAACGGGTTTTCATCTTTTCAGACATTTGCTGGCCTTATTGTCTGACATGCTCATAAATGTCATTCATTTTGTTCCGCAAGTCATTCGCATAATCGGTTGTACTGCGTGGGGCATCAGGTGGTATCCCGGTGATCAGGTCTGCAGGTAGCCGTAATTCTCTTCCAAAGTTTGTGAAAGCTGGTGTCACCGATGTACTTTCGTGAACAGCGCTTCGATATGACAACAAAAACGATTGAATGTGCTTGTCCCAATCTCGTTGCCGATTTTCCACAACTTTGGCTAGGTACCTGTCCAATGTCTGATTAAATCGTTCCACCATTCCACCCGATTGTGGGTGGTAAGAAGTTGTTCTTGTTTTATGAGTACCTATTACTCGGCAAGTTTCCTGAAATATTTGGGACTCAAAATTCCTTCCATGATCGCTGTGAATCTCCAAGGGTACTCCAAAACGGCAGAAGACTTCATGCACTAATCTATCCGCAACTGTCGAAGCTTCTTGATTTGGAATGGCGAAGACTTCCGGCCACTTAGTCATCATCGTCCCGATAGTGGACCCAGTAAAACCGTTCTCGTATCTTCAGTAGAGTCCGTTTTATTCCCAGATGACCTCCTGATCAACCGTTATGGTACAGCTGTAGAAGATCCGGTACTTGAATGACAGAGCTGTCTCCCCACACAATTGCACTACTGATCGCTTTAAGCCCCACTTGAAGATCGCTTCGCATGTTTTCGCCTGTGTCGCTTATCTAACACTGTGTCGGTCGTGGCGCATCTCGGCCTTGTATAGCGCCGCAGGTAGTTCTAGAACCTTCCTTTGTAGAAACATCTAGAATGTTCGAGTACATATCGGTTCCGACTGACCAGATGTCGATAGTTCGAGAAAGTTCTAGAAAGTTCTAACATCGAAATTTCTAGAACGATCTTGACTCGACTAGTTCTGCTACTCGATACTAGTTGGCGCTAGTTATAACTAATCACCATGTACGAGGCTTTAATTGTGGCGCGGAACACTATTATCAATGAGCCCAAGACGGTACGGCGCGAGCGGCGTGGGTGAGCATGTTTTTGTACGGACAAACAGGTAACTTAACAAGCTTATAACTTTGTGATTTTTCATGATACAGTTTTGAAATTTTCTACATAGATTCTTTACACAAAAATACTAGACACGTGTTTCGGGTTTCGCATATACTAAAAATAATGTTGTATATAAAATTACTTCTACATTTCGCCAGTTATGTTTAAGTCCCGAAAAACCTAATAACACTTATGGTGGGGCCGGCTTCCTTTCTAACCGGAAGCAGGTGAATACCAGTGTTTTACACTACCTGCGCCTCGCGATTTTACCTTAATAAATATCGAATACACCTGAATATCGGGATAAAAAGTATCCTATGTCCTAATCCAGGTCATGGTCTAGACATGTGCCAAATTTCATCCGAATCTGTTCAGCCGTTTAGCGTGAAAGAGTAACAAACAAATATACAAAAAATAAAATCTTTTCTCTGTACTAAAATACTAGCTTTTGCCCGCGACATCGTCCACGTGAAATTTCTTGTAACTGCGCCATCATTTAAGTTTTAAGGATATTTAACATTATCTTTCTCCCCCATACCAGGTTACCGAAAATAACCATCCTATACTAGAGCGCCTGTGTTGGGAGTGCGCTGGAAGACTGAAAGCGGCTGCGGCGTTCAGAAACAAAGCGCTGCTCAGCGATGCTTTGCTGCAGCGATTAGCAAACACTGGAGAACAAGTGAGTAACAGTAAATGTTTTGGGAGGCTGGATTTATAGCTCGACCGACGACAGTCAGCGCTGACATCGGTCGAACGTAAAATAAGGCCACTTTCTTTACCACGAATCACACAACGACAGCCGTCGTCATTGAGTGCGAGAGATAAGGACAGAGAATCGCTCGCTAGCTTAATGTAACTTGTTCACGTATGTTATGTCGTCTCGTTGGCTGCACTTTAGCTATACTCGTTTCAATGAAAACTTATGAACAACTACAGAGCAGCGCTGATAAATCGCTACGCGCGTATAGCTGCTGTACCGTTGGTGACTGGTGCTGACCGAGGTACCGACCGTACGCGCGCACGCAATATCTCTTGTGACCTCTCTTGTGAGTACTCAGTTTGCGGTCAGCTACGTACTAAACGCTCGGTCACGACCGATAATATAATCAGCGGGCACGGTATGCGATTACCCTCAGTCGAGCACCAAATCTAGCCTGAAGGAGGTCGTCCTGGAAGTACTACCACCATGTTTCTGCCGTCAAGCAGCGTTGCTGTGTTTCTGTTTGAAGATATGGTGCCGGTGTAGTCTATTAGCCCAGGTTCGCGGACGGGACATATTTTTTGCGCACGTATTTTCAACGCTCTGCTTACCGCCGAGAGTTGAAAATCCAACAATCAATTATTTTGACGCGCTGGGATGCACTCTGTTGGATTCTCAATGCTCAGCTCTACACCGAGAGTTGAAATTCCAGTGCTCGATAAAATCTAAAAGGCACGTGAGATATGTCAGCTTTGGCTCTGGGGATGGCAACGACGTTGCTATGTTTCTGGTTTTGGATACCTAGTTATAAACCTAAGGTAGGTTTGAAATCTAGAAGGGATTTTACATAACCTACCTTATGTACAACAATGTTTTTAATAAATGAATAATTATAATAAATTAGCTGACACGACAGACGTCGTCCTGATTCGGACTATCACGAACCATCATACCATACTGCGATCGCCAACCCGCCTGCCAAGCGTGGCGATCATGGCAAACCCCTCCCAAAATTGGGGGAGGCCTATGTCCAGCAGTCTTTCGGCTGAAATGATGATGATGAATATTGTGTTATTTTGACGCGCTGGGATGCACTCGGTTGGATTCTCAATGCTCAGCTGTACACCAAGAGTTGAAAATCCAGTGCGCGATAAAATCTAAAAGGGATTTTACATAACCTACCTTATGTACAACAATGTTTTTAATAAATAAATAATTATAATAAACTAGCCGACCCGACAGACGTCGTCCCGAATCGGACTATAACGAACATTTTAAAGCAAAAAATAGCTAAAATGGTCCAGTCTTTCTCAACTGATGCGCTTACCAACGCAACAGCATTACTTTTTTTTTATACAGTATACATTTTTAACCAGTGCGCAAACTGTAACCATGAAATTGGGTTTCAATATTAAAAAAATCGTCTGTTTCATCGAACAGTGCAATACCTACGCGCTCAAAATGTATGGCAAAGCTATTTTTTTTAACTGACGAAAATTTTAAACGTGGAGATTCAGAATCATGTGCTAACTTCATGGTTACATTTTGCGCATTGGTTAAAAATGTATCCTGAAAAGAAAAGTAAGTCCAAGATTTTCTCAAAAAAAATTATGAATCTTTTTGTAATGGATTGTTGTTTCATATTTCAGATAAGAAAACATGACATCACTCTAATCAAAGACAGCGAAGATTATCTGAAAACAGCTGCAACTTTGGCCGTTGTAGAAGCATTTCATACTGTAGATATTGATCCCGAAAACGATGGCATACCTCCCTTATCTGAAAACAATGATACGAAAATTGTACAAAATACAGTTCGAAAAGATATCTTTAAACAAAAAAACGAAAGTATCATCGAAGAAGATAATGATCAAACGGACGTTAAAGACGTAGCAATGATTGAAGCTCCTATCAACACTAAGATGGAATATGATCAATTTGATCGCACATGTCCTAACACTGGGGAAGAAAGTTGCAATGTTTTTGTAGAAACAAAACCTCTCTTTAGTAATAACATACCTTTAAAAGAAAATACAATTAACTCAGCGAATAGCAGTCCCCCGCCAAGCTGTTCCCATGTTAAGCCAAAGTATCCGGTTCTTGGCTGTCTTCTAACAAGCCCTGGTGATTGTGATGATAAAGTAAAAAAACATGGAATGAGAATCGCAAAAAGAGATTCGATTTCAAAAATAGTGTTCGTAAATTCGAAAGAATTAATAAGTGCTAAATCAAAAAATTTTAATGTAAAAAAAGATGGTATTAGTAAAAAGACTTCAAATCTAAAGTTGTTGAAAAACACTCAAGTTAAGGGAAATACTCCTACAAATGAAGAAAGCCTGAGGTTGGAAGATTTTGAGTTTTAAACTAGCAAGTTTTCAGTAGAACAGATTTTTGTGAAGAACGGATTGCCGTTAAGGCCGAAAGGTTCCGGAGTGGTGACCGCGTACCGAAAGACCTAGAAACCTACCGAAAGACGTGGATTCAAAGTGCCACCGTGCGACGAAACTTCTTCCTGGTCGACCTACAAAATCCAGTTTGAGGCTGTCATGAAGGCGAACGGGTGGAATAAAAGTCAGGCCATAACTAGCCTAACCCTAGGCCACCTCGACCAGGCCTTAACTGTTCTGGAAGCTTTCGGTAAGGAAGTGACTTACTTACTCTAACTTCTGACAAAATATCCAACAACCCACTAATAAAACATACACATAAATAGGAATATCAAATACAAACCCTCAGACCTTACAAGCAAAAATTTGGGATGTGAATAAATTATTATACTGGATACGCCACAACCCTCCAGACCCAAGCAACCTCTTTCAAGTCTCCAGGCATTTAGGGATAGTACTGCTTTTAACAATTGGAAGGCGAGTACATGATGACCCTTAGAATAGACTATGGTTTCCGGGAACTGTCAGAAAATGAAATTATTTTCTGGTCACAATACGGGTCGAAGACAGATAGGTTGCAACATCTACAATCAGGATGGAAACTAGTGAAGAATGATCAGGATCTAAGGGATATTGTAAACTGGGTTAAGAAATATATTGAAATATCACATCCAAGACGACATGCCAATAGTCAGAAAATTCCATATTTATTTCAGTATAGTTAAGAAGTATCAAAGAGTTCGGATACCATTCGAACAACTCAACACGCCTGTCAACACGCAACAAGTCTGCAACCAGTGAGGCTAATGTTAATAGTAAGAACATGGTTACCGAATCTTTTGTGCCATTGTAATACATGGATCTCATTTATTTTGTTTTGTTTGTGTATTTGAACTTGATTTTATACTGAGTGTTAATTATTGTATCTATCCCTATGTCTGTTTTGGGAGATTATTGTGTAGTAGGTACTCAGAAGTTTTTTTATCTGTTACTTTTTATCAAGAAGTTATTTTGTTTTTATGGTATTATTATTAAAGAAGACTGAGCTAATGTCAATTTAATTAGAATTTCCTTATGTGATATGTCTTGGTTAAAATATCTTTACCTGTATGATATCCTCTAGATTAAACTATGGTCGCTAATAAATTGTTTCTTTTCTGATCATCAACTTTAATATTTATCCAGTAATTCAATTTAACATCCTCCCGAGAATCTTCTGCTGTGCTGATAAGTCACAAGTTGGCAGATAAAGGGCGCGCGCTCACTGACGGCGTGGCACGGCATGGCATGGCAAAGGATTTTATTCCTAATCATGTAATTTTGAATCTTATTTCAATGAGTTCATGTTACTTTATTTCGATTCCACGATGCTGCGACGTGCCGCGGGATGTTGCGGCATGACGCGACGCGCCGCGGGATGCTGCGGCATGACGTGTCATGCCGATTCATTCCACGGGTTGCCGCGGCGCGCCATTGCATCCCGCGAGACGTGTGGGTCATATGGGTCACTTTGTGTCGAGGAGTTATAATTGCTAAGCTAGTTGAAATAAGGTTGCGTTTCAGCAAGATGCCACGGGATGCCGAAGCACAACCTGCCATGCCACGGTATGCCGTGGAACGCCGCGGGATGCCACAGCACAACCTGCTGTGCCGGCAGTGAACGCCGGCCCTTAGACATATTTCAAAGGTCAGGCCGTAGGCACTGAGCCGGAATAGACTAATTTCCCCCCAAGGGGAAGAAAATTGATATTTCGGGTCTTGCCGTAGGCCTGACCGGGGCAATTACTTGCCGGCTGATCTATGGTAGGTTCAAGGTAACTTGTCTTCTTAGCGTGCGTCCAGACTGGGGCGCGGGCGCAGGTGCGGGAACGCGCACGGGCTGCTTGTCCGCAGCGCGTGCGCAGTGCGGCTTCGTTCTGCGTGTTGTCGTGTCCAGTGCAGTGTAATTAGATTAAATCTTAGGAAAAAACCGAAGCACCTCAAAGAATACTGAATATCTTATCAGAATGAAATATAATAGACTAAATACGGGTAATTCCCTGAACATCATTGTTCGCGGGGACGATCGCTACCGGTGTTACCATAGCTTTTTAACCAGAATATACTTACCTCTGCCAATATACCTACAAAAATACTAAATTACTGAAGCTCGGAAAAGTCGATAAAATATATCGAAAAAGTATTAAAATACTGAATCTGGTCACACTGGTCCAGTGTTTGCCCACGCCAAGCAGCCCCCGCCGCTCGCCGCACCCGCGTGCCCACTAAGTCCCACTATGGATCGACACTTCATTAGAATCTCATGATGACCATCATTACACTACGTACTACGAAAAAGGTTACATGCTCTGTGGTGACTTCAAGTGACTGACCACCTTACACCGCATTATATTGTAGTCTTTGACCGGCACCACGTAACAACGTGACCGACCACACCAGGGGGAGTCAACTGTATTCGTAGACAGAGAATAAAGGTATTCCTATCCTATCCTATTGTCTCTGTCTACGACAGTGTTTGGATTGGTTGGCTTAGGTGGGTTTGATATAGGCTTCCAGTACCAAAAATGTTAATAATTCGATGGTAAATGGCAACATCAACGTTTTCTGTCAGGCGCACAGACTATGAAGAGTAGTTACCTTGTCAGACGCGTATATTTTTGATTGTAGTCTGTGGTCAGACGTCAAAGTTTTTCACAATTTTCACTGCGTGTTGTTACTGTTGTTGTTTTTGTTGTTGTTTTTCCTGTCTTAGTGTAATTTTGGTGTAATTTTCCGTTCAAAGTGCGTTGAGTTGAGTATTCTCCTCCGCCTGCCAAGCGATACTAAAGCCAATCCCTAGTGACTCTTATTTTGTGTTTAGTTGTGTTCTTTGATCAGTAAATCGGTAAAAAATTATGAGGGACAATAAGCGAAAATGTGCAAAATGCAGTGCATCCACAGCACAAGATCCGGAACTGGTCTTACATCGTTTTCCGAAACCAGCATCTTCCAACGTACAGCGGTATGTCTATTAAATGATCCAAAGAATAGTACCAATTTCAATCAGTATTAAATTATCATTGATTTTGATAAAAAAATTCAACCCTAAAATCATGTTTTCAGGTCGGCAGCATGGGCAAAATTTTGTTACCCAGAGGAAAACTGGAATTCTGTGGAATTTCAGAGAAGCCTCTATGCAAGCCATAAAATGCTTTGTTCTAAGCATTTTCCCGAAGGTTCATTTCTTCAAGACCATGTGCAAAGGAAAAAGCTGCATAGATATTCGATTCCATCTGAGCTCTCCACCACACCACCACACAGCTCTCAAGTTGAGATGTCCATAGCTGACACTGGACCCAATGAACAGCCTGGAACTGCAAGAGCATCTGATTCAATTGACTCATTTAATGTAAGTTTTATTAAATATATATTATACTAGCTTCTGCTGGCAACTGCGCCCGCATGGTATAACGATAAAAAGTAGCCTAGGTCCTTCTCCAAAGTTTAATCTATCTCTGTACCAAATTTCATCAAAACCGGTTCAGCGGTTTAGGCGTGAAAGTGTAACAGACAGACAGAGTTACTTTTGCGTTCATAAAATTAGTCAGGATGTGGAGACTGTCTCGTTGGTCTAGTGGTAGCAAGCGCTACTGCTGAGCATGATGTTCTGGGTTTGATTCCCGGGTCGGGCAGTGTTATTGAGTTTTTACGGGGTTCAGATTACATACAATATGTGACAATCTCAAATCATAATTGTAATTTTCAGGTGGTAGAACCAACGGAAACATCATTATCTGTTCAGGTGCCAACCATATTATGTGAACCAACTACTGATAGCCTGAAGGTTTGTAGTACTTATACTAATTTTCACTCACATTCATGTATACAACAATAAAACCTGTGAAACTTTGTCCAGATTTTCGGTCTTACAGAAATTGATGAGATGTTTTCCCAGCCAATTTCGATCACAGTGACCAATTTCTCATATAATTACGAAACAACCTAATGCTTGCTAATTATGTTGATTAATATCAACATACAGATGCTTGCTCAGGTATCAAGATTTTTCTTCACTGCTATAAACTACCTATGTAAATTACATACAGTCAATGACCATACAGCCCATAGACGCCTAATGCTTGATCTAACGCACCAAAACAATTCTGTCAACTAGCTGAGGTATGAGGAAGCAGCATACTGCGTTCTGATTGGCCCTACCAAGGTCATTACGCCTCACTAGAGATGGGACAGGTTTAAATAAAACGCGAAGGTATCGATATTTTTGCATAAGTACCTTACCTTTAAATCTTTATCTAATTGTTTTTTTACCTTCCTATTTCTTAAATTTATTTTACATGTACGTAATGATAAAATAACAATTAAAACAAAATAACAAAATTTCGTATTTATTTAAAAAGAACATTACGTTTTAAAAGAGTAACGCGGAGTTTCTTGCTTATTCTTCTCCATGCGAAAATACCTTTTGGAATATTAAAAGATCTTCAAATTTCGTATAAATAGTAGGTATAGAATTTTGCTATAACGATAATTTGTGTCATAGGATTTGATGTATCACTAGTTATGTTTACCAAATAATAGAGGAAAAGAGATAGCTAAAAAATTACATTCAGAAGAAAGGGACGCAAACATAAAAGACATCAACGAAAGTCGTCACTGGTCACACCTTTTTTCACCTACAACTATGACCAGTATAAGATGAACTCCGATAAATAATATTTATCAGAAAATAATGCTAATTAGGATTATGTAACTATTAATTTACCGATGAAATGTTGTGCCATCTTTTCGGATACTCGAAGTTTTTTTATTGTAACCACACCAACGTATTGTGCAAAACTGCAAAGGGCCATTATAATAATTTATTTTCACCAATTTTTATTGACTTACGCGGAAGTGTTTACGGCTCACAGAAGTGGTCGAAACTGAATCGAAATTCTTGAGTGGTGACCTATATCAGATCTATAAGTCTGATGTGTTGACAGACATCGGTCGCCTGTTATTAGGCGTCTATGGGCTGTATGGTCGTTGCATACACTACAGTTACATTAGTACTTGGTAGGTTTCGATCCCACAGTCTGCTTAAGTATTGTGTAAGAAACGAGGCTCTATGAACACTTTTTTTGTTTTTTCTCGGCTTCTAAGGGTCCTGGCGTGATGTTAAGTGGCCAGTATCCTTCCTCAAGAATAGGGCTATGGACTGGTAGTTGAGATTAGCAAACTCTTCAGATTTATTATTAGTATAGATCACATAATACAGGGTAAATTTTATTTTTTTAGGTCTGCCGCGTCTGCCTAGCTATGGATGTGAAAATGTATGATTTGAACGATATTGAATTGAGAGAAATGTTCCAGAATATTACTGGGATAGCAGTAAGTCATTGTTGCTTTGTTTTACATGACATCACGCCTGTAATCCTGGAGGAGTTAGGCAAATGTGTATCTATCTATATAATAGTACTCCTACATGTCGACAGTTATGTTTGAGTCCCATGTAATAGAGGGCCAGGCTATTACCATCACCCGGACACAATTCAACACTCCGGGCTGCTACTGAAAAATTTCTAATGGAAACACTTTGGTGGGGTCGGCTTCCTTTCTAACCGGAAGCAGCTGAATAAGTGAATACCAGTGCTTTACACTACCTTTTTTTCTCGTTTCTTAAGAGTCGCAGCGTGATGTTAAATAGCATATAGCCTTCCTCAAGAATTGGGCTATTAAATGCATGAAGAATTTCTTAAATCCGACCAGCAGTTCCAGAGATTAGCGCGTTCAAACAAACAAACTCTTCAGCTTTATTGTTAGTCATTAGTTTAGATGGAACGACTACCTATCTGACCTCCACAACACAGTTACTGGGGAACACCACACCCCTTAACTGCGCCATCATTTAAGTTTTAAGGATATTTAACATTATCTTTCTCCCCCATACCAGGTTACCGAAAATAACCATGCTATACTAGAGCGCCTGTGTTGGGAGTGCTCTGGAAGACTGAAAGCGGCTGCGGCGTTCAGAAACAAAGCGCTGCTCAGCGATGCCTTGCTGCAGGGATTAGCAAACAGTGGCGAACAAGTGAGTAACAGTAAAGATTTTGTGAGGCTGGATTTATTGCTCGACCGCCGACGGTCAGCGCTGACATCGGTCGAACGTACCGTAAGGGTTTATAGGTGGCCGATCTGGAGAGTCTCCCCAGCAGGGCCACATTTATATCTCTAAAACTAGGGCACCTAGCGAAGATCTGTTTTCTCCCACATTTTGTCGCCAATTCATCGGAATCAGTCGCCAAGTCACAGATTTAATCCGGTCTTAGTTTAGGACATTTATTATAATGAGTTCAATTAGTAAGGTGTAGTCCAAGAGCTAGATCGAAGTTTTTTCGTGAACTCTTCTGCTGGGGAGACTCTCCAGATCGGCCACCTATAAACCCTCATATCTTTTGAACCAGTGACCGACAAATTCTGATATTTGGCGACAAATTTCGACTAATTAGCGACAATTTTTTTGGTGGCCCTGCCAGAGTCAGTGACACCGTCCTGGAAGTACTACCACCTTGCTGTGTTTCTGTTTGTAGATATTGTGCCGGTGTAGTCTATTAGCCCAGGTTCGCGGACGCGCGATGTTTTTCGCGCACTGGATTTTCAACGCACTGCTTACCGCAGAGAATTGATAATGTAACAGTCTGTGTGGTGCCGGACTAGTCTGTGTGGTGCCGGACTTAAAGAATGGCACCACCCCATACTTCCCGTGGGTGTCGTAAAAGGGAGCGTTCAAGTATTACGTAACGCATTTTTTGTAGATTTTAGACCCTCCCTCTCCCCCATGTAACGCATCGTAACGTTTTTCTGTACCCCCCCTCCCCCTCCCTAAATGTTACTTAACATCTAAGTGACCATTTTTACCTAAAAGTCACAATTATTATGTTGCGCAAAGTACCGCAAAGGCGCTAAAATACTTTTGTTAGGTATTGTTTTGATCGCGTTTGCAATAATAATAAATAAAAAAAAGATTTTTAAGTTATATGTTATTTATTTAGCCATATATTAATGAAATAATAAGGTATTTAAAAAACAATATAATCGCGAACAATTAAATCACGTACAATACAATCGAGGGATTCCCCGTAAAACATAAACGAAAAGGGTTGCCAACTTGGGACATTTTAATTTCCTAGTTTTTTATAAAAATTAAAAAGTTACGTAACGCGTTGTTCCAATACCCCCTCCCGCCCCAGTAACGCACCGTAACGTTTTACAAGACTCCCCCGCCCCCCAAATTGCGTTACGTAATACTTGAACGTTCCCAAAGGCGACTAAGGAAGACCGGAGAATGGGCAGCAGCGTTCTCTATGCATTACACCATCATACCATACTGCGATCGCCAACCCGCCTGCCAAGCGTGGCGATCATGGCAAACCCCTCCCAAAATTGGGGGAGGCCTATGTCCAGCAGTGGACGTCTTTCGGCTGAAATGATGATGATGAATATTGTGTTATTTTGACGCGCTGGGATGCACTCGGTTGGATTCTCAATGCTCAGCTGTACACCGAGAGTTGAAAATCCAGTGCGCGATAAAATCTAAAATGGATTTTACATAACCTACCTTATGAACAACAATGTTTCTAATAAATGAATAATTATAATAAACTAGCTGACCCGACAGACGTCGTCCCGATTCGGACTATAACGAACATTTTAAAACAAAAAATAGGCAAAACGGTCCAGCCGTTCTCAACTGATGCACTTACCAACGAACAGCATTACATTTTTATTATACAGGATAAATTTTTAATCAGTGCGCAAACTGTAATCATGAATTCAGCATATTATGATACTAGAAAAAAAAATCGGCTGCTTCATCTAAAAGTGCAACATCTACGCGGGCAAAGCAATTTTTTTTTAACCAACGAAAAATTCAAACGCAGGAGGATTCAAAAAAAAAAGGAGGATTCAGAATCATATACTAAATTCTTGGTTACAGTTTGCGCACTGGTTAAAAATTTATCCTGTAAAGAAAAGTAAGTCCGAAAATATTTTTTTTAATGGATTTTTGTTTCATATTTCAGATACGAAAACGTGACATCACTCTAATTAAAGACAGCGAAGATTATCTGAAAACAGCTGCAACTTTGGCCGTTGTAGAAGCATTTCATACTGTAGATATTGATCCCGAAAACGATGGCATACCTCCCTTATCTGAAAACAATGACACGAAAATTTTACAAAATACACTTTGTAAAGATTTCTTAAAACAAAACAACGAAAGTATCATCGAAGAAGATAATGATCAAAGGGACGTTGAAGAGGAAATAATCATTGACGGTCTTATCTACACTGAGATGGAATATGATCAATTTGATCATATATGTCCTAACACTGGGGAAGAAAATAGTAAGGTTTTTGTAGAAATAAACCCTCTCTTTAGTAGTAACATACCTTTAAAAGAAGACACAATTAACTCACCGAATAGCAGTCGGCCAAGCTGTTCCCATGTTAAGCCAAAGGACCCCATTCTCGGCAACCGTCTAAAAACCCCTGGTGATTGTGAAGATAAAATAAAAAATCGTGTAATAAAAATCACAAAAAGAGATTTGATTCCAAAAATAGTGTTCAAAAATTCGAAAGAATTAATAAGTGCTAAATCAAAAAATATTAATGTGAAAAAAGGTGGTATTAGTAAAAAGACTTCAAATCTAAAGTTGTTGAAAAACACTCAAGTTAAGGCAAATACTCCTACAGATGAGGAAAGTCTTGAGTTTGAAAATTACGAGTTTTAAACTAGCAAGTTTTCAGTAGAAGAGATCTTTGTGAAGAACAGATTGCCGTTAAGGCTGAAAAGTTCTGGAGTGGTGACCACGTACCGAAAGACGTAGCGTTGGAAGGCCTCCCACAAGGTGGACCGATGACCTTGTGAAAGTCGCAGGATTATTTGAAGAGATGCTGCAGTCATGGGGAATCTGCACCTTCATTTGCCACAGTAAAACGTTGGAGACGAGAATTCAAACACGACAGGGAGTCTCTCGAAGATGATCCCACGTCTGGACGTCGAGTCACCGCCGTTACCGAAGAAAACAATGAAAAAGTGAAAAAAAATTGTACTCGAAGATCGGCGAATCAAGTTGTGGCAGATAGCTGAAGCCATAGGCATTAGCAAGGAGCAAATCGGCGACATTTTACATAATTATTTGTACTCGTACATGAAAAAAAAAAAAGGTACGCGCGATGGGTGCCGAAAATGCTCACGCCGCTGGACAAACTGCGTCGAGTCACAACTTCGCAGGAGTTTTTTGACATTGTGGCGATAATCCTGACGATGTTTTTCTCACCTTGTCACTGTCGATTAAACATACGAGGATGCGTTTTTAAGTTCGCGGAATGAGAGGGTTGTAGGGGGGGGGATTAGGCTCATTAGGATCGTAACATGTTCAGTGACTCATAATTAGTATAAATACGAGGTTTCATTGTAATTAGACTATTAGTCTTTGAGTTATCGTCAACCAAGCAACACAATCGTGAGTGAAAAGTGAAATATGGATAAAATCGAATATCGTGCCGTTATAAAGTTCCTTACGAAGCAAGGAAAATTAGTTGCGACGATAATGAATGAGATGTCATTGGTTTTCGGTGACCCTTGTTCAGGAAAAACCATGGTTTACAAGTGGCACAGTTTATTTAAACAAGGAAGGGAATCCCTTGAAGACGACCCGAGGCCGGGCAGGAGCATCGACGTGACCACGTCATAACTTATCCAAAAAGTTGAAAAAATTGTACTCGACGATGCTCGACTAAAGAAGAAACAACTCGCAGAAATGGTTGGAGTATCCGATACAACCATTCTTAAAATCCTGCACGATCATCTTGGCATGACTAAGGTCAGCGCAAGATGGGTGCCGAGAATGCTCACGCCGCCGCCAAAACAACAGCGCGTAGTGTTTACGTGCATTTTTGGACCTCTATAATGAAGACAAGGATGCTGTATTGAGTCGAATTGTTACTGGAGATGAAACTTGGGTTCATCATTATGAACCTGAGTCGAAACAAGACTCCATGCAGTGGCATAAAAAGGGCTCAGCACCTCCCAAGAAGTTTAAGGTGTCACAGTCGGCTGGGAAACTCATGGCGACGGTCTTTTGGGACTCTGAAGGAATATTATTGATCGACTACAAAGATAAAGGTGTTTCTATAACTGGAGAATACTGCGCTTCAATATTTGAGCGACTAAAAGAAGCCATTAAAGAGAAAAGACGGGGAAAATTGACGAAAGGTGTGTTGCTTTTGCACTACAACGCGCCCGTCCACAAGAGCCGCGTTGCGTTGGCTGCCCTGCATAAAGTGGGCTTCGATATTTTGAATCACCCATCCTACAGCCCAGACCTAGTCCCGAGTGATTATTACCTGTTTCCAGAAATGAAAAAAGAGCTGCGGGGTAAAAAATTTACCACCGATGATGAAGTCAAGGAGGCAGTTTCGGCGTATTTTGAAGACAGAGAAACTTTTTTTTATGAGGGTTATAGTCGGGGTACTTTACACAAAAGAAACTCCAACTATTGTGCATGTAAAACTGTATATTATTTGTAAAAACGTATATGTATGGACACAGTGGGACATTTAAACTTTATAGCAGAACTTATTGGTAATGGACGGCTCGCGAGGCGCACGAGTCTGTGGACGCCGAGCGCGTGCGCAGTTACCGGGCGCTTGTGACTCACTGGCGGTGGCGCGCGGCGGCGCGCGACATTATAGGGTTGTGTAACCTGGCCGGCACACGACGAATCCTAGAAGTGCGGGGAGTTGATACGGGTCGCGCTATATCCTCCCCCTCCAAGTCAGCTGAAGGCTCTGGAGCTGGCTTGGCAACCGATAGCTTACGGGGTCTGCCCTTCTTCCTACCATGGACGACAACGTCCGAATCGCCTACATACGGTGTTAAAAGACTGGCATGATACTTCCCTCGAGTTTCGCTCTCTTTATCTACAACCTCGTAAGTGGTTGCGAAAAGAACTTTACTAATGCGATACGGGCCCTCTCGTTTCGGGGCAAACTTACTGGTACGAGTACTTACACGAGTACGAGGTCACCCTTCTGAAATTTAGTTCCAGGACGGCGGTTTTTGGCTTGCGGCTTGCGAATGTCCTGCTGGCGCTCAACTCGCCACTTTACCTCTTGGAGGCGGTGTACGAAGTCCCGTAAATATGAAGTAATTTGGGGTACGTAGTTTTCTTGGTCTACGACTGCTCGCAGGTCGTGAGCTACGTCCACCGGGGACCGGAACTCGCGCGCAAACGTTAAAAAGGCGGCAGAGTGTCCCGGGCCTTGGTTAGGAGCCGTATTCAAAGCGAATCGCACAGCAGGCAACACTTCCGGCCAACGACGATGCTCTGGATCTATCAGGATCGCCAACATCTGCTTCATTTCGCGATTTTTCCGTTCAGCGGGGTTGGCCTCGGGGTGATAGACTGGAGTTAAATTTTGATGAACACCGAGAACGTGCATTGCTTTTTGCATCACCGCTGAGACGAATTGTGTTCCATTATCTGAGATAACTCTACGGGGAAACCCATATCTCATAAAAACTTCTTCTATTAATACTTTAGCGCAACTATCTGCGTTGGCTTCGGTCAAAGGGAACAGCTCTACCCATCTGCTCGCCGTATCTTCAACTAGGAAGATCCACTTCTCACCCTTACTACCCTCAGGCAGAGGACCCAACAAGTCCATGGCGAGAACTTCAAAGCGTTGCTGGGCGACAGGGGTTTGCAGCAGCCCAGCAGGCTTAAGATTAATAGGCTTAAACTTCTGGCAAAGATCGCAAGCCTTGAGATACTTCACCACGTATTGACGCATATTTGGAAAATAGAATCTTTCCTTGATCTTTGTTAGAGTACGCTCCAGGCCCAAATGACCAGCTGTGGGTGCATCGTGGAGCGCTTTTAGGATCTCAATGCGCATAGAGTCTGGTACTACCAACTGAGGCTCTTCAGATTCGGAATCTGGATCAAAACGGAAAAAGACTCCGTTTGAAAGATAATAGCCTCGATCTGTCCAACGAGTAGTAGCATCACCGTCTTCAAAGTCCGTAAGGATCTTCCTAAGTTCAGGATCTTCGAGCTGAGCTGCTCGCAACTCTTCGGAGCTACGGTGAGGTAGGTCTACTGAGACTGGACACAGATCGCAGGTAGAATCGGGATTTTCATCCATCGACGGTTGGCATACGGGACGACTGAGCGTGTCTGCCACCACATTAGCTTTCCCGGGCGTGTACTCCACATCCAGATTATAAGCTTGGATTTTCAGGGCCCACCGAGCAAGGCGGCCACTGGGTGTCTTTAGAGACAATAGCCACTTCAAAGGTTGATGGTCGGTTGCAACACGGACTTGGGCGCCTTCGAGATAACCACGAAACTTATCTAGGGCCCACACTACAGTTAATGCTTCCCGCTCCGTCGTGAAGTAATTCCGTTCGGCTGCCGTTAATAACCTACTGGCATACTCAATAGGTTTCTCAGACTTCGGATCCGGACCTTGCACGAGCACTGCACCTAGGGCATAACCACTGGCGTCTGTGCGAAGAATGAACGGTTGCTCGAAGTCTGGCTGGCGCAAAATTGGACTCGTTGTGAGTCTCCGCTTCAGCTCGTTAAACGCGGTGACCTCCTTCTCACCCCACTTCCAGGCTTTACTCTTCCTGGTAAGGTCGGTCAACGGCTGGGCAACTTCTGAGAACTGTGAAATAAATTTTCTAAACCAGGAACAGGTTTGTAAAAGACTTTTTAGTTCCTTTACATTGTTAGGAGGTATCATTTCCACGACTGCTTTGACCTTCGTCGGATCAGGTTCGATACCTTGGACCGTAATAATGTGCCCTAAATAAGCAACTCTTTCCCTGGCAAATACACACTTTTCACGGTTTGCTTTGAGGTTGAATTGACGAAGACGATCGAACACCTGTTGCAGATCCTGTAGGTGCGCATCCAGGTTATCAGAAATTACGAGGATGTCATCTAAATATGCCACAACAGTTACGTCTTTTAGTCCAGATCGAAAACGATCCATCAATCGTTTGAACGTCGACGGCGAATTCTTTAATCCAAATGACATGCGCCTAAATTGAAACGTTCTGAACGGTGAGACGAATGCAGTTTTGTGTCTGTCTTCTGGAGCTACTTCTACTTGCCAGTACCCAGATTTTAGATCGATGGTGGACATCACACAATTACTCTTTGTGGAAGATAGGATCTCGTCGATTAATGGCAGCGGATATTTGTCCGTACGGGTTACAGCGTTTAATTTTCTATAATCGACGCAAAATCTTGTCTCACCATTCTTTTTCGGCACTAACACCACTGGGAAAGCCCATTCTGACTCAGCTTCTTCTATTACCTCCAGTTCCAACATTTTATTAATTTCAGCTCTTATCTTCTACTTCTTAGCAGGAGTCAGTCGATAAGGGGGCGTTGCGATAGGCGCGGCGTTACCTGTGTCTATCCTATGCAAGGCGAAAGGCGTAGGCCCTCCCCCTGCACTGAAGATATCAGCGTTAACTTCCAATAGTGCAGCCAACTTGTCCCTATCAGATGGTGACAGGACAATATCCTCGCACTCGTGGAGACCAATCGTCGAACTGACCGCAACTTGGTCCTCGCGTTCATACTGTAGCTCATGAAAGCCTGTAGCACGTAAAGAGAAGCGATTCCTCTCGAAAGCGAGTATCATGCCAGCGTCCTTTATAAAATTCATACCTAGTAAGGAATCGGTTGCGCCTGGCAAGACCATAAAGAGAGTGCTTATTTCAACTCCCTGCACTTTTACATTTACCACAGCTGTTTCTACAGTTTGGAGACGTTGAGTTCCGTCCGCGAATCTTAACTCTGTTTCGCAACTATTCAATATTTGTCCATTAGCCCTCAAATGTCTTGTTAAACTATCGCTAGCAACGCATTGCATTGCGCCCGTGTCTAGTAACGCGGTACCTACTGCACCGAATACTTGCACTTTAAAAATAGGACGCACCCGCGGGTTTAACACTTTTGCATCTACGAAGACTGATAGGAAAGCGGTCGTCGTGGTCGGCGATGCAGTGCGTTTTCCTTTACACACCGTGCAGTTTGACCGTATCACACCGGGCGCACCACATCCGAAGCACGCTACGGACGGGCGCAGCTCCGATCGGGTCGCAACTGGTTCGCTCTTGACCGGTTCCACAGTCGCTTTATTCCGATTTTCAAGTTTACGACAGTCATCTTTGACATGTCCAAACATCTTGCAGAATGTGCACCTAGGTCTAGCCTTGTTTGGCGGTGCTTTTTCTTTATTCACCTCCGCACCAGCTGGTAAAGACGTCGCAGCATGTCCAGTGACATGTGGTGGCGGCAGCGGCGGCGGGGCGATAGATGCAGGAGAGTGCCTTTGAGTCGGCGCAGCGGTGCAGCCTTCTTCTAGGACATCCTCCACTACTCGAGCCTGCTGTAGCAGCTCGGCAAACGAAGTGAAGGCACTCCTTGTTATCCTCTCCCGGATTCTCCTATGGAGTAGGCCGTACACCATATCCAGCTGCACTGGATTTTCTGGTAGCCTGTGCAGCGGTAGTTGGGCGATTAGGGCTCTTACCCTACACACGAAGATATCTGTGTCCTTTCATCACCTTGCTCTCGACTAAACATCTCTCTATATAATCTATGAGGCGGGAGGCGCGGCCCGAATGTTTGGCGAATTAAATGGGTGGCTTCCTGCCAACTTGTGACGGAATGTTTAACACCTTGCCGCCACCAGGTAGCCGCAAAGTCAGTGAGCAGCATTGGCAGGCCTCTTAAAGCCATATCGTCGTGAACACCAACAGTCTTTATAAATCTGCACAGCATCCACGAATGCCATAACGTCGCCAGAACCATTGAATCTCGCCGTACAATTAGCCAGGTTTGTACTTACAGTCGTCGTCGGCGGTGGCTGCGCGCCCTGCATAGGCGGCTGCGACCGTAAAGCTTGCAAGAGGAATACCAGTTGTTGGTCCGTCATAACAATAGGTGCAGGCATCGGTACACGACTGTTCTAGGAAGTAAATAGGCACTAGAACGACTAAAAACGTGAAAAAGCTAGTTCGTAAAACACTGAATCCACTGTATAGCCACTATATTACACCAAAATAAGCAAAAAGTTCTATAAAAATGTTGAAATGTGCACAAAACGTAACGAATCTGCGGGCGGCGCGGGCGAAGTATATAACGCTGCACCAATGATATTCTAATAGACAGATATGTTATGAGCGCGCAAATCGTGAAGACTAGAAAACATCCTAATTGGGACGTATTGCCTTTAGTCTGTGTCACGCACGTCTACGAGTGAGACGGTGCGCGCAGCTACGTAATTACCATCCAAAATGCCATTTTGTGTATTTAGAAAGTGTACCAATTATGATACCAAAGTTAATAAAACACAAGGAATCTCATACCACACGAAAGTACACATTATACTTCGATTTATTAATATATTTCAATTATTTTCCTAATATTCTGATATTTGGAGGTTAGGAAAAAGAAAGAGATGGAAAATACATTTTTTGTCGTAAGAACGACAAGGATGCGAGCACTCCGGACATAGAATAAAAGTACAGATGCGAATATTAGGCAGTAAAGTCATCTTTACAGCAGAGTTCTAGTTTCCCTTTTAATAACTTTTCTTTATAATTTTGTTTGATATATTTAATTATAAATTAAACATGTCATAATATGTAGGAAAAGGAAATATTAATAGCTTATCGTTACCATAGTATGTCACAGATAGTGTTAAAATAAACCTACCATTGAGATTAAAATTAAATATTTTCGAAGATGTATGATTATTTTTACAATTGTATTTCTTTCTTTTTAAAACGTGTTTTATTTTTCACCTACCTACCTTTTAATAGTGTTTATTCGTTGCATAGGCACAAATCCCGACTACAAATTCTGTACACGCGGTTTGTACTTTCTGCCTAGTTAATTTGTTAGTCTATGATGCCAACGTGCGGTGATTGGTAGCCCGAATAATGTTTGTTTACATTCACGCGCAATTGACAACATCTACCTGTCACTTTTTTTCTTATTGGTTTTATCAAGCTATCCTTTTTCTATCCTTTTTACTTGTAGTGAAATGTAAAATGAATGAAAAGTGTGTATGTGTGCTGCCTCTCGGCGCGGAACACTTTTTTCTGTTGTTTTGTAAGTGTATAACATATCTGTCTATTAGAATATCATTGCGCTGCACGAAGAAAACCCGAGAAAGTCACTGTTTTCGACACTCAAACACTGTTTTTCGAGTCTTTACACAGACATTGTTATACACAATAACAGTTTTACACGAAAATAATGTTTGTTTAACCGTTTTTTCACAAAAACACGGCCGCACGTTGGGACGCCAGTTATAGTCGGGATACTTTACACAAAAGAAACTCCAACTATGGTGCATGTAAAACTGTATATTATTTGTAAAAACGTATATGTATGGACACAGTGGGACATTTAAACTTTATAGCAGAACTTATTGGTAATGGACGGCTCGCGAGGCGCACGAGTCTGTGGACGCCGAGCGCGTGCGCAGTTACCGGGCGCTTGTGACTCACTGGCGGTGGCGCGCGGCGGCGCGCGACATTATAGGGTTGTGCCGTACCGTAACTAGTTACGTACCTAACCTGGCCGGCACACGACGAATCCTAGAAGTGCGGGGAGTTGATACGGGTCGCGCTATAGGGTATAAATAAACTAATTGAAAGATCTGAAAAATGTATCCGTCTTGCAGGTGAATATATTGAAAAGGAAAATAAATTGTTTTTTTTTGTTCCACCCCTTATCCCCCATTCCGCGAACATAAAAACGCTCCCTCGTAGATCCGGCAGTACGATCGAGAGTCACCAGTCAGTCGCGTTGTGTGTACTTTGGCGGTGAAAAGGTAAAAGTTTAGCAAAATTTGTAAATATGTTTATATTACCTATACCATAATTAAAACTCTTACAGATTAGTGTAACCAATAATTTTTTAAACCTTTTTTCTTTATACCTGACATTTCTTAGACTTAGACTTGCCTCCCTTTTGCTGCAAGGTCTTCAATTTGACATACGACAACACTACGATCAGTCTAAACATTATTTTGGGTTTATGTAGGCTGTTTAGCGGTTTTGCCAGTGCCTTTATTTACACCTGCGCGCGCACCGCTAGCGCGGCGCGCGGTAAGAAAAAACCCCGCCATTTTCCATAAGTTAATAACAATACAAGTCTGTTTTTTTCCTCGCAAGTGTGTAGTAAAACGTATGAAACGCGTGTACAATGATCAACATAGCACACAATCGTTGATTAAATGGAAAAATGACATTTCTTGCTAAAAAAAAATTAGCAAGAAATGTAATTTTGCCATTTAATCAACGACATGTAGGTATCATAATGTACTATTTTGTAACGTAAATACAACTTGTTAAAATAAAAACCACAGTTTTATATCAAAATAGTTTTATATTTAATATAATGTTTTTGTTTCATATTTACATTCGTTTTTCGAGCATTTCAATAACTTCATATCCATAACATCTTAAGCGAGCATTATTTAGGTACACCATTTTTAACTCACGAAGCGACGGTCGCTTTACTTGCGAGAACCAAGTGTACAAACCGCTGTGAATGTGTGTGAAGACGAGCAGCGTCAGCACGACACCACTTCAGACTTTTCCCGTGTCTGGGATGGTACAGTGCTTCTGCGCTTAATTAATCAAACTTAATCGTACTCAGCGCTTCTCCTCCACTTTTATTATGCGCACAGCCAAAGTGTGGAACTCTCTGATGGTATCTGTGTTCCCTCCCACATTTAACCCATCTGCCTTCAAAGCAAGAGTGAACAGGCATCTTCTGGGCACGCTCGTTCCATCATAGACCTCATCTATCGCTTACCATCAGGCGTCAAGAGCGGGCCCATTTAATAAATAAATAAAAATAAAAAAACATTCATAGCGTGTTTGTACACTTGATTACCACAAGTAACGCTCGCACAGCACAGCAAGTACAGCATTTTTATCTCACGAAGCAATCTTCGTGAGATAATAATGCTGTAGGTACTTATAACAATTGTCAAGTTAGACGGAACATTTCGCAAGCCAAATACTAAATAATAAACAAGATGAAATTAAATTAGCTACCGAAACTCTACATACGTAATGAGTATCGATATCTAAACACTAGCATTATATATGTCACGCACGGCTAATAGCAGAAGTGTGGCTACACCTAGTTTTAGCCGGCCGAACTGCGGCTAAACCTAGTTTTAGCCGGGTACAACTAGGTGCAGCCGGTCACATGCGGTTCGTGTGTACTTCGGGTGACATCGGTTGCATGGTTGCGGTCGGTCGATAGGGGACATAGGATGCAAGAGCGAGCGAAGGGCACCCCGAGGTTAGGTTTGGTTAGGTTACTTTCCCCCCCGGTGGGTTCCCGCATTGTCGAGGCGGGGGGGCTCAGTAGCCGTGGCTTGGACACCCACGGTGAAGCGAAGAGGAACCCGAGGAGGGGCCGCTCGTCAGGGCTTTTGCCTGTAAGCCGACGACGTAGCGGCCAACAAGTAGGTTGCGGTGCCGCTTCGGCGACATCGCAACTGAGGCGGGCCGCGATGTCGTTGTAACGGAGGCATCGCGGCTGAGGGTTGAAGGCCGCGGCGGGAGAGGAGTGCCGGTATTGCGGTGCGCCGCTCTCCCTACCTTCCGCGGCCTTGACGGGGTCGCCACCGTTCGATGGCGGACGCGGTGGGGCCGCAGGGGAGGAGGAGTGTCGGTATGACGTTGGCCGCTCTCCCTATCCTCTGCGGCCGAAAATTGGCAGGCGGCGGGGCCAATGTCCTGACCCGTCGCAGGGGGACCAAGGGTGCCCAGACACGGGGTCGTCTGGCGCCCATGTGCTGGTTTGGTCCCTGGGGTGGTCACGGCGTGCTATGTGTTCTGGTGCGCCGGTGATGGGGAGTACTCCCCAGAGGAGGGTCCGGTAACGGACAGCCGCGGCGGGTTCACGGTTGAGTGCTAACGCGTGCCCGTGTTCCCGCCGTAAGCGGCAGAGGAGGACACCGTGGAGTTTTAGTGGGTTAGAGTCCCACATACCTGCACTACCTCCCCGTGGTAGTGCAGAATGCATGAGCATTTCTCCACAAAAAAAAAAAAAAAAAAAAAAAAAAAATGGTTAGGTTACTTTAAGAGCCTTTTACACAGAAATAGAATGTCGACGTAGGATGCACCTAGTTAGTTGTACCCGGCTAAAACTAAGTGTAGCCGCACTTCGGTTTTTAGCCGTAACATTATACACATTGACATTAATGAATTTTGTATAAACAATGACATTTGCTTACTTTGTAAAGTATTATATATATTATTTTAATTAATATGAATGTGAAGACAATCATCATCATCATCTGCCTAGGCTTTTCCCAACTATGTTGGGGTCGGCTTCCAGTCTAACCGGATGCAGCTGAATACCAGTATTTTACTTGGAGCGACTGCCTATCTGACCTCCACAACCCAGTTACTGGGTAATACGATACCCCTTGGTAAGACTGGTGAAGACAATGTGGGTCATTTTATTCATTTTTTTTAAATTTTTATTATTCTCTCTGTTCTTAGTTTTTGGCATGGTCAGGCAGTTTGAGTCATTTATGTGCCCTACCCAAATGTCCTTTCTTTGGTATTGTTCGACGAATCGTTGAGTTCCTTAAGTTTTGAGTTGAGCTGCACGATATCTAACAAATGCGTGCGCTGACTGGACAGGTCCTATCAATATGTGTGGTACTTTCCTCAAAAGACCAGCTCAGACATCGATCTACATGGTTTTCATAT
The DNA here is from genome assembly GCA_916614155.1 of Mesoligia furuncula. Taxonomy (NCBI): domain Eukaryota; kingdom Metazoa; phylum Arthropoda; class Insecta; order Lepidoptera; family Noctuidae; genus Mesoligia; species Mesoligia furuncula. The sequence goes on along the minus strand of OU744817.1, from coordinate 8,583,321 downwards.
AACCTGACCAAGATTATGTCTGGACTTTAAAGAGACTGACCTCGGAGTTTGTTTCGGCCTTTCTTCTCAGAGTAGTCAGATAGGAAACACTAACCTCATCCATCTAGTTTAAAAAAAAAATATGATTGATGAACCTACTTACAAAAATAAAATCATTTAGTCTGTATTGTCCTACTGCAGGACTAAGGCCTCCCTCCCTATTTCACACAATACTGTATTTTTCTAATGCCGGATATCTTAACATAACAATAAAAACTTTTTTACAAAAAAAAAACAACCGACTTCCGAAAAACACTATAAAGTGAAAAATAACTTTAATTTCGGAAGTCGGTGTCTTTGGATTTGTATTTTAGTTTTTTGCCACCGACTTCCGAAATTAAAATTATTTTTCACTTTATAGTGTTTTTCGGAAGTCGGTTGTTTTTTTTTTGTAAAAAAGTTTTTATTTTTCACTTTTTAGTGGGTCAGTTTGTAATTTAACTAAGTTACAATAGCCTAACGTCAACTGCTCATCACCTTTTACAAAATATTGCTTTACCCGGTGCAGGGACGTTAATTGTTGAGGAGTTCCCCTAATAAGAGCCAGGAGAACTGGAGCTGTTTGAGAAGTCACCATTAGCTCCATTTCACCATATGCATTGTAACGAGCATAAATTGCTTAGCAACCATATTAAAGCAATCGAATCGCAACCCGTGAAATATTTGTCATTGAGTAGTTCCGATAGCCCATCTGTGGTCTTTATCATCAGCTCCACTTTACCAAATGATGATTTTCGAGAGCAAATGCTCAAAAAAGTATTTTCCCGTCCGTATCGGTTCGTAAATGACGGAGTTATGAAATATGAAAAGAACGTTAATGTAGATAAATTTTTAGGTTTTTGTTGATTTTTCAAAAACTGCTTGTCCGATTTCGATAAAATTTTCATGGGACCATTTGGGAAGCATACCCTTTCCAACAAAAAAAGACTTTTTCAAATCCGTTGGCAAGCGACGGAGTTATGCGCGAACAAACATAAAAAAAAAAAAATACAAACATCCGAATTGAGAACCTCCTCCTTTTTTAGAAGTCGGTTAAAAAAAGGTACGCACGACGACATAATATATGAAGCTATACATTTCAAGTATAAGCTCTCACTAATTGTGCGAAAAAACTATACAATAGGAGGTCAGCTAAAACTGGAAATGTATCGCCATGTGTTCCATTGCCGCCATTAAGTGATGTTCGCTAGAAGAACAAGTCTTTACTTGCCTTAAACATGGTATACAGTTGTTAGTCTGGTTTTGATATAATGTCCACATGTTATAACACACTAACAGCGCCCCGCGGTTTCACCCGCGTAAGTTTCGATCCCGTGGGAATATCGGGATAAAAACTATCCTATGTCCTTTCCCGGGACTCAAACTATCTCTATACCTTTCATCTACATCTGTTCAAGGGTTTACGCGTGATTGAGTAACAAATATCCAAACTTCTTCACAAAGTTTCACATTTATAATATTAGGATTGTTTAATTTAAAATCAAAAGAGTAGCAATTCTATTTTCTTTTTTCTATTGTATTTTCCACTACAAATTTCAACACCAGGTATTACAAAAGGTATTACAAAAAAATAATTACTTCAATCATAATTAATTACCTAAACAAAATTATGGAACCACCTACTTGTTATGTCATGTGCGATTTTAGAAACGGTTATTACGTTTTTAAAATCGCTCGATGAAAATTAATGAAAATGCTACCATTTTATAATAAGGCTTTATAAACTTGAAATTCGTGCCACATGCATTTAAATTAACCCATATTTCAAGAGCAAAAGTATGACAACGAATTTCGAATTAATATGATTCCACCATACAACATTTTTAACACCCCCAGGGGGTTACCAGTTTGAGAGGTAGTATAAATCTTAACTAATATAATAAAGACTAAATGATGATGAACATAATGTTGCGCGCCACAATTAATGCCTGGTGACAGTAGTTACCACTAGCGCCATCTAGTATCGAGTAGCGGAACTAATAGTCAAGACCCTTCTAGAAATTTCGATGCGAGAACTTTCTAGAACTTTCCCGAACTATCGACATCTGGTCGATCGGGGTCTGTATGTACTCGAACATTCTAGATGTTTCTACAATGGAAGGTTCTAGAACTCTCTGCGGCACTATATAAGGCCAGCGTGAGCCGCGAGCGACACAGTGTAAAATAAGCGATCGAAGTGAAAACATCCGAAGCGATCTTCAAGTGCGACTTAAGGCGATCAGTAGTGCAATTGTGTTTTGTAATTAGTGTGTTTGAGTTGTAATTAGTGTTGTTAATTAAAGTGTCAATTTTTGGTTATTAAATCGGCAGTTTTTATTGTCACGAACCCGAAGCTCGTAACAATAATAAAGCGAAACTTTGTTTGTTTGAACCCGCTAATCTTTGGAACTACCAGTCGGATTTGAAAAACTAATTGCATTTAATAGCTCAATTCTTGTGAAAGGTTATTTACCATCACGATACGACCTTTTGGAGCCGAGCTAAAAGAAAAAGTCGTAAAAAACCGCTAACGTAAAACAAAGTAATAAAGCGAGCGGGCGATGCGATACGACGCGGTGGGTCAATATAAATAGCTTTCTAGTGATCATGACGTTTGACGACTTTGACAGTTTTAAGTTTTGTGATGTGACGTCTTACTTTGACAGTTTGACTTTGTCTTTGGATTGTTGTATTCGCGCGTGTTGAATTGGATGTGTTTTGGAATTTTAGTGATTGTTTTTGTTTCGTATGTTTTGAATTTTGAATGTTAGCAAGTATTTTCGGAATTCGTGTTTTGTTTTTTTTTTCGCAGATATTACGACACATCAATTGAATGTCATTGTCATAGTGATATTTCACATATTTCAGATCCACCATATTTATTTTGTGTTGCTCTCCTTGACCGAGTTAATTTTAATGTACATTAAAACGAAGTCAAATTAGAGAAAATTAACATTATAAAACGGTTACTATATTGTATAACGATATTTACATTTAGTGTACATAGTGCTAGCCCAGGCTCCATACATTTTTGGAACATCTCCTTTAATGTCCGAGTGGATACCAGTTGTGGAAACAGGTACAATTTACAACAGACTATAGTTACGGCGTATATGGCATCCAAGTGCTGATAAATTAATTGATCCTGTTTCTTCCCTCTGTCCTGTTCAGGGTTAAACCTTCACGACAACCTTTTTCTAGTTCTTGTTTAATGTAGTAATACCAGACTCCTGTGCAAGCGACGATGTACTGACAAACTCTTGTTATCTCACCCTGTCCTCTACACTCTCGTATATTTCTTCTATTTCTATCCTTGTTCTATCCAGAATTTCTCAGGTCTATTGAACCACTGACTTCTACGTTGGTCTAGTAGTCGCTAGAGCGACTGCTATTCGGCGCACGATTCCCAGGTCAGGCGAGTGTCAATAGGGTTTTTTTCAATTGAGAAATTGCAATTTCAGTGCCAGCCTGGAGGATGGATTTGTGCCTGTCTGGCGAAGCTCGCTATGATTTCCCTGTCATTTCCAAAAATAAGGGCTTGATAGTTTGTATGTTTGTATGAAATGCCGTACGGGGTAAACGCTCTTAATGGTGGCGCGCAAAAATATCTCTTGGGTCTTTTATATAACTGGCGTTTGTAACATCTCTTCCAAACCGGAACAAAGCATCGCTTTGAGGCAGAAATATATGTGGTGGTAGTACTTCCACGGACAATCATCATCATTTCAGCCGAAAGACGTCCACTGCTGGACATAGACCTCCCCCAAGCACCGCCACTTCGATCGGTTCTTTACTTCCCGCATTCAGCGGAATCCTGCGGCTTTCACGAGGTCATCGGCCCACCTTGTGTGAGGCCGTCCAACGCTACTTCTTTCGGTACGTGGTCACCACTCTAGAACTTTTCGGCCTTAACGGCAATCTGTTCTTCACAAAGATCTCTTCTACTGAAAACTTGCTAGTTTAAAACTCATAATTTTCAAACTCATGTCTTTCTTGTTTAGTGTTTCTCAACAATTTTAGTTTTGTAGTCTTTTTACTAATACCACCTATTTTCACATTAATATTTTTTGATTTAGCACTTATTAATTGTATCGAATTTCTGGACACTATTCTTGAAATCGTATCTCTTTTTGTGATTTTTATTACATGTTTTTTTACTTTATCTTCACAATCACTAGGAGTTTTTAGAATGTAGCCGAGAACCGGATACTTTAGCTTAACATGGGAACAGATTGGCAGGGGATTCGTTGAGTTAATTGTATCTTCTTTTAAAGGTATGTTACTACTAAAGAGTCGGTTTGTTTCTAATAAAACATTGCTACTTTCTTCCACAGTGTTAGGACATATATGATCAAATTGATCATATTCCATCTCAGTGTTGATAGGAGCTTCAATCATTGATTCGTCTTCAACGTCCCTTTGACCATTATCCTCTTCGATGATACTTTCGTTGTTTTGTTTTAAGAAATCTTTACGAAGTGTATTTTGTACAATTTTCGTGTCACTGTGTTCAGATAAGGGAGGTATGCCATCGTTTTCCGGATCAATATCTACAGTATGAAATACTTCTAGAGCGGTCAAAGTTGCAGCTGTTTTCAGATAATCTTCGCTATCTTTAATTAGAGTGATGTCACTTTTTCGTATCTGAAATGTGAAACAAAAATCCATAAAAAAAAGAATTTTGAAAAAATCTCGGGGTTTACTTTTCTTTGCAGGATACATTTTTAACCAGTGCGCGAACTGTAACCATGAATTTAGTACATCATTCTGAGTTCCCCTGCGTTTCAATTTTCGTCGGTTAAAAAAAAAAAAAGCTTTGCTATATATTTTTACCGCGTAGGTATTGCACTGTTCGATGAAACAGACGATTTTTATTACTAGAATCTTATGCTGAAATTCATGGTTACAGTTTGCGCACTGGTTAAAAATGTATCCTGTATAATAAAAATGTAATGCTGTTTGTTGAGAACGGCTGGACCGTTTTGGCTACTTTTTGTTTTAAAATATTCGTGATAGTCCGAATCAGGACGACGTCTGTCGGGTCAGCTCATTTATTATAATTATTTAGTACATTGTTGTACATAAGGTAGGTTTATAACTATCCAAAACCAGAAACATAGCAACGTCGTTGCCATCCCAGAGCCAAAGCTGACATATCTCACGTGCCTTTTAGATTTTATCGCGCACTGGAATTTGAACTCTTGGGGTAGAGCTGAGCATTGAGAATCCAACAGAGTGCATCCCACCCAGCGCGTCAAAATAACTCATTATTGGATTTTCAACTCTATGCGATAAGCAGTGCGTTGAAAATCAAGTGCGCGAAAAATATCTCCCGTCCGCGAACCTGGGCTAATAGACTACACCGGCACCATACCTTCAAACAGAAACACAGCAACGCTGCTTGGCGGCAGAAACATATGGTGGTAGTACTTCCAGGACGACCTTCTTCAGGCTAGACTTGGTGCGATGCGGTGATAACATACGTGAACAAGTTACATTAAGCTAGCGAGCGATTCTCTGTCCTTATCTCTCGCACCCAATGACGACGGCTGTCGTTGTGTGATTCGTGGTAAAGAAAGTGGCCTTATTTTACGTTCGACCGATGTCAGCGCTGACCGTCGTCGGTCGAGCTATAAATCCAGCTTCACAAAACCTTTACTGTTACTCACTTGTTCGCCAGTGTTAGCTAATCGCTGCAGCAAAGCATCGCTGAGCAGCGCTTTGTTTCTGAACGCCGCAGCCGCTTTCAGTCTTCCAGCGCACTCCCAACACAGGCGCTCTAGTATAGGATGGTTATTTTCGGTAACCTGGTGTGGGGGAGAAAGATAATGTTAAATATCCTTAAAACTTAAGTGATGACGTAGTTAAGGGGTATATGTCGTGTTACCCAGTAACAGTGTTGTGGAGGTCAGATAGGTAGTCGCTCCATCTAAACTAATCTTCTAAATATAATTATATAAAACTCAAAGGTGACTGACTGACATAGTGATCTATCAACGCACAGCCCAAACCTCCGGAGGAATCGGGCTGAAATTTGGCATGCAGGTAGATGTTATGACGTAGGCATCCGCTAAGAAAGGATTTTGATAAATTCTACCCCCAAGGGGATAAAATAGGGGATGAAAGTTTGTATGGAACTTTGTCAATTTTAAACCGATCGGGCTGAGACTTCGCATGCATATAGCTACTATGACGTAGGCATCCCCTAAGAAAGTATTTTGATAAATTCAACCCCCATGGGGATAAAACAAGGGATGATGGAGGATGTAAATGTATTAGTTTTTTTTAATAATACTTAACGCGAGTGAAGCCGCGGGCAAAAGCTAGTGACTAACAATAAAGCTGAAGAGTTTGTTTATTTGAACGCGCTAATCTCTGGAACTGCTGGTCGGATTTCAGAAATTCTTCATGCATTTAATAGCCCAATTCTTGAGGAAGGCTATATGCTATTTAACATCACGCTGCGACTCTTAAGGAACGAGAAAAAAAGGTAGTGTAAAGCACTGGTATTCACTTATTCAGCTGCTTCCGGTTAGAAAGGAAGCCGGACTCCACCATAAGTGTTATTAGGTTTTTCCATTAGAAACTTTTCAGTAGCAGCCCGAGTGTTGAATTGTGTCCGGGTGATGGGAATAGCCTGGCCCTCTATTACATGGGACTTAAACATAACTGTCGACATGTAGGAGTACTATTATATAGATAGATACACATCTGCCTAACCCTCCCAGGATTACAGGCGTGATGTCATGTAAAACAAAGCAACAATGACTTACCGCTATCCCAGTAATATTCTGGAACATTTCTCTCAATTCAATATCGTTCAAATCATACATTTTCACATCCATAGCTAGGCAGACCCGGCAGACCTAAAAAAATAAAAATTACCCTGTTTAACATAATCCTACTATCCATACTAATATTATAAATTCGAAAGTAATTCTGTCTGTCTGTCTGTATGTTACCTTTTCACGCCTAAACCACTGAACGGATATCGATAAAATTTGGCAGAGAGATAGATTGCATCCCGGGGAAGGATGTAGGATAGTTTTTATCTCGATATTCCCACGGGATCGACACTTATGCGGGTGAAACCGCGGGACGCTGCTAGTCTATACTAATAATAAAGCTGAAGAGTTTGCTAGTCTCAACTACCAGTCCATAGCCCAACTCTTGAGCAGTGGCGTGACCTTCATAGAAGCCAAAAAGCCCGGCTTGCCCTAATAAAATCATAATTCACAACAACAAAATCAAAAAAAAATATATTAAAAAAATTCCAGTAAATGAACTAGAACGTAAACATTCATTTCATAGGAATAATAACACAATTATTTCGAAATCCGAACTTGCGCGCACTGGCCTAGGTTCGCGCCAAATTCCGCTCTAAACGAACCGATTTTAATGGAACTTCATACGCATAAGCAAGATACAAAGGTCTAAAAAGTTAGTAGAGTACATTTTCGAAGTGTCTTATTAAAAAAAAGATAACTGGAAATCTCTGTATGTATGGAAAATTTACAATCGGTCCAATTTGGCTGTAACACTCTTTTCCGAAAATGTTCTCTACTAACTTTTTAGACCTTTGTAACCTGCTTATGCGTATGAAGTTTCATTAAAATCGGTTCATTCATTTCGAAAAATAAGGGCTTGAAAGTTTGTATGAAATGCAGTACGGCGTAAATCTTAATAAGAATACATATTTTATTTAGCTCACATTTGACTCCACCAGTGTATCTGAATCATGATCAGCATCGTCGTTGTCATCACGAATATCGGTATTTTCAACCTGAAAAAAATAAAGTAATTTTTTTAGTTGAACAAAAGGTACATTAGTTCCACTATCGGTCAAGGGATGGCGCTGACATAAAACTGCAATATTCTACATCGCAGTGCACAGTGTTAAAATTCTCTGACGAATATAGGCCTCACCGATGAGAAATTAAAAACACGATGTTACGGAACCCTCGGTGCGCGAGTCCGACTCGCTCTTGGCCAGTGGTTTTTTTTTTGGAACAAAGTTTTTAACGCGGCTAGCGGTAGGAGTTTACTGGTAGAAATCGTCAATTTAGGAAAAAGCATAAAGGTACTGACACACATGCTCATTACTAGCATGCTCAAACCAATCGGAGCACGCGAAAATCAAAGTCACGTGAGTTTCGCGTGCTCCGATTGGTTTGAGCATGCTAGAAATGAGCACGTCTGTCAGTACCTTTATGCTTATTGTCCATGGCCTCCATGCGACTCTCTCTGTCTCTTTTGTTTGTTATTCCATTGCATGTCCTTATTCGTGGTAGGTATTTATTTGTCCATTTATGAGCTGCACTCTAATTGCGTAACATACTATCAATCTCAATCTGAATCGTCGTTCGTCGTCGTTTCAGCCGATAGACGTCCACTGCTGGACATAGGCCTCCCCCAATTTTGGGGGGGGTTTGCCATAATCGCCACGCTTGGCAGGCGGGTTGGCGATCGCAGTATGGTATGATGGTGGAATAAATAGAGAACGCTGCTGCCCATTCTCCGGTAAGACCCTTAGTCGCCTTTTACGACACCCACGGGAAGTAAGGGGTAAGTAATCTGAATCATTTTGAAGGATATTTATTGCTAATCCATTGCTTCATATTTATTGTTGCGCGCAACAATTAATGCCTGGTACATGGAGACATTAGTTACCACTAGCGCCATCTAGTATCGAGTAGCGGAACTAGTAGTCAAGATCCTTTTAGAAATTTCGATGCGAGAAATTTCTAGAACTTTCTCGAACTATCGACGTCTGGTCAGTCGGGACCGGTATGTACTCGAACATTCTAGATGTTTCTACAATGGAAGGTTCTAGAACTATCTACGGCACTATATAAGGCCGAGATGCGGCACGACCGGTACAGTTTGGATACAGCGATACCAGCGAAGTTCGCTGGTATCTTCGATGTGTTCGCTGAGCGAACACATCGAAGCGATCTTCAGGTGCGACTTAGAGCGATCAGTAGTGCAGTTGGGTTTTGTAAGTAGTGTGTGTAGAGTTGTTATTAGTGTTGTTGATTAAAGTGTCATTTTTTTTTTGTTATTAAATCGGCAGTTTTAATTGTCCCGAACCCGAAGCTCGTAACATTATGTTCCAAAGAGATTTAAGATAGGTACAATAGAGGGGCCATGCAAAGAAATGTCTTAGAAAAACTGTGATCCCATGTCTCAGTGCCGCCATCTGGTAAGATATAGCATAATTAGAGCGGCAATTTATTCAATTAGGTTCAGCTATCGCCCGGTAGATGGCCAGTGTGGCCAGTGTTGCCAGATACGATTTTCAATTCATCGATTAAAAATCGGATCGGTGGTGCCTGAAAAATCTAATATAAATCAAATCAGTTAGATAAATATCGAAAACTAAACAAATTAGGCAAAAATTGACTCAGGCAGAAAAAATATTCTAAGTACAATTTTATTCGCTACTATTCATTGTCCGTGTCACCGTCTATGACAACGTATCAGTTTCAGTGTGTGTTTTTAAGTAAGTAGTTATTTACATTTTAAAACAAAATAATTTTAGATGCGCCTGCTTTGCCGCCGAACAATAGTTCGGCGGCAAAGCATAATAATGCTTTTGTGTTTTATATTGCTTTTTGTGTAAAGTAGACCTTTTTTGCAATTGTCGGTTGCGTTTCGTTTTTTGCAAAATTATTTTTTTACACTTTTGTTTGCAAATATTTGTAAATCTTATATCGATATACGTATATCCGAGGCGAGGTCCAAAGTCCGTAGATCTATGGATAAATCCGTAGGTCTGGCAATGCGCGGTGACACTAAGTACAAACTATAAAATCTGTAGTAGGGATTTTACCATATAGATTCAAACGTATCGATAATATTGAAAAAAGTTAGTAAGACAATTTTTTCGCATTTGAATAGATTGAAATAAGTGCCAAAAAATTAGGAAAGCATTAAAATTATCCATAGTTTCAATGTTTACAAATGATTTATTTAAAAAAAATACTTTTTCATACAAATTACTAAATTATCGTTATTATCTTTATATGCGTGTGGTATAGTTAATTCTTCAAAAGACCATTTCAGTATGAGACCATACTGAAATGGTCTTTTGAAGAATTAACTACTTGACATGATCTGACCAAGATTATATCTGGACCTCTTGAGTTTGTTTTGGCCTTTCTTCTCTGATTAGTCAGATAGGAAACGCCGACCTCATCTAGTTTTTAAAATATGATTGACGTATAAAAGTGTCTGTACAGACACCAGCACATCAAGCTTAGTTTTTAATTCTTCTAATATTATTACCCTCTTTTATAAAATCAATTAAACATGGATCGATTTTAAACTGAATGTTACTTGAATGAATCGATTATTTTGTCACACCACTATATTAATTTCGTTAAAAAGTGGTAACACTTAAGCTGTCATTTAACCCAACTATAGTAAAGTTACTCAGCAATAGATGGCGTTTAATACAAAATAAACAAATTTTCTAGATCTTTTTATGAAAATTATTTAATTCTAATTACTGAGTAAATATAGATAATACATACGAAAATAAACTGAATTTAGGTCCAGTTGTTTTACCATAACGAGACTTGCAGTAACGTAATGCGCAACTCGGCATATTTCCATACAAATTATTTTTCTTTTGTTGGACACGAATGCGTCAATGCGACTTGACGCGCAGGCGTACCATACTAGACTGAGAGACTTGTTACGCCTAGGTCACAAGTACCGGGACACTGTTTTGTTCGCAATGTCCCGTCTATTGTAAATACTTTAAATGTCTTTGTTCTGTTCGAAAAATTTGTCTTCTCAACAACGTAAATAATGCAATGAATGTTGGTGAACTGTCAAAACGAATGCCGTTGCTACTGATAGTGTGTGCATCAGGTACTTAATAAAAAAAGAAGTATTACTGTTGTACTGCTGCATGATGGCAACTCTTGTGTTTCTTGAGGAGTATCTTGCAGCTGTAAGTCCTCAACAGGCTTCAGGAGTGATTTCGAAGTTGGTAATGCCTCAGTAATAGTTTTTATTTCCTGCAACAGTAATTGAATTTTGATGTTACATGCTCCGATCATCAATTACACTAGATTAAGGTCCTAGCACACGTATCAAATCGGAAAGGGATCGGCACCGTATCGCCTTTCGACTCGCCGTCAAACAGGCGTCAACCTAACGTAAGCACGTAACCAAAGCGGATCAGAAGTTCCGATACGTCGACTCGGCTACGACTAGGCGACGCGACGCCGCGCTTACGGCTCGCCGACCGCTGGTGGATGGTGCAGCAGGCAGGCCGGAGGGGTGAGAGGGGCAAGGGTGGACGACGAAGAGACGTAAGCTCGGGTACGGAGAGACGTAAGCACGGGGACGACCGACGAGCCGTAACGCGCGGTGCGTTACGGCTCGTCGGTCGTCCCCGCGGTTCGTGAGATTGTCTCGAGGCGAGGCGATTACGTTACGATTCCGATTAGTGCGCGTTGCAGTAGGGAGTTTCAATCAAAGAATACTGAACGGCTCGAGTTGATACGGTGCCGATCCCTTTCCGGTTTGATACGTGTACTATGACCTTTACGACCAAAAACATATCGCTCAAGTGGCCATTTGCAATATATTAACTTAAATAAGAAGAAAAATATTTATGGAAAAATAGAACATAATTTCTAAGCAATAAGGTTGAAAAACCATGTTGCAAAGTAAGACCACAACATTATTTGTGGTCTCTGTTTTCCGGCCGTTTTTGATGCGCTCATCTGAAATCTAGTACAATAGTTAATTGAAGGCTACATGTGTTTACAAAACTAGGAGGGGCTTGTGGCTAAGAAATAACAGCCGCACAGGTCGATCAATCAGGTTAAGCTACGCTTGCCGCGGTTGGTCCGTGGATGGGTGACCATCTTTACATACCAAGACCCCTCCGTGCCTCGGAAAGCACGTTAAGCCGTTGGTCCCGACTGTCATTCGTGGATCTTTGACAGTCGTTACGGATAGTCAGAAGCCCGAAAACGGTATCGTATTACCCAGTAACTGGGTTGCAGAGGTCAAATAGGCAGTCGCTTCATGTAAAATACTGATATTCAGCTGCATCCGGTTAGACTGTAAGCCGAACCCAACATAGTTGGGAAAAGGCTAGGCAGATGATGATGATGAGTTTACAGAACTAACAGAAAAAAACTTTTCCCTATTAAATTTGATGCTTACATCTTCACTGATCTTGCATGATGGGAAATCTTGTATCCTATGCAGCTCTGCAGTTGCTTTCAATCTACGTCTTCCGTTCATAAATGTAAAATACTGGTAATTTTCACGGTTTACAAAAAAACGGACAACACGGTTCTAAGAAATCAATATGAAGTTAAACATTATGGCAATGTCGTCCGACGGCGAGATGGGCGGACGACATTGTTACCATCACAGGTAGAACCTGGATGAGCCTGTCACAGGAGCGTGGGAAATGGCCCAGCAGTGGGTAAAGTCGAGCTGTGGATAATGATGACGAAAACGTTCTAGAGCGTTGACCATACGTAAAACAAAACGTAACGTAAGGTGTAAAGGGTTTAAAGTAACCTAAACATTTTTTTTTTGTTTCTGGGGTGGAAAATCCTCATGGATGTCCGCCGGCCTGGGGCGGGTAGCGGGGTCCGTCAGACTTTTACTGACTAAAAACCACCCCGGTGTTCCATCTCACACCTACGCCGGGGGTCGCGGGAACGTACGATCCTTCCGCAACCAATGAAACCTAACCAAACCTAACCTCAGGGTGCTTGTATCTCCGAGGGTAAGACCCGTTAGGGACGAAGCCTGCCGGGTCAGCGGCAGGGGCGTGCACAGACTTTTCAAAGAAGGTAGGCAAAAAAAAAAATCTCAAAAAAATACTGCACTTTGGTTTCGGTTCGTCGTCTTGTCGATCGATGATGTAGGTAATTGCCAAATGCCAGCTTAAATATCCATAGATTGACGCTTATTGGGTCTCTGTCGCTCGTAGTTCCGAGTTGACGCGAACAAAAAGGATATTATACTTACGACAAATAAAAACTTTTTACAAAAAAAAAAAACAACCGACATCCTTTGTTTTTTTTTTCGTAAAAAGTTTTTATTTTTCACTTTTTAGTGGGTCCGTTTGTAATTTATCTAAGTTACAATAGCCTAATGTCAACTGCTCATCACTTGTTACAAAATATTGCTTTTTCCGATGTTGGGACGTTAATTGTTGAGGAGTTCTCCTGGTTCTTACCAGGAGAACTCCTCAACAACCACTCACCATACGCTTTGTGACGAGCATAAATTGCTTAGCAACCTTAATAAAGTAATCGAATCGCAACCCGTGAAATATTTGTCATTGAGTAGTTCCAATGGCCATTTGTGGTCTTCTTCATCAGCTCCACTTTACCAAATGATGATTTCCGAGAGCAAATGCTCAAGATATTTAAAAAAATACCCAAATTGTTATAGCTTTGCCTATAAAATTTGAGGGTTTCCCTCGATTTCCATGGGATCCTCTCATCAGTTTCCAACTTGATGATAATGGGACCACCTCGAGAATATACCCTTTCAAACAAAAAAAGAATTTTGAAAATCGGTCCACAATTGGCGGAGTAATTGCAACACAAACACACAAAAAAAAAGTTTATTGAAATGAACTAATGCTACTTTTTAAAATAGGTACTTGCATTGCGTAGCCAACTTCGGTTCGGGCAAGTTCGGTGCGAGTTCGCCTGTTCCTCGGCAGTTTTAGTGTTCTGCTCTATGAAAAACTACAGTAAAGACACTGTCTATTATCGCAGTTGTGTGCGTTATTTTTTTCATTGTGTGCCACGTAGTTATAGGCGCGCACACACTCATAAAATCGTATGAGCACGACTGACTGCGAGAGCACACATCTAAACATTTAGTGACGAATAGTTTGTGTCTTCGCCGTTGAGATTGTGTGGTGGCGCGACTGCAGCGCGAATCAAGTTTCCGAAATTAGTCAAATCTTAATAATACTACCGACGCTCGGTAGGTGGAGCTGATTTATGATTTAAGAATTTTAATATTTTGTTAAGTTTTGTTTATTGACTTACTTATGTAATATTAGATCAGTGTTACGAGGTAGACACTGTCTTTATCACTCTATGGAATGCCCGCCCCTGGTCAGCGGGATTGTCCGAAAGGGTTACCGCTGGCCCGGAACATAAAGGGCTAAGGAAGGAACACGGGTGGGTTTTGGTCAGTAAGAGTCTGACACAAAAAAATTATATTAATACACATAATATATCAATAACAAAGTAGATGTTATTAAATTACATTAAATGTTACATAAAGATTTTGGATTTATACATATATGTACTTAACTGAATATTATACTAATTGAATCAGAATCCTAATTTTAACAGGTTATTCGGAGTATTGAAAAGCGGTATGTCGTTATTTGGACCGAGATCCTATCGAGCATTTAATTTTGATTCTTCGAATATATGAAAATCGGAAAACAAATCGCATTTATAACTTTCCGTGATTTTAAATAATAGACATTATAATTTTTATAGAAGCACACTAGCGCTGCAGTGTATGCCAATCAGTAACTTTTGATAACGCGGGAGATTTGAATAGTGTTTTCAATCTTCTATTTTATATTTTCGATACTGGAATTTCAATTGACGTAACGGACAATCAATAACATGTCACTTACAACTATTGAAATTCCGGCATCGATTAAGACATAGAATTTTCGTTTCCTGTTTCTGTCTGCACATTTATAAAAAATGTATTGTGCAGAAACATCAAACGAAAATTCTTCATGTAGGGAATTTCTAAGTGATGCCAAATAATACAAGCTTTTTAAACATGTTTCAGGATATTTATTTTTTTAAACAAAGATTTTTTTGAGGCTACTAACATATTCTCGGTTTTAAACAGTACAAAACCGTTTCAAGCATATTCCAACTGTACTATCAATTATTCTTTTGAAATTCATCTCACAGTGTTCGTCACACCCCTTCAGCCAATCTTTATTTAAATTATCGCATCTTTTCAATAAATTTCGCCTTGTTTTCTTATTATGCGAATCTTCTTTTAAATAATTATTTATTATACTTGCAGCATTTTCAACAATTTCACAGAAAATGGGCTGGATGTGTTTTAAACTGCATCTTACGTCGTCATATTCTTTAAATGATGTAAATAAATGACATACCTCAGTGTTCGGATCAGCAAGCATAATTTTTTTTCATTGCTCATAATTAATTGCCCTGTTTTTTGCGATAAAGCCGCACACATATGCACATGCTTGCATTTCTTCAGAACATTGAGGTATATCTAACTCTTCTACACCTTCCATAGAAAGTTCCGCTGGAAAAGGTGTAGAAGAGTTTGCATCATTTATTGTTTGTTCACAACCTTTACGAAGAAACACTTTAAAATTATTCAATATATCATTATTATCATCCAGGCAGTTTCTGTTTTTATTATTATTAATTAAATTTGTTATCATGCTTGTTTTTAATGCTGCAATAAATTGAACTGAAGTGGGGTTCGGATTACCAGCACAGTTGCTTCGAAACAGTTTTCAAGAGGATCTTGATTGAGCCTTCGGACACATAATGTGTTTATATTATATTTTTTTAAATTTTTATATATGCGCTCATTCGCGTTCATCGTCCTCAACCAGCCATCTTGTGATGGGGGCTTACTTTTTGCTAAGACAGCCCCCCAAAAACGCCCGCCCTTCACACTTCCTAATGCTTTAGCTGGGAAGAAGTTTCAAGGTTAAGTTACACTGGACAGTCACTTCTTGGATGGGTAACAATTCTTTACAGAAAATATCTATTTGTGGACAACAATTATATACAGAACTTTAAGTTAGAATTATTGTTTTTGTATTATTATTAGTTTTGCATGTTGAAAGATGGAGATTGATTTAAATTTAGAAAGAGCATTTTGCAACTATTGATAACAAGATTGGCTTGTTTTCTACTCTGGTCAGTAAGTTGAACAGTGCTGGAGCTTGAATATTTTATTTAAAAGTACATTAAAGCTGTTAAAGCTTTAATAACAAAAATACTCACCTGAGTTTTTTGTGCTTCTTTAGGTGGATGTTCATCTCGTAACTGGGCCATAATATTTTGAGCTTCTGTTGGAATGGCGAACTTATTCAATCTTGTTCTGGCACTGTTAGTGAATGATGAATCATCAAAATGATTGCCGCATAGCATCTTATGCTGTTTGGTTAGGTTCACCAATGACTCCTCTGAAGTCCAATCATCATTGGGATAACAAAATTTTGCCCAAACTCTAGCCCTGAAAAAGGTTTTTTGTATTATTAGATAAGTTATGCAACAAATTCAAACTCAAAGCATTTATTTCAATTAAACCATGTACAGGCACTTTGAATTGTCAAAATTAAACAGTTGGTCAGTTAGTCAGAAAGTTGAAGCTAGTTGCCATTGCAAAACTTAGATCTCTATGGAAAAGAATGGGCAAGAAGCTCCATGGACACTCTTTTAAATCAAGATATTACAAAATCCTGGGTACGTTATTCTTGTTGCTTCTATATGTGAGAACAATGTAAAAAACACACAAATGAAGAAACAATTCAAAATATAAGATTAAAAATAAGCCTTGGCAATTAAGAGATGACCAATCTCAACTGTCAGCGCCCGTTCACAAACATGACGCATGGATCAGCACCATCCAGCTCAACCATTTTGTAGGAAACCGAATGATCCAACACTCCACACCATCAGTGAGACATTCAAATGAGCATGACACATTCTCAACTGTCATGCTCTTTCAAGTCAACATCAAAAAATCATAATAAATTCATGGTACATTTACAAAATTTTAAATAATGCTTCTAAATACAAAACTATAGTTTGCATTTTATTTAAGAGATGAATACAATTTTACTACCAAACAGGAAGAGGTATTTAATATTGTAGTATTCAACAATTAAAACTTGATGTGTTTAAATTAAATGTTTAATTTTAACCAACAAATTGTTTTCAATATGTGTGCTGGCCTTATATGCAATATAGCGAGTTGACAAAACCGTATCTATTAATAATACTGTTTGTGTCTATAACAGTGACATACATGTATGTACATATACGGATCTGTTTAAATTTTTGTAATAATATAAAATGTACCTAATTTATGATTACCCTTTAAATTAAAATGTCTGTTAGCATCTATGTTATCAGACGTTTTTATATAAATAAGGTAGGGTAATCAGTTATTAGGCATAAGTAATGTACTATTTTTAGAGACGAGATTAGTTTAAAGATATAGTAAGTGTAAATTAGTGCAAAAGACTTACTTTAGAGATCCATGAATAGACGGAAGAGGAAACCTATGAAAAGTCAAAGAAGAATTTTCCTTCGAGGTTATACTGCATTTTGCGCACTTAACACTACCTTTTCCAACCATTGTGGAAAAACAACACTTGCGTCAGTATCGCACAAATAAAAATAATGAGTATTATCTCGTATTCTAAGGTTTAACAACACGAAAGCGTCAATTTCGCACAGGAGTCTTTATCTCGTAATTACAGGAGTATATCTCAGAATGATTGATTAGACTACACAAAAAGCGTCAATTACGCCCTGAACTTTCTATATCATGATTTAAAAAAGTAATAAACAACCCGGCAAAAACACAAAAACAGCAGCTGTAAACAAAAAAGAATTCTTCTCCCAGTGACAACTACTTGGCAAAGTGACAAGAGTAGTAAAAGTTGCCATCGCGTAAACTAAAAGTCCGACCATAATTTGTTTGTGATAATTTGTTAACGGAATGTTCATTTGTCTTAAATTAGAATCTTAAACAAAGACAATAATGTAGAAATCGTGGTGTTCAAAATTTTAACCGTGTCTTCTATAATTCAAATTACTTTTAAAAACCTTTCATCATCCATATTCTCCAAGCAATAAAAAAATCTACCAAAATGGTAGGTAGTATTCAATCGGGCATATACAGACACCAGCACATCAAGCTACTACAATCTGTCAAATAACAGATTTTCAACTTTATCGCTAAAGTATAAGGTTCAAATTTGATTGGAAAAATTTGACAGTTTCGGGTAGCTTGATGTGCTGGCGCCTGTACATAATATATGAATCTGACTATGGGCGAGGCCACAACACTGTGTTGCGGCGTCGCATCGTAAAAATCTACGACGCATTGTATTTACGACGCATTGTGCTGTGACGTCGTTTTTGCGATACGACGCCGCAACGCAGTGTTGTGGCCTCGCCCTATCTCATTATTTTGTAGAGCGCTCAGAACAATGACTAACAATAACTGCTTTAGTTATTGTTCTGAGGTAGAGTCAAAGAGTAAAGTAATATAAGGGGTAGAGCGCTACACTTTTCTTGCAAATCATACCAATGCTGGCATTGGCCGCTTAGAAAGCTGACCACCCCTGGTCGGCATAGCATAGACAATACTAGGCCGCATTCCGAATTAGCTATAATCGCTCACAGCGCTCACATCCTCTCACATGCGTTCCGATTTAGATATTACGATTATGACAGCTGTGAGCTGAGAGCTGTCAACAATTCGAAACACTCGTGAACGCGGTCACAGTGCTTACTCAATGTAAAAACGATATTATTACAGTATTTCTTTGTATAAACACCACATTTCTTCTTCAGTTCTTCTTCTTTGGTTAGGTGGCGACTGTCAGCCAGAAGCACAATTTCGAAAATGCCACGTTAGTTTAATTTAAAGATGATGCTACTCAAAACAAAACACACACTGACACATTCTCACACACACACAGTCATTTTTGACAGCGCTCACGGTGATATTATTTTAAGGCATGGTCGACGTTATCGCAAAATGGCGCATGTTATGACGATTCACGGGACATTGTTATCGCGCTCACGCTAATTCGGTACGGACGCTCAAATCGATTATTTGCCAACTCGGAACGCAGGGCTAGGCTAGAATACAGCAATGGTGCTGTATTCCTCCTGTATTCTAAAGCAACACTGACCTCTATCATACAAATACGTGTATGATAGAGGTCAGTGTAAAGCAAAATAAGTCAGTGTCAATCTTTAGTAATTGGAAAAATCGCAGAACACTATTTCCCTAGGCGGGAAGAATGTCAAACAAACAAAATGGCACCCATAATTCGCGCCATCTCTGTCGTGCCATCTCAAACTTTTTTAACTGGCTTAAAAAAAAGTGGTTTTTGAAAAATACATATCTAATATTTATTACATTATACTCTTACATAGGAATTACATATCTGGCAAAATATGGGTGTACCTAATTTACATTATTTTAGTACCCGACTGCGCGACGCAAAGGAGTGGTAATGTGTTCATCAGCCTATGTATGTATGTATGTTCCTTTGAAGCACTATACAGACCAAACGCCTGGGCCGAACTTTATGATTCACACGTTAATCGATTCCTCTTAGTCCGGCGAGTGTCAATAAAGACATGACGTTAGTGAAAATTCAATATGGCGACTACTGGACGCCATATTAATTTTTTTTTCATAACCTATCGAGTGGGGTATCAAAATAAAGGGTTTTAAAAGGTGATTCCAAAAATATTTACAACATATATACTTAAAAGCAATCCAAGTGACAAATTGTAAAAAACACCTACCAAGAACTAAATCGTCTGCGAAATCTTTCACATTTGTAAACTAAAAAGCTGGAATTAAAAAAGTTATTTAAAAAAATTAAAAAACCCGACTGCGGTAAAAAAACTTAAGTTAAAAAAAAGACTGAAAGCTAAAAACAATCCCATTTTAAATTAAATAAAAGTTGGAAGCAGGCGGGACCCATACCATATTTATTATATTTTCAAATTCAAATGGGTTTTCATAAAAAACAATATATTTTTTATTTTTTCCAAATAATGTTGCTCCAAGAAAACAATGACTAGCATCAAATACTAAGTAGCATCTTTGAAAATCACCACCATCTGTTACCAAAATTGTTAACTAGATAATCTTTTAACCCGACTGCGTCAGAAGGAGGGTTATGTTTTTCGAGTGTATGTATGTATGTATGTATATTTCTTTGGCACGCTCTGTAGCCTAACGGCTTGAGAGGTGCCGTTAGATTCGTCTTAATTGTGAGAGTGACACTGGGTATATCAAAATTGAAAAAAAATTAAAATGGCCGATTTTTTGCGTATTGTCTTCAAAAAAATTTTTTTTTCTCAAAACCTATCGAGTGGGGTATCAAAATAAAGGGTTTTAAAAGGTGATTACAAATATATATATAACTTATAGGGTTAAAAGTAATTCGAAGTGAAAAATCGTAAAAAACACGTACCAAGAACTAAATCGTCTGCGAAATCTTTCACATTTATTTTGTAAACTAAAAAGCTGGAAATAAAAAAAAGTTATTTAAAAAAATAAAAAACCCGACTGCGGTAAAAAACTGAAAAGCTAAAAACAAGCCCATTTTAAATTAAATAAAAGTTGGAAGCAGGCAGGACCCATATCATTTTTATTATATTTACAAATTCAAATTGGTCCCGCCTGCTTCCAACTTTTACTTAATTTAAAATGGGTTTGTTTTTAGCTTTTCAGTTTTTTACCGCAGTCGGGTTTTTTATTTTTTTATATAACTTTTTATCATGAGAAAAGCAACACAAAAGTAAATAATATGAATAATCAAAAGAAAGGTTAACTAACCTGAATACATTCCTCATCTGGTGCCGCAGATTTGACTAGCCTCTTTCCAGAATTATCGATGAATGATGATCTTTTAAAATGTTTAGTGCATAACATTAAATGTCTAGAATGAAGCTTGTTTTGAAATTCTGGTGACGACCAAGAGTCATGTGGAAAACAGTATTTCGCCCATAATTCACACCTGAAAAAATACATTGAGATAAATGAGCATTTATTTATAAATTTTGTGATGACAGTTTTATTATTAGTTTTCTTTTTTAGGGTTCCGTACCCAAAGGGTAAAAACGGGACCCTATTACTAAGACTTCGCTGTCTGTCCGTCTGTCTGTCACCAGGCTGTATCTCAAGAACCGCGATAGCTAGACAGTTGAAATTTTCACAGATGATGTATTTCTGTTGCCGCTATCAAAATCAAAATCAAAATGTTTTATTTCACATAAACCTACATGGGCACTTATGAAACGTCAGAAGCTAGGTGCACGGTTCCAATTGGTCGTTTCCTATGGAGAAGAACCGGCAAGAAACTCCATGGTTACTCTTTTTAAAAATAATTGGCTTTTACAATG
Organism: Mesoligia furuncula; assembly: GCA_916614155.1. Classification (NCBI taxonomy): domain Eukaryota; kingdom Metazoa; phylum Arthropoda; class Insecta; order Lepidoptera; family Noctuidae; genus Mesoligia; species Mesoligia furuncula. The sequence continues at coordinate 8,562,106 of OU744817.1, read as the reverse complement.
TTTCCAGATTACAGTAGGTATGGGAGGACAGTGCAGGCCTGTCAACAAGTACCAAGTACTTGATAAAATAGAAAATGGTCTACAGATCTAAAGTCTATAAGGCCTACAAAGTCCTCACATTTACAAAATAAGAATCTATCAAAAGGATAAATAAAAAAAAAAAAATAAAAACAATAATAAAAACCTACTAAAACCAAGTGTTATGATTCCCATTAAAACCACTAATAAAGAGTTGAAAATTTTCAATTATCTGTATATAATGTCAAATAATAAAGAAATTATGTCAAAAAGTATATAATGTCAAATAATTAAGAAATTATGTCAAAAAGTATGTAAAAAAAAAAAAAAAAAAAAAAAATTAAACATCGTAATTTGAGAGCAGTTAATAGACATTTACATAGTTATGCCGTTAATGAGAAGCCAGGGAAGCCACATGTGCAGAAGGAATTATTGCCAGGCTACCTTGTCTTCAACGTAGTCTTTAATCTTATAATATGCTTTTTTGATAAGGACACGTTTAATGAGGGTTTTGAACTTTCCATCGCTAAGTTCTGTAACCGGCTTTGGCAACTTGTTATAAAAACGGATGCTGTTTACAAGAAACGACTTGCTAGTTTTAGTTAATCTAAATTTAGGTAACACAATTTCATTTTTACTACGTGTATTTATATTATGGAAATCGCTTCTTATTTTGAAGAGTCCTAAGTTTTTGCGAACATACAAAATACTTTCTAAAATATAAAGAGAAGGCAGAGTTAGTATATCAATTTCTTTGAATTTGTTTCTAAGAGACTCGCGAGGACCCATTTTATAGATTGCGCGGATTGCCCTCTTCTGTAAAATGAAAATTGAATCTACGTCAGCTGCCGATCCCCACAGCAGAACACCATAAGACATAATGCTGTGGAAATAAGCAAAGTATACTAACCTAGCTGTGGCTATATCTGTCAGCTGCCTTATTTTTCTTACTGCATATGCAGCTGAACTTAATCTACTTGAGAGAGCTCTAATGTGTGCGCCCCATTGTAATTTTGAATCTAAAGTAATTCCTAGAAATACAGTTTCCGTAACAGCATCTAGTCTTTTGCCATCAAGTATTAAATTCAGACCCACTTGAGGTACATTTGGTAATGAAAACTTAAGACATTTAGTTTTGTTTGCATTAAGTAAAAGATTATTAGCTGCAAACCATTTCGAGAGAACAGCCAGACTATCGTTAACATGTAAGACATCCGTATCTTTTCTATCTATTTTAAAAATAAGGGAAGTGTCATCAGCGAATAAAATGATATCCGACAAGTTAGCCATCATGTAAGGAAGGTCATTAATATAAACTAGAAATAGGAAAGGGCCAAGAATTGAGCCTTGAGGCACGCCCATCTTAACTAGAGACCCCGAAGACGTCACCCCGTTAACGTTTACTTTTTGCTGGCGCTTTGACAGATAGGAAAGAACAAGATCAGCAGCTTGTCCACGAATTCCGTAGTGGTATAATTTACAGATCAGTGTATTATGGTCAACGCAGTCAAACGCTTTTGAGAGGTCACAGAAAATGCCAATTGCATCCTGGGACTTCTCCCAGGATTCCAAAATGTGACTGATGAGTTTTACTCCCGCGTCTGTCGTCGACCTACCTTTCGTGAAACCAAACTGGCGACTATGTAAAATCCCATTTGAATTGAAATGTGACAACATCTGGTCCAGCATGATTTTTTCATAGATTTTGCTCAATGCTGGTAGCACAGATATAGGTCTATAATTGGAGGGATCAGACTTACTACCCGATTTGAATATCGGTACTACTTTACTATGTTTCATTAAGTCAGGAAACGTACCGCTGTCTAAACATTGATTAAATATGCCTGTTAGGTGTAATATTGAAAAAATATATAATTTAAAGAGTGTGTGGATATAGTTAAAAATGTATATTATGAAATGTGATTATTAAATGGGGTTATTAAATGTGTGTGTTGTACTCCAAATAAATAAACAATAAGTAGAAGTGAAAATTCGGGCGCCAGGAGCACACACCAAACTATGCCAAGGATAGACTAACCTGCGGTAACTGGAAACTTTTAATCTTCAAGCGGGGAGTATCAATAAAAATCGACACAAAAGTTATTGAACGATTTTATTACCCGAAGGCTGCTGGTCTCAATATACAAGAAAATTCCTTTCTAATATTAACAGTTGGTGTAAAACTAAGATGGAATAGAAATTAATTCCTGTCCTGTCATTATTGCACTTTTGTCAATTTAAGTTAAGTATTATAAACCATACCATATTCCGGCGAATAAACTAACAAACCGAATGGGCAAACCCTGGTGATTTTGATCTTCGCGGGGACGTCAGGCGGTCCATGATATATGTCGGTAGGGGCTAGCGTTATAAATTTAAGTCTTGAAGTAAAAATAAATAAGAAACGCCTCACGGCTGAAATCAAACATGAATAATTGTTAGCTGATGTTCAGCGTCGACAAAAATGCCGATCGGAATGTTTACGACCAAATGCAAATTAACTCACCGTTTCTTTTCCAAAGGAAGTTTTTACATCAGTAGATGAATTAATCCAAAATATATAAGGTTCAAAAGATCCTGAAACAAATATCGGAAACTATTAACGTCTACCATCCAAATAACCACGCGACACGTGAGTAGGTTTGAAACCACGAAGAATTTTACCAACCTTTTACAAAATATGGACAATCCCATTATGATGCCGACAAGGGCAAATCAGCTACCACATAATTAGGACTGGATGTAGTCCATTGGAAGTATCAACTTCCAGATTTGCATAGGAGCTCTCAAATTACTCCACCTATGCAAAGGTTCGGCCGGAAAGTGCCCTGTCAAAATCAACTGACAGCATCAAAAAAAAAATCAGTGTGACCACTACACGACTTCCGATTCAAAAAAAATGAATTTTTACATGGCAACACCACCATGTTGCCTTCAAATTAAAGCAAAGAACGCGCTATCATGTAACAGGCTTAAAAGACTCGTTACATAGGGCAGGGGCAATTGTGTCAATAATATCTCCAAGAACCTTAACAGAAATCCCCCATAAGTCTTCAGTGTTTTTTATGTTAAGACTTTTAAATGCTTTTTTAATTGTGTCAACAGAAATGGGCTTGAATTCAAAGCTTGGAATTTCCCTATTAAAATTTTCCTTAAGAAGGGCTTCAGCTAATATAGGTGATGAGGGGAGAGACTTTGTAACCTCTATTGGGATATTGGTAAAGAAATTTTCTAGTGTCTCAGCAACTTTTAACTTATTTGAAATGGTTTCATTATCAATTTTTAGGGACAACTCATTCTGATCTCGCTGTTTTGTGTTTCCAGTTTCTTTGTTTATTACCTGCCACACAGCTTTTATTTTATTATTAGACATACTAATTTTGTTACTAATTAATTTAGATTTAGCCTCAGCGCAGACTCTTTTGAATATTTTAGAATAGTTCCTTACATAATTATGAAGGGCTTGATCAGAAGTTAATGATTTTTCATGATACAGATTATATAAAATATCTCTGCTTTTTCTAATGCCAGCAGTGGCCCATTCACTAAATTTTGGTTTAGTATTTATAGTAACTTTTTTTACAGAACATGCTTTATTGAATTCTTGGCATACTGCAGAAAATAATGTACCATATGCTATAACAACAAATACTAAAAACAAAATAAAATAAATATTTAAGGGGGGTTCCCATACAACAAACGCGATTTTTTCGCCCTTTTTTGCTCGATATCAAAAATGACAACAGGTAGGCACTTGAAATATTCACAAAATACTCAGTTGTATTTTAACTTTAATAAGAAATAATAAAATTAAAATAAAATAAATATTTAAGGGGGGCTCCCATACAACAAACATGTTTTTTTCGGCGTTTTTGCCTTGTGGTACGGAACACTTCGTGTGCGAGTCCGACTCGCACTTGGCCAGTTTTTTTATCTAGTACTATGCTCAAGTAGTGATTTCTACATTTCATCCAACCATTTAAGTACATACATTAAGTTAAAAGACATTGTGTCAAGTACACACAAGGCTCTTTCATTGAGCTGCAAGTGTTTTCTATTTCTGTGTACCAACACACTTTTGCCTACCCGTTCGGGGATTAAAACAGTCAGGATAATAACAATTGTTATTGTTATGATTTCTATGCACCTGCTGTTCTGCAATGTTTATTATTTGCACATGGTTTTGAATAGCTGAATCCTGGTTTTTTATATCAGTGACTTACATGGCTATAGAGAGAACAAGCGGAAGACCGAGATTTTTCAAAACCAATTTTAGTTTACTTCAATTCAGTGGCCCAAACATAAAAATTATGAAACTGTTTTTTTTATTATTTTACCATACGTACCTTAGGCTATTTGTTCTTCCAGGTTTAGGAAAACGATGCAAGGTGATGTTAGGATCCTGAGCAGGGGAACATCCACACTTGTAACATTTCCTTTCGTTTTCTTTCATGGTGAAAGAAAAAATTGAGTCTCTATCTCTTTAAAACAATGCACAGCACTTGTTTTGGAGTCTGTCTCTCGGTAAACATAAACACTATAGCCACAGAGTACTTTTTGATAGACTGAAAACTATAGCGGAGGAACGGGATGCTCAACTCAACGTTAGTAATGTAAGAAATAAGTTTCTACGAAAGTACAAAGGAGGTGTTGTTTTTTCGGCCAAACTTGTACCGAGGAATAAATTGTGTTATCAGTATTTAAAATCCTCTAGAGATGGGCCTAAAATTAATAAGCTGCTAAATTAACACCGCTATATTTTTTTAGTGTCAACACCTGTTAAATAAATTTTAAATTAGCTGTTAAATATAGCAGTCACATCTCACATGTAAACACTATTTTAGCCTACTAGGTAATGAAATTAAGTAAACACAGATAACAAATTAATAATAATGGCAGCGGCGTCAGGTACTCTGCGTACTACTAAAAGGCCTATTAGACTAGACTACTACTAACCCGCACCACACAGTCCACACACAGATTGATATATATTTGTCTCGCTCTAACCCACTGCACTGGAGGCCGCAGGCAGACGGCTTTGTACAAAAGAAAGGAAAGGATACAAAATGTTGTTCCGTCTCTATTGAAATGTTTTCAACTTAGCATTTAGCAATTTAGCAACTGTGAACTGTTTATTTTGTGTTCATTGTTAAGTCAGACATGAAGGAAATGAGAATTAATTTTGTTAGCAATCTGTCTGTGATTAAATTAACAGTTGCTAAATATAACTGCTAATTTTAAGTGTTAATTAGTTTTAGCATTAGCATTTAGCAGTGTTATTAATTTTTAACATTTAGGCCCAACTCTAAAATCCTCCAATATTTGACGTTGACATTTCACACACAATGACAATAATGACATTGACATCGAACCGATAAGTGCTGCCAAAATTAAATTACGTGTAGGTTGCTTTCGTTGTATTTGTTGTGTATTTTTTCCGTTTCCATGATATACAGGCTGTTTGGTACATCGTTTGCCAAATGGAATTGGCCGAAAGAAGAGGTCATTTGCTATCTCTTAAGGCCCAATAACTCATTCCTTGTTACATCGGTTTTTTTATTATGACGTTTTAATTTTTATTTAGAAAAATACAAGAACTCTTTTTTTTAAAGTTATGGGTATAGCTTTCAAATTTTATTTTAATTCTTATGTTTACTCTTGTATGGTTCTATGAAATTAAAAATTTACTTGCTAATAATATCTAGTTCCTTTTTAATAACTCACAAAGTTTTTGGAAAAAGAAAAAATACACTTAACTCAACTTTAAATTGCTGTAAAAAAAAACGAAAAGCTATCGGGATCTTCGAATTTTTAAAAAAAATCTCTAGTTTGTCCCCTTTCCAACGGTGTGCAATATACCAAAAAAAAACTTTTAATAACTTCAGTAATTCGCTAAATGTGTAATCGAGACACATCAGGCTGATATTCGATATTACAGTAAGAACACTAGTTTTCACATAAATATCTTTCTTTAAGTAGGTGGATAGTGTTATCTCACTCTAACGCAGTCTTTTATCTCTTTCTAGGGTTCTAACTTTCCTCGAACTTGAAATAAAAAATAAACTTTTATTTAATAAGTCTGTGTGGTGCCCACAGAGTACATTTTAATATATAGAAAGTGGTGCCGGACCTAAAGAATAGCACCACCCCATACATCCCGTGGGTGTCGTAAAAGACGACTAAGGGTCGTACCGGAGAATGGGCAGCAGCGTTCTCTATGCATTCCGCCACCATACCATACTGCGATCGCCAACCCGCCTGCCAAGTGTGGCGATTATGACAAAACAGCAGTGGACGTCTTTCGGCTGAAATGATGATTAATAAGTACCTAATTATAAATTTTGTTCAAATTGTCCTCCAGTATTGAGTCGACTGTAGTGGTGTGTAAACATTTTTCTGCTTTGATAGTGACGAAAGCCGCCTCAGTGCGTTGGACTAAATCATCCCTAGTCTCAACTTCCGTGGCGTAAACAAGTTCTTTGGGCTGTCCCCAGATGTAGAAATCTAACGGAGTCAGGACTGTGGAACGGAGGCCAAGGAATAGGGCCATCCCTCCCAATACATGAGTCTGGGAATGCAACATCCAAGTACTCCCTGACGGTTAATCTCCAGTGAGCGGGACAACCGTCTTGATGAAAAACAAAAGACAGGTCTTTACTGAAAATTGGTAGCTGAGCTAATAATTAGGGTAAATCTGTTTGTAGAAATTCTTTTTAAAAATTTACATCCGAGTGTAATAAAAAACGACAAAATTGGACATTTTTCAAGTTAGAACTCTAGGAAGAAATAAGAAACTGCATAAGAGTGAGATAACACTATCCACCTACTCAAAGAATGTTATTTATGTGAAAACTAGTGTTTTTACCGTAATATGGAATATCAGCCTGATGTGTCTCGATTACACATTTAGCGAATTACTAAAGTTATTAAAAGTTTTTTTTTGGTATATGCACTCCGTTGGAAAGGGGACCAACTAGAGAACTTTTTAAAAGAATTCGAAGATCCCGATCGCTTTTAGTTTTTTTTTTACAGCAATTTAAAGTTGAGTGTTAAGTTTATTTTTCTTTTTTTTCAAAAACTTTGTGAGTAATTAAAAAGGAACTAGATGTTATTAGCAAGTAATTTTGAATTTCATAGAACTATACAAGAATAAACATAAGAATTAAAATAAAATTTGAAGGCAATACTCAAAAAAAAAAAAAAAATTAAGCTTAAATGCAGTTATTGTATTTTCCTAAATAAAAATTAAAAAGTCATAATAAAAAATGGCATTTGGCAAACGATGCACCAAACACCCTGTATTTTGGCAATTTTGGCACCAAGTGTGGCAGATTTTGGCAGATTTTTTGCCCAGTCTGTGGCAGATTCGCTATTTCTAAGATGATCACACTGCAAGTGTCATCACTGTCATCAACTGTTGTTGTGTTGACAAATGACTGACAGTGACATTTCATTTGAAGTTCATTGATTGTAATCTAGTGAAAATTATTTGATGAAATCGGCGAATTACTGCTCGCCTGAGAGTTTAAGTGCAGTGAATTAATTGAGAATCTTCCTCAAAATTGCCACAAAACCGATACTTATGTATTTCTCATCAGTCAAATACTTCCATGGCTTCCGCTCTAACTTTTGAAATAGAAATTATATTTTTTATTTATTTGAATCCAATTTGAATCATAGGTTTACTACATGATTCTTCTTAGTATTCCGTTTTTTATTTTAATTTTGTACATCATGTATGTACTTAACTATCTAAGTATGTACTTTTACTTTTCTCGTAGTTTTTCAAGTGTAAACGATCTAAGTTAGGCGATAGTTTGTTGATAGTGTTTGTTTGTGTCCTGTTAAGTCCTTTACCGTACGTCAAAAGAGGACGATGAAGTGTTGTATACAAAACTGTGGTAATAATGGAAAACTGAAGAAAATAAGTCAGTCAAGTTCTTCCATTTCTGAGAGGATCACTTTTCATTTGTAAGTAACTAACCTATACTAATATTATGAAGAGGGTACGACTTTGGTATCTCTGACAACGATTTAAGGGGTGAGGGGGGGGGTGGGGGGTGGGGGGAGGGTAGTACTACCCCCCCTGTGAAGGAAAAGTTGCGGAACCCCCCCCTTTTTGAGATATGACCTTTTTAATATTCCAACCTCACTTTCGAATTTTCATGTATTGACATCTATTTAAAGGTCAGAAAAGCTGGAGGATGACAAATAAAATGAAGAGGGAAGTACCAGCCCCCTCCCCCCCCCTTTTTTTTCATTTTCGATATTTACAAAAATGTACCTATGTGCTTAGGCTTAGTCGACGGAGCCCCGCTACGCGGGGCTCCTACTTCTGGGTGGTTTAAAAAAAAACAACCACGAAGGGGATGGCGGGGTCTTTCAGACCCCGCCATCCCCTTCTAACCTAACCTGTCCGAGTCGGGGTGCCCCAAGTCCCGAGCTCGCTTCGCTCGCTCTTGCATCCTATGTTGTCCATGCAACTGTGTTATTTTTCTTCGTTCGCTCTGGGCGTAGTCGACGGAGCCCCGCTTCGCGGGGCTCCTACTTCTGGGTGGTTTAAAAAAAAACAACCACGAAGGGGATGGCGGGGTCTTTCAGACCCCGCCATCCCCTTCTAACCTAACCTGTCCGAGTCGGGGTGCCCCAAGTCCCGAGCTCGCTTCGCTCGCTCTTGCATCCTATGTTGTCTAACCTGACCGTGTCAGGTCTGCCCTAAAAGAATTCAGTGACAGCACAAAATGGCGTCGTTTTACGACTTTTACGTTTCGTTTCACATATCGGCAATAGTCGGTAAATTATTATAAGTGTTTATAATTTAATAACACTGATTTAAATCAGCGAAATATAAATAATATAATGAAATATGCATAAAAACTCATAACTCACTAATTATACATATTTATTTCATCATTATTATGAAGTTAAACATTTTAGTGCTTTGACCTTACATAAAACGAAACATTCAATGGTGAGACCAAATGTCAAAAGTAACAAAACATTCCTTAATTTCTACGTTTTTGATTATTTTTTTTCTCGTAAACCATTTATCTCCGCAAGTTAAAACTTTGCGTGGAGGCTTCTAATAATAAGATCTATCTGTGAAAAAAATATGGACCCTCAACTTGTTGGCAGAGATACCAAAACTTAGCCTAAACTAATAATAAAGCTGAAGAGTTTATTTGTTTGTTCCGGATCTCAAAAGGAAAAACCGGAACCCTTATTGGATCACTTTGTTGTCTGTCTGTCAAGACCCTTTATCTCGGGAACGCGTGGAGGTATCAAGTTGAAATTAAAACCATATACTCGAGTCTACAGTCCATTGAAGCTGTGAAAAAATGAAACTTCTAAGCTAACGTGAAAAAAAAGATATAGTTGTTTATGCTGCAAAAAATGTATATTTTGACATTCTCAAGGGCATCAAAATTTATAGGGTACTTCCCATTGACCAAGAATCATGAAATTTGGCAAGAAGCAAGGTCATGTAGCACAAGTAAAGGAAAAAATCAGAAAACCGTTTTGTAGTTACATTACAAAAAAAAAATGTCCTCGGTGCGCGAGTCCGACTCGCACTTGACCGGTTTTTTTTAACCTGCTATTCTCTGGAACCACCAGTAGCCAGATGTATTTGAAAAATGGTTTTTTCGAAAGTGCGTGGTGCGATGACAGGTTAATCCTTGGGTGCACTTGCATAGTGAATTCAGGGATAATCATCAGTTGGTGCCAAATTTCATGAAAGTTTCCTAAGGGGCCTCTGCAAGTTGGCTTCGGCCCCTCGTTCGCCTTTCAAAGGACCAGGACCCCATGGACCCCGAGATATGTAAAAACATAAAAATAAATAATAGTAATAATAAGGGTCCTGATATTTGTAATAGGTAATATGGGCTGGTGTCCGCAACTCCACGTCAATGCGCGTATTTTGTGGGAATTTCGACTATTCGATCCACCCCAGCTCCTCAAGGAAGGCCAGCAATGCCTTGATGTTACTGACCGTCTCACGTAGGGTACCTAGGTTACCGAAGTACTTTGCCCTGTACGTGGCCAAGATTTGCAAAAGACAAGAATTAATAATAAAGGTATAATATTCACAAAAAAAAAATACAGAAACATATTTATAATGTTGTTTATATAACCCTGTCCCTTGAACTAGGATAGCCTAAGTATTCTAAGAGAGAGGAAATCTGCGATCCGGGATGAAAAGTAGCCTATGTCATTCCCCAGGTCAAGGTCTATCCATGTGCCAAATTCATCCAAATCCATTCAGGCCGTTTTAGAAATCGTAACAAACGAAATACTATAAACTATCAAATCTTTTCTCGTCATTTCTGTGTCTCATCAGACTGGTAGAAAGAAAAAACATTTGTTTAACAATAGCTTCTGCCTGCGGCTTCGTCCGCGTTAAATTTCACCCTCTCCCATTCACCCTCTTAGGGGTGCAATTTCGAAAATGACTCTTAGTGGATACCTACTCTTCACAAAGAACACACCCTGCATATTTCATGTCTTAGGGACATGACCTGCGGTTTAGACTGTGTGTTGATGTATCAGTCAGTCAGGACTTTGAATTTAATGTAAATACTAGCAGCGCTCCGCGGTTTCTACCCGCATAAGTGTCGATCCCTTGGGTATATCGGGATATAAACTATACTATGGCCTTCCCTGGGATGTAGTCTATCTCTCTGCCAATTTTATCGAAATCCGTTAAGTGGTTTAGGCGTGAAAAGGTTACACATAACAGACAGACAGACAGAGTTACTTTCGAATTTATAATATTTTTATGGATAGATGGACTAAAAGGCACACAGCATGCATATGCATACCCTGCAAATAAAATATGTAACGTGTAATGTGTGTATGGATAGATGGACTAAAAGGCACACAGCATGCATATGTATACCCTGCAAATAAAATATGTAACGTGTAATGTGTGCCTCAAGGCTGTTCCAACGGGCTGTTCAGCAAACAATACCAGAGACCTAGTGCAGTACTAGTAAGTAGTGCCGAGGACGAGCTCCCTAATTGTGTTGTATAGCGGTATCTACAACGCCACATGCGAACAACGCGTCATACTGACGTCACGCCATCCTGCATCTCGCAAGCAGAGTTTACCGCGCAACTAGCATAGATAAAACGGCCCGATATGAATCATCGGGCTGTTGCCCGCCAGACACAACACACGTCTGGCCGGAGGATCCTCCCTTTCCTATGGAGGTTGAGTGAACTTTACACCCTGTTTTTCATACGTGTCGACATTTCGCAGAAACGTCAAAGAGGTTGCCGACAAATGCTTTATTCCTTTGCAATAAGTTTCAAATTCAATCATTTTATTTTGTAATAATGCCTATTGTTTGTGTGTGTGTAGGGCTACTCTGATGACCGCACTAAGTTTGGTCGTGCATTCAAACAAGCCTTACACATTGGAGATAAAGTTGAAATTCCTTTAAATTACCTATTTAATTTGACGCACACTACTTTTATTGTAAAATGCATTGATATTATTTACGTGTCTGTATTACGACCTGTGAGCGAAATACAAATAATGTCGTGCGTTTAAGTAGCCTTTATTGCCCTGAGTTAAGGTTTAAATTTCCTTGAATTAAGGATTGTATTAATTTGTCATGATACTGTGTTCCTAATTTAAGTCATTTAAAAGATTTTTCCGTCAAAATTTAACACCTATTTTTGATGATGGAAATCGATTCAGAAGCCGATTCTGAACAAACTACTTTCAGGAATTGCGTTTATTCTGTTACACGTTGTATATTGTTACATACTTACAATCAAATCTGAATCATTTTTAAGGATATTGCTAATCCATTGCTTCGAGGGGCTTGTTGCTAAGTAATAACACCCGCATTGATCCATCAGGTTAAGCTACGCTTGCCGCGGTTGGTCTCTGGATGGGTGACCATCCGTCTTTACATACGAATACCCGTCCGTGTCTCGGAAAGCACGTTAAGCCATTGGTCCCGGCTGTCATTCGTGGATCTTTGACAATCGTTACGGGTAGATAGAAGCCCGAAAGTCTGACAACCAGACCAGTCTTACCAAGGGGTATCGTATTACCCAGTAACTGTGTTGTGGAGGTCAGATTGGCAGTCGCTCCATGTAAAATACTGGTATTCAGCTGCATTCGGTTAGATTGGAAGCCGACCCCAAATTCGTAGTGCTTTAATGCTTTACTCCTACCGTAAGGACTGGCCCGGCATTAGCAAAAGACAGAATTGTGTGGAAAAGAGAGAGGGAGACCTTTGCCCTGCTGTGGGACAGTACAGGCCAGTTAGATTAGACTCTAAATGATGCCTCCCTTGATGCACTTGTATGGTGTAAGGACTAATCCTTACGTCATTCTATCAAAGTAAAAAATAGTAACGCTCTACTCCTTCTGTAAGGACTACCCGGCACTAGCAAAAGACAGAATTGTGTGGAAAAGGGAGAGGGAGGCCTTTGCCCTGCAGTGGGACAATACTGGCAAGTTAGATTAGACTCTAACTGACGACTCCCTTGATGCACTCGTATCCTTACGTCATTCTATCAAACTAAAAAATAGTAATTTGGTTTAGCTGTGTAACTTTAATTTTGAATTTTTAATCTATGTCTCTAAGAATATCTGATTTATTTTGTTTTGCTAAATTAGGAATAAGACTTCTATTTTATGCGATATTTAAATAATTATTTTGATCGCATTAAATTGTTATTTAATATTCTGTGATTTTAAACCTTTGTGAATCTACCAAATGATCCTAATTTTGTATGCTAGGTACCTTAAGTTTTGAAGAATATGTTATTTTCATAAATAATAAGCTTTATTCTATGTTAGGTCTAAAGAAAAGAAACTTTTGCTTTTGAAATGCTCATTATTATAAAAATAAATGAGATAAACGTAAAAAAATACATATTTTGATTAGACTTCAGCATTTTCATTTCTTAACACATATATTTCTCATTTCTTTAATAAATATTGAAAAAACCCGTAAAAACCGATTTAACCGGTTTCACCGGTTTTGTAAAACACAAACCCGAAAAAAACGGTTTTTTTAAACAACCCGGTTTTTGCATGCCCTATGAGATGATTGCTAATCCATTGCTTTATATGTTTGAAAAAAATTATAAAACGCCAAACCCAACCATCCATCAACGATGTTATTTAAATCTAGCTTCAGCCCGCGTGGACGTGGGAAAAATTCTAATCAGTTTTCTAAAATAAAAGTAGCCTAGGTTACTCCTTATAACATCAGCTAACTGCCAGTGAAAGTCCAGTCAAAATCGGTACAGCCGTTTCGGAGATCAGCCAGAACAAACAGGCAGAAAAATAAAACAAATAAAAGTTTTTTTTGTTACAAGTACTCACCGTTTCTACCTTTATAATGCATAATATAGTGAAATGCTGTTATTTTGGCTTTTTATTTTATTTATTTGTATAGATATCGATCATATTGTCTGTGTGGTGCCGGACTTAAAGAATACCACCACCCCATACTTCCCGTGGGTGTCGTAAAAGGCGACTAAGGGAGACCGGAGAATGGGCAGCAGCGTTCATGCATTACACCATCATACCATACTGCGATCGCCAACCCGCCTGCCAAGCGTGGCGATTATGGCAAACCCTCCCAAAATTGGGGGAGGCCTATGTCCAGCAGTGGACGTCTTTCGGCTGAATTGATGATATCGATCATTACAATTTTTAACTTACTGTGTCCAAATAAAATTTATTCTTTTTTTCTTTCTTTGATTTCAGGTTCCCAAAAGACCCTAAACAACGTGTATCATGGCTGGAGTCACTTGCCATACCGAACTGGGTACCCACAAATAGAACCGTTATATGTTCAGATCATTTCAAAGAAGAAGACTTCTATTTTACTAAGCAGGGTACCAGGAGAATCAAGTATGGAGTCATACCGTTTATTGAAGTAAGATTTCACTGATATACACATTAATAATAATAATATATATTTTTTTTTATTACTACCAGAAATGCATGAACATTACATTGAACAGGAAACAAATAAAATAAAAAAATAAAAAACCCGACTGCAGTAAAAAAGCCCATTTTAAATGAAATAAAAGTTGGAAGCAGGCGGGACCCATTTGAATTTGAAAATATAATAAAAATGATATGGGTCCCGCCTGCTTCCAACTTTTATTTCATTTAAAATGGGCTTGTTTTTAGCTTTTCAGTTTTTTACCGCAGTCGGGTTTTTTATTTTTTTAAATAAATTTTTTATTTCCAGCTTTTTAGTTTACAAAATAAATGTGAAAGATTTCGCAGACGATTTAGTTCTTGGTACATGTTTTTTCACTTCGAATTACTTTTTACCGTATAAGTTGTATATATTTTTGTTATCACCTTTTAAAACCCTTTATTTTGATACCCCACTCGATAGGTTAAAAAAAAAAAATTTTTTTGGAGACAATATTGCGCAAAAAATCGGCCATTTAATTTTTTTTTCTATTTTGATGTACCCAGTGTCATTCTCACAATTAAGACAAATCTAACGGCACCTCTCAAGCTGAAATCGATCAAGCCTTTTAGGCTACAGAGCGTGCCAAAGAAATATACATACATACATACATACACTCGAAAAACATAACCCTCCTTCTGACGCAGTCGGGTAAAAATAGCTTAAGCTAAGTGATTCACAGTAAAAAAGACCCTGACCTCTAAACTAGGTAAAAACCTGTATCTTAGAAGTCAGTGTGCCTTCAAAATTATACATGGATATAATAAGCCTAATACTTAATACCTAGATAGGACACAATGATACACAAAGTAAAATAGTAAATAACCCTCCTTCTGACGCAGTCGGGTAAAAAGAACAAACATAAATTATACAATGCAAAATTAAGTTTATATTTTAGGTTTTTAAGGGAATATAATAAAAAGCAGGAACATAATAAAAGAGAGAAAAATAAAACTGATTTTAAGCCCGCAGCGCCGGGCCGTGACAGAAACCACGCCTGCTGCATGTTGCATGCTGCATGCTTGCTTACCTGCGGAATGCTTGCTTGCATGCATGGTGCATGGTGTCACTTTGGTTAACACCCTGATTCCGTTTCCGAAAACATATTTATGAACGAGCGGAGGGCACCCCGAGGTTCGGTTTGGTTTGGTTATTTTAAGGGGCTTACATGACCTAAGGCGCGGTCACTGTCGGTTTAATGAGATGTATTTTTTGGTTGTCTGCCTTTTCGCCGAAAATTGTTTGCCAGATTTTCACTTGCCAAGTAACGTTTCGCAGAATTTTTTGCCGAATAATCATTTGCCAATTATTTTGCCGAATAATCATTTGCCAACTTATCATATAGTTTTGTTTTATTTCCCAACCTCACAGTTACCAACTGTACGTTTGGTCTGCTTTTCACAATGACACTTTTTAAAATGCCAACTTTTAAGTAGCAGAATGATTTAGTTTGCTCAGAATGATTTAGTTGTTTATTGTATACCAAATCTAGTAGGGTTTCTTTATTAATTATGTAATATTATGGCAGAGAACCGTGTAAAGGGTTTAAAGTAACCGAACCAAACCTCGGGGTGCCCTTCGCTCGCTCTTGCACCCTGTGTCGACGTAGCCCCGCTTCGCGGGGCTCCTATTTCTGTGTAAAGGGTTTAAAGTAACCGAACCAAACCTAGGGGTGCCCTTCGCTCGCTCTTGCATCCTGTGTCGACGTAGCCCCGCTTCGCGGGGCTCCTATTTCTATGTAAAGGGTTTAAAGTAACCTAACCAAACCGAATTAGGGGTGCCCTTCGCTCGCTCTTGCATCCGTCGGTCGTCTAGTAGCACAACATATTGAATTTTTTATTTCCGATTGCTATTGCATATTAAAAAATATATCATAGATTTCCGATCTATTTTAGGAATTGTACACATTTCCTAGGAATTGTATAGAATGACGGATTGCACACTTTTCCGTTAACATATAATAATATACAGGCTGAATTTTTCAAGTGGGCGTGGATGGCCAAATCCGAAACTATGAGGAATAGCGTCCCAAACGTTTTGTGTCATTATAATAATCAGCTTAACAATAATTCTACCAAATGAAACGTTGTCATACAAAAATTTGCTAATCGTAAGTTGTCAAAGTGAAACATCGGCGAAACGTTGGTTGGCAAGTGATAATCTGCCAAACAATATTCGGCGAAAAGGCAGGACACCGTATTTTTTATTTTCAACTGCATACTTTTAGTCAAAAATAACATAACCAACTTTAACTGGGGAAAAAAAAAACATACTTCGTCTAAGACATGTATGGCTCAAAATGCACTAAATGGTGTCAACTCTCACCCCCCTAAAATTTTGCATCCAACTTCCAAAAACCCTATACAGGAAAAGTTTTTGACCAGTGCGCAAATTTTTTTTGGTGGCTCAGTGTAAGCAATAGAACACATTTCCATTTTTAGTTTATGACTTTTTTTATTTTATTTTTCCACTTTGTCCCAATTTGAAATAAGCAAGACATGGATATAATTTAATAGTAATACTATGAATGAGCATGAATGAAAACGCGAAGGCCCAGCGCACGAGACGGGGGTGCGGGGGCATGCGGCGCGGCGCCGGCGTTTGATAAACAAAACGCATGCACACATGCAGTACGTCACTTGCGGAAGCGGAGGTCGGATGTCCCTTCGCCGTCCCTGCGCGCGTGCCGCGTACTAGACTAGCGTAGTGACAATGTCTCATTTTACTCACCGCGAGTATTATGAAATGGTGCGAGTGTATTTGTTAAGTAATGAAAATTTACGAGCAGCACGAAGAAGATACGAAAGGGAGAGCGTACCTCGTATCGTATGCGAGCCCAAACCAAGGTGTATGAAACAAGTGAAACGCCAGGTGTATGTAGAAGAGGCTCAGAGCCTAGATGACTTGAAAGAAAAAATAATTAACGCTTTCAATGAAGTAAAAAGTGGTGTTAGTGTCCTAAACAAACTAAATGTTTACTTATTTAAACGTGCACGTTTATGCCTTGAAAAAGGAGGAGGTCACTTCGAACAATACCTAAAATTATTGTGATTAATAAAATGTAGAGGTAAGAAGAAATTATAAACAATCTTAGTGTCTTAGGTTCTCTTTGATTAGACATTGACGCAAATTGTATCATGTCTAAGTACCTATCATACCTAAATGTTTTATTTTGAATGGACTAAAACGTACCTACTTTCTTACTTATTATGATTTATTGTCTGCATTTTGATGGTCCTAAGCCCATGAAAGTATGAAGGATAAATTGGAATTTACGAAAAATTACGTTTACAAATAACTTTACAAATTGTAGCGCTAAACTGGGGTCAATAATCCGCCGTCGCATAGAGCGAGCGCGTGAGTACTTCTGATAGCAGCTGGCGCGTCAGGCGACCGGTCGACGCGCGGCGTGAATCGGGCGACCGGTCGACGGACTGGCAAGCGACGTCCATAAAATAAATTTCTGAGTAAACAAGTCTCGTAAGCGTTAACTTAATTTTTTACTATTGAAACATATCAAAACAAAAAATACGTGTTTATTAAAATATATATTCAAGTTTATTATGTCAAAATTTGCGCACTGGTTAAAAACTTTTCCTGTATATTACTAGCGTTCTTCATAGGTTAGGCTACCATCTTGCTGTGGGTGATTTTTATATAAATAATATTTATTTTTATTTTACAGTAATTTATAATAAAAAATATATGTATTTATATACAGGGTTATTGGTAAAACATTAACAACCTCTTAAGAGGTCATTGTACTCATCATTATAAACAACTTTTACTATGGGACCAAACCTGAAATCGCGAAAAAAAAATC
The DNA here is from genome assembly GCA_916614155.1 of Mesoligia furuncula. Taxonomy (NCBI): domain Eukaryota; kingdom Metazoa; phylum Arthropoda; class Insecta; order Lepidoptera; family Noctuidae; genus Mesoligia; species Mesoligia furuncula. The sequence continues at coordinate 8,544,304 of OU744817.1, read as the reverse complement.
AGCTGTTCCCTACATTTTGACGAGTTATACGAACATATAAAAACTAAAAACAATTAGGTATATAAAAACTCCAAAGGATGATAACTTATACTCGTTATGTTTTTCTTTTAGGATGACTGTTATGGTCCCGCTGCAATAAGGGTAAGTAAATTTATTAAAATATCATCATTTACTATCTGCTGAACGCGACTCTACGCGTGCTGCTCGTTTGTAAGCACACTTACGCCCTTTGTCCACCCACCACCTTCAACGGGACGTCAGCGAGAAACGAAATTATTCGAACCGACAGACCGACCGTGACGTCCCGCCGACTGTGACTGTCGGTCGGGATATCGATGATGATGGTGATGATGACGATGACGATGACGATGATGATGATGGGGCTCCCTTTTCCGCACTCAGACTCCCATTCGGTCCGTTATGCGTGGGGATTCTGGCTAACAAAACCAGCCTAGCTCCGTCCAAAAGCACAGAATCTTCCTGGGAGCTTCACAGGCTTCACGGAGCGACCTCATTGTTCCGAGGATTTCTGCACGTTGAGAAGCCACGGCCTCGCATTCCAGGATGACGTGGGCGGCTGATTCCTCGGCGTCAAGGCAGCCCCTGCAGAGGGGGCTGTCTGTGGCGCCTGTGTTAAAAAGATGTTTGTTATGGCCCGTAATTGTCCCTATTATTACTCTAAGGTTATTTCTACTCAGACTGAGAAGTTTTTCGTCGGTGGTCGGGATATCAACCAAGTGCGGTACCCTGCAGTACGTCTGGTAGTCCGCTAGTAAAAGGACGATTTTTTAAAAATTTAAAATGGGTTTGCTCTTGACTCTAGTATAAGTCAGAAGTGACAGAGACAAAGTCGACGATGGAGTGAGCTTAACCAGAAGAAGCCTGCGCACTCTTACTTTGAAGAGATTCGGGTTGTATGCGCTCGGAAACACAGAAGCAGGTAGAGAGTTCCACTTTTTTGCTGTGCGCATTATATGGTGACGATGGTGAGATCACACTCTTGCGCACACTCTCCGAAGTACAATCTATAGAAGACCGACAGGCAAGCAACATTACGCCGATGCTGTGCGTTCCACCGAATCAAGTGAAGACCAATTCTCGTAATTTAAAACGTTCAAAATAGTCGCAGTCTCATCTCGGCGACAAACAAATGTCAAAAACTTGTCAGAAATGGAGGGAAATTAAAGGTTTTTTTTGACAGATTGAGACTGAGATGAGATCAGACTGTGAAAGTTCTTAAAAATACAGGAATCGCCCCTCTGGTATTTTGCCGAGACGTTCCTTGAGCGGCTGCAATACTCCATACAGGAAAGGACCTGTGTTTTGTACAGACTTAAAAACTGTCCACATGTGAAGGATGGCCTTACCTTATTTAGGATGCCCAGCCAGTGTCTTGGTGCAGTCTGTGCTTTTCATCTCGTTCTCGTCAACGCCTCGCTAACGTGTCGGTGGACAAACGGAGTAAACTAGTCGTGAGCTCGAATTCACTGGTGGTCATGGCCGAAAAACACGCTGTCTCATCTGGCTTCGTGTCCGACAGAGCTAGTATCAGTGATGAGCAGTTAGACTCCAGTCTACACGAACAACGTCTAGTTCTCACGCGCAGAAACACCGTTCCGAAATGACAGGCGCGTAAAAAAAATCGAAAAGTGCTTCGGAAAATCGAGTTTTATGAAAAAACCACTGCATAAATCAATTACAAATAACATTGAACTCTTCGATAACTGCCCAAGTAACACATCAAAGCAGTATAACGGCCGACTTATAGCATTTCTGTATCGTTTTCGCATTTTGAGTTAGTTCTATAGTAACATTACAAACGTTTATACGGCTACTGTAATGCTTATTTGGGCACAATTTATACGGCTTTAGATCCTAAATAGGTTCACAATAGTTGTTTAATAGCATTACAGGCGCATTATATTAGCATTATTATGGTCAAAGAAGTTACCAATCGCATTAAAGAAGAATTATTACGGTCAATGAATTTGCCAATCGCATTACAGAAGCATTATACTAGCAATATTATTTATAATGAAGATGTTAAATGCATTACAAAAGCATTACACTAGCATTAGAATGTAGTAAAAGAATGATTGGAGCTATTTAAGTGTTCACAGTTAGAACTTAAATAAACCCTACATCATTGCAAAAACATCTTTAATACCACGGTACAAATGTTATAATACAATTAACGTTGTAATTTAGCTACTTTGTATCGGAACATAATATGGACGAAGACGGTCAAACTGAGTGACACCATATTTGTTTGCATCAAAACAAAATGTATAATTCTGGGTTAATTTTTGACTCTTTTGCTATTTCATGCCTTCAAATATTACTGCGCAATGTAGTTTACTGTAAATGTCTATATAAGTTTCATTGAGAATTTTCACGCGCCTTAGATATTTTGTGGTTTTGATATAAAATGTTATTTATAGATATTGTGTGAAATAATCAAAACAATTGTGTATTCCTGTTTAGAACGAATTTTGCATAATTAACATAATATTATTGGTTGGGCAGTATTAAATTAAGTTATATCATTATTATTTAGGTCTATTGCTTTTATAAATAGGCCCGAATGATAATATTTTTTGGTTATAAAATATTTACAAAATGGTGTCGGTCTATAGCAGCCCGGTGAGCCTTTAAAAAAGCTAATTAATGCCGTCAGCAGTATAAATACTCACACGTGAACAATTATTAAGCCAGAGGCCAAAGAGAAGACTTTTGATGAATAGTATAGTGCCATTGTCTATAAAGTAGTTTTATATGGGTTCACCGGTATAGCAGTAGACTTGATGTAGACTGAAATAGTGCCATGGGGATCCTTGAGTAAAACAATCACCTATTTATTACGATAGTTGTTTTCTTATTTTCAGTAATTTTTGTACCAACCATACAATGACGTACAAAATAAAATATATCAGCTTGCCAAAGCTGAATTATTAAAAATGGAAGACAATTGAATGTATATACAATTTACGCATTACAATAACTCACTTTTATTTGATTAAAGAGCTGTTAGCTGTACAACAGAACTCAGTTGATCTTTAAAAATGCAAGCATTACATTGATTCACGTTTATGCTGTCCAGCAGTACTAGGCTTTTACTTACCACTTTAAAGTGCTATTACACAACAAAGGGCACTAAAAACACTCAAAGCTTTATAACGGATTTACGGTGCATTATAGTGGTACAAGTTTATGCTATTAAGCAGCATTAGGCATTATCTTACTACTTAAAAATGCAATTATAGACCCTATGGTACTAAAAACAGCTGAAAGATGTATAGCGAATTTAGGTGGCATTATAATGGTTCATGTTTATGCTATTAAACAGCATTAAGCATGTATTTACTACTTAAAAATGCTACTGTAGATCTAAATGCACTAAAAACAGCTGAAAGCTGTATAGCTGGATTGTGGTTTACTGCAATAAAACTAAAGGCTTTACAAAAGCATTTTGATAAGCCACTATCCAACCGTTATTCAGTGTAAAGCATCATAATGGTTTTTAAATGCCAATATAAAGCGTCAAGATGCTCGGTGAACTTATATAAGAGTTTATACGGATCTTAAGTTGTACATAAGTTTACTATTCGTTTGTTATAATGCTTTCTGTGTTACTTGGGTGAGCTTTGTCGGTCGGACAAAGTTCTTTTATTACTTATTTACACCCAAAGTTACGTTAAAAATAGCAAGAAAAACGAATCTTAGTTGTCTCATAACTTTTTAATGGCTTTTTATTTTACTATTATGTTTCCGTACAGACGAAATTAATAATAATTCAAAACGATATCATGTTTAACTTTGGATCCACAATGTCAAACAGTGGAGTAATACTCTCCCGAAATTTGTATGGAAAAAATATCGACTAGTGGCACCTTAACCTTTTAAGCGCTTGGCTAAATATCAATTGCTGTGCCCCTAGCGCGCGGCTACAAATCGATAAAATAATCATCATCATCTGCCTAGCCTTTTCCCAACCATGTTGGGGTCGGCTTCCAGTCAAACCGGATGCAGCTAAATACCTAAATCGATAAAATAATGCCTACAATAAATAAGGAGGAGCAATCGTTGAATAGAACAAAAAAATCATGCATGTTCTCTGTCGCAGAAATACGACACGAGCGGTAGGGGCACAGAAATAATTATGTGTCGCATAAATGCGACACAAGCGGTTAAAAGTTTAACCCCGAGTGATCTTCCGAAGACGAACGCGACCGCAAACCACTTTTTATCCCGCGGGCAAAACAGTTGACAACAATGTTTCTCACTAAAGTTAATTGTCTTTGTCTTTCTAGGTCTGTAAGCTATGCCTCTCATTGGACAGCAAAATGTACCAGATACAAGACAAAGGTTTGGACAAAATGTATCAAGATATTATGGGAAAGGCGGTAAGTTAATAGATATAAAGTATGCATTTTCGCTTTAAAAAATATGTAGTTAAAAAAAAACGCAAAAAGCGTGGAGTGCTTTTTGAATTAATAATTATAATAATGATACACGAGGTTGTTGACATGTGGAATGTGAGCTCGGCTATCATTGTACCGATTGTCGTATCGGCCAATGGTCTTATAGCCGAAAGCCTCGATCAAAATCTATCGAGGCTCTCGTTAGGCGGTTGGATCAAGGGCCTGATTCAGAAGGCAGTACTCCTTCATACGGCTCGCATTGTGAGGAGGTTCCTGTCTCTGGAGCCTTAACCACTGGTAGCTTAGACCCTGCTCCCGACACCGCCGGACAACAATTTTTTTTATATTTTTAAATGTTTTTTATACTTATTTTTATATTTTAAGAAATATTTAAAAATGTAATAAAATAAGATAACAGAATAAATAAACGAAATAATAATATATAAAAATACACACAATCCATATAGTGTTAGCGCCGAATAAATAGTTGGTTGGTGCCTCTGCGCCCACTGCCTAATAAAGGGGCTGTCCACCTTGGCAAACAATGTCTTTAGGATGCTGTTGGAGCTTCCGCACAACCTACCCATTATTGACGCCACCCTCTTTCTCATTATGTCATAAAAATCGTCAACAGAGGCTTCCGCGATCATGTGCGAAGCGCTACAGAAGTGCGGAAGCCCCAGCGACATCCTAAATCCATTACGCGTAGGACGTTGTAGGCTCTCTGCGTATACTTCACCCAAAAGCTGCACGTGTTGAAGAGAATTTTAAGTGCGCTCCACGCTTCTTGAATTCAATTTAAGTCAATTTAATCATTTTAAGTGCTCGTTAGTTAGTCTGTGTGGTGCCGGACTTAAAGAATTGCACCACCCCTTACTTCCAGTGGGTGTCGTAAAAGGCGACTAAGGGTCTTACCGGAGAATGGGCAGCAGCGTTCTCTATTTATTCCACCATCATACCATACTGCGATCGCCAACCCGCCTGCCAAGCGTGGCGATTATGGCAAACTCCCCCCAAAATTTGGGGAGGCCTATGTCCAGCAGTGGACGTCTATCGGCTGAAACGACGAAGTGCTCGTTAAAAGCGTGTTTTTTTTTTTTTGTGAACATTATCGAAATGAAACTTTGTATGTGGTGTTACACTGGTTACACATACAAAGTTTCATTTCGATAATGTTCGTGATTGATCTCTTTGGTGATTGGAACTTTTTACTAACAATATCCACAATCCAAATTCAAATCACTTTTAGTCCCTAGGGATTAAAAAGCTATTTTGATCCCTGTTAACGAAGAATACACTAGCTCTGTTTGAGTAGACGTGACAAATCGTCGTCGTCGTTCAGCCGATAGACGTCCACTGCTGGACATAGGCGATCCCCAGTTTTGGGAGGGTATGATATGATGGTGGAATACATAGAGAACGCTGCTGCCCATTCTCCGGTACGATCCTTAGTCGCCTTTTACGACACCCACGGGAAGTAAAGGGTGGTGCTATTCTTTAAGTCCGGCACCACACAGACATAAATAACTGATAAATAAAACGTGATAAATAACTGTTATTTATTTGAACAGTGGCGTATTTTAAGATTGAGCGGCTCAGCGCCCTGGGCCTGTAAGATTTGCCGCCCCATAAATTAACGGAAAAAAGCAAAAACTATTAATGAAATATAAAATAAAATCCAGCAGTGTGTCGATGTGGGCTGAGAATGATTATAATAAATGAAAAACTAAAAAGTCCATACAAAGAAATAAACACCATTTATTTCAATATTTGCATTTTTTTTCCGATGATTGAGGTATTCCACTCAGAGCACTGATTTCATTAGCAAACTCATCAATGACACTCTCATAATTAACGGAGTTTGTCAAGTCATCTTCTATATTGAGAATAGCTAAACTGTTTAAACGTGATGATTTTTAGGGTTCCGTTGCCAAATGGCAAAAAACGGAACCCTTATAGATTCGTCATGTCTGTCTGTCTGTCCGTCCGTATTTATTCTTATAAGTACGGATTTTTTTTTCTTCATGCCTAGTAAGTCAAAAAGAAAGGCGCACAAAGCTGAGCGCGAGGTGCGGCTTGCACCGCCCCCCACAGGCTCCCGGCCCGGGTCATGGCCCTTTTGGCCCTAGGGTAAATACGCCTAAACCACAAATTACTAAATAGTTACTACGTAACAGATACTTCACTCAGTAGAAAATGTCCAATACCTACTGCTATAATAGCCTACTCCCTCGCGTCAGCAACCGCTGCATGCTAAAATGTGCATAAATGCTCAAGTGTACAGTTGTGATTGCTTCGCACCGCGCGATCCCACAGCAATCGCAGGGCTGCCTCTTCAATAAAATTAAATTAACATAACTATTTGTGTCTATTTTATTGAGAACCGTGAATGAATAATTATGTTCTGACTATAGGTGGTAGTTTAAAATTGTATCGTTTATAAAATATTTTTTTTTATAAATTAGTGCTGACTGTGCAATATATCTAAAACATGACATGACATCTTCATTGACAGGTAAATGGAAAGGGTTAGAGGTTTATACCTTCTTTTACTTGATTTGCACCCATCTAGCACATAATGCACCAGACGGCATCGTAGGTACGCGTACAAACGAATGGAACGATTAAAATTAAATAACGTGCGTGCGCTTCGCTTGCGAAACCCGCACTGAATTTGGTCCGCAAACGGCCCGAGACCGCTCGGCCCGGGCGGTAGGTAATTATAGCGCGCAAGTACATGCGAGTGACAGAGCCCGCCTAAACTGTTTAAACGACGGGAACGTAGATGATTTTTTATTCTTTTAAGTACGATTTTTTTTTTTTTATTTCTTCATGCCTAGTAAGTCAAAAAGAAAGGCGCACAAAGCTGAGCGCGTGGTGCGGCTTGCACCGCCCCTCACAGGCTCCCGCCCCGGGTCATGGCCTTTTTGGCCCTAGGGTAAATACGCCACTGTTTGAACACGACTATAATCTGTAGGAACATTGTATTATTCCAGCCGGTTACGGACGCAAACAATCGACTCCCGATGGGGATTTGTTGGGAGTGCACCGCACGGCTGCAGGCAGCTGCTTCATTCAGATCTAAAGCGCTGTTCAGCGATGCACTGCTGCAAGAGCATTTGAAGAACAATGCTGATGTGAGTATACTAAATTACTAACCCTTGTATTTGTTGGGAGAACGCTGCACCGCTGCACGGCTACAGTCAGCGCCTTCATTCAGATCTAAAGCGCTGTTCAGCGATGCATTGCTGCAAGAACATTTGAAAAAACCGGTCAGGTGCGAGTTGAACTCGCGTGGTGAGGGTTCCGTACGATGAATATGTTACCCGCCAAAAATATTTCATGTGAAGTAGGTTGCCAAGACTTACATAAAACCCTTTTACTGTTAAAAAGTTATCAGGAGGCCTAAAAAGACCACTTTGGAGAATCAGAAAAGGATAACATTATGAATCGTAATATGGCGAAGACAGTCCGTGTTTTTCGCTGCACTACGTAGGTATAATCAAGGAGATTTTGATTGGATTTGGATCTGATGGATTATGATTGGTATTTTAGCACAGACAAAAAAAAATAACTGAAAAATGCTTCACCAATGGGATTTGATACGATTAACTTACCGGTTAACTGTTCATTATGTTATCCTTTTATGATTCTGCCAAAGTGGCCTTTTAGGCCCCCAGATCTAATGTAGAACCCCTAACTTTACAAGGCTTAACTCTAATCGCCTTACATCTTGGTCAAATGAACTGTTTGGATGTTCTATTAAACTATTCTATGACACAACATTAAAGATCAGTGACGTGTCCCCAAGAACAAACTTAAAATTGTAGTTGAAAAACATGTTCTCACATACATTCCAACTGCAATTGTAAGTTTGTACGCACAATATTGAAATTTAGAAGCGCCTGAAATGACATGTCTCAATACTCAATATCTTTATTGCTTTACCATAATGTGTACTTTACTTAGGTGCTAACTATACAGGGTTATTGGTAAAACATTAACAACCTCTTCAGAGGTCATTGTACTCATCATTATGAACAACTTTTACTATGGGACCAAACCACAAATCGTGAAAAAAAATCAGCTGTCCCTACATTTATGTTCGTACTAGCTGCGCCCCGCGGTTTCACCCGCATAAGTTTCGATCCCGTGGGAATATCGGGATAAAAAGTAGCCTATATGTTAATCCAGGGTGTCAGCTACCTCCATACCAAATTTTATCAAAATTGATCCAGCCGTTTGAGCGTGAAGAAGTAACAAACATATAAACACACACACACACACACTCACACACACACTCACAAACTTTCGCCTTTATAATATTAGTGTGATAACTCGTCAAAATGTAGGGAACAACTGTTTTTTTTTTTTCGCGATTTTAGGTTTGGTCCCATAGTAAAAGTTGTTCACAATAATGAGTACAATTACCTCTTAAGAGGTTGTTAATGTTTTACCAATAACCCTGTATAATTTAGATCATTATGGACCATGTAGGGCGCAGCAAAAGGGTAGGGGAGAGGAAGTCCTGTTTTAGGAGATAATTAAGTTGTTTTTCTGGGAACAAGTTTAATTTTATTTATTTATTTAACACAACACTTCTATCATTACAGGATATCCCAAAGCGATAGGGTGGTACTTTACTTATACTTATTTTACAAATTATAACACAAATGGTATGCAGTTATTCATGCAAACTCATTCAGTGAACAGGAAAAAATGTTAATCCTTACTTACTTATTATACAGGGGTTTTGGTAAAACATTAACAACTTCTTAAGCGGTCATCTTACTCATCATTATGAACAACTTTAACTATGGGATATATTATAACCAAACCTGAAATCGCGAAAAAAAAATCTGCTGTTCCCTACATTTTGACGAGTTATACGAACATAAATTAATGTAGGGGAACAGCTGATTTTTCTTTCGCGATTTAAGGTTTGGTCCCATAGTAAAAGTTATTCATAATGATGAGTACAATGACCTCTTAAGAGGTTGTTAATGTTTTATCAATAACCCTGTATAACTTACATGTTATAATTAAAAATCAAAGTCAGGAGATCGCGAATAAGATATTAAAATTTCGCTTATCTATTATTTATGTATTATTTTATCTGCAATATGAACTTAAATATTTTAGATTATTTTTATATATCTGTACATGTGTATTATAATTCTGTTTAATCATTCATGCCGTTATAGTCTTGTTAAATGCGACATTAACATAACAGTTAAATTGAAGCGCGCGTCATAATAATATGACCCGTATATCATTGTAATAAGGTTTAAAATACAACACCTATACTCCTTATTTATAACACATTTGTAATTTACAGCTAAAAATAAGCGACATAGTAAATATACATCGGCGACACACGAATCTAAAGTCGACATGGACTGTTCAGGAAGTGTTCAAGTTCAACAGCCACGACGCGGAGGCGCATGCGCCGAACACGTTCATAAAAGCAGAAGTCATCGGCATACCGCACAACGAGGAAGTCGAGGTAGAAGTACACAACTTAGTCACAGACAAAATTACTATTAAAGATGAACGAAAAAACGAAATTATTGAAGAGATTTATCCAACCACTGATGTTAAAACCGAAATTGATCTTATACCTATAACCGAAATTGAGATCGGTGGGAAAGAAACCGATTTTGAAGACGATGATGATGTTGGTGGGGCAGTTACTGAAAATATCTATGTGAATGATGCGAAAATCGGCCTTGATAAAGTTATCTTGCTTAAAAATGAGGAAGACATTGAAACAATGAAACTCTCTAAGGATATTGGTGATAGCGATGACAATGATGATGAACAAGTCGATCTCTCTAAAGATGCAGACAGTGATGACGATGATCAGACAGCTGAAAATGATGACGTGACCAACGTTTGTGATGACGATGATGGTCAAAGTTATGAAAATGACGGAATAATTACAAACGTCGCCAATGAAGCAATTGTTTGTATAGAAAAGACAACGAATGAAGTTCAAAAGAAAAAAGCAGCTGTTAAAAGAAAGGCAAAGACGGATGATGATGTTGTTATATGGGTGAAAGGCAGGTAAGAAAACATGATTATATATAATCTGTATTCGCGATTTATTTGCCAAAAATGTAAACAAATATGAGTTTATGGAAAAAGAACTTTAAATCCTACACAATAAAGTTCAGATTACGCTACAACTTCAAGGATTTTTATAACTTTTTTTCAATAGTGCTAGACACTCTGAAAACAACTTAATTATCATTAAAATAAAGTTGATATTTGGTTAACTTGAAATAATATTAATTTGAAATACAAGTTTGAAAAGACTTTAAGTTACATAACTCACGCTTTCTTCTCTTGGGGTTCTCACAACCATTTGACAGGTTATTATTATAGAGGTATGAGGTGTAAAGTTCACTCATCCTCCATAGAAAAGGGAGGATCCTCCGACTAGGCTGGTGTTGGTGTCTGGCGGGCAACTGCCCGATGATTCATGTCGGGCCGTTGTATCTATGCTAGTTGCGCGGTAAACTCTGCTTGCGAGATGCAGGATTTTGCGTGACGTCAGTATGGCGCGTTGTTTGCATGTGGCGTTGTAGATACCGCTACATCTTATCGACAATGACACATTTCGAGTACCTGATTTGCCTTGCCCCTGACAGCAAACAGCTGTCGGAAGAATAGCGGTTGTTTATTTGATTTAGGGCTAATTCTTCAATCGACAGATAATTTTATCGGAGGAATAATTTTGAATTTTTGACAGTTCTTCCATACAAAATCTGTCAGACGTCTATTTTATTCCACGAATAAAAATATCTGTCGATTGAAGAATTAGCCCTTAAACTGACAAAATTTTCGGGCTTTGGACATGTGAACAGCGTGTAGAGGACTTCTACGATATCATTGATTCATGACATTTCAGACTAGATGCTGTGTATAAAGGCAGAACCACAAGCTATGCCACTTCATGTATGCTTTTAAGTCACTTGAATGTCGAATTTTCGAAGTAAATTTTTTTTTCGACGGTGTTCAGCGATTCGTGTAGTGGGGTTTGGCCAATGTGGTTCTGCCTTCAACCTGAATGTATACCAGATATATATGAGGTCGGCGTTTCCTATCTAACTACTCTGAGAAGAAAGGCCAAAACAAAGTCAGAGGTCACAGTCTCTTTTAAAGTCCAGAGATAATCTTGGTCAGATCATGTGAAGACTATGTAGATTGATGTCTGAAATGGTCTTTTAAGTAAAGAACCACACAGATTGAGTGGACCTGTCCAGTCAGTGCACGCATTTGTCGGTAATCATGCACAAAACTTAAGCTTAACGATTCGTCGAACAATACCACAGAAAAAACAATTGGGTAGGCCGCATAAATTATTCAAAATGCCAGACCATCATTATTATTTTACATGGAGCGTCTGCCTATCTGACCTCTACAACCCAGTTACTGGGTAATACGATACCCCTTGGTAAGACTGGTTGCCAGACTTTCGGGCTTCTGACGGCCCGTAACGACTGTCAAGGATCCACTAATGTCAGCCGCGACCAACGGCTTAACGTGCTTTTAATCTAAATATATACATTAATTCGAGATTTTGAAAGATTTCTTTAGATGCACTTGTTTTATGAATTGAATCCATGGTAACTGGTCGCGTGTCGATACCTCATCACCATGCATGAAACACTAGTTTAATTTCTCTTTTTCTTTTCTCAGACCGAAGAAGAACAAACAGCCATATGTAAAACCTTCGATACCGATTGACGAGAATATTTTCACCATGAAACCGTTGAACCACGATGAGCTGAGGAGAGAAATCCTTGTCAGACGAGAATCTGACAAATATAAGCTGGCGCCGTTCAAGTGTAACATCTGTTTTAGAGGCTTCCCGACAAAGGAAAAACAAGAACGACATGTGATCAAGCATAGCGAGGTAAATGCATGATCTTTAAGTTTATCACAAAAAAAAAAAAAATCTACACTGCGTTCGCGACTTGTTTGAAAGAAATGTAAACAAATATGAATTAACTAGCTTTTGCCCGCGGCTTCGCTCGCGTTAAGTATTATTTAAAAAAAACTAATACATTTACATCCTCCATCATCCCTTATTTTATCCCCATGGGGGTTGAATTTATCAAAATCCTTTCTTAGGGGATGCCTACGTCATAGTAGCTATATGCATGCGAAGTCTCAGCCCGATCGCTTTAAAATTGACAAAGTTTCATACAAACTTTCATCCCCTATTTTATCCCCTTGGGGGTAGAATTTATCAAAATCCTTTCTTAGCGGATGCCTACGTCATAACATCTACCTGCACGCCAAATTTAAGCCCGATCCCTCCAGCGGTTTGGGCTGTGCGTTGATAGATCACTATGTCAGTCAGTCAGTCAGTCACCTTTGAGTTTTATATATTTAGATGGATGGTCATGGTCATGATGGTCTTTTTAAAGAAATTTCGAAACGGCTGGTTAACACTTCCCTTGACCCAAGGGCTGGCTTTTACCTTGGCCAGAGGCTAAGCATCGCCATACAACGTGGTAATGCCGCCAGTCTCTTGGGTACATTACCAGTCGACAGCGATGCGGATGAGTTTTTCGACGCTATTTTCTAGTTGTCTGTATAGTTTTAGTTAAGTTAGAATTTAATTTTATTGTTTTTACCTGTCTAATTAATTAATGGAAAAATCACTTTGGCCGCATTCCGAATTAGCTATAATCGCTCACAGCACTCGCATCATCTCATATGCGTTCCGATTTAGATTTTACGATTATGACAGCTGAGAGCTGCCAATAATTCGGAACGTTCGTGAATGCGCTCACAGTGCTTACTCAATATCAAAACGATATTACAGCAGTATTTTTTTTTGTATATATGTTACCGTAATCTGTATAATTCAGGTATTCTATACAATACCTAGGCAATGTATAGAATACCTGAGGCGTTCAGGCAATGTATGAAATATTATGAATATTATTGTCCGTTACATACTTTGCCTAGGTAATGTATATGTTACCGGCAATCTGTATAATCAGGTATTTTATGCAATACCTAGGCAATGTATAGAATACCTAAAACGTTTAGGTAATGTATGAAATATTATTTATTTTTTACTTTGTCTAGGCATTCTATACAGTACCGAATGCGCAGCCGGCAATGTGTGAAAAAGGTGAAAGCTCGGAGTGCCCTTCGCTCGCTCTTGCATCCTATGTCGACGTAGCCCTACTTCGTGGGGCTCCTATTTCTGTGTAAAGGGTTTAAAGTAACCTAACCAAATCTAACCTCGGGGTTCGGCATATTTTAAACACCGAGCGTTTGTAAACGGACGACGCCGTTTGTAAAACGCGGAATCATACAAATTGCCAGCGATATATACATGTTCGTTTCTAGCATGGAACTTACATAACATATGAACGGCAATATGCCGAACCCCGAGGTTAGGTTTGGTTAGCTTACTTTAAACCCTTTACACAGGAATAGGAGCCCCACGAAGTTGGGCTACGTCGACATAGGATGCAAGAGCGAGCGAAGGGCGGGGCTTTCGTCTTTTTCACACATTGCCGGCTGTGCATTCGGTAGGGGAGAGTAGCCCAAAACGGGTAAGCTAAGGTTGATGATAAATAAAAACAATTTATAGATACAAATTGATAATTTATTTGTACATTTTGAAATGTTTAGTTATCAAGGGCTATAAAATAAATGACATATTTAGTAGTTTTGTACATTAAGAATAAAAAAATAACAAAAATCTTTACCATTCGAATTACCCGTTTTGCCCGTAGGGGGGGCCTAAAGCAGGTAGGGCTTTTGGGCAAAGCGGGTAGGGACTGAATTACATTAGGTCAACGTCAATCAATGACTAGAACTGTTTCATAACAATCATAACTCAGATGGAGCTCCACCAGGATCATCAGCTACTTGCAGTGATAATGGTTGGATCAATGGACCAGTATTCTTGGAATGGTTGCGGCACTTTGTAGATAACGTAATGAGTTGGCAACGTAAACAGATAATCCATATGAAATAGATATTCATTTAGCTCTAATTCTTGAGCTGCTGTAAAAACTGTTGTGAATCTTCCTAGATTTTTTTGGACATCCTTACTTTACATGTATCTGTAAAGTCGAAAAGTTAATGCAATATTTTTTTGCTGCACCATTGACGGAAGTTTTGAGAGCTTCTTCTATCACAAGCTTCATAACTCCCTCATCCCACGATGCATTTGCAGTCATACTTTTGTATTTATTAACCATCTGCAAAAATAAAAGAACTAATAAATAGTCAATGAAATTATACAAGGCAAATCGGGTATGGGCAAAACGGGCACCCGCTTTACCCCTACCCTTTTTGCCCATAAGCATGTATTTTTTTCAATCGACTCTATCCTAAAAACCCAAATAATAAACGCCAACCTAATTACACAAATAAAACGTCTATTTATTGCAAAATAATAACACAAAACTAGTAAGACCATATTGTAAACCATTTTCGAGTATTCAAAAGTAATGTAACTCAATTTTTTTTAGTGGAAATAGCAAAAAACTTCTTTCTTATCTTACCGTGAACTCGTGTCCGCCAGAGAAGCGCGCCGGCTCCCTGTGATTGGCGAGCGGCAGGCGCCGCGCACTGCACGCACACATTCTTATTAGCAATAACGGTGCGCAATTTAAAAAGCATACCCGTTTTAGGCGGGCTACCCGTTTTAGGCTTACCTCCCCTACTATAAGGTCCCATTAAAATAGGTGGACAAACTTTTACGAATCATTCAGACAACCAAAATAAGGACGATGGTAGAAAAACGCATAGATACTCACAAAAAAATAAAATCAGCTAACAAAAATACACTAATGTGCCGGCAATTTATTATTTTAGGTCAAAATAAAATCACTTTAATCGGTGTTTTTTTTTGCTTGGATATGTTTAGTTAGACGTACTGAGCGCTGTGTTAAAATTTGACCACCTATTTTAATGGGACCCTGTATATAGAATGCCTAGGCAAAGTATAAAATAAATAGTATTTCATAGTTTACCTAAACGTTTTAGGTATTCTATACATTGCCTAGGTATTGTATAGAATACCGGATTATACAGATTGCCGGTAACATATACATATGAAATACTAATAATCAGCATTACAGCAGACACCGCTTTTCTCAGAAACTGTTGCTCAACTGTTTTTTTTTTGTTTCAGCAAAGCGGTTCGATAAAGTGCACCATATGTAATATCCGAATGAAGAAATCCAGAGATTGGCGCGCGCACATGAAACAACAACACACAACGGAATATATATGCAAACAGTGTCCGTTGGTCACAAGGAATAGGTAAGGCTCATCATCATTTCACCCGAAAGATGTCCACTGCTGACTCCCCCAAACACCGCCACCTCACCGAAATTCCGAAAGTGCCTACTCATCATCATCTGCCTAGCCTTTTCCCAACTATTCCGCGTATTCTTCCTGTTACTGATCGCTTCAAAGCAACAGCATGTTCGATCCAAATTTGGGTATGCTAATTAGGAGCACCTTTGCCTAAAATTCGAGCGATTCAGGCACAAAATACTCTCGACTCATAATCAGTGATCGGAAGAGGCTGAGTATATTTACCTAAAGTTTAAAGAACTGAGACGAAAATCGGAGACTTCCTTATGACTGAATTTTTTTTACCGGTACTTTAATTATGTAACTTTCAATATCTTATTTTATCATTAACATTATAAATGCTAAATAAAAAAAATAACCAATATTAAAAATATATCTATTTTTAATATTGGTTATTTTATTTATCAAAACATTGGTTACGATTTATTAAAGCATTTATAATGTTAATGATAAAATAAGATATTGAAAGTTACATAATTAAAGTTCCGGTAAATTCACCGGTATAAAAAAAAATTGTCATAAGGAAGTCTCCGATTTCCGTCTAAACAGAGACGGAAATCGGAGACTTCCTTATTCCTTAACAACTTCAGGTAAATATACTCAGCCTATTTCGATCACTGCTCAGAATGCTATGTGGATAACGTTGTGAGTAGTGTATTTGTTACATCTATTATTAAGTTTTAACTTAGGTTTACTTATTATTACACTACTGTTTGTTGTCCCTAAATAAATAAATAAATAAATAAATAAATAAATGCTAATTTGATCGTATAAAAAAAAACTACTTTGAATAAAAGAGCCATTTTCAATAGAGTTCCTCCCTTTTTTTTTTTTTTTTTTGCGGATGGGAAATCATCAAATGACTCCTCCCGCTCTGGGTGGAGCGGAAGGGAGTGTCAGACTCTTACTGACTAAAACCCATCCGTGTTCCTTCCTTAGCCCTTTATGTTCCGGGCCAGCGGTAACCCTTTCGGACAATCCCGCTGACCCGGCAGGCTTCGGCCCTAAGGGGCCCCTCCTCGATGCTGACATCTCTTTGAGGCGCGCGTGGAACACGTACGCGCCGTCCGGCACGGGCCTGGTTCTGATCGGACGGTGAGCTACCCATTACTCTCCGCCCGCAGGCCCGCGCCTACGGTGGCCGGGAGTCGTCACGCGGCTCCCGACGCCCGGAGCGTCTCCCGCGGTGGCTGGGACGGGAGGCTCTCTCCCTGAGCCGTCCCGCCACCTCCTTCGCTAGCATGACTGCTTCGCAGAAGGAGGTGACTGCCTCCCACTCCCTCTCGCCCCGGACCATGGCTTGCACCAGAGCCGGACGCGAGAGGTCGCCGTCGCTGCCGATCGCCTCTACGAGGACACGGCGGTGCTCCGCCCAAGCGGGGCAGACCTCCACCGTGTGCTCCACCGTGTCCTCTGGGCGATCCTGGCAATGGTGACACCCGGGCGTTTCCTCCCGCCTGATAATGTGCAGGAACCTCCCGAAACTTCCGTGTCCGGTGAGGACCTGCGTCAGGCGGTAGGTGAGGGCGCCGTGGCGCAGAGTTCCTCCCTATGGGTGAAAAAAAAATCTATTAAAAAAAAAAAACTCAATTAATTATTTTAATGTTTTCAGGTTTTCACCCTTGATTAACAAGATTTTTTTTAGAAATATTTTGATGTTTTTTTTTTCGTTTCTACTGCATTAAATTAATTTTTGAAAACTACAGAATTAATCTCCATTAAATCCATACTAATATTATAAATTCGAATGTAACTCTGTCTGTCTGTATGTTACCTTTTCACGCCTAAACCACTGAACGGATTTCGATAAAATGTGGCAGAAAGATAGATTGCATCCCGGGGAAGAACATAGGATAGTTTTTATCGATATACCTCGCGGGCGAAGCCGCGGGCGGAAGCTAGTTATCTATACAATGGTATATAAATTAAGTATTTAGTTTCTGTGTACTAGCAGAAGTATAATAAAAGAAACCGACCTGACTGACTTCTTGACAATTCAAAAGTGCCTGTAAATGGTTTAATTGAAATAAATGGTTTGAGTTGAGTTGAGTATGTTCGAGCCGTTTGGGGTTGAAACACTAGGGCCATGGGGTCCGAGTGCCAACTTGGTTTTTCGAGATATCGCCAAGCGGTTAGTCGACTCTTCACGTGACCAGAGGGCTGGCCTATTTCTTGGCCAAAGAATTAGCATCGCCATACAACGTGGCAATGCTGCCAGCCTTTTGGGCACTGTTCCTGTTGACAGCGATGCGGACGAATTTTTTGATGCCCTATGATTATTTTTCCATATAAATGTTCAGACGCCAGCACACAAAGCTACCTGAAACTGTCAAATTTTCCCAATCAACTTTGAACCTAATGCTTTAGCGATAAAGTTGAAAATCTATTAAAGAAATTTGACACATTGTAGGAGCTTGATGTGCTGGCGTCTGTACATATTATGATTATTTTAAATATTAGCATAAATTATGTAAATATTATCATGTTATGGTTTAATTGAAATATATTTTCTTTATGTAATTTTATTCGCTACGATTTAATTGGTTTCCTAAAGCTGATGTCAGAGTATCGAGATGTTTATAAATGAGGCTGTATTTTTCCAGAAACGTGGCACTAGGTCATATGAAGTACCACGCCGGCAGCAAGTATGAGTGTCCGCAGTGTCTCGTTAAGTTCGAGTGAGTATTATCTATTTTTATTATTTATATGGCAGTCGACAAGTATACCCAACTGAGTTCGAATATTCACCGACGCACGATGCTCCCTCTGGAATCAAAGAAAAACAAATTTATTTTTTTTGGCATACGATGGGAAAAAAAACCTGGCCAAGTGCGAGTCGGACTCGCACACGAAAGGTTCCGTACCACAAGCCAAAAACGCCGAAAAAAATATGTTTGTTGTATGGGAGCCCCCCTTAAATATTTATTTTATTTTAATTTTATTATTTATTATTAAAGTTAAAATACAACTGAGTATTTTGTGAATATTTCAAGTGCCTACCTGTTGCCATTTTTGATATCGAGCAAAAAAGGGCAAAAAAATCGCGTTTGTTGTATGGGAGCCCCCCTTAAATATTTATTTTAGTTTGTTTTTAGTATTTGTTGTTATAGCGGCAACAGAAATACATAATTTGTGAAAATTTCAACTGTCTAGCTATTGCGGTTCTTGAGATACAGCCTGGTGACAGACAGACAGACGGACAGACAGCGAAGTCTTAGTAATAGGGTTCCGTTTTTACCCTTTAGGTACGGAACCCTAAAAACAACTGAACGAGAAAAAAAATGACAAAAATTAGAACTCGAAACGTTGTTCAGTTGTTTTACATAACGGAGCTGTTTTGTTAAACCACTAACGGTATTGTAAAACAGCGGATTCTACAATCCATCTGCGACATATACATAAATAGTAATAAAAAGCTATTTGACATTACAGACATATATATATTTCAATTTTATTTATTTGTATGTAGATATGTATAGGTACATGTCAAGTCTTCTCTTCGCCTATCCCGCAGTGTTTGAAGACTAAGGTCTTCAACCAGTGCGTCCTGCCCGTCATGTTATACAGGGTTATTGGTAAAACATTAACAACCTCATAAGAGGTCATTGTACTCATCATTATGAACAACTACTAACAATTTATGCCTTCTGTACTATCTGTATTTTGTGCTTCTACGCTGTCAAATGATATATGATTTTATTTTTGTAAGTAGGTTTGTACAAACACTTTTACACGTCAATCATGTTTTTTTAACACTAGATGAGGTCGGCGTTTTTTAGCTGACTACTCTGAGAAGAAAGGCCGAAACAAACTCAGAGGTCACAGTCTCTTTTAAAGTCCAGACATAATCTTGGTCAGGTTATATGAAGACCAAGTAGATCGATGTCTGAGAAGGTCTTTTGAGGAAAGAACCACACAGATTGAAAGGACCTGTCCAGTCAGTGCACGCATTTGTCAGAAATCGTGCAGCTTAACTCAAGACTTAAGGAGCTGAACGATTCAACAATACCAAAGAAAGGACATTTGGGTAGGCCACATAAATTACTCAAACTGCCAGACCATGAGAGAAAAAAATAATAAACTAACAGAATAGAGAGATCAAATCAAAAATCATGACGTACTGAATTCAAGGTTTCAGTTTGCGCGTATGTGTCCTGACCCTGTATTATTTGACCTTTAAATTGTGATGTCTTTTGAACAGGAAACAAACCACATTACTAAATCACCTACGTCTGAAGCACATGTCGGCGTGTGTCTGCGAACTGTGCGGGTACACGTTTGTGAGCAAAACTGGCGTGGAGGTCCACAAGAGAATGAAGCACAAGTTCTTTGATAAAAATGTAAGTTTCTTTTATTTTCATACTAGCTGCGCCCCGCGGTTTCACCCGCATAAATGTCGATTCCGTGGGAATATCGGGATAAAATGTAAAAAAAAAAAATATCAAAATTGGTCCAGCCGTCTGAGCGTGAAGAAGTAACAAACATATAAACACACACACACACATACTCACAAACTTTCGCCTTTATAATATTTCACCCTCCCCCCATTCACACTCTTAGAGATGGAAATTCGAAAAACCCTTAGTGGATACCTACTCTTCACAAAGAACACACGCTCCAAATTTCATGTCTCTACCTTAGGACCAGCGGTTTATGCTGTGCGTTGATATATCAGTCAGTCAGGACTTTGAATTTTATCGTATATCCATACTAATATTATAAATTCGAATGTAACTCTGTCTGTCTGTCTGTATGTTACCTTTTCACGCCTAAACCACGTAACGGATTTCGATAAAATTTGACAGAGAGATAGATTGCATTCCGGGGAAAGACATAAGATAGTTTTTATCCAGATATTCCCACGCGATCGACACTTATGCGGGTGTAACCGCGGGGCGTTGCTAGTAGATTAGGAATCT
This sequence comes from Mesoligia furuncula, assembly GCA_916614155.1. NCBI lineage: Eukaryota > Metazoa > Arthropoda > Insecta > Lepidoptera > Noctuidae > Mesoligia > Mesoligia furuncula. Next base: position 8,523,600 of record OU744817.1, on the reverse strand, counting down.
TGCACAAAAGTGTGCAACTATCTTGCATGTCGTTATGCCATAAAAAGTTCGGATTGGTAATATCATTCATCATCATCATTTCAGCCGAAAGACGTCCACTGCTGGACATAGGCCTCCCCCAAAAGGGGGGGTTTGCCATAATCGCCACGCTTGGCAGGCGGGTTGGCGATCGCAGTATAGTATGGTGGTGGAATGCATAGAGAACGGTGCTGCCCATTCTCCGGTACGACCCTTTTTTTTTTTTTTTTTTGCGGATGGGAAATCATCAAATGACTCCTCCCGCTCTGGGTGGAGCGGAAGGGAGTGTCAGACTCTTACTGACTAAAACCCACCCGTGTTCCTTCCTTAGCCCTTCATGTTCCGGGCCAGCAGTAACCCTTTCGGACAATCCCGCTGACCCGGCAGGCTTTGGTCCTAAGGGGCCCCTCCTCGATCCTGACATCTCTTTGAGGCGCGCGTGGAACACGTACGCGCCGTCCGGCACGGGCCTGGTCCTGATCGGACGGTGAGCTACCCATTACTCTCCGCCCGCAGGCCCGCGCCTACGGTGGCCGGGAGTCGTCACGCGGCTCCCGACGCCTGGGGCGTCCCCCGCGGCGGCTGAGACGGGAGGCTCTCTCCCTGAACCGTCCCGCCACCTCCTTCGCTAGCATGACTGCTTCGCAGAAGGAGGTGACTGCCTCCCACTCCCTCTCGCCCCGGACCATGGCTTGCACCAGGGCCGGACGCGAGAGGTCGCCGCCGCTGCCGATCGCCTCTACGAGGACACGGCGGCGCTCCGCCCAAGCGGGGCAGACCTCCACCGTGTGCTCCACCGTGTCCTCTGGGCGATCCTGGCAATGGTGACACCCGGGCGTTTCCTCCCGCCTGATGATGTGCAGGAACCTCCCGAAACTTCCGTGTCCGGTGAGGACCTGCGTCAGGCGGTAGGTGAGGGCGCCGTGGCGCCTCTCTAGCCACTCCTCAAAGAGGGGTCTTATCGCTATCGGTGTGTCCTTCGGTACGCCCCTTAGTCGCCTTTTACGACACCCACGGGAAGTATGGGGTGGTGCTATTCTTTAAGTCCGGTACCACACAGAGAACAACATTGATATGTCATAATGGCATTCAAGCTAATTACAAACTTTTGTGCCAGCTACTGGCTTAAAATTACGCATTTAAATATGTATTCTCGAAGGAGTGCTCATTTGGCCACTTAACTTTAAGTCCCGCGTAAGGGGGGGGCGGGGCGACCTCTCGCGCCCGGTCCTGGTGCAAACCATAGCGAGAGGGAGTGGGAGGCCGTCACCTCCTTCTGTGAAGCAGTCATATGCTAGCGAAGGAGGTGGAGGGACGGATGAGGGAGAGAGCCTCCCGTCCCAGCCGCCGCGGGAGACGCTCTGGGCCCTGTTTAATGAAGCTGACAATCCGACAAGTCCGACATACATATGTCAAAAAGTGACAATTAGACAATTTTTCTGTTTAATAAAACTTACAGGCAACAAAATTGTCATGGTGGAAAATTCACAAATATGTCGGGTTGTCGTGACAATTCGACATTTTTCTGCTTAATAAAAATTTTTAAGCGACAGGTGACAATTTGTCGTGAAAAACTTGTCAAATCTGCTTTATTAAACAGAAAATTGTCATGACATATTGACATATTTGTAGAATTGTCTGACAATTCTGACAGGAGCGTTACCCTCTGTCGCTTCATAAAACAAAATAATTTGCAAATATGGTAAAAGTCGACATAATTGTCACCGACAATTGTCAGAAATATTTTGACTGTGGTTTTTTGACATAATATGTCAAATGTTTTAATAATAAATAAAACTCGACATCATGTCGAGTTTTATTAAACGCGTTTTCATATGACAAATATGTCAAGATTTCACCTGTCGATTTTCGACATATTTGTCACTTTTATTAAACAGCTTAAGTGCGACAATTCTACAATTTTTTATTTTTTGGCATATATGTCGAATTGTCAGCTTTATTAAACAGGGCCCTGGGCGTCGGGAGCTACGGGACGACTCCCGGCCACCGTAGGCGCGGGCCTGCGAGCGGACAGTAATGGGTAGCTCACCGTCCGATCAGGACCAGGCCTGTGCCGGACGGAGCGTACGTCTTCCACGCGTGCTTCAAAGAGATGTCAGCATTAATTGAAGGGGCCCGTTAGGGCCGAAGCCTGCCGGGTCAGCGGGATTGTCCGAAAGGGTTACCGCTGCCCCGGAACATAAAGGGCTAAGGAAGGAACACGGGTGGGTTTTAGTCAGTAAGAGTTTGACACTCCCTTCCGCTCCACCCAGAGCAGGCCCCTTCATTTGATGATTTCCCATCCTCAAAAAAAAAAAGGGGAGTGAGCCTATTGCCACCAACCGAGCGATCCAGGCTCCAAGCTGTTACTGAGACTGACTTGTACCCGATTAAAATTAAAATTAGCCCCTATTAAATGGGACTTCGTCTGTGTGGTGCCGGACTTAAAGAATAGCACCACCCCATACGTCCCGTGGGTGTCGTAAAAGGCGACTAAGGGTCTAACCGGAGAATGGGCAGCAGCGTTCTCTATGCATTCCACCACCATACCATACTGCGATCGCCAACCCGCCTGCCAAGCGTGGCGATTATGGCAAACCCTCCCCCTTTTGGGAGAGGCCTATGTCCAGCAGTGGACGTCTTTCGGCTGAAATGATGATGATGATGATGATGAAATGGGACTTAAATATTACTGGCGAAATGTGGGTGTATTATACACCGCCCCCTACCCCTTCACTCACCAGCACCACGCCTGTATCTCCAGGCATGATGTTATGACCGCACAATGCGAGAGGCCGTATTTGATACATACACAATTTATGTCTATTTTTCCGACTGCCCCAGGAAAGGAGTCTGATGCAGTATTTGCAGTAAAACAACTCCTGCCAACTGAATCTGACGCTTGAATGAGGATCCTTTAAAAACTAACTCCTGTTTTTTAATCTTGTTATGGCTGATTTTTCAATAGTGTTTAGTTGTTTTTGAATATGTTTTTTTTTTTATCAATAGTTTTCGTTTTACAGACAGAATTCAAAGGGCCAAACTGTGATGTTTGCGACGTCAAGTTTTTAACTAAGAAGGCGTACGACCGACATATGCGGTTGTCTTCTAAACATATCAGGGAGGATGACCCGTAAGTAACTAAGAGCCTTTTCTCTCTCTCTCTCACACACACACACACACAAACACGCACCCCCTCACAATCACACACACACACATAGTTATACAATTAGTTACATTTTAGTCTTTTGAAAATAGTAACACCAAACAAAGTTTTAAAAAGTTCAAACTCAAAAACTCAAACTCAAAGCATTTATTTCAATTAAACCTTGTACAGGCACTTTTGAATTGTCAAAATTAAATAGTCTGTCAGTTAGTCAGAGAGTTGAAGCTAGTTGCCCATTCCAAAACGTAGATCTCTATGGAGAAGAACGGACAAGAAACTCCATGGACACTTTTAAATCAAGATATTCCAAAATCCTGGGTACATTATTCTTGTTGCTTCTATATGTGAGAACAATGTAAAAAAAACTGGCCAAGTGCGAATTGGACTCGCACACGAAGGGTGCCGTACCACAAGGCAAACACGCCGAAAAAAACACGTTTGTTGTATGGGAGCCCCCTTAAATATTTAATTTATTTTGTTTTTAGTATTTGCTGTTATACCAGCAACAGAAATACATAATTTGTGAAAATTTCAATTGTCTAGCTATCACGGTTCTTTAGATACAGCCTGGTGACAGACAGACGGACAGACAGCGAAGTCTTAGTAATAGGGTTCCGTTTTTACCCTTTGAGTACGGAACCCTAAAAAGATACAAATGAAAGTACAATTCATAATATAAGATTAAAAATAAGCCTTGGCTGTTAAGAGATGACCAGTCTCAACCGACGGCTCCCGTTCACGAACATGATGCGTTCTCTTTACAGGTGATAGTAAAGGTGTAGTAAAGTGTGCAAATCAAAATAACTATGTGCACACGACATCAATACTTTTTAGGTGACATTGTAAATTAGTTTAGTTTAGTTTATTTATTAATAATTATCAAAAATTACAAGTCAGTTTTATAAAAAGTAAAAACACAAAATATTCATACAATAAAACGAGCATCCCACAAAAAATAAACTTAGAATAAATTAAAATTATAATACATTAAAAATTAACAAATACAAATTATCATAAATTCAAATATATAAATTAAAATAATTTATTGAACAGTGATAATCACAAAAAAAGAAACAATACAAAATAATTGTCATAATTCATCATCTGCCTAGCCTTTTCCCAACTATATTGGGGTCGGCTTCCAGTCTAACCGGATGCAGCTGAATACCAGTATTTTACATGGAGCGACTGCCTATTTGACCTCCACAACCCAGTTACTGGGTATTACGATACCCCTTGGTAAGACTGGTTGTCAGACTTTCGAGCTTCTGACTACCCGTAACGACTGTCAAAGATCCACGAATGACAGCCGGGACCAACGGCTTAACGTGCTTTCCGAGGCACGGAGGGGTCTCGTTATGTAAAGATGGTCACCCATCCACAGACCAACCGCGGCAAGCGTAGCTTAACCTGATCGATCGACCTGTGCGGCTGTTATTTCTTAGCCACGGGCCCCTCTAAAATAATCGTCATAATTAATCAATAAAATCATATTAAATTATCTAAAACCATTCTTTTAGGTCATATAATGCCTGGTCGCTTAGCCAGCTCTTGAGTTACAGTTAGCTTATAGAGGTATGAGGAGTAGGGTGTAAAGTTCACTGATCCTCCATAGAAAACGGAGGATCCTCCGACCAGACGGGTGTCGTATCTGGTGGGTAACTACCCGATGATTTATGTCCGGCTGTATGTTTATGCTAGTCGCGCGGTAAACGGTAAACTTTACTTGCGCGATGCAGGATTTTGCGTGACGTCAGTGAGATGCGTAGTTCGCATGTGGCGAGAGAGCTACAAGTTACATAATAATAATTTTGTAGTAAACCTAAATGAGACAAAAGTATTTCTTAAAACTGAAAAACAAGGGACGAGGTCACTCAAAAGTTTTTTAATTCTTTTATACAGATTCTCAATCTAAACTAATGACACTAATATTATAAAGGCGACAGTTTGTGAGCGCGCGTGTGTGTGTGGGGGGGGGTGTGTGTGTGTTTATATGTTTGTTACTTCTTCGCGCTCAAACGACTGGACCAATTTTGATACAATTTGGTATGAAGGTAGCTGACATCCTGGATTAACATATAGGCTACTTTTAATCCCGATATTCCCACGGGATCGAAACTTATGCGGGTGAAACCGCGGGGCGGAGCTAGTAAGGCATATAATCGACATTCAGCGTTGTAATGACGTCATTTAGCGTTTACGTATTATTATAATATTATGTATGTCATTTGACATGTAATAATACTAGCTGCGCCCCGCGGTTTCACACTCATAAGTGCTTGGCCAGACTGCAAATACCGTCGCGGGGCGGGCGCGGCGCGGCGTACTCAAACATAAGAACTTAATTTGAGCGTCCATAGTGGGCACGCGGGCGCGGTGAGCGGCGCGGGGAGCGCGCCATAGCTCGTTCATACAAGTGACCGCAGTAAGTGCGCGGGCGGCGGGGCTCTCAAACTAGTTCCAGCTTTTTTCTAGTAAAAATAAGTCTTGTTCATCCATATTATACTTTGACAAACACTGGACACGACAACACTCAGAACGAACCCGCGCTCGACTGCGGACAGGCAGATCGCGCGCGTTCACACACCCGCGCCGCTCCCCGCCCGTCGCTGCCAGTCTGGCCAAGCACTATGTCTCGGTCCCGTGAAAATACAGAATTTAAAGTTTACTATGTCCTAATCTAGGTCATGGTCTACACATGTGCCAAATTTCATCCAAATCCGTGCAGCCGTTTTAGCGTGAAAGCGTAACAACCAACATGCAAAAACTACTACAAAAAAAACTACTACTAAAAAAACTACTACTAAAAAAACTACTACTAAAAAAAACTACTACTAAAAAAAACGACTACTAAAAAAAACTACTACTACTAAAAAAACCTACTACTAAACAATAAACGTCTTGAAAATGTGAAATGTTGTCACCGATTTGCAAACACTCGGCGCGGCGCTCCATTCAACAACCCATATTGTTATTATGGACATGCGTTTGATTGTACAGTTATCTTTCTTTTTTCTAGTAACCGCATGAGTAATGACCCCTCCATTAAGCAGAGGCGACTCGGTAACTCCTGGAGGAACGCTGTCAGACGTCCGGTCATACATCGGAAAAACGAGACCACTGTGCCAGCTCCTGGACCCGTTACTTGTGAACAGGTAAGAGATTTCTGAAATCAGGATGGCAACCAACCGATTATCCTTTAAAGTTAAGGTTCGCGAGCACATTTGCAAGAAGCTGGCAGTATCATCACAACGGTTATATTTTCTCATTGTATGTCTTATTTCCTTTGAGTATTAAACCAACTGGAGGCGCCATTGTCAGGTGATCCCCGCTGCCAAAGGTACGAGACCGCCGGTCATAGCGGTTATATACATGTGTGCGTATAGTTTATGCTTGTGTTTGTTTTTTGTTTTGTGTGCGTGCGTAACAACGCGATCGAATTGCATTAGTGTATTATTACTACTTGTGTGCGTTCCCTCGTCCCCCGCGATGAAAGTGACAGACTTATTTGCATAGATATTAGTACTCGTGGCGTCTCCGGTTGGTTTAATACTCAAAGCTTATTTCTTTTTAGTCAGTATATTTATGTATTTATGTATATTTATTTGTGCTTATATTTATATGTAATTAGGTATATATTATATTCAGTTTTAATACATTTATGCGTATTTTTATATTAAAAATATTTATTCCTCTATTTTCATAATTGCACCTACCAATGTTTGTCTCTGCATCACCCAAAGGTTGACTGGTAGAAAATGCCTATGGCATTAAGTCCGCCTCTGTACATTTATGTGCTTGAAGTGTTAAATAAATAAATAAATTTCAACATCATTCGCCTTGCCTTTTCCTCATAGTAATTACTTAGTTAGGTATTCATCATTATCATCATTTTAGCCGAAAGACGTCCACTGCTGGACATAGGCCTCCCAACGAGTTCCTGCGGCCTTCACAAGGTCGTCGGTCTACGAAAGGTCTCCGGTACGCGGTCGGCGCTCCAGAACCTTTCGGCCTCACCGGCCATTATGAATTATAATATGGCGAAGACAGTCCGTGTTTTTCTTTTTTTCGCTGCACTACGTAGGTACAATCAAAGAGATTGGGATTGGATTTGGAATGGATTGATTGGTATTTTAGCACAGACAAAAAAAAAATAACTGAAAAATACTTCACCAATGGGATTTAATACGATTAACTGAACAGTTAACTGTCCATTCTGTTATCCTTTTATGATTCTGCCAAAGTGGCCTTTTTAGGCCCCCTGTTCTGCGAGCAATGTGCCCTGCTCACTGCCACTTAAGTTTGGCAATTCTTCGGGCTATGTCGGTTACTTGGTTCTCCTGCGGATCTCCTCATTTCTGATTCGATCACGCAGGGAAACTCCAAGCATAGCCCTCTCCATTGCCCTTTGGGTGACTTTCAGTTAGGTATTCAGCATAGCTTAATCAGACCCACCCCTCCGTGCCTCGGAAAGTACGTTAAGCCGTTAGTCCCGGCTGTCATTCGTGGATCTTTGACAGTCGTTACGGGTAGTCAGAAGCCCGAAAGTCTGACAACCAGTCTTACCAAGGGGTATAATATAATATAATATAATATATTCGACTTAGCTTAGACTCGATAATATATTCGTATTAGCTAGTAACTGGGTTGTGGAGGTCAGATAGGCTTCCACTCCATGTAAAATACTGGTATTCAGCTGCATCCGGTTAGACTGGAAGCCGACCCCAACATAGTTGGGAAAAGGCTAGGCAGATGATGATGATGAATTTGTAAATATGTGAGCACCATGTATCACATAATTGATTTACCTGTCATTGCTTCATTTTTAATTCTTTTTACCTTTCGTGGTAGACTAATTTTATTCTAGTTGCATCGTCTTCACATATACTTAATTATATTATTTATACAAAACCTTGTAAAACATTTTAAAAGAGGGACGGTGGAGTTTCTTGCCCATTCATCTCCATACGAAAACTACCTTTTTGGAATGGGCGACTAGAATCAATTCTATTTTGTTGTAATTTTTGACGTTCAAAAGTGCCCATAATGTGCCTATTTAAAATAATAAATATAAGGTCCCATTAAAATAGGTGGTCAAACTTTTAGGAATCATTCAGGCCACCAAAATAAGGACAATGGTAAAAAAATATAAAAGAAAAACGCATAGATATTCACAAGAAAAATAAAATCAGCTAACGAAAATAGACTAATGTGCCGGCAATTTATTATTTTAGGTCATAATAAAATCACTTTAATCGGTTTTTTTTTTTTGCTTGGATATGTTTAGTTAGACGTACTGAGCGCTGTGTTAATATTTGTCCATCTATTTTAATGGGACCCTGTATAAAAAAATAAATGATTTGACTTTGACTTTAAGAATCTAAACGATGTATTGGTGTCTTGCAGTGTGGCGTGGTACTGGAAAGTCTCCGGGTATATGCTGCCCACTTCAGGTACGCACACCCGGGCATCAACCGGGCACAGTTCACTGCTGTGACGTCGCCTTACATGTGCGAACATTGCGGAAAGTTCTTTGTGGTAAGTACTGTAGCGTCCTCAGCTTGAACCTTAATTTAAACCAATATTATAAAGGAGAAAGATTTGATTTTAGTATGTTTGTTTGTTACGCTTTCACGCTAAAACGGCTCAACAGATTTGGATGAAATTTGGCACATGGGTAGCCCTTGATCTGGATTAGAACATAGGATACTGTTTATCCACGATATTACCACGGAGTCGAGAGCTATGCGGGTTAAACCGAGCGGCGCAGCTAGTACTAATAATAAAGCTGGATAGTTTGTTTGAAGCCGCTAATTTCTGAAAGTAACAGTCGGATTTGAAGAATTATATTTGCCTTTGATAGCCCAATTATTGAAAAAATAAAGCCACTGAGCCATACGTTACCCTGCCTTCTTAACCTTTTAAGCGCTTGGCTAAATATCAATTGCCGTGCCCCTAGCGCGCGGCTACAAATCAATAAAATAACCATCATCATCTGCCTAGCCTTTTCCCAACCATGTTGGGGTCGGCTCCCAGTCAAACCGGATGCAGCTAAATACCTAAATCGATAAAATAATACCTACAATAAATAAGGAGGAGCAATCGTTGAGTAGAACGAAAAAATCATGCATGTTCTCTGTCGCAGAAATACGACACGAGCGGTAGGGGCACGGAAATATGTGTCGCATAAATGCGACACAAGCGGTCAAAAGGTTAAAAAGGTTTAAGGTTGATGTCAACTCGACATTGCTCTTTTTAGATCTTTAATAGTAGTGAAATAAAGTTTTCTATCCAAATAGTCTGCTCTGTACTGTACCATAGCTTCTATACGAACTATGCCCTGGCTTGATAAATGAAATAATTTAAAAACATCAAAGCAAGTGTGAACAGTTGAAACAAGAGGGGCAATTCTCGAAATTTTAAGAACGTTCACAATCAGGGGGTGTAAAAAGGCCACTTTGGAGAATCATAAAAGGATAACATTATGAATCATAATATGTCGAAGACAGTCCGTGTTTTTCTTTTTTTCGCTGCACTACGTAGGTATAATCAAAGAGATTGGGATTGGATTTCGATCGGTTTGATTGGTATTTTAGCACAGACAAAAAAAAAATAACAGAAAAATGTTTCACCAATGGGATTTGATACGATTAACTTAACGGTTAGCTGTCCATTATGTTATCCTTTTATGATGCTGCTAAAGTGTCCTTTTTAGGCCCCCTGATCTCAATCTCAATCTGTCAAAAATACATCTCTAAATAATCTAATAGACAGACAGACAGAGTTACTTTGATTAAAAATTAAATTAATTGAGTTAATTTAATTAAAAATACATCTCTAAATAATCTAATTTCCCTACATTTTTGACATTTGTTTGTCGCCGAGATGAGGCTGCGGCTAGATTTTGAACGTTTTAAATTACGAGAATTGGCCTATTACGACTTACTAGCTTCCGCCCGCGGCTTCGTCCGCGAGGTATGTCGATAAAAACTATGCTATGTCCTTCCCCGGGATGCAATCTATCTCTCTGCCAAACTTTATCGAAATCCGTTCAGTGGTTTAGGCGTGAAAAGGTAACATACGGACAGACAGAGTTACTTTCGAATTTATAATATACTTGCGTGCAAAAAATTTCGACCTACCTCATGCTCTTCGATTTGAAACAATATAATTCCACAAGTTGTACTTACTTTAACCTAATATATTGTATATCAAAACCTTCTTGAAAGTATGTAGATTACATTAGTGAAAGAATGATCAAAACTCGTTCATTATAGTTTTTGTGAAATTCGCGAACTTACAAATAGGGTGTTGAATAAAGAAACTCATTTTTTTGTAAGTCTTTTAACAAAATCAAGTTCAATTTTGATTAAACAAACGGAAATAAACAAAATTTAATGTTTGTCAATTTCATTGACAAAAAGTGTTACGCACTTTTTCTGAACAATAGTGATTGATGAGGGCATCTGAAGAATCGAGTCGATCTAGTCAAGAATATTGCTTTTATCATAATATAGTGTATGTTAAAATAAGCTGTACCAGGTCAGGTACAGTTTATTTTAACATACACTTCACCCATTATAAAATATTAAATTATATTTATTACGATTTTTGAGATATCGTCTCTCAAATGGGAGCATAGGGGTGGGCCATTTTTTTGCACGCAAGTGTATTAGTATGGATTTTAGGTTAGAGCAGCGGTGGCCCAGTGGTAACAGCTGCGACTCACGAGTTGTAGATCGTCGGTTCGAACCCAGACAGGCGCTTTACTTTGTATAAACAATTTCATCACCACTGCTTTTAAAACGGTGAAGGAAAACATCGTGAGGAAACCGGCATGTCCTAGAGCCAAAAATTCGAAGACATGTGATATCTATTGTTTTTTGTACTTACCTTTTACTTACGAAGATATTGAAGGTCAAAACTCCAATTTATTTACACAAAGTGCAAATTTTAACTTACACCAAACAAATAGGTATTTACAGAATTATAATCATTAAAGTCATCAACACAACTCTCTAAGACCAAGTAATCCCACCGAATGACTATTTCATGAAATCTTGACATTTAACAATTATACTAACTTAACAAGTTGTTTTACTGATCCTAATGATTATAATTCTGTAAATACATATTTGTTACGGTCGCGAATCATATTTTAATCAACGTACAACTTAATGCTGACCAGCAAATTGCAAAAAACGTAAGAAAATTTTAATTTCGCGGGCTACCTTAGCGCTTCCCCCTTAAGAGCGTTTACGCCGTACGGCATTTCAAGCCCTTATTTTTCGAAATGAACGAACCTATTTTAATGAAACTTCATACGCATAAGCAGGTAGAGAACATTTTCAAAAAATAGTGTTACAGCCAAATTAGACCGATTTTAAATTTTCCATAGAAACAAAGATTTCCAGTTACCTTTTTTTATATAAGACATTTCGAAAATATTCTCTACTAACTTTTTAAACCTTTGTATCCTGCTTATGCGTATGAATTTTCATTAAAATCGGTGCATTCATTTCGAAAAATTAGGGTTTGAAAGTTTTTATGAAATGCCGTACGGCGTAAACGCTCCTAACACAACTTTATATACCCACACGACCCTTGCACCGTTGCATGCACCCTTAAGGACAATGTTTTGCGTGCGTTACATTGTGCACAACAAACGAAAAAAAAACAGCTAATTTCCACACCATAAATAAAAGTTGTTTCCCAGCTATTAGTGTAATGTTACCTAATTTGATGTGAAGAATGCTTAGTTGACGGCTATGTGATGTGTATTTTTACAGCCTGTATAATATTTTATTGTACCATTTATGTACACATAAATAAACAGACAAGAAAAAAACAGAACACAAAAATAGATACAAAGGTGATGCTTATTTCATAAGAAATCTCTTCCAGCATACCTGCGATAGGACAATAAATAGAGAGATGTAATTTATTTATAATTCATGTTAATGATTTTCGTTCAAAAACATAACAAAAACATCGTGCGAATGAAGTCCGTGAAAAATTAAGTTTTCCCTATAGCTCGATAGATGGCGTTGGCGTCGAATTAGATCTCGCTATGGTTTCGTTACCGCGCCGCGTATAAGGCTCAGCTGTATTCGAATATCTGTACTGTTAATTTAGTTAACGCAATACGAAAAATTGAAATTTTTGACAAATCGAATCGCTTTCGGTTCGATTTTATTTTTTATCCGTAAAATGTAAGGCAAGCAAAACAAGCAATGTCACAATTGTATTTATTTTAAATTTTATTTAAATTTAACTTTTTGTTATTTTTTTTTATTTCGTAATGTTTAGTTTTAAATAAAAACTGGAATATTTGTTTTTTGTAATAAGTAGGTAATAGTTTTGTTGTAAATATTGCACTAGAATTCGACCAATGTTTTAAGATGTTTTCCCTTTGACACTACACCCGTAACTCGTATCAATAAGCCAGGCCGTCACACTTCACCGCAGTGTCCTCACGGCGGCGATCGGCGGCGGCGATCTCTCGCGTCCGGCCCTAGTCCAGGCCATGGTACGGAGCGAGAGTGCATGGGAGGCTGCCGCCTCCTTCTGCGAAGCAGTGATGCTCAAGGAGGAGGCGGAGCGCGTGAGGGAGAGGCAATCCTTGCGCCCTCACGCCCCTAGTCGCCGCAGGAGACGCCCCAGGCGTCGGGAATCAATAGCTGATTCCCGGCCACCGTAGGCGCAGGCTTGCGGACGGCGAGCATTGGGCAGCTCGCCGTCCGGTAAGGACCAGGCCCGGGTCGAGGGCGCGTTGTGTTCACGCGCGCCTCAAGGAGATGTCAGCACTAACTGACGGGGTCCGCTAGGACCGATGCCCGCCAGGGTCGCGGGTTGTTCGAAAGAGATACGTGGCCCCTGGCACAGGCAACTGAATGAACACGGGTGGGTTTTAGTCAGTAAGGATCTGACATTCCCTTCCGCTCCGCCCAGAGAGGGAGGGGTCATTTGATGATTTACCACCCAAAAAAAAAAAAGGCCGTCACACTTACACGCTCAGTATCGTTCGATTTTTGCTTAAAGCAGTTGTGTTACATGCGACCGCGCGCGTACCACAGTGTAAAAGTGCTTACGCATCAAAATAACGCCGTCAGTCGGATGCACCGCAATGACCTAGTTATTGCGTAATGCTGACGGCTGTCAGCGAATATCATAGTTAAGGCGAAGTCAACACTCGCTTAACTTCTACAATGGGTTCGAAAAAGCCAACACTGAACACTATTAGCATAGACTTAAAAACAGAAACTGAACATCTGTTGTACAAGCACTTTTGTGAAGAACGAAAAGAGCGTGAAGAGCTGCAAAAATACCTCAATGACCTAAAAAGTCAAATAGAAAACCTCCAGCAACAGCTGAAACTTCAAGTGGAAAATCCACCGAAATCAGCAGCTACAACCTCTACAACCGCCACTGAGACTTCTCCCCCGCGTGTTGAATATACCACGGACGAAGAAGAACTAGCTCGAGAAACAGGATGGATAAGGCAAAAAAGCAGGAAGAAAAGAAAATTGAACACCTCTCCCGCCCAACCCACTCTGCATGAACACGGAAGTGAAGAGAATAAAGGTAAGGAAAAAACGATTAAAACTTCTTTGCCACCACTTATTGTAGTCGATGGTATCGAGAACTACCAGAAGTTCTTTGATTTTCTATCTGAAAGTCAATCAGCTGACGCGTTCAGCATCAAAATGATGCACGGAAACACAGTCAAAGTAAATGCCAAAAACGAAGATTCGTACAGAGCAATTAGAAAGGCTCTCTCCCTTAACAATTGCCTTTGGCACTCCTATGAGAACAAACAAGAGAGACCAATTAGAGTTATGGCAAAAAAATTGCATTTCACATGCATTCCGGAGAGAATTGTTGAAGACTTTCGTGGCAAAGGCTACAAAATTCTAGAAGCAATCAACAAATTGAGTTGGAAAACCAAAAAGCCACTCAACATGTTCATGCTGACATTTTCAAATGATGAAGAAACCAGCAAAATATATAACATCAAAACTGTGCTGGGATGTAATGTGCCTAACCTCATAAAAAAAAAATCAAATAAACCTCAGTGCAAACGATGCCAAGCGTAAGAGTCGAAGGCCCCAGCCAGTACAAACGAAGTCAAAGTACTATTAAAACTGTAACTAAAAACGTGTGTTATGCCCAAGCTACAAGAGGCATAGCCAAGGCGCCTTTGGTTAATTTGAGCAGTGACAAAAAGTTGGATGAAATCTTAAAATTAATGTCATCATTTGACGAGAGATTGAAAAAAATTGAAAATAGCAACAAAGCTGCTACCTCTAAGCCAAAAAAATGAATACTACACTAAAACTTATGGCGTGGAACTCAAATGGGTTACAAAAACATCAGAACGAGTTACAAGTAGTATTAGAGATAGAAAAAAACCGGGCAAGAGCGAGTCGGACTCGCGCACCGAGGGTTCCGTAACATCCGGGTTTATGCATAAGGTTTATGTTTATGAAATTAATTGTCTTTTTTATTTTTGAGTTGATTGAATGAATGGTAAATTGCGGTTTACGATTTATGACGTATTAAAAAAAAACTACTTACTAGATCTCGTTCAAACCAATTTTCGGTGGTAGTTTACATGGTAATGTACATCATATATTTTTTTTAGTTTTATCATTCTCTTATTTTAGAAGTTACAGGGGGGGGGACACACATTTTACCACTTTGGAAGTGTCTCTCGCGCAAACTATTCAGTTTAGAAAAAAATGATATTAGAAACCTCAATATCATTTTTGAAGACCTATCCATAGATACCCTACACGTATGGGTTTGATGAAAAAAAAAAATTGAGTTTCGGTTCTAAGTATGGGGAACCCTAAAATTTATTGTTTTTTTTCTATTTTTGTGCGAAAATCTTAATGCGGTTCACAGAATACATCTACTTACCAAGTTTCAACAGTATAGTTCTTATAGCTTCGGAGAAAAGTGGCTGTGACATACGGACGGACAGACAGACAGACGGACAGACAGACAGACAGACAGACAGACAGACAGACATGACGAATCTGTAAGGGTTCCGTTTTTGCCATTTGGCTACGGAACCCTAAAAATTGATGTGTGCCTGATATCTGAAACTCATTTTACAACTCAATCTCACATTAAGTTTAAAGGGTACAAAGTATACCATGCACTTCACCCAGACAATTCAGCAAGAGGCGGTAGTGCCATTTTTGTAAAAGAAAACCTACAGCACTATGAAGAGTTTAAATATGAAGAGAAAGATATCCAAGCAGTGGCGATTTGTCTACAAACAAAAAAATATCCTGTAACAGTATCTACCATCTACTGTCCACCTCGGTATATGATAAAAAAAGACCACTATATAAGCTTTCTAACTCGCCTTGGAAGTAGATTTATCTTAGGAGGAGACTTCAATGCTAAAAACACTTATTGGGGCTCCAGACTAACAACTACTAAAGGTAAAGAACTATTGAATGCCATAAAAGAGCTGAAATGTGATGTCATATCAACTGGAAAGCCCACCTATTGGCAAACAGATCCAAATAAAATTCCGGACTTAATAGATTTTTTTGTAACCAAGGATCTATCAACCAGTTATATAAAATCGGAACAAAGCTATGACATGAACTCAGATCACTCAGCAATCTATCTAGAAATTAGCGAGAACATTTTGTATAAAGAAACCAGACCCACTCTCGTTAATACGTGTACAGACTGGGAGAGCTTCAAGACCAGATTGAATGATGAAATAGACCTTAAAGTACCATTAAAAACACCCGAACATCTAAACATCGAATTAGAAAAGTTCATAATGCACATTCAGCAAGCAGCTTGGGAAAATACACCCGACTCCAACAAGAGGACGAAGGGAAATACATACCCGCCCAAAATCAAGCAGCTTATTATGGAGAAAAGAAGGCAGAGAAAAACGTGGCATCAATCTAGGTGCCCTGATGACAAACGAAAACTAAATAATCTGACAAAAAAAGTAGAAAGACTAATCCAAGACTTTAAAGACGACTCAACCAAAACTTATCTTCAGAGCCTAACTAACGACCAAAGGACAGATTACTCCCTTTGGAAGGCTACTAAGCACCTGAAAAGGCCGATTACCCAAATCCCACCTATCAAATGCGGAAATGGGCAATGGGCAGTTACTAACGAGCAAAAAGCAAAGAGGTTTGCAGAGCACCTAGAAAATATCTTTCAGCCAAACGACGGGGAAATCATTGAAGATCACACTTTGGCTAATATGGTGACAGCAGAAAATGAAGTTACCATAAAACTATTAACACCGAGAGAAGTCGCACGAGAAATAAAACGTAATATAAGTACACGAAAATCACCAGGCTACGATTTAATAACAGGAGAAGTACTTCATAATCTCCCAAGAAAGGGTCTGGTTAAGTTAACGACCCTTATCAATTCCGCACTAAGGCTTAAATATGTTCCAGACTTATGGAAGGTGGCCGAAGTAATAATGATAGCTAAGCCAGGGAAACCGGCTCACGAAACATCATCTTATAGGCCTATTTCCTTGCTGCCAATAATGTCCAAGCTATTTGAAAAGCTGTTACTCAAACGGATTAAACCAATCATAGATAGTAAAAACATAATACCAGAGCACCAATTTGGTTTTCGAGAAAAACATTCTACCATCGATCAAGTGCATAGGATCACAAACGTAATAGAAAACGCCCTTGAAGACAAGAAAGTATGTTCTACTGTATTCCTAGACGTAGCGCAAGCGTTAGACAAAGTATGGCATGAAGGCCTTATACATAAACTGAAGAACCTGTTACCAAAGCAGTTTGCAGATATATTAGAATCCTACATTCTGGATAGAGTCTTTAGAATAAGACAAGAAGACGCCTACTCAGAACTGAAAGAAATTAAAGCTGGCGTACCGCAAGGAAGTGTGTTAGGTCCGGTCCTATACCTACTATACACTTGCGATATTCCTGAATTAGAGCAAAACACGATTGGGACCTTTGCTGATGATACAGCCATAATGGCTGTAGGAAACAGCCACGAAGAAGCAGTAGAAAAGGTACCAATCGCTGTAAATCAAGTTTATGACTGGACCAAAAAATGGAGGATTAAACTTAATGAATCGAAATCTGTTCACATAGATTTTACCAACAAAAACAACAGTATTCTCCAGTTTACATTAATAATAAACAAGTTCCATACGAGAATACAGCCAAGTATCTCGGTATGACCCTTGACGCAAAACTACGCTGGAAAGCCCACGTCAAGAAGAAAAAAGATGAACTCGACCTCCGATTCAAAAGAATGCATTGGCTACCTGGAAGAAACTCCATGCTGTCCGTGCAAAATAAATTGTTGCTATACAGACAAGTCCTGATGCCGGTTTGGACTTATGGTATTCAGCTATGGGGCTGCACCAAACAGACCAATATATTAATTATACAACGATTCCAGAACAAAGTGTTAAGGGAAATTGTAAATGCACCTTGGTACATACGAAATGATGACCTCCACCGGGACCTAAAAGTTGAGTTCATCGAAAAAGTGATCCAGAAACTCGCAGAAGCTCACGAAAAGAGACTTCATCAGCATGTGAACGTCGAGGCAATCCAGCTTCTCGACCACACAAACATAGTTAGAAGACTAAAAAGAACAAAACCGTTCGAGCTAGTGTTTAGTGTTAGTGAATAGTGTAAAGTACAAAAGTGCCAAACCAACACAAGAACGAAGTGTATTCGCCTTAATAGAGACAATAAGAAAAGTGCTATTGGACACATTCTTACTAAAGACAATTTTTAATATTTTAGTTATAATTAAAATACTTATTAGTCTATTTAAAAGGCTAGATTGTAATAAGATTATACGATATTACGAATTGGTTTACGTCAAATAACCTAGTCCTCAATGCCAAGAAGACGAAATGTGTAAAGTTCGCCTTACCGAATGTTAGAAATCTAGGACCCAACATCGTCTTAGATAAAGAGGTGCTTGAAACTGTGGACACGGCAGTTTTTCTGGGAATAACAGTAGATGCCAAACTTCAGTGGAGACCACATATATCAAGTCTAGCAGGAAGGCTCAGTTCGGCTGCCTACGCCGTCAGGAAAGTAAGACAATACACTGACGTTGATACAGCTCGTTTAGTCTATTTTAGTTATTTTCACAGCGTTATGTCCTACGGTATTCTGCTGTGGGGCAAAGCCGCTGATATACAAAATATATTTGTCCTGCAAAAACGAGCTGTTCGAGCAATATACCAGTTAGGTGCCAGAGTTTCTCTAAGAGATTTTTTTAAAGATATTGGAATTCTTACGGTTGCATCACAGTTCATCTTTGCCAACATTTTATATATTAGGCAAAATATACACTTGTATACTAAAAACAGTGATATTCACAATGTTAACACTAGAAATAAGGACAAACTACGCGCTCCCTTTCACCGGCTTCATAAGGTTCATAACTCATTTGTTGGGCTTGGTATAACCTTTTATAACAAGCTACCTTCTTCATTACTAGATTTGCCCTTTAATACATTTAAAGCTCAAATAAAATCCAACCTTTGTTCAAAGGCATACTATTCCATCAACGATTACTTAAACGATAAGAATAGTTGGTCGCCCTGATTAACTCAAGACAATGTTTATGTTCTTTCTCCAGAATTAGTTTACTGACAAGTTATATGAGTTCATATAATTGTTTTTTATTATTTTTTTAAATTCTATTAACCTCTTAAATAAATTGCAAACTATAGTTTTGTATAATTTAGAAGCATTTTTTAATTTTGTAAATGTAAGAACCATGTTTCCGTTTATTATGATTTAATTTTGATGTTGACTTGAAAGAGCATGGCAGTTGAGAACTTGTCATGCTCACTTAAATGTCTCACCGATGGTGGCGCGTGTGTTGGATCATTCGGTTCCCTACAAACTGGTTGAGCTGGATGGTGCTGATCCACGCGTCATGTTCGTGAACGGGCGCCGTCGGTTGAGACTGGTCATCTCTTAACTGCCAATGCTTATTTTTAATCTTATATTTTGAATTGTTTCTTCATTTGTGTCTTTTTTTTACATTGTTCTCACATATAGAAGCAACAAGAATAATGTACCCAGGATTTTGTAATATCTTGATTTAAAAGAGTGTCCATGGAGTTTCTTGCCCGTTCTTCTCCATAGAGATCTACGTTTTGGAATGGGCAACTAGCTTCAACTTTCGGACTAACTGACAGACTATTTAATTTTAATTTTGACAATTCAAAAGTGCCTGTACAAGGTCTAATTGAAATAAATGCTTTGAATTTGAATTTGAATTTGAATTAGGGTGCATCCTATTGTTGAACCCTAGGACAAGGAAAAAAAAAAAAAAAAAAACTTACACGCATTAGTCCATATCTTGAAAATTACTGAATCGATTTTGATGAAACTTGCACTGTTCCCTAAGTTGAAGTAAATGTAAGCCAATAAAAAAAATGGTCACGATCTGATTAATATTTGCGGAGAAATACATCGACAAACATACATACATACGTCTATAAAATTTTGTATATTTGTTTGGAAGCCCTAATAGATTGTCATATGTGAATATGACAATCGGAACCGGTCGAAGTGGAGGTGTTTGGGGTTTGGGGGAGGCCTATGTCCAGCAGTGGACATCTTTCGGCTGAAATGATGATGATGATGATGATGTGAATATAATGCAGTTCCAATAATATTACATACATATGTGTCGAATTGATAACCTCCTATTTTTTGAAGTCGGTAAAAAATGCTAGTGTATTCTTCGTAAACAAGGACTAAAATAGCTCTTTAATCCCTAGGGACTAAAAGTGATTTGAATTTGGAATGTGGATATTGTTAGTAAAAGTTTGCATCACCAAAAGAACAATCACAAAAATTATATGAACAAGTTACAGCCTGTAATTATGCTAAAAAAAAAACGCGCGCGTACCAAATTAAAAAAAAAGTTTACGAAAAAATAAAAAAACGCGCGAAAAGCTAATTTGTTAATTGTAATTGTTTACTCAAATTAGGATTTTACTTAGTTTTGTAAAAAATGAGTATGTCTTCCTCATGTAATTGTATGTAAATAAATAAACGTACTATTCTTATTCATAAGTTGCACTAACTTATTTTTTCATAGAATGTGATAAAAAGTAGAGTGTCCACCTCGGGAGCAACACTATTTTAAGCTCGAGTGACGTACTTTGTAGCCCTCGCTGCGCTCAGGATTCTACTTTAGAACCCCTCGTTGCGCTCGGGATTCTACTCTAAGTGTCTAAACACACTATGCCGAAGTTACGCGACCGAAGTTCGGCATGATTACGCCTGCAATGCTATTTGAATTACTGACGACACATTATGCCGAAATTACGTTGCGTTAAATAGCATTGCGGGCGTAATCTTGCCGAACTTCGGTCGCGTAACTTCGGCATAGTGTGTTTAGACACTAAAAGAATCACTATCGCCTTCAAAATAGTTGTTTGCTCCCTTGGCAAAGAATCTACTATTTTGCCTCCTTTGTGCAACTGTTTCTATTGTTATAGTATGTTATTAGTTATTACACAGAACCTATTTAATTTGTATACCATTGTATAGATAATTTAATGGAGATTTTCTGTACTTTTCAAAAATTGATTTAATGCAGTAGAAACGAAAAAAAACATCAAAATATTTATACAATTTTTTCCGTCAATCAAGCAGTGGCGTCCCTAATTTTTGACGTTCAAAAGTGCCTTTTATGTGCCTATTTGAAATAAATGTTTTGACTTTGACTTTAAAAAAACATTGTTAAATTGTTGTTTTTTTTTCCAGAACGCAACCACCCTAGCGGGCCACATGTGGGTCCACACAGGTCAAAAGCGTTTCCAGTGTGATCATTGCAACAAATCGTTTAGTATGAAAGCTAACCTAGCAGGTCACATGCGCCAGCACGCGCCCGTACGACGCATGTACGACTGTGGCGTGTGCGGCAAACACTTCACCTTCAGCTACAACCTCACCAGGCATATGTTTGTAAGTATATCAAACTTAAACTCAGACCGTCTTATTACAAAACCAGTTCTAACTTTTTTTCAACATTTTGTGCGGATTTTGATTTATACTAACACTAGGCAATAAAGTTATTTTTATTTTGTTACTAACACTATATGGATATGGATGTCTGAAAAAATTTTTTTTTCGTTAAGTGTAATTCTGACATTTAGGTTTCATTCAAGTTTCTGATTTAATTCTGATATTTAGGTTTTAGCAATAATTTATGTGTTTGTAAGTATTTGTATTTTTTTATCTGTCGTTGTTTTTATATGGGTCTCGGACCTGAAATAAATAACTATTATTATTATTATTTAATCCAAGCCCAAACCTTCGAGCTCGTTATTGTATTACCTATAAACTTTATTCAGAGCACGGTAAAGTTCTTAATGCAAAATTGACAAATTAGTCGCGTGTTTGATGTGAGTTTTTGTAATTAGTACTTTAACTTTGTCGGAATAGAGTTCGAAATAAAAAAATCACTCGATGATTTAAACCTGGTTCTAAAGATAAACCTAGTTTTGTAATATGGCCGATTGTA
Organism: Mesoligia furuncula; assembly: GCA_916614155.1. Classification (NCBI taxonomy): domain Eukaryota; kingdom Metazoa; phylum Arthropoda; class Insecta; order Lepidoptera; family Noctuidae; genus Mesoligia; species Mesoligia furuncula. Next base: position 8,501,861 of record OU744817.1, on the reverse strand, counting down.
TTTCAATCAAACGATTTACAGGCACTTTTATTTATTTAATAAGGCTTACCAACTAAATACATCCACAGCATTAAACCAGAGTCGTTGACATAATTTTGATCTCGCATGTATTTAAATTATAGGAAAGCACGGCACTATCAATTATTAACTTACTATACGAGTACAGGGTGAATTTTCCAAGTGGTCGTGGATGGCCAAATCCGAAACTATGAGGAATAGTGAAAAGTACTCAAAGGAGTCGCGGGCTCGATTTTGATTAAAACTAAAACTGCATCATTGGATTTTTGAAAAATCAATATTTCTAGCCAGGAATCGAACCCGTTGATTTTGAAAAAAAAAATTGCTTTTTATTTTAAAGTATTAATACCGACATTACCTGTTACACCTTGTTCGAAATGATGCTCAATACACCCGCAGCGCAGTCACCTTCACAACATTATGCTCTTAATTCATATTTTTAATGCAGTACAATCCTTGAGACATCGAATCCAGCTATGTATTGATAACAATGGTCATCATTTTGAACAATTAATCAGTTAAGGTTTAATAGGTAGGTAACATAAGAAAAATAAAAAAGTATTTAAGTCCGCCTTTGTACCTTTTTGTGCGAAAAGTTTAAATACATAAATAAATATTTTGTCAAAATGAGCTCTCTTCTTAAGTTTCCCGTATGTCATTAATCCAAGCCCAAACCTTCGAGCTCGTTATTGTATTACCTACTTATAAACTTTATTCAGAGCACGGTAAAGTTCTTAATGCATAATTGACAAATTAGTCGCGTGTTTGATGTGAGTTTTTGTAATTAGTACTTTAACTTTGTCGGAACAGAGTTCGAAATTCAAAAATCACTCGATGATTTAAACCTGGTTCTAAAGGTAAACCTAGTTTTGTAATAAGGCCGATTTATTTCAATCAAACCATTTTATTTATTTAATAAGGCTTACCAACTAAATACATACACACGTTGACATAATTTTGATCTCGCATGTATTTATTATAGGAAAGCACTGCACTATCAATTCTTAGCTTACTATATAGTACATCATACAATAAATAGAAAATTAGACACTAAAACAAAACAATTAAAAAATAATTTGAATACTACTTTAGCTTAAAAAAAAAACTGCTGCTGCTTTTGAACTGTCAGTAAGTATGTCAGATAGTCAGAAAGTTATTACAAAACGTAGATTTACATGAAGAATAACTGGAAATTCATAATGTTATCCTTTTAAGTGGCCTTTTTAGGCCCCCTGAAAGATTGTATGTATATTAGTATGGTTGTTATTGTAAAAATAAAGTTTTTAGAGGTATCTTCATGATTTTTTTCTATCGTATCAAATTAGTTGTATTATGTTTTCAACTCACTATCTAACTAGCATAAGTAATTATATCCTGAATAAAAAAAGTAATTTAAAAAATAAAAAACCCGACTGCGAAACTGAAAAGCTACAAACAAGCCCATTTTAAATTAAATAAAAGTTGGAAGCAGGCGGGACCCATTTGAATTGGAAAATATAATAAAAATGGTATGGGTCCCGCCTGCTTCCAACTTTTATTTAATTTAAACTGGGCTTGTTTGTAGCTTTTCAGTTTCGCAGTCAGTTTTTTTATTTTTTAAATTACTTTTTTTATTTCCAGATTTTTAGTTTACAAATGTGAAAGATTTCGCAAGCGATTTAGTTCTTGGTGCGTGTTTTTTACGATTTGTCACTTCGAATTACTTTTAACCATATAAGTTATATATATTTTTGTAATCACCTTTTAAAACCCTTTATTTTGATACCCCACTCGATAGGTTTCGAGAGAAAAAAAAATTGTTTTTTGAAGACATATTGCGCCAAAAATCGGCCATTTTAATTTTTTTTTTAATTTTGATATATCCAGTGTCACTCTTACAATTAAGACGAATCTAACGGCACCTCTCAAGCTGAAATCGATCAAGCCGTTTAGGCTACAGAGCGTGCCAAAGAAATATACATACATACATACATACATACACTCGAAAAACATAACCCTCCTTCTGACGCAGTCGGGTAAAAATATCATATATTTTTCTGATTTTGTTTACTGTAGTCGATCATATGCTTTTAGGCATTATAAAACTTGTGCCTAGTCGATATTTTTTCCATACAAATTTCGGGAGAGTATTACTCCACTGTTTGACATTGTGCATCCAAAGTTAAGGCGAAATGTGTCCCAGAGAAGATGTTTTGACGCATTTCGGCTGCACGCAAAATCAATTTTTGTCCTTAAAAACTACAATTTTGGCTTATTTTTTTTCATGATTTATAAAATTGAAGATTTTCTTTAGTGAATTATGGGGGCCAAAACACGATTGACATAATTTGGCTCGATACAAAAAAATCGCAAAGTTTCCTCAAAATTAGCATTTTTTATGAGAAAAAACGGTTTTATTCGATTGTAAATAAAGCAATTTCAATAAAATTTCATCTATACGTTCACCATGAAAGACACTAGGGGATTATGGGTTTATTTTAATGTAACAGAGCAAATAGAATTTTAAAAGAAATATTTATAAAAAGCGGGCGCGCAGGTCTGACATCCCACCGCTCCCCGCAGTCCCGTCAGTCGGCCGCAGCGCGTCTTAGAGAGCACCCGTGTACAACTTTATTGCGCCCGTTGTCGCCGACTACTCAAGCGAACATTGAAGTGTAAAGTGATACCTTAGTCACAAAAATGGTAAATAAACGTAATAAAAAAAAAATATTCAGGACTGAAGCTCAAGAAGCTGAAATTGATGAACCTGAATAGGTAAGTTTTTTATTTACTATTCTAAAAAATACCAATTTTGACATTTGACATTGGCGTACTAACTCGTGTTTTGTATAAGCACACAACTTTCGTTTTGAAAGTCCCTTTACACAATAGGTCGTGGTTGCGGCGGCGGCGCCGCGATGCCTCTGTATTGGTTTCCCTTGGATTTGTATGAACCCCCACACACGGCGCCGCGGCGGCGGCAACGAGTTTTGATAGGTCTTATCAAAACTCGCCGCCGCCGCCGCGCGGCGCCGCCGTGTGGGGTTCATACAAATCCAAGAGTGACTGATGCAGCGGCGCCGCTGCTGCTGCAGCTGCTGCATAATGTGTAAACGGCCTAATAAAGATAGATAAATATGGTCTAAAACTTTCATGTAGGTACCCCAATATACGGGCCGGGGCCGCCTTCAAGCGGCTGTTGCCCAACCTGGGGGGGCCAAACGCCTCCTGCCGGAGGCTTTACGCGGGGGTCGTGCGGTCCATGGCCATATACGGGGCCCCGGTGTGGGCGCGTTCACTGCGGCGGCGAGCCGCCCACTACCTGAACGCGCCCCAGAAGGTGGTAGCCATAAGGGCTATCCGGGGCTACCGCACGATCTCTGGCGAGGCGGCAAGCCTCCTTGCCGGACTGCCGCCATGGGATCTGGAGGCGATAGTCCTCGCGCGCCTGTATGAGTGGCGCGCGGAGGCACTACGCCGGGGGGAGGATCCGCTTCCGCGGCAAATCGCTGCGGAGCGGACGGATCTCCGGCGCGATCTCATGGCGGCATGGAAAGAGCGACTGTCGCAACCCAGCGCAGGGCACGCCGCGATTGCGGCGATAAGACCCCTCTTTGAGGAGTGGCTAGAGAGGCGCCACGGCGCCCTCACCTTTCGCCTGACGCAGGTCCTCACCGGACACGGAAGTTTCGGGAGGTTCCTGCACATCATCAGGCGGGAGGAAACGCCCGGGTGTCACCATTGCCAGGATCGCCCAGAGGACACGGTGGAGCACACGGTGGAGGTCTGCCCCGCTTGGGCGGAGCACCGCCGTGTCCTCGTAGAGGCGATTGGCAGCGACGGCGACCTCTCGCGTCCGGCCCTGGTGCAAGCCATGGTCCGGGGCGAGAGGGAGTGGGAGGCAGTCACCTCCTTCTGCGAAGCAGTCATGCTAGCGAAGGAGGTGGCGGAACGGCTCAGGGAGAGAGCCTCCCGTCCCAGCCGCCGCGGGAGACGCTCCGGGCGTCGGGAGCCGCGTGACGACTCCCGGCCACCGTAGGCGCGGGCCTGCGGGCGGAGAGTAATGGGTAGCTCACCGCCCGATCAGGACCAGGCCCGTGCCGGACGGCGCGTACGTGTTCCACGCGCGCCTCAAAGAGATGTCAGCATCGAGGAGGGGCCCCTTAGGGCCGAAGCCTGCCGGGTCAGCGGGATTGTCCGAAAGGGTTACCGCTGGCCCGGAACATAAAGGGCTAAGGAAGGAACACGGGTGGGTTTTAGTCAGTAAGAGTCTGACACTCCCTTCCGCTCCACCCAGAGCGGGAGGAGTCATTTGATGATTTCCCATCCTCAAAAAAAAAAAAAAAAAAAAAAAAAAAAAAAAAAAAAAAAAAAAAAAAAAGGTACCCCAATATGTTTATTTTTATAAACATATTATGGTTTATTATTATGTTTTTACAGAACTCGTATGAACACTGAGTCTGACATTGCGGAGTTGCCAGCTGACTCACAAGGAATGAGTACAGCCGTCACACCACCACAATTGCCAGAAACATCTGATGGGGCACTAGTACAACTTCAAACAGTATCACCCAAGTTTTTTGAGTAAGCTCGCTTTCTTATCTGCCTATGCTCTATTATTATTATATCGGAGTTTCGCGGCCGAGTTTCGCTAGCTAATTTAATTTGACCCTGTGTACTAGAGAAAGCCTTTGAAAATACAAAGTGTTTTTTTTTTATATCCCATAACTCTAGGGGGTCATTGTACTCATCATTATGAACAACTTTTACTATGGGACCGAACCTAAAATCGCGGAAAAATAAAATCAGCTGTTATTTTTATATTCGCATAACTCGTCAAAATGTAGGGAACACCTGTTTTTTTTTCGCGATTTCGGGTTTGGACCTATAGTAAAAGTTGTTCATAATGATGAGTACAATGACCCCCTATAGTTATGAGATATCAAAAAAAACACGTTGCATAATTTGTCTGTTAGACGTCATGAATAGGACTGAAAACCGGTTTTTATCAAAAATCGTTTTTTTTTAGGTATTTTTATATATTGGGAATGGAACTTCAAGAAAATCGGTTCTAGATAAAACCGGTTTTTAACACGTCATGTGTATTTTTTTTATTACCTACTTATATTTCTTTTGGCACATTGAGTGTAGACTTTATTCTTATAGGTAGGTTACAAGTTACCCAGCTTGTAGCGGAAACGCACCACCACTACGAAGTTAGTTGTTGAACTGAATAGGTCAATTTCAATTTCATTTCATCTTGTATTGTTACAAATACTTCTAATATTTCAGCACCCATGAAAAACTACTGGATACTGACGATACAGGAATGGTATCACCACAACAGCTACCAGAAATATCTGATGCGGCACATGTGAACCTTCAGTCGGTGTCAATCAAAAAGTAGCTGCGCCGGACATGCCTGCCGATGAGTACAGTGCAGCGTCTGCAGATTTTATGACAAATCTGAAGACACTGGTAAATGATCGGGAGGGTATACAAAAACGAACCACACAGCAACGCGAAAGCACTGAATGGTTGCAAATCAGAAGATTGATGATAACGGCCTCAAATTTTGGAGTAATAATAAAGAGACAAAAAAATTTTGCTACCCTGGTGAATAATATTTTGTACAAATCTAATATTTCATCCGTCGCATTCGCATCAGTGGCCCATGGACTCAAAAATGAAAAATTTGCGCTTCAACAACTGAGTAGTCAAGAAAATTTACAGATTGAGGACTGTGGACTTTTTGTGGACAAAGAATTTCCTTACATTGGTGCCACACCGGACGGAGTCGTTGGAGAAAACAGTATCGTTGAGGTCAAATGCCCAGTAGCTGCTTTTAGAAACGGCATAGAAAATGCTATCAAGCAAAACAAGGTCCAAATTCTAAAGTACAACAAAAAGAATACTCAAGTTACTATAAATAAAAACAGTAACTGGTACTATCAGGCTCAAGGACAGCTACGAGTGACGGGCAAGCAGCGATGCATTTTCGGGATATGGGGAGGAGAAGATGAAAAAATGGAAATTGTATACATCCAAAAAGATGACGACTTTTGGAAAAATAAAATGGAGCCAAAACTTGTCAACTTTTATCACACACACATTCTTCCAAAGTTGGTAGATTCCCGCCGAAACCGTGGTATGCCTTTGAGAGGCTCTGAAAAATAATTTGGAGCAGATAGAGAACTCGTTATAGAACCCCGCTACACAACACAACATGAATGATACACCCCCTATATTCTTTTTTAATATATACAAAAGCTGTTATACTTACCTGTTTTTTTCATTTCTACAGGGTAATTTTTTTATCAATATCCAAATTTTGACAGGGTGTGTTCTACCCATGAATATGAACAACTTTTACTATGGGACCAAAAATTCTGAAATCACGTAAAAAATCTGCTGATGGAACTTTTGTAAGAAACAGCTGATTTTTTTTGTAATTTCAAAGTTGGTCCCATAGTGAAAGTTCTTCATATTCATGGGTAGCACACCCTATGAAAATTTGGGTAGTGATAAAAAAATTATCCTTTGTAAGAACCGCTTTTTGGTAAAACCGGTTTGGTTTCTATCTCTCATACTAGTACCACAAAATACAGAGAGTACAAAAGGCAATCTACATACAAAGTGCGCTCGAGCAACGCACACATAGACACCGCTCACGAACGCTTTATCTCGGACGGGTTGGGAGTAGTGCGGGTGCGAGTGCCGTTCGCCTGAGACACGCGTCTGTGAAGTGCAAAAATCGAGCAACAAAAAAATGCCTATCTAAGCTCTTTTTAGGGTTCCGTACCTAAAGGGTAAAAACGGAACCCTATTACTAAGACTTCGCTGTCTGTCCGTCTGTCCGTCTGTCTGTCTGTCACCAGGCTGTATCTCAGGAACCGCGATAGCTAGACAGTTGAAATTTTCACAAGTTATGTATTTCTGTTGCCGCTATAACAACAAATACTAAAAACAAAATAAAATAAATATTTAAGGGGGGCTCCCATACAACAAACGCGATTTTTTTGCCTTTTTTTGCTCGATATCAAAAATGGCAACAGTTAGGCACTTGAAATATTCACAAAATACTCAGTTGTATTTTAACTTTAATAATAAATAATAAAAATAAAATAAAATAAATATTTAAGGGGGGCTCCCATACAACAAACATGTTTTTTTCGGCGTTTTTGCCTTGTGGTACGGAACCCTTCGTGTGCGAGTCCGACTCGCACTTGGCCAGTTTTTATATTATAGTTTCCTTTTTAAAACATGATTTTTTGTTTATGTAGATATTGTGTTGTTTTTAGTGTCATTTGATAGGTTTAGGTCTAAAACGGATAGGGCAAAATAAATTGTGTAAATAGGGTAATCCGTTGGTGCTTACACTAGTGCTTTCATTATTATATCTAATACTATAAATATAGTGCTATAAATAAATATAAAATAATATTGTAATTACCTAATTACAATACTACATACACACTACACTAGTACACTGTACTTGTACTATGTATATTATGTACTCAGTATATACTTTGAGAAAATAAATAGGTACATTTCCATAAATACCTACTGCGCAATTAGTAACAACTAAAACTGCTAGTTGTCGCTATAGTCCGACTACGCTCTGTATTTTGTGGTCCGACCGCCCGTATGCGCGACCCTCTGCAGAAGTATTTTGGTTCACGAGAGAGGGTCGCGCTTACAGCGGTCGGACTATAGCTTGTCGGCCGAGTGCGGCAGAGCGCGGGGCCCCGCGCGCTTCTTACCCGTCCGCGTCTGCTTCACCCCCTCAAAACCTACGTGAGTACGATACCATTTCGCCTTAAACATGATATCGCTATGTCATATTATTAATGTTGTCTGTACGGAAACAGAATAGTAAAATAAAAAGTTATGAGCCAACATATATTCGTTTTTCTTGCTATTTTTAACGTAACTTAAAATCTTCAAAACCAAGTCCGTACCGACAAAGCTCAGTTATCGAAGAGTTTAATAAACTTTATTAGTAATTGATTTATACAGTGGTTTTTTCATAAAACTCGATTTTCGGAAGCACTTTTCGAATTTTTTTACGCGCCTATCAGACTTCGGAATGGTGTTTCTGTGCGTGAGAACTAGACGTTGTGCGTGTAGACTAGCGTCTAACTGCTCATCACTGATACTAGCTCTGTCGGACACGAAGCCAGGTGAGACAGCGTGCTTTTTGGCCATGACCACCACTGAGTTCGAGCTCGCGACTAGTTTACTCTTCATCTCTAGAGGGCGAGCCTATTGTCATCAACCGGTCAAAAAACCAGACTCCGGGCTGCAACTGAAAAATTCCGGGTAGAAACCCAATTACAATCTGCCCGGCCCGGGAATCGAACCCAAGACCTCAAGAGCTCGGGAGACGCTCCGGGCGTCGGGAGCCGCGTAACGACTCCCGGCCACCGTAGGCGCGGGCCTGCGGGCGGAGAGTAATGGGTAGCTCACCGTCCGATCAGGACCAGGCCCGTGCCGGACGCGCGCCTCAAAGAGATGTCAGCATCAATTGAAGGTCCGCTAGGGCCGAAGCCTGTCGGGTCAGCGGGATTGTCCGAAAGGGTTACCGCTGCCCCGGAACATAAAGGGCTAAGAAAGGAACACGGGTGGGTTTTAGTCAGTAAGAGTCTGACACTCCCTTCCGCTCCACCCAGAGCGGGAGGGGTCATTTGATGATTTCCCATCGTCAAAAAAAAAACTGGCCAAGTGCGAGTCGGACTCGCACACGAAGGGTTCCGTACCACAAGGCGAAAAAAACACGTTTGTTGTATGGGAGCCCCCCTTAAATATTCATTTTATTTTGTTTTTAGTATTTGTTGTTATAGCGGCAACAGAAATACATAATTTGTGAAAATTTCAACTGTCTAGCTATCGCGGTTCTTGAGATACAGCCTGGTGACAGACAGACGGACAGACAGCGAAGTCTTAATAATAGGGTCCCGTTTTTACCTTTTGGGTACGGAACCCTAAAAAGACCTCAATTATTTGAAGAGTAATCAATCTTTTCTTCCTTCACAGCTTCACACGGGTCTGAGGCCGTACAAATGCGACGCCTGTGAGAAGACGTTCCGCACATTGGGCGAGCTGCGCTCCCACGTAGACTACGTGCATCTGAAGAAGCCCCGCCCCAAGCGCGTGCGCAGGAAGGTGAAGAAGTGTGAACTGAACAGCTTAGAGTATTAAGGAGGAGACATAGATGATAATTAAATTAATATAAGATGATAATTATATTATACTAGGTGCGCCCCGCGGTTTCACCCGCATATGTATCGATTTCGTGGGAATGTCGGGATAAAAAGTAGCCTATATGTTAATCCAGGGTGCCAGCTACCTCCATATAAAATTTTGTCAGAATTGGTCCAGCCATTTGAGCGTGAAGAAATAACAAACATATAAACACACACACACACACACACACACTCAAACTTTGGCCTTTATAATATTAGTGTGATAAAGTACGCTCCTTCCGGACAAGTCTACCCCGACCACTGGACCCCGACAAGTTGACCTCGCTAACTCCACCCTGTGACAATTCAACAGTTTTCGTTTGACGAGTGTCTAAAAAACTGGCCAAGTGCGAGTCGGACTCGCACACGAAGGGTTCCGTACCACAAGGCAAAAACGCCGAAAAAAACACGTTTGTTGTATGAGAGTGTAATTCTGTAAATACACATTTGTTACGGTCGCGAATTATATTTTAATCAACGTACAACTTAATACTGACCAGCAAATTGCAAAATAACGAAAAAAAAGAATTTCGTGGGCTACCCTGTATCACAGTATAAAGATCATACAGTATTGTAACTCGGCCGTTACCTTGAAATAAATGCCTACAACCGCGCGGTACGTAAACATGCGATAGGGCTGCCCGCCTCCAGCATTTTAATTACATTTGCCTACTTTGTGTTTCCATTTAGTTTTGTTATTGTATTTTACTGTGTACATAAATAATAAAATAAATAAATAAATATACTTACTTTTTTTATATAAACAAATAAAATACTTTGTGAATTGAATAGGAAGTGTTTAATAAAAATGCGTGTTGTTTTATGATTGGTAGATTTCATTAAAAAACCATGTTTATGTTAGAATAACAAATCTTATAAATTTGCGACCGAAAAATATTTGCGCCTCGACTGAGACGTACGAAATGCTTTATTATTAAATTTTAAAGTATAAAAATTCCGCATTCTAATATAAAGCTTAACTAAAAATTGTTTTGGGAAACATGGACAAGGTGTAGAAAAAGGAGTATCTTTTACTTGGTTATAGATACCTGCAGCTACTTTACAATTTATATGTTTGGTTTTAAATGAAGTTCGGAATATTTCCTCCATTTTTGTATATATTCCACAAAATCATCGCTGGGTACAATCAAAAAAGTTTGCGAATTAATTTTATTGTAGTCCGTACCTATATCTTAATCATAGTATAATCTTATTGTAGTCCTATTGTAGCACAATATAGCCTACTCGTCATATTAAATATGTACTTGAACTTATTTTTAGTGAAAAAATCGCGCGCTTATTGTTAATAAAACAACACACCGTCCGTTCGTCACTGCGGCACAGTCGCGACTGTCTGCATGCCGAGCGCATGCCGAGGTCGAGGCGCGTAGGTATAGCTCGCGTTTCGTCCGTTTGTATGAAGTCGAAATACTGTATGATCTTTATACTGTGCCTGTATTATCACACCGGAGATGCCGTCCCATCACTCCCATCGGACTATGAGAGTAAGGGAAGAGGGAGTGCACTTGTGTCTGTGCGCACACTTGTTCACTATAACATCTCCCGCGCCGTAGGCTGGTCTCCGTTGAGATCGGCCGCCGTGGCCGAAATACGGTCTGGAAGACTATTATTATGTTTGATAAATAATATTGAGTTGTAAGTAGCTATAAAAGACGTTATGCTATTTAAAGGGCTTACATGACCTAAAGCGCGGTCACAGTCGGACTGCGTAGAAAAGAAAGAGAATAATTTTATTAATATGCATTAGTAATGGTAATCGACACACTTTCACTCTTGTAAGTTTTAGTTTTACTAAATTTAAATATTGGCCGATCACTGTCTCTTAAGATACAGGTTTCTTCCTAGTTTAAGAGACAGGGTTCATTATTTTTTTTGTGTGCATAGACCTTTTTTGTAACCTAAATCTCCTGCTCACAAGCTATGTTTTTATGCTTATTCTATTGTAAGTACTGATTTGTTCTGAACTGTGTCTGTGTGTATTTATTTTGGATAAATAAACAAATGTATTATTATTATTATATTATTATTAGAAGCGCGATGACACAACGCTGGTAATTTATTGCAAAATATGAATAAATTATTTAATTACAAAAAATCTTTTGTTGAGACTAAAAAATAAAACAGTAGTATTTTAGTAATGTTGCTTGTAGTAATAATCTGACAAAAAATCAGAATGATTGTATGTGTAGAGGTATCTTCATGATTTTTTTCTATCGTATCAAATTAGTTGTATTATGTTTTCAACACACTATCTACCTAATATATATCCTGAAGAATATCATATATTTTTCTGAATTTGTTTACTGTAGTCAATCATATAAGTACTTTAATTGTTTCTAAAACTTGCGTTTTTTGTGTTTAGGTTCTGTAAGCCCTTTTAATTCCTAAGATTATAATGAATATAATGAAATATGATTCAGAGCATTTAAAGTTTGTAAGTAGGTATTCCTTTGTGAGTTGCTCTTCCGATTTTCTTTAATTTCGGCCTATTTCATACATTCGAGATATTACGTTTTTTACAGGGTTATTGGTAAAACATTAACAACCTCTTAAGAGGTCATTATACTCATCATTATGAACAACTCTTACTATGGGACCAAACCTGAAATCGCAAAAAAAAAAATCAGCTGTTCGCTACATTTATGTTCGTATAACTCGTCAAAATGTAGGGAACGGCTGATTTTTTTTCGCGATTTCAGTGTTGGTCCCATAGTAAAAGTTGTTCATAATGATGAGTACAGTGACCTCTTAAGAGGTTGTTAATGTTTTACCAATAACCCTGTATAATTGGTAACTTTAAATTATTTGATTGTTAGAAAAGAAATTCTTTAGAAAATAATCATTATTTTTTATTTGCATTTTGACATATTCGATGATTATGTAATTAGTAGGTACTTTATTTTAAGACAGATAAATATATTATACCTATTAATTGATTCAGTTATGTTTTATTTATTGTAGTTATTATTATATTGTTAATTATATCAGTATAAGGGCCAGCACAACTGCGTAACACGCTATCAATCTCAGTCTGAATAATTATGAAGGCTATTTATTGCTGATCCATTGCTTCATAAGTCCGAAAAATTATTGCTCAACAACTCAAAGAACGCAATGAATGTCGTTGAACTGTCAAAATGGCAGCCATTGCTACTGGGGTCTGCTATTTTTATAAATTCGTCATTCCAACACGATCCCACCACCATCCCATTGTCATTTTGCTAAAAGTTCGTAATCTGCTAAATTCATAATGGTTGATCATTGGTCGGTCAATGGCACAGAAATTATACGATACTCGTAACGAATTAAAAGCAATGACTGCACAATGACGTTCTAATGGTAGGTCACTGGTCAAAGGAACTGTCAAAATTTTAGCAAATTACCGCGAAAGTCAGTAATTAATTATTCATTATGTACGAGATTACCATTCTATGCCATTTCTTTCAATGGAGTGTCAATGATTGACCATTGAAAAGTCATAATGACGCCATTATATTAGTAGATTACCAAACTTGTCAAAATCAACAATTATGAAATCAATGATAGACCATTCTGACACTATTGTAATAGCAGACTTGAGGCCCTGATGGTGTGTTACGCAACCGCGCTGGGCACACTTGTAAAGGACCAGCGCAACATTGCCAAGAAAATATTAATTTTTCACTTGTAAATATATAAAGTCGCCTCTACACTATTCGTGTGTCACCCTCGTGTTCGCTAGCCCTGCAGTCCGTTAACAGTTTCAAACCTCTGATTTTGCATTCCTGTCGAAATCAGATTCACAGTGATCTTTACTTTCATTCAAATAAAAAAAAAAAAAAAAGTAACTTCTTTATTTTGTCGTGTTCAGATATGGATACTTACCATCACGTTCGCGGAGTTTCGCTCGCTAATTTAATTTGACCCTGTATATTTTTTACACATGGTAATACAATAATTATAGGCAAATACTTAGTACTTCCATAGATGTAACAGCTCTATATTAGATCTCATCATCGTGCGTTCGTATTTTTGAAGGTAGACGATGATTCCCGAAGCGCAAAGTTTCTTTGGAAAGCTATAACATTATATATGAATTAAGAATTTGAGATATTTTTCTATAGTCGGACTTTTAATTAATTAGCTGCAGTAAAATGACAGCTTATGTGTTACTTAAATGACTGAAATTGGCGTCTTTTTGTTTTTTCGCGGCCATCAACCAAATCTTGTTTTTCTAGTACAGAATAGTGTAACAAACTAAACTTATTTGACATGTATATCTCTAAACTCAGTCCGAAATGAGTTATTAAGAAGTGTCATTTTACTGCAGCTAATTAAAAGTCGGACTATAGTTATGGAGCAATAAGCTGAATGTCATACATAACAAAGTTCAAATTCCATTGCTAGCAAAAACTTATTAGGACCTTTTTGGTACAAATGGTCACTCAAAAATCAACTTAGAATACATTTCACTAAGGGCTGATTTCTCCATCGCCAGATAACTTTTATTGCAGCAATAAAATTGACGTTTGACAGTTTTTGTATGTAATAACTGTCAAAATTTCTAAATTATTCCTCGAATAAAGTTATCAGTTGATTGAAAAATTAGCCCTAAACTAGATAACCGAATAAGTGGCGATGGAATGTAAATTATCTAAGATTATGAACACTGCTAAAGTAACAAGATCATGTAATTTATTTACTTATCAATAAACTTACAAAAAGTATATTTAAGTATTGTTGCATTTTTAATCAACCTTACCTTTACACTTATACATAAGCTTAAGCTACACGGTGACCGCAATGACGTCACTTAAACGTTATTATCATCCATTTATTTTCGGGCATCAAGGCCCATATAAAACACGTACAATTCAATATGAATATAACTTAAAAATACTGTAAATACACACATCAAAAGTGTCTAGGGATCAACATATATTTTTGCAATAACTTTAAGGATTCATCAAATAAAGTGTTTTCGTTTGTCACAGTAACGATAACCGGTGACCGGACTAAATAAACCGAACTACTGAGAATAGCGGAAACCAAGTCACCTTTGCAGAAATTTGCCATTTTCCTAATAAAGGGATTTTTGACATTTGAACCACTAACACAAAAGTTCGAAAAAAAGACTGAAATAACAGTTTTCTTTAAAATTTTATTGGGTAACTTAAACAATTAATAATCCGTGTTTCTACCGCGAACACTAACAACACAAGAACATCGGTTTGGCATACTCAAAATGAGTTCATCCAAATCACGCTGTGGAATGGCCGCCCATGTTCGTTGCAACAACAAAAAAAGGTCTTCTTGCGACTGGATACCATCCATATTCGGCAGAGCTCTTCTCTGTAGCATATCCCATGCATGCTCAATCGGGTTCAAGTCTGGCGACTGAGCAGGCCAGGGCAGGACATTGATGTTAGCTGCGGCGAGAGTCTGTCTTACAACTCTTGCGGTGTGCGGTCGTGCATTATCATGCATTAACTGAAATAAGGGACCGATTTGCACTTGTAGAGGAACGATGACGTCTGATACAATAGTCTCAGCATAAATTTGAGCGTTGAGGTTGCCTCTGATCCAAATCAACTCAGTTCTTCCGCCGATCCAAATACCCGCCCATACAATGATGGTTCCACCACTATAAGGATGGACTTCCTGGCAGGATTTTAATCGCTGTTGGCGTCCAGGGGTTCTCCAGTGTCGTATACGTCTTGTATCCGGTCTCATACCAAAACGAGACTCATCAGAAAAGCACACGAAACGCCATTGTTCTTCTGCCCAATTTCTGTGTTCAAGAGCCCATTGATATCGAATCCTACGATTGTGCATTGCTATAGGTGGTACCCGTAGCGGTCTTCGGGAATGAAGGTTCACTTCATGCAAGCGGTTTCTGACTGTTTGGTCGCTAATTAAGTTCCCTGAAGAGTGATGAAGCCTCACGGCTAACATCATGGCGGTTATTGTTGGAGCTCTTCGAGTTAAGATTTGAATGTATCGGTCTTGTCTCCGTGTGGTGCAGCGATACCGTCCTCCATGGCGCTCAGCCACGGTACCAGTGCTTCGGTAACGTGTCCAAAGTCGACTGATAACACTCTGACTTGTATTCAGAGCTAAAGCCACAGTACGTTGCCGGGAACCAGCTTCTATCATTCCCACGGCTCTGAGCATTTCTTCCCTGCTTAAATGACGTCGCCGCTCCATAATAACGTTGGTTTTAATCAGTAGTAGGGAAACAGTAGCACTAATAATGTCTTCAATGCGTTGTATGTTTTTATAGGGAAAATATTGACAGCTGATTTTCATCTTTTACTCGAATTTGATTCACAGTTCCTGATTCAAATTATGAAATGCACCAAAAAGGATCCATATAAATTTATAAAATCTTAAATTTATTACAAAGCCACATCTCAATCTCAAGAAATCCGCATAAAAATGCTTGATCCCTAGACACTTTTGATGTGTGTACATACATTATAATTACACTAACAAACTAAAGCACACGTAGTGTCTGCGTCGTGTTTCGCTGACTGGTGTCATGTAGCCGGCCACGAAACCGGCGGTACACAACTAGTGAATAGTCCCGGGAAATCCCGGAACCGAAAGTACCGGGCAATCCCGGAAATTTGCGTCGTATTTAGAACCGGGAATTTTAAAACCAAATCCCGGTTCTTTCGGTACTTTCGGGAAAAGATACTTCGCGTTTCGAATATTTCTAATTTAATAGGATAAAGCCCGACCGCTTAAAGCGTGGAATACACTTGCTACCTAGCATGCACAAGAAGCATGCATGCTACAAGAGCATGCTGCACGAGGGTGCGGGAGGGGCTGGTGGCGGCCATCGCGTCTTCGGAATGATGTGCTTTGCGTTGTGTTTGTGATTTTGGTGGACAGTGCTTCGCAAAAAAGACTCAAACAAGACTGCTTCTTTTGGGCAGAGCCAGCTTACGAAACTAAAGACCGATGATGGCAGGATCGTATCCGCCAAACCTGAGCTGTTGAGAGAGATCGAGAGGTTCTATGGACAGTTATATACGTCAACAAGTAACCCCGTTATGGATCTGGCAAACGACCCAAGAGCTAGATTGACCCGACACTATACCGAAGACATCGCGGACGTCAGCCTGTACGAGATTAGGATGGCTCTGAAGCAGCTCAAAAATAATAAGGCGCCGGGTGATGACGGAATTACGGCCGAGCTCCTAAAGGCCGGCGGAAAACCCGTTCTTAAGGCCCTTCAGAAGCTGTTTGATTCCGTCATACTCGAGGACAAAACACCACAGGCATGGAACAGAGGTGTGGTGATACTTTTCTTTAAGAAGGGCGACAATGCCTTTCTTAAGAATTATAGGCCCATCTCACTTCTGAGCCATGTCTACAAGCTGGCGAGAGTCATCGCGAACCGTCTCGCGCACCGGTTTGACGCCTCCCGAACAAGCCGGATTCCATAAAGGCTTTGGCACCGTAGACCACATACATACTCTGCGACAGGTTATACAGAAGACCGAAGAATATAACCTGCCTCTCTGCTTAGCGTTTGTGGACTACGAGAAAGCCTTTGATTCGATTGAGACATGGGCTGAGCTGCAGTCTCTTCAACGGTGCCAGATCGACTATCGGTACATCGAGGTGCTGAAGTGTCGGTACGTAAACGCCACTATGGCAGTCGGACTCCAGGATCAGACCTCGAAACCTATCCTTTTGCAGCGAGGTGTGAGACAGGGCTGAGACTATGGAGGACCTCAGTACAATGCTCGATGACCTCAGTAGAGCCTCCGAAAGATGGGTCTTAAAATGAATTTGGACAAAACGAAGGTCATGTCAAATGCCCATGTAACACCCACTCTCATGAAGATCGGAGACACTACACTTGAAGTCGTGGACGAGTATGTTTACTAGGACAAACTGTCCAGTTAGGTAGGTCTAACTTCGAAAAAGAGGTCGATCGTCGAATCCGACTCGGCTGGGCAGCGTTCGGGAAGCTACGCAATATCTTCTCGTCCCACATACCTCAGAGTCTCAAGACGAAAGTCTTTGACCATTGCGTGTTGCCAGTGATGACTTATGGCACTGTAACGTGGTCACTCAGAATGGGCCTTATAAGAAGGCTGAAAGTCACCCAAAGGGCAATAGAGAGAGCTATGGAATTTCCCTGCGTGATCGAATCAGGAATGAGGAGATCCGCAGGAGGACCAAGGTAACTGACATAGCCCGAAGAATTGCCAAACTTAAGTGGCAGTGGGCAGGGCACATTTCTCGCAGAACAGATGGTCGATGGGGCCGAACTGTTCTGGAGTGGCGACCGCGTACGGGTAGACGTAGCTTTGGAAGGCCTCCCACAAGGTGGTCCGACGACCTTATGAAGGCCGCGGGAACCCGACGGATGCGAGAAGCACAGAACCGGTCGAAGTGGAGGTGCTTGGGGGAGGCCTATGTCCAGCAGTGGACGTTTTTTGGGCTGAAATGACATCATCATTTCAGCCTCAGCATGATGAATTATGTTAATAAATAACAATTTAAAAAATGTCGGTTAAGATTATCTAATCAATAATATTGAGACTGATTAATGCTACGCCAAAACTCCACTGTTCCTTTTCTTTTTTTTATAGATATTACGCAAGGTTTAAATTATAATTTGGTTATGCAGAATTGCAATAGGAGTCATGTTGATTTAAATCATTTGTTTGGAGAAGATGTTTAATAAATGTTTCTGATAAATATTATCTAGGATTAGGTTCAAACATGTTTTAATGTTAATAAAGATGTTGCTGGTAGCTGGTACCAATAAAACAACAAATAAAACGTTTTATTTGACTTGATTTTAATGCTCTTATTTTGACCTGTCATTTCGTCTTTCTTTTACTTTCTCCGTTTCAACTCTTCATCTTTTAAAGGCTTACTTAAAGTATCGAAAGTACCGGGAATCCCGGTTCTTTAACCAGAAGTTTCCGAAAATCCCGGTTCTTTAAAACAGAACCGGTTCTGCATTCCCTATACACAACACCCTTCGGCCAGAACTCTTCTTTGAGGAACTTCTCGAGATGATGTGTCGGAACACGTACCACGAACGACTTGAAGTTCGTGTTGTGACGCGACTCCAACTTCTCGACCCTCAAAGTCCAGTCGGTCTTCACACGCATGTACTCCACGATCTCCTCAACCTTCGTGGAGTGGTGCAGTCTGGACACGTACAGCTGCGTCGTCGGGATTGCTGGACGCAGCAGCATGTTGGGTCCCGCCAGCGCGGTGCCGCACTGTTCCGACAAGGAGGCTTCTTCTTTTCTTCTCCACGTTGATGAAACCAACCTTGTCGTACGTGTCCTTCTCTGGATTCCGCCTTTTCAAAACCTTGTTGGGTTTCGACTGGCTCCGTTTACCCCCTTTTTGTTTTGCCGCTAGTTTTGACTGGAAGTCCATGTTCGCGGCGGGATTTTATCGCTCACTGGATTTCAAACTCTCGGTGTTAAGCTGAGCACTGAGAATCCAACAGAGCGCATCCCAGCACGTCGAAAAAACATAACTGTTGGATTTTCCACTCTCGGCGTTAAGCAGTGCGTTGATAATCCAGTGCGCGAAACATAATTGCGGCGGGAAAATATCGCCCTTGCGAACCTGGGCTTAGTTGGTGTATTTTCCTAGAGAGCGTTTTTTGACTTCGTAAGGGCCAGTATCACACTGGCGATTTGCAAGGGAGTCCAAAGCGAGGCGAGTGCGCAGCGAACTCACCGCGGGGCTGCAGCGAGCGCGCGGCGAGTTCGTCGCTAAGACCCCGCAGGCGCACAGCGAGCTCGCCACGAATAGCGCCGCGGCCGTCCAGTAGCGGCCCTAGGGCGGTGCGAGCGGTGCGACGGCGCCGGGCGCCGTCATGGGAGAGACGCTGAAATGCGACCACCGGGCACCAGTCAGATGATAGTAACTTACTATAAAGCGCGGACGCGGTGTAGTATCGACCGAGACTCCAGTCCAATCACTATGTATGGCAAGCCGATCCCTTGGGGGAAGCAAGCTGAACACTTAGGTGTTATCCTAGACCAACATCTGACTTTCAGTGAGCACATAAAGACGGCTCGTTCGCGCGCCTCTTTCGCTTTCAGTAGGCTCCACTTCATACTGACCGCCCGCAGCAAATTGTCGTCGTAAAAAGTTGTGAGATCCATGTAATACCAAGTCGGTTAATTTATTCAGTCCCTACTTAAGGGACCTTCTGTCTTAAGTTATTACGTAATTACTAACCTAACCTAACAACATCTTGTATGACCATATCAATATTAAAAATCTTTTATGTTTAAAATACATAGATTGACTTGGCCATCGCATGAAAACACAATGTATCTCACAGTGCGATTGCCAAGTCAATCTATGTATTTTAAACATAATTTTTAGTTAGCTAATTTTCACATCCGCCATCTTGGATTTTTATTTTGACCCCACCATCGGTTTCAGCACCCTCAAAAACCACGAAATTGACACCCATCATGAAAAATTGTAACATTTTTCACATCCGCCATCTTGGATTTTTATTTTGACCCCACCATCGGTTTCAGCACCCTCGAAAACCACGAAATTGACACCCATCATGAAAAATTGTAACATTTTTCACATCCGCCATCTTGGATTTTTATTTTGACCCCACCATCGGTTTCAGCACCCTCGAAAACCACGAAAATGACACCCATCATGAAAAATTATAAAATTTTTCACATCCGCCATCTTGGATTTTTATTTTGACCCAACCATCGGTTTCAGCACCCTCGAAAACCACGAAATTGACACCCATCATGAAAAATTGTAACATTTTTCACATCCGCCATCTTGGATTTTTATTTTGACCCCACCGTCGGTTTCAGCACCCTCGAAAACCATGAAATTGACACCCATCAGGGGATCAGACCGGAATAACTCCTCAGCTCGGCTGTTAGTTCCAGTAGCAGTCTTCGAAGTACACCTGCTGTGCAGGTCACTCCAGCAAGTCCGAAACGAAATATGAATTTATAAACCCTACTTACTTCTAGAAAAATTATAAGACTGTAACATTTTTCACATCCGCCATCTTGGATTTTTATTTTGACCCCACCATCGGTTTCAGCACCCTCGAAAACCACGAAATTGACACCCATCATGAAAATATTGTAACACTTTTGACATACGCCATCTTGGATTTTCATTTTGACCTCACCATCGGTTTCAGCACCCTCGAAAACCACGAAATTGACACACATCATGAAAAATTGTAACATTTTTCACATCTGCCATCTGTAAAATTATTAAAAAGACTCCTACTGGAACTAACAGCCGAGCTGATCTAGGTGTGCCGAGTATGGGCTCGTTTTCTTAGTTATGTTGAGACCTTACCTCCGGACTTGATGGAGTGACCTGCAGGTGTACTTCGAAGACTGCTACTGGAACTAACAGCCGAGCTGATCTAGGTGTGCCGAGTATGGGCTCGTTTTCTTAGTTATGTTGAGACCTTACCTCCGGACTTGATGGAGTGACCTGCAGGTGTACTTCGAAGACTGCTACTGGAACTAATAGCCGAGCTGAGCTAGGTGTGAAGAGTATGGGCTCGTTTTTTTAGTTATGTTGAGACCTTACCTCCGGACTTGATGGAGTGACCTGCAGGTGTACTCCGAAGACTGCTACTGGAACTAATAGCCGAGCTGAGTTAGGTGTGCCGAGTATGGGCTCGTTTTCTTAGTTATGTTGAGACCTTACCTCCGGACTTGATGGAGTGACCTGCAGGTGTACTTCGAAGACTGCTACTGGAACTAACAGCCGAGCTGATCTAGGTGTGCCGAGTATGGGCTCGTTTTATTAGTTATGTTGAGACCTTACCTCCGGACTTGATGGAGTGACCTGCAGGTGAACTTCGAAGACTGCTACTGGAACTAATAGCCGAGCTGAGCTAGGTGTGCCAAGTTTGGGCTTCTTTTGTTAGTTTTGTTGAGACCTTAAGAATAGGTAGGCAGGCACTAGGCCGGGTCTAGTCTAGGCAGATGCGGTCACTAATCGGAAACATAAAACAAAAGTATCTAAAAAAAAAAGATTACAGCCGCCATCTTGGATTTTCATTTTGACTTTGTTTTCGGCTCCAGCACCCTCGAAAACTATGAAAACGACACCCATGATAAAAAATATAAAAAAAATTACAGCCGCCATCTTGGATTTTCATTTTGACCTCACTATCTGCTTTAGCGCCCTTGAAAACCATAAAAACGACACCCATGATAAAAATACAAAATAAATTACAGCCGCCATCTTAGATTTTCATTTTGACCTAATTCTTGGCTCCAGCACCCTCGAAAACCATGAAAACGACACCCACGATGAAAATATAAAAAAAAATACAGCCGCCAACTTGGATTTTCATTTGGACATCACTATCGGTTTTAGCACCCTTGAAAACCATAAAAACGATACCCATGATGAAAAATTAAAAAAAACTACAACCGCCATCTTGGATTTTCATTTTTATCTCACTATCGGCGATCTCAATATCCGTCACTTTGCATGGCCAAAAATGTAATTGACAGGCTTATGGTGATTTATCGAGGTAGCCACTGCTAATATGCCTTTATGCAATGCACGACACTGCTTAGTACGTTATCCTAATTGCGTAACACACTTGGAATGGCAATCCATTCCGATTTGACAGTTCAACAATATCCATTGCGTTGTTTTTGTTTTATGAATTTTTTAAATATTTATGAAGCAACTAGCTGTGCCCCGCGGCTTCACCCGCATAAGTTTCGATCCCGTGGGAATATCGGATAAAAAGTAGCCTATATGTGTCAGCTACCTCTATACAAAATTTTATCAAAATTGGTGAAGCCGTTTGAGCGTGAAGAACAAACATATAAACATACACACACACTCACAAACTTTCGCCTTTATAATATTAGCGTGATGAATATTGTAGCATATGTACTGTTTGCTTTGTAGGGTGTGTGCCAAATAGACGTATTTTCTTTCTAGTGAGAACCTACTTGCATTTGATACCATAGCAAATTTATTATATAAAATACGAAATAAACCGAGTAAAACAAGCTTGTTTTATATTTGTTTTCAATAAGCTCGTCCGCAAATTGTTAATACATAGGTACTTTGGCAACTTGTACTTGATTAATCACTGTCCAGTGAAATTAAGTAAATAGCATTCTACTTACATGAACACTTCACATTACCTACAAACTGTTTAAAAACAAATCACCGTAAACTTAAAAAAAATACATGGCAAAAATAAAATAAAATTAGGCTCAAGTATCAAGTCGTGTCAGTTTACTCATAATTTCACCGCTTCGCGCATGTCGCTGTGTGTGTGAGCCGTGCACGTGTAGTAGTAACACTCAATACCTAAAATTGAAGCGCGTCAATTCGTAAAGGCGTCCTTAAGTTGTGTGTCGTATTTTAGTTCGATAATTTCGTTCAACAATTATGGTTTCGGAAATCCAAACTGGCTGACTAAGTTCATGTCACCATTTTCAAAATGCCAAGGGTTTTCTACAAGAATGAAACAGTTCCTAATATTTCTCACGTCATTAAATCTTTTTTTAATTTCTGCCAAATATTCCTTCAAAACGGAGGCCATATCTTGGTAGACACTATCGTCAATAGATTTGTCAGATTGCATAGCAGCAACATATGGAAAATTAGAAAAGTCTCTAGCTTCAAGCTCACTTATGTATAATTGCAGTTTAGCTTCAAGTCCAATTATCTTGTTAGGTCCCTGCAATTCTAAATTAAGATTGTTAAACTTCAGTGTAATATCGGTCAAAAAAGCCGTATGTGCCCACCATTCATCATTTTGAAGTATTCTTTACCACTTTGCTGTAAAAATAGAATTATTTCAAATTTCAAATTAAAAAATCGTTCTAGCACTTTTCCTTTGCTTAACCATCTGACGGCAGTATGCAGGACAACGTCGCCATAATTAGCTTGTAATTCTTCAAGAAGTTCTTTAAATTTTCAATGGTTAAGTTCACGCGCACGAATGAAATTTATAATATTTATGACCGTTTTCATCACATCCTTCAATTTGTTATTTGAGATTTGACATGCCAAAGTTTCTTGATGCAGTAAGCAGTGAATGGGCAGCAAATTAGGCAAATTCCATTCTCTCTTCATTAAAGCAATCAAACCATTATTTGCACCCACCATGGACGGACAACCATCAGTGCATACTGATCAATTTACTTACAGGTATATCGTATTTTTCTACAAATTCTTTCACTGCGTCCATAAAATCACTACCTCTTGTCTGACCTTTCATGGTTAAGAGGGCCAGCGGTGTTATTCTGTAAAAATCTCACCGTGAAAACTTAGGTGAAGTGAGCGTGGAGTGAGCTGTCAATAGTGTCAATTCCTAGCAAAAACAAAGTCACTTCACCTAAGTTTTCACGGTGAGATTTTTACAGAATCGATCGGCAGGAAATCTTCTTCGATGATCCCGTCCATTGTGCAGTAACGCACAAATAATGAGCATTGAGCCATCGACGTTATATCCGTGCTGGAATCACACGCAAGACTGAAGTATTTGCAATCTTTCAGTTTTTTAATTACTGCATCAAACATAGTTTTTGAAATATCTTCAACGCGGCGGCGACAGGTTGATTCAGAAAGCGTAAGTTTTGAGAAATTTTGAAACAAAGTGTGCGAAATAGTTAGCATACATTCCTTTATTAATTCAGCGTCAGTGAAGGGTTTCATCCTTTTTGCAAGAATGTTACAAACTTGGTATGAAGCTCATAATATTCTGTTGACGACGAATTGACAGCTCCAAATGAGCTACTTTATTCTTCCTTTCGTTAGATTCCAAAGGAAAAGCCTCTGTAAATGAGCTATGTTTACTTGTGTAATGACGAAATAAATCGTACCGCTTAATTCCGACAACAGTTTCGCGGCATATTAAGCAAATAGCAGTACCTTCCTTGTGTCCATGTCCACTGATGAAACAAAATTCATCCTCCCATTTTTCTTGAAAACTCCTATTTTCCTTTTGGTAGCACTTTTTGATGACACTCCAGCCATTATAAACGTAACTCGCAATCTATGAAAAGAAACAAGCGTCCAATGCTGTGTGCGTACAACAATACACTGGCTTGGCTTGACGAATGACGGCCGGACTGAGCGGGCGGCGCGGTAGCGGGCAGAGAGTGGTGGGGCCGCACTGCCGCCGCCCGCGCCGCCCGCGCTCACTTCCCGCTACGCCAGTCCGCTGCCCATGTCGTTTAGTACATCTGTGCCATTGCTCTGAATATAATAAACCATACTATAAATGAATAACGAATATATTTAAACCATACTTAATCGTAGGTATAATTAGTATTGTTTGTCAAATTATTTGGTTCTGACACGGGCCGCACAAATTCCAGTTGCGGGCCGCATGCGGCACGGGGGCCGCAGTTTGACGACCACTGCTATAAACTATCAAAAATAGTAAGCCTAGAATCCGTACTAACAGCCTATCACGCCTATGTTGCATCAACACTCAGATATGGCGTAATATACTGGGGCAATTCAGTTGATAGAGAACTCGTATTTAGAGCCCAAAAAAGATGTGTCAGAGCTATGTGTGGCCTTAAAAGTACAGACAGTTGTCAACCGTTCTTTATACGTCTACAAATTCTTACCTTGCCATCGCTGTACATATACGAAACAAATATATTCGTGAAATCTAACATTTCATTATACAAAATAGCTACTAAAAGTTACTACAGAAAATTACGCGATAAAAATAAGTCAGAACTCGAAGTGACTCATGGTAAAACTGCTCTAATGAATAAAAGTACCTTCTGTATGGCCAAAAAAATATTTAACAAACTACCTGAAAAAATAAAAACGTTACAACTGAACAATTTCAAAACAGAACTATTAAGAATATTGATAGATAAATGCTATTACTCACTGCAGGAATATTTGGACGATAATTCTATAATTACTGCTTCAGAAAATTGTACATCACCTCACCTATTTTGACGATTTAGAATTTTATTTGACATTAGCATTATTATGACATTTAACTTAATATATTTGACATTTATTGAAATAAATTCTATTTTAAATTTGTATTGTTATGCATGTACCTATTAATATTGATTTTATTATTAATGTGAAAGTTTACCTAATTCTTCCACCTCATGATTATATATAAAAATTCGACAATGACAATTTAATATATTTGTACGCCTCTGGGCAAAACTTTCTACCTGTAACATCTCGCACACTATTGTAATTTGACCAGTGTTTACAAATAAAGCATTCTGATTCTGATTCTGATTCCGTGAAAAATTAAGTTTTCCTCTTAGCTCGATAGATGGCGTTGGCGTCGAATTAGATCTCGCTATGGTTTCGTTACCGCGCCGCGTATAAGACTCAGCTGTATTCAAACGAATGTTTGTAGAATTAATTTAGTTGATGAATAAGAAAAAAAAAATTTTTTGACAAATCGAATCGCTTTCGGTTCGATTTTATTTTTTAACCGTACAAGTAAAGTAATGCAAGCAATGTCACTGTTTTATTTTAGTGTTATAAAATTTTTTGTGAAAGTGACGAAATATTTTTTTTATCACATCCATTCAATAAAACCCATTTTTACAAAATTAAAAAGACTTCAAAAAGAAATTACCTCAAAATTATGAAATAACTTTAATTTCGGAAGTCGGTGTCTTGGGATCTGTATTTTAGTTTTTTTTGCCACCGACTTCCGAAATTAAAGTTATTTCATAATTTTGAGTGAATTTCTTTTTGAAATCGATTTAATTTTTACTCGACTGCGCCGGAAGGTGGGTTAATAATTATGTTTTTTGAATGTATGTACTATGTATATTTCTTTGGCACGCTCTGTAGCCTAAACGGCTTGATCGATTTCAGCTTGAGAGGTGCCGTTAGATTCGTCTTAATTGTGAGTCACTGGGTATATCAAGATTGAAAAAAAAATAAAAATGGCCGATTTTTGGCGCCATATTGTTTCGCGCCACAATTAATGCCTGGTACATACATGGTGACAGTAGTTACCACTAGCGCCATCTAGTATCGAGTAGCGGAACTAGTAGTCAAGACCCTTTTAGAAATTTCGATGCGAGAACTTTCCCGAACTATCGACATCTGGTCGATCGGGGCCTGTATGTACTCGAACATTCTAGATGTTTCTACAATGGAAGGTTCTAGAACTATTAACTAATTAGTGTGTTTGAGTTGTAATTAGTGTTGTTGATTAAAGTGTAAATTTTTGGTTATTAAATCGGCAGTTTTTATTGTCTCGAACCCGAAGCTCGTAACAATATTATGTCTTTAAAAGTGTTTTTTCTTTAAAATCTATCGAGTGGGGTATCAAAATAAAGGGTTTTAAATGGTGATTACAAAAATATAAACAACTTATATGGTTAAAAGTAATTCGAAGTGACAAATAGTTTATAATAGTAGTAGGGTGGAAACCTTTGCTCGTCTGGCGATAAGTAGCTGACTTTTTGTTTCCTTACCTTTATTTCCTTCGTTATAAAAACAAAACGTGACATTGGCTAGAAGCACAAACCGTGCGAGGCCAAAGGAAAAAAAAAATTGCTGACTTTATGTCAAAGTCAAAAAATTGGCTCCCTGAGAGTACTTCACCGCATTATTATTGTAGTCTTTGGAGTACTTTTATATCGCTCCCTGCCTGTTTCCCTGTCTCTATCACACCACACGATCGACAGCGCGGCAGGGCAGCTCTAGCCCTGGACCCTTCGGCCGGCCGGTGTAATAAGAAACGGAGTCAGCTGACTCCGTTTCTTATTACACCGGCCGGCCGAAGAAATAGTGTAATTTTAGATTAAAAATGTCCAGATGGATAGTAGGCCACTGAGAATTGAAGCCAAAAACACGGGGGACAAATGTCCCGCGTCGTACGATCCATACGTCAGTCGCCTATGTAACGCTCCCCGCGTAAACTACGTCACGAGTCCGTGTTTTGATATTTTAAAATGAAGGTTTGTGTTGTGAAATGGTGTAGAAATCACACTAAAAAAAAGGAATGTGCCACTATATATCATTTCACAAGTAAGTATTCAATTTCACTTTGTATTTCTTTGTTACCGCATTCTAAATTTATGTAAACAAAAAGTATAACTTGACATTACTGTCACGCCATATTTGTTAAGTGTTGCCAGGGGCATAATTTTTTTTACCCATTATTTGTAAGTTTTTAAATCGGATTTTTTGCCGTCACAGTTTCCGTTTGTGCTATTTCTGCTTACTACCTATTTAAGTACACCAAAACAACAAACATTTGACTAACTTACAAGCAAATATCACAAAAAGTCGTAACATAATAATATCTGATAAAGTTGCACATGACAAATCACACAAATTAAAGAAATAACGTTGAAACTCAAGAACCGTAATACCTAATAAAAAATCATGTCATTACTGTTGATGATATATTTTACGCTAAACGTAAAATACTGAAAATCTCCCACATTTAATGGTAAATCTCTGCCACTGGTATTACACGTACATTGCACACAAACGCAATTACGATACGTAATACACTCCCGACCGTGGCGCTCACTCACACATTTATAAAAAAGTGGCTTTGCGTTTTGTTTCGAACACGCTGGACATTTGTAAGAGTGTAATGTTGTTCATCTCGGTCTGTTATAAACTTGCGAAATTAGGTATGTACCTGTAGAATCAGTCTTTCTTCCTCTTTTAATCGCATTACCGTACTAACTGAGACTGACTCCAGTCGCCGCACAAGTTCTTTTTACCCGACTGCGTCAGAAGGAGGGTTATGTTTTTCGAGTGTATGTATGTATGTATGTATGTATGTATATTTCTTTGGCACGCTCTGCAGCCTAAACGGCTTGATCGATTTCAGCTTGAGAGGTGCCGTTAGATTCGTCTTAATTGTGAGAGTGACACTGGGTATATTAAAATTGAAAAAAAATTAAAATGGCCGATTTTTGGCGCAACATGTTTTCAAAAAAAAAAATTTTTTTCTCGAAACCTATCGAGTGGGGTATCAAAATAAAGGGTTTTAAAAGGTGATTACAAAAATATATATACCTTATATGGTTAAAAGTAATTCGAAGTGACAAATCGTGAAAAAACACGTACCAAGAACTAAATCGTTTGCGAAATCTTTCACATTTGTAAACTAAAAAGCTGGAAATAAAAAAAGTAATTTAAAAAATAAAAAAACCCGACTGCGAAACTGAAAAGCTACAAACAAGCCCATTTTAAATTAAATAAAAGTTGCAAGCAGGCGGGACCCATACCATTTTTATTATATTTTCAAATTCAAATGGGTCCCGCCT
This sequence comes from Mesoligia furuncula, assembly GCA_916614155.1. Classification (NCBI taxonomy): domain Eukaryota; kingdom Metazoa; phylum Arthropoda; class Insecta; order Lepidoptera; family Noctuidae; genus Mesoligia; species Mesoligia furuncula. The sequence continues at coordinate 8,473,327 of OU744817.1, read as the reverse complement.
GCTTCCAACTTTTATTTAATTTAAAATGGGCTTGTTTGTAGCTTTTCAGTTTCGCAGTCGGGTTTTTTTATTTTTTAAATTACTTTTTTTATTAGTATGTAGTTCATCCACGGAAAATAGATAATTTTGCCGCCGCTTTTCTTCTTCAAAATATCTTAGGATTCGGTAATATCAATGTTCGGTCTCCACCAGGAATAGTTTTATTTTTCCCCATTTTTAATGCTGAACAAATTAAACACTAGGCACTTTTAATAAATTATAGCTATTTATCGTCAATAACTGCTAAAATAATTAATAAAATCTATTAAAAGGAAACTAAACTTTTCCAGTTGTCTGACAGTACTTCAGGAATGAGGAGATCCGCAGGAGAACCAAGGTAACCGACATAGCCCGAAGAATTGCCAAACTTAAGTGGCAGTGGGCAGGGCACATTGCTCGCAGAACAGATGGCCGATGGGGCCGAAAGGTTCTGGAGTGGCGACCGCGTACCGGAAGACGTAGCGTTGGAAGGCCTCCCACACGGTGGACCGATGACCTTGTGAAGGCCGCAGGAACCCGTTGGATGCGGGAAGCACAGGACCGGTCGAAGTGGAGGTGCTTGGGGGAGGCCTATGTCCAGCAGTGGACGTCTTTCGGCTGAAATGATGATGATGATGATGATGACAGTAGGTACGACAACGACAAACTTATTTGTGAAATCATTGGTCACTAAAGGCCTACGCAGACCGCGACGGCATGGCAAGGGATTTTGCCGTCAGTCAGCGCACACTAGCCGCTTAGATACCGCGGCATTCCAGCGGCATCCCTGCTTCTCTACCCCCGCCGCCTCACCCCGTGGTATGTCACAACAAGCGCCGGAGTCCTTGGCATGCCGTTGCCTACCGCAGGACGCCACGGCATCCCGCCGCGGGAACCCGTGGCGCGTCTTTCAGTGCCGTGCAATGAAATCCCTTTCAATGCCACGGCATCATTTTAAAGCATAGCAATTTATGTCGTATTTCTATATCGATACGTTTGAATGTCCATTATTAAAAAAATTAAATCCCTTGCCATGCCGTCCTGGTCAGCGTAGGCCTTTATTGGTGGCCGTGGCAAAATCCAAACTTATGTCTGGTACAAAAAAAAAATCATTCCGAAAACTACCACCTCACAAACAACTTATTAGTATTTAGTTCAGCTAAAGCGCTTACTACACTATCCAATTTTAAGGAAAGCTAACTAGGAAATCAACAGATGTAATCGCAGTTAGAACAGATCGGATCCGATTTAATGTATACATTGGAGGTCCAACCGCTCTACTTCCTAAATTGTCTACGATCTAGGATAGTGTGATCACGGCGCTACGATTTAGATTTATATTATGGCGTCCGCGCCATAATATACATATGTTCTGTGGCCCGCGCTTTGCGCAAAGTGGACGAGTAGACCGCGCGCACGACACGAATGCTACCAAAGAGTATTTTTTATATAAATGCTACATACTTCTAACATGGCGACTGCATCGGAAACGACAGCACAGCATTGCCCACAAAAAAAGAAATCCATACTTTAAACCAGGGGTGTCAAACTCAATTTTGCAGAGGGCCATATATTAGATTTAGAATGTGTAGGCGGGCCAGGTTCAAATTAAAATACTAAAACATACTTACTAAATTATTTTAAAATCTTTATTTATTTAGTTATAGGTATATAGTTGTTACAAATCATACCAAAAGTAAGAAAGAGGGTGAGGGAGGGGCTGCGTTAGCTGCACGGACGAAATAGAAGACGACTTCGCGCGCGCACGAGAGAAAGAGAAAAGCATAACTAACACTCTCTCACTCGTCTTGACAGGCGCTACTCTTGAAATTACTTTTAAGTAAAGCGCGCGTATTTTTAAATCTGCGTAGAGGCATTGAGTGCAGTCCAAAATCTCTAAAAAAAAGATTCATTTATCTGTGATATATTGTGATCGCGGGCCGTATCGAAATGGCCCGAGGGCCGGATTCGGCCCGCGGGCCGTATCTTTGACATGACTGCTTTAAACTATCCATACTAATATTATAAATTCAAAAGTAACTCGGTATGTCTATCTGTCTGTTTTGGCAGAGATATAGATTGCATCCCGGGGAAGGTCATAGGGTTGATTTTAGCCCGATATTTCCACGGGATCGAAACTTATGCGAGTGAAACCGCGGGGCGCTGCTAGTCTTAACTCAATTAATAGAAATGTACGGGGAAATGCCCTATCATTATAATAAAAACAACAAAAATTATTTCTTTTAATATTTTATTATTTTTAAACGACATTAGTTAATTATTATTTTCTTCTGTTGTTTTGATAAATACGGCGCCATCGATAGAAAATTCGAAACGTACAACCCGCTACGATCCTTTTTCACGAATGCGTCGTCTGTCCGATTTAGAATCCAATTTAGTGTAGTGTGATCACTACACTGACCTCTATAATACAAGGCGTACTTGTATTATAGAGGTCAGTGGATCACTAGCTTCCGACTTCCTAGTTCACACTGGACACTATTACTCCTAGCGGAGTGTGTATAGTCCTAGTTAGAGTGTTCCAAGTTAGCTTTCGATAGTGTAATAAGCGCTTTAGACTGGTAAGGTCCGAAGTGACAATCGATTATTTAGGCTATGTTCACACAATATAAATGTGACGTATGTTTTCGAAATGCACGATATATTACTACATACTGTTCTGTGATTCTGATTACTACTTTCCAAAAAGGTCACAAAAACGCATTTACAAACGTTGATGCACGTTAAAAGGGCGATGCATGGGGCGATGTCTGTACAATCCATCTTAGCGACACGCGTAAACGTGTGTTTATCTCATCTATCCATAAAGCAATTAAACTAGGGCTTAATAAGTTGTTCTGAAGGTCTAGTTAGTAGTTTATTATAGTAGTCTATCTGAAGGTCAGATCATCAGATGTTTAGTATTCTGAATTTCTGTGTATTATTTTACAAGGCCAACTCTATAAAGCTACTAAAGCTTCAGAGCGTCTGTCTCTTTCCAGTTGACCGAAGCTCCTTTATGTGCGAGCGAGTAAAAGCATCGATGTATAGTTATGTTTACATACATTGTTATTGTTACGCCGCTAAATTCAGAAGAGGATTCAATGACAACCGATATTTTCCCTCACTTTCTTCAACACCAAGGTTATAACGAGTTGGAAGAGTACAATGAATATTATGATCATAATGACATTTACATCTCTATAACTTTATTTGTCAATTCACTATTTGTCGGCTTGAAATATGACAGTCAATTATTTTACGAATTTTTGCTAAATATTATCTAATCGTCTCGAAATAAACAAAAACCTATGGCTTAATGTGATCCTTGATAACAAACTGGAAATGGTCTTCCTAAAACCTTTTAAAGAAATGTGTTTTCCACCGAAAAAATGATGTCTTTGATTGGATCCCGCTGTTGTGATTTCAGTCGCCAAATAATTGTGTTTATTGTGTTAAATATATATTGAAAATGAGGTGTTGTGTGCCGAGCTGCAAGAATGATTCGAGACACATATCCAAATCACAGGGAATCACGTTCCATGTGTAAGTCTAAGCAAATTTTTTACATTTACTAAATTGGTGATGCGTTTCGCCTACGCGCATTTTAATGTAATAAATGGCTATTTTATGTAAATATTTGAATGATATTGACTAATTACAGTCACAATAATCTTATTTAGCACTATAGTACAGCACACTACCATTAAAACAAAAAAAAAAAACAGGAATATTTTACTTTACTGAATTATTTTTATTATCAACTTATTTCGCTGTTTTGCTGTATCTATAGTATCTTTATATATCAATATTGTATCTTGTTTCCAGCTTCCCCAATGAGACATCACTCCGTAAATCCTGGGTCAAGGCCCTTGGTAAAGAATCATGGGAACCTAGAGAAAGGAGTGCGGTGTGCTCCGAACATTTTTTGTGTGAAGACTTGTACGAGACTAAGAATGGGTTACGGAAGGTTAGGGCTGGGGCTGTGCCTTTGATTGTTCAGGTAATATAAGAAAGATACCACAAACACACTTTACATAACATGATAAATTTATTTAGCAAACCAAGTTACAACAATAATATGACTTGTAAAGAGTACATTAAGAAGAAAATAACATATATTGTGGAGGTTATATTTCTGAGCAAACACATACAACAACATTGACAACTTCAACAAACACACACAACAACATTGACAAATACACAAAAAAAACATTGACAAAAACAAACACAACAACATTGACAATAACAACAAGTACACAAAAGAACAATGACAACAACAAACACACAATAACATTGACAACATAACAAACAACACTGATTAAAATAAAAACTCAATGATAAACAGATAGAAGAAAAGGAAGGTGAGATTAAAATGGGGCTTGTAAAGATCTGTGTATTGATACACAATAATATTTGTGAGGAAATACATTAACTTTTATTAATTTAATCAGAAGTTAACATTACTTACAACCAATCACTTACATTTGTAGCTTAATTGGTAAATTCGGTTGAAGGACACTGAATTTCTAAGCTGCCATCACGGCTTATGTCAATTTAATTTGAGTTGATTTTTCGGGTTCCGTACCCAAAGTGTAAAAACGGGACCCAATTACTAAGACTCCACTGTCTATCTGTCACCAGGCTGTATCTTTTAAACCGTGATAGCTAGACAGTTGAAATTTTCACAGATGATGTATTTCTGTTGCCGCTATAACAACAAATACTAAAAACAGAATAAAATAAATATTTAAGTGGGGCTCCCATACAACAAACTTGTTTTTTTTCGCCGTTTTTGCCTTGTGGTACGGAACCCTTTGCGTGCGAGTCCTACATGCACTTGGCCAGTTTTTTTTATCTTTTTATTATGGTCACTTTTAACATTCTACATCATTCTCACATGCATAATTTGAACACAAATGATGAGAGAGAAGAGTGTCCATGGAGTTTCTTGCCCATTTTTACCTGACTGCGTCAGAAGGAGGGTAATGTTTTTCGAGTGTATGTATGTATATTTCTTTGGCACGCTCTGTAGCCTAAATTTCAGCTTGAGAGGTGCCGTTAGATTCGTCTTAATTGTGAGAGTAACACTGGGTATATCAAAATTGAAAAAAAAATTAAAATGGCCGATTTTTGGCGCGATGTCTTCAAAAAAAATTTTTTTTTCTCGAAACCTATCGAGTGGGGTATCAAAATAAAGGGTTATAAAAGGTGATTACAAAAATATGTATAACTTATATGGTTAAAAGTAAATTCAAAATGACAAATCGTAAAAAACACGTACCAAGAACTAAATCGTTTGCGAAATCTTTCACATTTGTAAACTAAAAAGCTGGAAATAAAAAAAGTAATTTACAAAAAAAAACCCGACGGCGAAACTGAAAAGCTACAAACAAGCCCATTTTAAATTAAATAAAAGTTGGAAGCAGACGGGACCCATACCATTTTTATTATATTTTCAAATTCAAATGGGTCCCGCCTGCTACTACTGAGATAGTGGCACAATACACTACGAGACGCAAGCGCAACAACGAAGTCGCAGAAAGAACTGTCAAAATATCTAAATAATCCGTTTCACTCGTGCGAACTCAATTATAATCTGCATAATTAATTAATTTAATTAAGATGTTATTTTGAATGGATCTGTATTATGCACAGACTAATAAAAAATAGTTATTGATTAAATAAAACTTAAAATAATATATAAAACTCAGAAAAAGAGTTGAATAAAGTCAAGAAGCAGTGTTAAAAACGGAACGTTGTAAAAAATGAGTAGTTGGATGCGTTCAGGGTAATTGAGATGCGTTCAAAATAAGGTAATAAGACGTAGAGTTAGCATAAAGAAAAATTAATAAATATTTTTTTCCTGGCCTTCTTTTAAAATTGTGATTAGCGTAATGAATGTACAATTAAATTAGCTGAATTTTAATATTTATTTCATTTCTATACATTGTCAGGTGAAAAATGGGCATCCTTCTTTAAAATCGGTCTAATTTGGCTGTAACACAATTTTTCGAAAATGTTCTCTACTAACTTTTTAGACCTTTGTATCCGGCTTATGCGTATGAAGTTTCATTAAATTCGGTTAATTCATTTCGAAAAATAAGGGCTTGAAAGTTTGTATGAAATGCCGTCCATACGGCATAACTAACTTAGGCACTATTTATTTATATTGAGGGTGAATTAAAATAGCCTTCAAAGAAAAGGGGCATTTTTTTTGCTTTGATTTAAAGTGCTAGTACTTATGTCATTGCTTTGACTCAAAATCAAAAGTCATTTATGCAAATAGGCTGATAATCAGCACTTTTTGAACGTCAAAGTTACATAAGACTCCTCCAAAACGCCCGCCCATCACTATTTCCTAGTGCTGTAACAAGCGTCAGGCACTAGTTGTCTGGCATTCTTGCTGAACTGGGCCCTTTTGGCGCAGCCGTGAGGCACACTTTCCTGCTAATTTCTTACATCGGACTTTGTTCTTTTTATTTTATCTTTTTTTTTTTTTTGTTTTTGTCTGATGTAGGTACGACTATTATGAGACTATATGATGTATTGTGTGTCTTTTAGTCTGTGCTAAGTAAATGTATTTTCTTTCTTTTTTCTTTCTTTTGCTGGTAAGAAGAAGTGGCGCAACAAACTCCCCAGCAGACTGTGTCCTGGGGGCCTAAACAGGCCACTTTGGAGAATCATAAAAGGATAACATTATGAATCGTAATATGACGAAGACAGTCCGTGTTTTACTTATTTTCGCTGCACTACGTAGGTATAATCAAAGAGATTAGGATTGGATTTGGATCGAATTGATTGGTATTTTAGCACAGACGAAAAAAAATAACTGAAAAATGCTTCACCAATGGGATTTGATACGATTAACATAACGGTTAACTGTCTATTATGTTATCCTTTTATGATTCTGCCAAAGTGGCCTTTTTAGGCCCCCTGATGAATTTGTTATTTATTTTACAGGATTCCTCGAACTGTGATTATGGAGAACCTGCCAGTTTGAAGGTAAGAACGCATTTTCATAGATAAACTAAAAAAAATATTTTTTTTTTCTTTTGGTTTTTCCACATAACTATGTAAATTACTGTCACACTTCTGGTATACAGTCAAAACAAACTAAAATGGACGCAGTACCTACTACGCTAAAGTTCATTTCAAATAAACTTGCGATAAAGTTTGTTCACCTCCTTCTACTAATGTATCCCAATATTTCCAAACCATACGAAAAAAATGTATGGGCAGTGTCGGTAACACGATCAAAACATTGACTTACTCCGTGTTTGGTATTATGAAACTCAACCGATGCAATGTTAGCGACAGTTTTGTATGAAGAACGATATCTATCGTAAGTTATTTGGACTTTTTGGTACAGGGTGGTTGAATGACATTTATCGCAAGTTTATTTGAAATACACTTTAGACCCTTAATTGTATGTGTGCGACTGTGTGCGTTTTTAGATTTGTAATATGACTACAATTTTCTCCCACAATCAGTTCAACAAAGGAGATGTCCGCTTTTTGTATGGACACTGGTTTTTTATTCCGAGAAAAATCTAACCAGAATCAAACTACATCCAAATAAAAGCTACTAAAATATGGAACTTGGAACCACTGAAATAATATTTTTAGAGCCCTCCATTTAAGAGAAAAATTATAAATTATTTAATGTTAGTACATATATATTATTTGTTGATGGCAACCCAAATGAAACCTCCCACACACTTTGAAAATGTCATAATGACAGATAGATTCCATTCATATGTCAAACAAATATGTCTGATACGTCACACTTTCGCTCGTGCCTTTGTGTTATCCAATGATAACGTATTTTAATTTGTGCTTTGCTTTCTGTGATTTAACTGACTTGGCCTTTTCACAACGGATTCTTCTTCTTTGCACATGATTAGGATACCGATAGCTTACGAACCTTCAACCCTGACGACTTTGCTTTTTCTTAACGGTTATTTGATATTTCACGCGATTAGGACTTTGGATTTAAAACCCCGTATGTAAGTACTGTTCTTTATTTATATTTAGCTCATTAGGGGTTTTATTTGCACAACCTTTGCCTGTTTTACGACCTCTGATAGTCTGCAAAAATTAACTTTCATTTCTATCTTCAGATTATGGCTCTCTGCATAAATTGCAATATAGCAGTACATGCTATAAATCAGCATTATGAATATAACGCTTTAACATGAGCCCAGAGATAGTCTCAATAATTGAAGAATGGATGCTCAAGAGGTAATGTATTCTTTAACTTACATTATAAGTTTTTTTTTAATAATGTGTAACCAGGCTTAATAGCTTATGTTAAAAAAGATTAAATAGCACTACTTTGCTCAAAGAAGATGCAGAAAAACGATTCGGTGTTCTTAAAATATTATTTTGTTTTAGGTAACAGATGGAGATCGCATTTGCCAAGAATGCATCAACCTTTTACTAATAGAACTGAATAACAGAAACCAGCACAATATAGGTGACCAACAGCTGGGTCATCAATCAGTATGTGCATGTTGTGGCGTTTCTATCTCAAGAAGAACAGGCAGGCGCTCTCGTCCCTTACCTGTTGATCATCCTGAGCAGGCTTATATAGCTGGCATCATCAACCCCCGTCAGGTTAATATGGAAATTAAATAGTACATTGCACATAGTACATTATTGTATCTCTGATTAGTGGAACACACAATAAATTAAAACTTAATTTCAGATCCCTGCTAATGCTTGAGCATGTAATAGGAAGCGGTGCTCATGTGATGACAATAGTCTGGTATCTTGGATGCGCTCGGCATCAAAACGATATATCTCCACCTGCTCAGTTTCTCGACAATATTTTAATAAGAGAAGGTATTGAAAATGAAGAAAGTTAATAAATGAATATTCAAAACCAAAAAAACGTTTTATTTCATAACAAAACTACATACATAAAATACATAGTAACACTTGCATTCAATTAGCATATTTATTGTCGAAACGCTTTTCTCTCGATTCCAAATCATCAAAAAGGAATTTCAATCAGTAGATACTATTATCATTTATTCCTGCTAAGCCATCCCTGTGGAGTATGCTGAAACATGCACTTCTTGATAACCGAGGTCTTAGTAAAATATTGCAACTTGCACATGAATATTTGTATGTAGAATGCGCTTTAGTTCTAAAAGAATTGTGCTACACATTCACTGAAAACATTTCTTACTAGCTTCTGCCCGCGACTTCGTTCGAGTTACGATTACATCATTTTCGCTTATTGTTCTTTAGACCTTTTTAATATTACGTTACTCGGCTTTTGAGGGTCGTAGCATGATGATAATGTATTCGATTGCCCTTATCCTTCCTCAAGAATTAGGCTATCAAATTCAAAAAGAATTATTCAAATCCGACTGGTAGTTCCAGAGATTAGCGCGTTGAAACAACTTTTCAGCTTTATCATTAGTATAGATTATATTACAGAGGTAAATAAATAATCTTTGTAATAAATAATATTTGTTTCGTTCACATTGTAATATTGTTATACTCCATAATATATTATATTGTAGTCTGTGATAAACTCGCAAATCAAATAATAATTTATTATTGTATTCTGTGTTGTCAGTATAATGTCAATAATGGCAGTACCATGTGTCAATACTGTCAATTTTGACAAGTTTATAATTTTTTAGGGTGCGTTCACTGTATTATCCGAGATAATTAGAAAGGTTCGTTCGTTTTAGGAGCAAATTCACACTAAAATAAAAAAATATTTTTCTCAAAATTGGAGGGTTTTAAAAATCTGTGAAATAGTTAGAACCACTTATTTTTGGGATGTCTATCCAAATATATTTAACTTATCCTGGTTAGAATTATTAAATAATAAAAAACCATTTCTGGACATCTCCTTTAATAAATAAACAATGTTTTAAACATACTTAACAGTAAAAATTCAGTGTATACAACATTATTTTTAGTATATGCGAAACCCGAAACACGTGTCTAGTATTTTTATGTAAAGAATCTATGTACAAAATTTCAAAACTGTATCATGATATGTCCGTACAAAAACATGCTCACCCGCGCCGCTCGCGCCGCGCCATCTTGCGCTCATTGATATTAGTACCTAGGTACCTAACCGTTCGGCGCGGAGATTGGATAACCTACTTAGTGTCGCTCGGTGTCCAACTTTTAACCTTTTTAAAATATTTTTGGAACAAAATATAACATGGGGTAAAAATGATTGGAATCGATTCAGTTACTTATTCTGAACAAACTATATTCAGGTTTCGCATTATATGCTAAAAATAACGTTGTATATTATGATTATAACATAATATATTACTCTAATCAGGGTGTTTGGTGGAGCGTGACATGTTGTGTAAATGTAATATGTTTCAGGCTTGCAGAATTTGCCTCGTAATGGATGTAAAGTTATTTCATATAAGAATTTACAAACTGGAACAAGCGTATGAGAATCTCACAGGAATATCAGTAAGTTTCATTAGTTTTATCTTAATCCATGAACTTTGGACTGTCAGTTGAAATCGAAATGACACAGTACACATTCAGTTAATCTGAAATTCAGTTAAAATGAGTTTAAGAATTATGCGCTTATGGGCATTACAGCAAAATGAATTCACCTTTAAAACTACATAAATAGAAAACAAAGATTATAATGCCAAAAGGGACTTTTTTTTTTGAGTATGGAAAATGACCCTTCCCGCTCTGGGTGGAGCGGGATCCCGAGTGTCAGACTCTTACTGACTAAATCCCACCCGTGTTCCTTCCTTAGCCCTTTATGTTCCGGGGCAGCGGTAACCCTTTCGGACAACCACGCTGAGCCAAAAGGGCCTCAGCTCAGCATAATGTCAGGTGACAACACAAGGTGTACCACCACAAGGTGTGACACCTGACTGACCTGAGTTTGAATGAACGCGCGCGTTAGTCTCTGAAACTACTCTTTATTGTAATCTATTGACATGCCACCTTAATTTCATCTTTCAGCTATGTGAAGAAGACAAGTTGCCGCAGAAGATTTGTGTGGAATGTGTACAAAGATTGATGAACTGCAGTCGATTCAGGCTCAAGAGTTTAAGAGCTAACTCTCTCATGCTAGAAGTTATTAAGAAACAGGATTGTGTGAGTAATATAGTATTTATTCTCTTTCAAATTATAATCAGACTGCCTGATTGGTATAGTGGTTTCAAGCACCTGAACTGGTCCTAGCTTGGAGCCCTATAATAATAATGGGTGTAATAATTTAAAAAAAATAAACCGACTTCAAAAAGAAATGAACTCAAAATTATGAAATAACTTTAATTTCGGAAGTCGGCGTCTTGGGACCTGTATTTTAGTTTTAGTTTTTTTGCCACCGACTGTTTGTTTGTCTCTGCATCACCCAAAGGTTGACTGGTAGAAAATGCCTATGGCATTAAGTCCGCCTCTGTACATTTATGTGCTTGAAGTGTTAAATAAATAAATACTACAATCTGTCAAATTTCTTTAATAGATTTTCAACTTTATCGCTAAAGCATAAGGTTCAAAGTTGATTGGGAAAATTTGACAGTTTCGGGTAGCTTGATGTGCTGGCGTCTGTACATTGCGGGCTGTCGTAAAAAGCTATTAACGCATCAAAAACTAAAGTGTTTCCCAGCAACAATTTGTGATCGCAAAAGGGGTGACGAAAAAATTTGCACAAGCTAAAGTGTTCTGACCCCTGGATTCAAACCGACGTATTACCGCTGCTCACCTCTTTCCTAATATAACCTTCTTTTTTCCAGTTAACTGTACAAAACTTAAAAACAATAAACCGGTTAAATAACCAATTGACATCGACATTATCACCGAAACATTTCGAAGTAAACCATTACGACTCCTACGTAAATTACGAAGACGAACCAATAACGATTCAGGACGACGAATCTACCTCCACTTGCAATGTCGACGTCCAAAAAGAAAACGAAATTTTCCTAACAGAAGATATCACAGACAAAAACGACGGACTTAACGATCACAGAATTGACGATGACGGAATTACGGATGTCTTCAACGATAAAGATGACATTTCCGAAAAAGAATACGTGTTATCTGACAAAGATAATTATTCTTCAGACGACAGTCTTCCTTTAGAAAAACGCAAGGAAAGGAAAACTAGAAAAAGGAAAGTGAAAGAAACAAAACCGGTTAAAGCCGTTAAGAGGGTTAAAAAGATAAAAGATCCGGCGGAGCCAAAGATAGATCGACGGAGAAAACCGTTTTTGAGCGATGACTTGAACGAAACCCTTTTCACGATCACTGATTTGACTTTTGAGGAACAAATTGCTGAAATAGTTAAAAGGCAGGATAGTGCCAATTATAAGAATTCTGTTTTTAAATGTACTGCCTGTTTTAAAGGATTTTTGGATGAAGATGCTTATAATAGTCATATGTCTCGGCATACTGATGTGAGTATACATTTTGATAATTATTTAAAAAACTGGCCAAGTGCGAGTCGGACTCGCACACGAAGGGTTCCGTATCTCAAGGCAAAAACGCCGAAAAAAACACGTTTGTTGTATGGGAGCCCCCTTAAATGTTTATTTTATTCTGTTTTTAGTATTTGTTGTTATAGCGGCAACAGAATTACATTATCTGTGAAAATTTTAACTGTCTAGCTATTACGGTTCATGAGGTACAGCCTGGTGACAGACAGTGGAGTCTTAGTAATAGGGTCCCGTTTTTACCCTTAGGGTACGGAACCCTAAAAACCGCCTCGTTGGTCGTTGCCCTTTATGCCTGGAGGCTTTTAAGTGTTAAATTTTGTTATCATTAATATTTTTTTTTCTTTTTTGTTGGCATATACACACATCAAAAGTGTCTAGGGATCAACATATATTTTTGCAATAACTTTTCTCCTGATTGATATTAATTAAAATTTTCTTTAAGGATTCATCAAATAAAGTGTTTTCGTTTGTCACAGTAACGATAAACCAAGTCACCTTTGCATTAATAAAGAAATTTGCCATTTTCCTAATAAAGGGATTTTTGACATTTGAACCACTAACACAAAAGTTCGAAAAAAAGACTGAAATAACAGTTTTCTTTAAAATTTTATTGGGTAACTTAAACAATTAATAATCCGTGTTTCTACCGCGAACACTAACAACACAAGAACATCGGTTTGGCATACTCAAAATGAGTTCATCCAAATCACGCTGTGGAATGGCCGCCCATGTTCGTTGCAACAACAAAAAAAGGTCTTCTTGCGACTGGATACCCTCCATATTCGGCAGAGCTCTTCTCTGTAGCATATCCCATGCATGCTCAATCGGGTTCAAGTCTGGCGACTGAGCAGGCCAGGGCAGGACATTGATGTTAGCTGCGGCGAGAGTCTGTCTTACAACTCTTGCGGTGTGCGGTCGTGCATTATCATGCATTAACTGAAATAAGGGACCGATTTGCACTTGTAGAGGAACGATGACGTCTGATACAATCGTCTCAGCATAAATTTGAGCGTTGAGGTTGCCTCTGATCCAAATCAACTCAGTTCTTCCGCCGATCCAAATACCCGCCCATACCATGATGGTTCCACCACTATAAGGATGGACTTCCTGGCAGGATTTTAATCGCTGTTGGCGTCCAGGGGTTCTCCAGTGTCGTATACGTCTTGTATCCGGTCTCATACCAAAACGAGACTCATCAGAAAAGCACACGAAACGCCATTGTTCTTCTGCCCAATTTCTGTGTTCAAGAGCCCATTGATATCGAATCCTACGATTGTGCATTGCTATAGGTGGTACCCGTAGCGGTCTTCGGGAATGAAGGTTCACTTCATGCAAGCGGTTTCTGACTGTTTGGTCGCTAATTAAGTTCCCTGAAGAGTGATGAAGCCTCACGGCTAACATCATGGCGGTTATTGTTGGAGCTCTTCGAGTTAAGATTTGAATGTATCGGTCTTGTATCCGTGTGGTGCAGCGATACCGTCCTCCATGGCGCTCAGCCACGGTACCAGTGCTTCGGTAACGTGTCCAAAGTCGACTGACTCTGTCTGAAGTCGAGTGACTTGTATTCAGAGCTAAAGCCACAGTACGTTGCCGGGAACCAGCTTCTATCATTCCCACGGCTCTGAGCATTTCTTCCCTGCTTAAATGACGTCGCCGCTCCATAATAACGTTGGTTTTAATCAGTAGTAGGGAAACAGTAGCACTAATAATGTCTTCAATGCGTTGTATGTTTTTATAGGGAAAATATTGACAGCTGATTTTCATCTTTTACTCGAATTTGATTCACAGTTCCTGATTCAAATTATGAAATGCACCAAAAAGGATCCATATAAATTTATAAAATCATAAATTTATTACAAAGCCACATCTCAATCTCAAGAAATCCGCATAAAAATGCTTGATCCCTAGACACTTTTGATGTGTGTAGTTTACTTTCTATTATTGGTGTACGTATTGGCTAAGATTTGGCAAATACTTTACTTAATTTAATATTAACTACTTTGCATACCTACTATTGTATACAACATTATTTTTAGTATATGCGAAACCCGGACACGTGTCTAGTATTTTTATGTCAAGAATCTACGTATAAAATTTCAAAACTGTATCATGAAAACTCACAAAGTTATAAGCTTGTTAAGTTACCTGTTTGTCCGTACAAAAACATGCTCACCCGCGCCGCGCCGTCTTGCGCTCATTGATAATAGTACCTAGGTACCTAACCGTTCGGCGCGGAGATTGGATAACCTACTTAGTGTCGCTCGGTGTCCAACTTTTAACCTTTTTTAAATATTTTTGGGACAAAGGGGTAAAAATTATTGGAATCAATTCAGTTACTTATTCAGAACAAACTTTATTCAGGTTTCGCATATACTAAAAATAACGTTGTATACACCTGTTCCTTCAAGGCAAACAGGCGTGTACACAGATATAGATAGACCTAGATAACGCAAGTATCACGAACTGTATGACAACCAAGCGTGCCATTTTTCGACTACCTACTATGACGTCACAAGCTCGCGCTCTCGCTCACACTTTTTTGACTACCTACTATGACGTCACAAGCTCGCGCTCTCGCTCACACTTTTTTGACTACCTACTATGACGTCACAAGCTCGCGCTCTCGCTCACACTTTTTTGACTACCTACTATGACGTCACAAGCTCGCGCTCTCGCTCACACTTTTTTGACTACCTACTATGACGTCACAAGCTCGCGCTCTCGCTCACACTTTTTTGACTACCTACTATGACGTCACAAGCTCGCGCTCTCGCTCACACTTTTTCGACTACCTACTATGGCGTCACAAGCTCGCGCTCTCGCTCACACTTTTTTGACTACCTACTATGACGTCACAAGCTCGCGCTCTCGCTCACACTTTTTTGACTACCTACTATGACGTCACAAGCTCGCGCTCTCGCTCACACTTTTTCGACTACCTACTATGACGTCACAAGCTCGCGCTCTCGCTCACACTTTTTTGACTACCTACTATGACGTCACAAGCTCGCGCTCTCGCTCACACTTTTTTGACTACCTACTACGACGTCACAAGTTCGCGCTCCCGCTCACGCTTACCCAGCCAGCAGTACACAGGACTAAGCGCGAAAGTGACGGCTTACGATTTTTGAACGTAAGCTGGTGCGATTTTTGGTACGCGAAGTAGTTTCTCTTGCGTTATCTAGGCGTATCTACAGGGTGAAATTGAAAACATGCGACAAATCGAAATGGGAGATTGTCCTCATCATTATGAACAACTTTTACTATGGGACCAAACCTGAAATCGCGAAAACAAAATCAGCTGTTCCCTACATTTATGTTCGCATAACTCGTCAAACCCCTTACTTCCCGTGGGTGTCGTAAAAGGCGACTAAGGGTCGTACCGGAGAATGGGCAGCAGCGTTCTCTATGTATTCCACCATCATACCATACTGCGATCGCCAACCCGCCTGCCAAGCGTGGCGATTATGGCAAACCCTCCCAAAATTGGGGGAGGCCTATGTCCAACAGTTTACGTCTATCGGCTGAACGACGACGACGATTTGTCACGTCTACTCAAAAAGAGCTAGTGTAATAAATAAATATTTGTCTGTGTGGTGCCGGACTTAAAGAATACCACCACCCCTTACTTCCCATGGGTGTCGTAAAAGGCGACTAAGGGTCGTACCGGAGAATGGGCAGCAGCAGCGTTCTCTATGTATTTCACCATCATACCATACTGCGATCGTCAACCCGCCTGCCAAGCGTGGCGATTATGGCAAACCCTCCCAAAATTGAGGGAGGCCTATGTCCAACAGTGGACGTCTATCGGCTGAAACGACGAACTCGTCAAAATGTAGGGAGCAGCTGATTTTTTTTCGCGACTGCAGCTTTGGTCCCTTAGTAAAAGTTGTTCATAATGATGAGTACAATCTCCCATTTCCATTTGTCGTATGTTTTCAATTTCAACCTGTATATCTGTGGGCGTGAAGTTATAATGTGATGAAATCAACATTTTCTCTTACAGCGATGCGGTGAACACGAGTGCGAGATTTGCAAGACGCACTTCAAACACCCGCACGCGCTCCGGAAGCATATCACAGCGCACCACACTCAAAGGTTCAGCTGCAAACAGTGCACCTACGTCACGACCCATAGACAAACGGCCAGGCTACATGAACGGTGGCACAAGGGGACCAAGTATAGGTGTCCGCATTGCCAGGACGAGTTTGTGTAAGTAGTTATTATTTATTACCATAGATCGGAGTAGGTAGATTGAATTGGGGTCATTGTTCCCAAACGTATATATTAATATGGACATTCCTCCCGAATTTCGGGATTGGAACGTTACGTGAAAACAGATAAATAATAAATTAATTTAGTTTAAATTTTGAATTGAGTAGTAATAATAACCACTACCAACATTCACAATACTTAATTGGATCCGGAAATACTGGAATTATTTTCCGGGAAAATGGCTTATCCATGTTATTCTTTCTGTGGGCATTTATGATACAAGTACCAAAAATCAATCTACCTACTCCGATCTATGTTTATTACAGTTAAACCAGAGATTATCATCATCATTTCAGCCGAAAGACGTCCACTGCTGGACATAGGCCTCCCCCAAAAGGGGGGGGTTTGCCATAATCGCCACGCTTGGCAGGGCGGGTTGGCGATCGCAGTATGGTATGGTGGTGGAATGCATATAGAACGCTGCTGCCCATTCTCCGGTACGCCCCTTAGTCGCCTTTTACGACACCCACGGGAAGTATGGGGTGGTGGTATTCTTTAAGTCCGGCACCACACGGACCAGACCAGAGAAACCAGAGATTGTACCAGCATATCATCTGCCTAGCCTTTTCCCAACTATGTTGGGGTCGGCTTCCAGTCTAACCGGCCGTTGTGAGCGACCACGTTTCAGTGCCATAAGTCATCACTGGCAACACGCACTGGTCAAAGACTTTCGTCTTGAGACACTGCGGTATGTGGGACGAGAAGATATTGCGTAGCTTCCCGAACGCTGCCCAGCCGAGTCGGATTCGACGATTGACCTCTTTCTCGAAGTTACACCTACCTAACTGGACAGTTTGTCCTAGGTAAACATACTCGTCCACGATTTCGAGTGTAGCGTCTCCGATCTTTATGAGAGTGGGTGTTACATGGGCGTTTGACATGACTATATTATTTAGATTAGTATAATATACTTTATGTATGTATTTATTGTTATGTATTATGTAAATGGTACACCACAGACTACCTACAGTAGTCTGTCCTTTCGCCTTTTTACCCGACTGCGGCGAAGCCCAAAAGGAGGGTTATGTGTTTGACCTGTATGTATGTATGTCCGTTTTTGTTCCCTCGTAACTTCTAAACGAATGAACGGATTTTGATAAATTATACGTCTTTAGATTTGTCTTGGTAGCGCAAGTGTCACTGGGTATATCAAAATTGAAAAAATATATAATGGCCGATTTTTGGCGCAATATTATGTCTTCAAAAAAAAATTATTTTTCTCGAAACCTATCGAGTGGGGTTATCAAAATAAAGGGTTTTTAAAGGTGATTACAAAAATATTTAATCCATCCAAAGGTTGTCTCAAAAGATCTTCGCTCTTAGCGATAAGACCGCCCATTGTGTCATCCCTTGTAAAGTTTCTATATTTATGTCTGTAACTTATACGGTGTACAGACGCCAGCACATCAAGCTACCCGAAACTGTCAAATTTTCCCAATCGACTTTAAACCTTATGCTTCAGCGCTAAAGTTGAATATCTATTAAAGAAATTCGACAGATTGTAGTAGCTTTATGTGATGGCGTCTGTACAGTCAACAAAACAGATAATTATGCAGGATCGTCGGATATAGTAGAAGTTTAGTAAGAAACCGATGTATGTTCTCGAATATTTTTTTATTTTATTAATAGAAAACAAACAGCTCATTTATCAAATTAAAGATCATTGGGCATTTTTGACCCGGTACCTCGAAGTACGCGTCCATTATTGAAATGTGATTTGTTTTGAAAGTTTAGGGTTAACATTTCACGGAATGTATTTATTTTAATCCAAATGTATCTGAAAAAAAGTTATTCATAATTTTGTTTCCTATGAGAAATTGATACTATTTATATTAGGATCCTATCATTTGAGAATTGCAAGGTCATATTGCGCCGAACACATGGGGCCTAATGGCGTATACTACATAGAAATGTACCGGCACCGAGAAATGGTCTATAACAAAATATTAATAAGAAGCCGAATCCAGTCACGCCATGTGCGAATGAGACAATATTATACATACATATTTTGATTGATCCCACTCTAAATGGAAGACAAACAAAGTATTCAAAATTATTATTGTTCCTGCATTGACCGCCGTACTGTTGGAAGCTGCGCTCATGTCGGGGGTGTAGTGTACTTCATATCGTGGGCAAGACATCAGGAAGGAATAGATGCTCCAGCAAGGTTTTTAGACGATGTTACGATTGATATTGATGTTGTTGAATAAAATGTGAAAAAAAGAATGAATGAATGAATTGCTTCGATCCCAGCGTGGTTAAACCAGACTCGATTCATCGAATGAACTCCAAGATTCGCACTAGCTCCTGTAGCCTCATGTTCATGGTGCTACAGCGACCATTGCATATCAAGGAGTAGACCGGGGGGCGCGGTAATGGTAGGGAAGACGTGCCCGTAGGATAGGTAAGGTTTTAAGAGCCTACCGGAAGAAGTGTTTTACTTTTCATTATCCTACTTAACTCTCTAAAAATAATGTAGGTAACCATGTTCAGGTTTGTTCGGGGATTTCTCATAAACTAGTATTTTCATAAATGGGTGCTTGCAATGACGCGGGATAAACTGCGGGGAACAAGATAGAAAAGCTCCTAAACATTATTGTACCTTTTTAAGAAGATATTTGTGCATTTTTGTAAGCATTTTATATATTTAAAAGGATAAACAAAAATTCGGTTTTGTAAAATTTTCCCATACTTTTGAGGAATGCAACTCATCTCATTGGGTAGTATTCAAGGTCTTTATCATACTCCGGCTAGTTTCATTAGTGGTCACTGGTGGGTCACAGGTCCGAACAAAATGCCCATTTACCTTTCAGTCGACAACATCCATCGGTTTCTTACTAAACTTCAACTATATTCGACGATCCTGCATACTTATCTCTTTTGTTGACTATACATAATAAAGAGTATTCAATTCTATTCTATTTACAGTAAATTCACCACGTATATGGGACACATTCGTATCAAGCATCCGTCGGACTTCGTGTGCGAGCTGTGTGGGTATTCCTTCGTCAGCGCTAAAGGCATAGAGCTACATAAGAAGCTTAAGCATCGACTAGATAATCCACAGGTATTTAGCATTAACCTCCATTTATGCGACACATGTTTCCGTGCCCCTACCGCTCGTGTCGTATTTCTGCGACAGAGAACGTTCATGATTTTTTCGTTCTATTCAACGACTGCTCCTCCTTATTTATTGTAGGTATTATTTTATAGATTTGTAGCCGCGTGCGAGGCAATTACTATTTAACCAAGGCAATTGATATTTAGCCAAGCGGTTAAAAAGTTAAAAAACCGGTAACAAAAAGCCAGCTCAAAATCAGCGAAAAGGTGCAAACCAGTTCACAAACGCAAAGTTCCTACGTGACACAAACCCTCACAAGAAAACTGAATGTGAATTGTGGCAATGGAAATGGGCTTGAATTCAAAGCTCTTTTTTTTTTTTTTTTGCGGATGGGAAATCATCAAATGACTCCTCCCGCTCTGGGTGGAGCGGAAGGGAGTATCAGACTCTTACTGACTAAAACCCACCCGTGTTCCTTCCTTAGCTCTTTATGTTCCGGGCCAGCGGTAACCCTTTCGGACAATCCCGCTGACCTGAATTCAAAGCTTGGAATATCCTTATTGAAGTTTTCTTTAAGAAGAGATTCAGCTATTAATATAGATGATGAGGGGACAGATTTTGTAACCTCTATTGGGATGTTGGTAAAGAAATTTTCTAGTGTTGCAGCAACTTTTAACTTTTCTGAATTTTAAAAGTTTTTTGTTTTCATTATCAATTTTTTGGGAGAACTCGTTCAGATCTTGCTGTTTTCTCCAGTTTCTCTGTTATTATTTCTCACTAGCTGCGCCCCGCGGTTGCACCCGCGTAAATGTGGATCCTGTGGGAATATCGGGATAAAAAGTAACCTATATGTTAATCCACGGTGTCAGCTACCTCCATACCAAATTTTATCAAAATTGGTCAAGCCGTTTGAGCGTGAAGAAGTAACAAAGATATAAACACACACACACACACACACTCACACACTCACAAGTTTTCGCCTTTATAATATTCATGTGATAAGAACATGATACCTACAGTTCACTTATTATGAGATTTAACTTTTAACATAAATAATCGTCGTCTAATGACGAAGCATGCAGATTGTAGAATAAGTAAAACTATTAACATATGATATAAACAAGAAACAAAGCAAAAGTGTAGGTACATATTAAAACAAGTTAATACAGCCGGCCAATTTGACACCAAGGTACCCTCATACAAGTCACGCAACGAGTTATGAGCGCTGACCTTGAAAAAATCAAGCGAAACAAACCCTTATTACTAAGACATAAGGGTTTGTGACGTTTGTTTTCTTCAACGTCAGCGCTCATAACTCGTTGCTTACACTGTATACTGTTTATTCACTGTTAGTTAATAAAACGTAATAACTATATTAGTATCACTTAGTTGCACTAAGTCTTTGTGCGTTCTGGTGGCACTTGTCCGCGAAAGCGGCGGAATACCACCTCCTGCGACCAAAAGAACAAAATATAATAATAATAATATTTGTTTCAGATACCGGAAGATGGTCCGCTGTGCGAACTGTGTAACGTTAGGTTCGTGTCTTCAGAGGCTCACAAACGACATCTCAGTGTTTCAGCGAGACATAATACAGGTAACATTATATAATCTATTAATTATTGGTCTGACTGGCTCGTTGGTTTAAGGACTGACTGGTCAGGACTGGTTGGTCGACTTTTATGCGGTCATGCGGAAAAAAATCTCGTCCTTAGTAGCAAGACTGCGGGACAGTGACAACAGTATTCTGAGGACAGTGACGGATAGTATCTACGCTCTTATTCTGAGACGTTTTGTGGGGGTGATGAACGAGTGAGGTACTTTCCCTTCGCTTGTGTGTCGTCCACTTGAAGCGATCTCGGATAAACAAGTTTTAAATAATATGTAACTAACATTAATTATAAGGAATTGACTAACACAGTGGATCGTATGTTGTCCGAAATAAATAATTTATTATTATTATTATAGCACACGTATCAAACCGGAAAGTGATCGGCACCGTATCAACTCGAGCCGTTCAGTATTCTTTGTATGAAACTCCCTACTGCAACGCACACTAATCGGAATCGTAACGTAATCGCCACACCTAGGGACAAGCTCACGAACCGCGTTGCGGTGCGTTACAGCTCGTCGTCCCCACACTTACGACTCTCCGTACCCGAGCTTACGTCTCTTCGTCCACCCTTGCCCCTCTCACCCCTCCGGCCTGCCTGCTGCACAATCAACCAGCGGTCGGCGAGCCGTAAGCGCGGCGTCGCCTAGCCGTAGCCGAGTCGTTGTATCGGAGTTTCTGATCCGCTTTGGTTACTTGCTTACGTTACGTTGTCGGCGAGGCGAAAGGCGATACGGTGCCGATCCCTTTCCGATTTGATACGTGTGCTATGACCTTTAGTGGTCGCAAGCGCTTCTGTTGAGCATTAGGTCCTGGGTTTGATTCGCAGGTCGGGCAAAATGTTATTGGGATTTCCATCTGGAATTTCTCAGTAGTAACCTCCGGGTTACGGGAGAAATTCCGAAGTCTGGATTCGTGCCCGGTTGATGGCAATAGGCTTGCCCCCTATCACATGGGACTTAAACATATCTGGCGACATGTGGGTGTGCAGACTCCAGCACATCAAGCTACTGCAACCTGTCAAATCTCTTTAATAGATTTTCAACTTTAGTAGATCAGAGGTAGTCAGAAGCCCGAAAGTCTGACAACCAGTCTTACCAAGGGGTATCGTATTACCCAGTAACTGGGTTGTGGAGGTCAGATAGGCAGTCGCTCCATGTAAAATACTGGTATTCAGCTGCATCCGGTTAGACTGGAAGCCGACCCCAACATAGTTGGGAAAAGGCTAGGCAGATGATGAGTTGAATAGACAAGGGGCTAATTGAATTAACATTCTACCAACAGGTACAGACAAAGATTCGCGAGAGTCCAACAAACCCAAAAAGGGCAGGAAATCTAAAGAATGCAAGGAGCTCGAACGAAGGGCGCGAGAGAAGGACAAAGACTCAGATGAAAAGAGACGGATATATCCCAGTCAGATGCGCAAGGCTGAGGGACCTATACCTTGTGAACAGGTAATAATAATAATAATAATTCATTTATTTTCAGACAAAGGCCATTACATTAGCAAAACATAAAATTAAAATTGATATAATAATCACACACACAATAAAATAACACATTCAAATCAAATCACATAAATAAAATTAAAATATTAAGGAGGCGTTTACGAAATGACGCGCTTCAATTTTAGGTATTGAGTCTTACTACTACACGTGCACGGCTCACACACACAGCGACATGCGCGAAGCGGTGAAATTATGAGTAAATTGACACGACTTGATACTTGAGCCTAATTTTATTTTATTTTTGCCATGTATTTTTTTTAAGTTTACGGTGATTTGTTTTCAAACAGTTTGTAGGTAATGTGAAGTGTTCATATAAGTAGAATGCTATTTACTTAATTTCACTGGACAGTGATTAATCAAGTACAAGTTGCCAAAGTACCTATGTATTAACAATTTGCGGACGAGCTTATTGAAAACAAATATAAAACAAGCTTGTTTTATTCGGTTTATTTCGTATTTTATATAATAAATTTGCTATGGTATCAAATGCAAGTAGGTTCTTGTGAGTGTGTGTGTATGTTTATATGTTTGTTCTTCACGCTCAAACGGCTTCACCAATTTTGATAAAATTTTGTATAGAGGTCATCATCATCTAGCCTAGCCTTTTCCCAACTATGTTGGGGTCGGCTTTAAAATTTTGTATAGAGGTAGCTGACACATATAGGCTACTTTTTATCCGATATTCCCACGGGATCGAAACTTATGCGGGTGAAACCGCGGGGCACAGCTAGTTGCTTCATAAATATTTAAAAAATTCGTAAAACAAAAACAACGCAATGGATATTGTTGAACTGTCAAATCGGAATGGATTGCCATTCCAAGTGTGTTACGCAATTAGGATAACGTACTAAGCAGTGTCGTGCATTGCATAAAGGCATATTAGCAGTGGCTACCTCGATAAATCACCATAAGCCTGTCAATTACATTTTTGGCCGTGCAAAGTGACGGATATTGAGATCGCCGATAGTGAGATAAAAATGAAAATCCAAGATGGCGGTTGTAGTTTTTTTTTAATTTTTCATCATGGGTGTCGTTTTTATGGTTTTCAAGGGTGCTAAAACCGATAGTGATGTCCAAATGAAAATCCAAGATGGCGGCTTTAATTTTTTTATCATGGGTGGTCGTTTTTATGGTTTTCAAGGGCGCTAAAGCCGATAGTGAGGTCAAAATGAAAATCCAAGATGGCGGCTGTATTTTTTTTTTATATTTTTCATCATGGGTGTCGTTTTTATGGTTTTCGAGGGTGTTGGAGCCAATAATTAGGTCAAAATGAAAATCTAAGATGGCGGCTGTAATTTATTTTTTATTTTTATCATGGGTGTCGTATTTATGGTTTTCAAGGGCGCTAAAGCAGATAGTGAGGTCAAAATGAAAATCCAAGATGGCGGCTGTAATTTTTTTTTATATTTTTTTATCATGGGTGTCGTTTTCATAGTTTTCGAGGGTGCTGGAGCCGAAAACAAAGTCAAAATGAAAATCCAAGATGGCGGCTGTAATATTTTTTTTTTAGATAAGTACTTTTGTTTTATGTTTCCGATTAGTGACCGCATCTGCCTAGACTAGACCCGGTTTAGTGCCTGCCTACCTATTCTTAAGGTCTCAACAAAACTAACAAAAGAAGCCCAAACTTGGCACACCTAGCTCAGCTCGGCTATTAGTTCCAGTAGCAGTCTTCGAAGTACACCTGCAGGTCACTCCATCAAGTCCGGAGGTAAGGTCTCAACATAACTAAGAAAACGAGCCCATACTCGGCACACCTAGATCAGCTCGGCTATTAGTTCCAGTAGCAGTCTTCGAAGTACACCTGCAGGTCACTCCATCAAGTCCGGAGGTAAGGTCTCAACATAACTAAGAAAACGAGCCCATACTCGGCACACCTAGCTCAGCTCGGCTATTAGTTCCAGTAGCAGTCTTCGGAGTACACCTGCAGGTCACTCCATCAAGTCCGGAGGTAAGGTCTCAACATAACTAAGAAAACGAGCCCATACTCGGCACACCTAGATCTGCTCGGCTGTTAGTTCCAGTAGGAGTCTTCGAAGTACACCTGCAGGTCACTCCATCAAGTCCGGAGGTAAGGTCTCAACATAACTAAGAAAACGAGCCCATACTCGGCACACCTGACTCAGCTCGAATTATTCCGTTCTGATCCCCTGAACCCCCCCTCCACCCCCCCCGCCTCGATCCCCTCCTAGATCGTCTTCTGTTTTAATCTCTGTCTTATCCACTAAAAACTTTCTCATACCGGTTTGAACCGATTTTTCTTTTGTTTTTGATCCTGAAGGATCGTCAGCAACAAAAATAAGTACAGGGTTTATTGAAATACATAAGTTCGTAATTTCTTATTATAACGGATACGTGTATGTTAGTATTGAGGAACAACGACATTTTCGTCTTTGTCAAGTCACCGCACCCGGTTTGAATCCTTTTTAATAATTTTACAGATGGCAGATGTGAAAAGTGTTACAATATTTTCATGATGGGTGTCAATTTCGTGGTTTTCGAGGGTGCTGAAACCGATGGTGAGGTCAAAATGAGAATCCAAGATGGCGGATGTGAAAAATGTTACAATTTTTCATGATGGGTGTCAATTTCGTGGTTTTCGAGGGTGCTAAGTGCTAAACCGACGGTGGGGTCAAAATAAAAATCCAAGATGGCGGATGTGACAAATGTTACAATTTTTCATGATGGGTGTCAATTTCGTGGATTTCGAGTGTGCTGAAACCGACGGTGGGGTCAAAATGAAAATCTAAGATGGCGGATGTGAAAAATTTTATAATTTTCATGATGGGTGTCAATTTCGTGGTTTTCGAGGGTGCTGAAACCGATGGTTGGATTTTTATTTTGACCCCACCATCGGTTTCAGCACCCTCGAAAACCACGAAATTGACACCCATCATGAAAAATTGTAACATTTTTCACATCCGCCATCTTAGATTTTCATTTTGACCCCACCATCGGTTTCAGCACCCTCGAAAACCACGAAATTGACACCCATCATGAAAAATTGTAACATTTTTCACATCCGCCATCTTGGATTTTCATTTTGACCCCACCGTCGGTTTTAGCACCCTCGAAAACCACGAAATTGACACCCATCATGAAAAATTGTAACATTTTTCACATCGGCCATCTTGGATTTTTATTTTGACCCCACCATCGGTTTCAGCACCCTCGAAAATCACGAAATTGACACCCATCATGAAAAATTGTAACATTTTTCACATCCGCCATCTTGGATTTTTATTTTGTCCCCACCATCGGTTTCAGCACCCTCGAAAACCACGAAATTGACACCCATCATGAAAAATTGTAACATTTTTCACATCCGCCATCTTGGATTTTTATTTTGACCCCACCATCGGTTTCAGCACCCTCGAAAACCACGAAATTGACACCCATCATGAAAAATTGTAACATTTTTCACATCCGCCATCTTAGATTTTCATTTTGACCCCACCATCGGTTTCAGCACCCTCGAAAACCACGAAATTGACACCCATCATGAAAAATTGTAACATTTTTCACATCCGCCATCTTGGATTTTCATTTTGACCCCACCGTTGGTTTTAGCACCCTCGAAAACCACGAAATTGACACCCATCATGAAAAATTGTAACATTTTTCACATCGGCCATCTTGGATTTTTATTTTGACCCCACCATCGGTTTCAGCACCCTCGAAAATCACGAAATTGACACCCATCATGAAAAATTGTAACATTTTTCACATCCGCCATCTTGGATTTTTATTTTGACCCCACCATCGGTTTCAGCACCCTCGAAAACCACGAAATTGACACCCATCATGAAAAATTGTAACATTTTTCACATCCGCCATCTTGGATTTTTATTTTGACCCCACCATCGGTTTCAGCACCCTCGAAAATCACGAAATTGACACCCATCAAGAAAAATTATAAAATTTTTCACATCCGCCATCTTGGATTTTTATTTTGACCCAACCATCGGTTTCAGCACCCTCGAAAACCACGAAATTGACACCCATCATGAAAAATTGTAACATTTGTCACATCCGCCATCTTGGATTTTTATTTTGACTCCACCGTCGGTTTCAGCACCCTCGAAAACCACGAAATTGACACCCATCATGAAAAATTGTAACATTTTTCACATCCGCCATCTTGGATTCTCATTTGGACCTCACCATCGGTTTCAGCACCCTCGAAAACCACGAAATTGACACCCATCATGAAATATTGTAACATTTTTCACATCCGCCATCTTGGATTTTTATTTTGACCCCACCATCGGTTTCAGCACCCTCGAAAATCACGAAATTGACACCCATCAAGAAAAATTATAAAATTTTTCACATCCGCCATCTTGGATTTTTATTTTGACCCAACCATCGGTTTCAGCACCCTCGAAAACCACGAAATTGACACCCATCATGAAAAATTGTAACATTTGTCACATCCGCCATCTTGGATTTTTATTTTGACTCCACCGTCGGTTTCAGCACCCTCGAAAACCACGAAATTGACACCCATCATGAAAAATTGTAACATTTTTCACATCCGCCATCTTGGATTCTCATTTGGACCTCACCATCGGTTTCAGCACCCTCGAAAACCACGAAATTGACACCCATCATGAAATATTGTAAGTCTTCAGGGGATCAGACCGGAATAGTCTTCGAAGTCACTCCAGCAAGTCCGGAACGAAATATGAATTTATAAAACCTACTTACTTCTAGAAAAATTATAAGACTGTGAATCAAATCTTTCCTTGGGTAATAGGTACATACAGAATGCGTGAAGTATCAAGTTTTGTGTGTCAAATATTTTGTATCCGTACAGCGATCTTCTTTTAGCACAAGCTGCTGCTTACAACCGACACAGAGTCCACTCACAACGGCGGCCGAGCGCAGACTAATATTTCATTACAAATTTTTGTGCAATAAACCGAGACAGTGACCAGTAAAATAACCCTTATTTCAATCCAATAAGATTCACGTATTACAGCTAAATATGTGAAAAAATAGACTCCGATTTTTATTTTTTTCTGAGCTTATTTTTAACATTTTGATAGTTCTTTGGGCTACCTTTTTGAGTTGAACATGTCTGCTTACATAAAATATTTTAAAATAAATATGTTTATGTTATTAAACAGAAGAAAAATGACCCCAAAGACAGCACGATATCGTCGATTTTGTGTGAAGAGGCAACGGAAATTATTTTTTACTATATTATAAACCAACATTTTCGAATAAAAAATGGCTACCATTTGGAGATGAAAGAGTAATCTATCTGTGGTAATTATTAGTTACATTTGGTTTCGTCTCATTTTGCCGCAAAATGCACCGAAAAACGGCTTATTTTTGTCAGATACGTAAAGGCGTCCTTAAAATACACACACATGTCATTGGGATTTAACATGTCATTTAAAAACAAATTAAAATACATACAAAAGTCATTTAGAGCAATAAAAAATCAAAGGGTAAGAACATAATCAGCCTCTAACGTTCCCACTGTTGGGAACAGGCTTTATATCTGTGAGAGGGAGTGGGCCGTAATCCACTACACGGGCCCATGGACATGGACATGTTTTCGAATTTTTACCGACTTCAAAAAAAATCAGGTTATCAATTCGACACGTATATGTATGTAATATTATTGGAACTGTATTATATTCACATATGACAATCTGTTAGAGCTTCCAAAAAAATATACAAAATTTTATAGATGTATGTATGTTTGGACACGCATTTCCCTGCAACTATTAATCGGATCGTGACCACTTTTTTATTGGCTTACATTTACTTCAACTTAGGGAACAGTGCAAGTTTCATCAAAAGCGATTCAGTATTTTAAGATATGGACTAATACGTGTAAGTGTGACGGCCTGGCTTATTAATACGAGCTCGGGTGTAGTGTCAAAGGGAAAACATCTCAAAACCTAGGTCAAATTCTAGTGCAATATTTACAACAAAACTATTGCCTACTTATTACAAACAAACTAATTTTTTTTTTTAAAGAATATTTAAAAAAAAAAAAATGGACTTTTTTTTAAATTATTAATTATTTTTTTAAATTATTCGTTCTATGTCATGCCGGTTTCCTCACGATGTTTTCCTTCAACGTCTTTGAGAGCTGTGGTGATGAATAGATTGCAAAAATTAAAGCGTCTGTCTGGGTTTAAACCCGCGACCTACAACTCGGTAAGTCGAGGCCGTTACTACTATGCCACTGCTCTTATTTGAGAGAAAACTTACGAAAACTAGTGAAAAAAAAATAGTGATTAGACATTATTTATTACAGTGAGGCTCTAAAAAGGGCTGAACTGGTTTATATAATAACTAATTGCGCACCGCGGTATCACCCGCATAAGTTTCGATCCCGCGGGAATATCGGGATAAAAACTATCCTATGTCCTTTCCCGGGACTCAAACTAGCTCTATACCAAATTTCATCTAAATCGGTTCAGCGGTTTATGCGTGAAGAGGTAACAGACAGACAGACTTACTTTCGCATTTATAATATTAAGTATGGATAGTTAAGGAGTAATACGAAATCACACTAATATTATAAAGGCGAAAGTTTGTGAGTGTGTGTGTGTGTGTGTTTATATGTTTTTTACTTCTTCACGCTTAAACGGCTGGACCTATTTTGATAAAATTTTGTACGGATATAGCTGACACCCTGGATAAAAGTAGCCTATATGTTAATATAGGCTACTTTTATCCCGATATTCCCACGGCTGCTAGTGAAATATAATATCATTTGTTTCAGTGTGGCATTCAACTAGAAGATTCTCGGGCGTACCACGGCCACTTTAGACGAATGCATCCGGACAAGAATCGAACCAACTACCCGTCGATGAAGTCACCATGCATGTGCGAAGTTTGTGGGAGAATATTCCAAGTGAGTTCTCGTGTACACAGGACGATATTGTTGGTGATGAAAAGGATAGACCTCTGGCCGGTTACCGTATATCCGGCCTTCCTATTAGCTACTTAGCTGAATATCCGGCCATCCTATTAGCTAGTTAGCTGAATATCAGGCCATCCTACAGTGTGTTAGGTTAAACGAGGGACATACTTTAAGGGAGTGTAGTGCCCATGAATATGAACAACTTTTACTAAGAGACCAACACTGAAATCGGGAAAATAAAACCAGCCGCTCTATACATTTCTGTTCGCATAACTGGACAAAATGTAGGGAACAGCTGTTTTTTTTTCATATTTTTGAGTCCGCCCCATATTAAAAGTTGTTCATTTTCATGAGTACTACACTCCCTTAAAGTATGTCCCTCGTTTAACCTAACACACTGTATAAGCTAGTTAGCTGAATGTCCGGCCATCCTATAATCTAGTTAGCTGAATATCCGGCCATCCTATTAGCTAGTTTGCTGAATATCCGGCCATCCTATAAGCTGGTTAGCTGAATATTCGGCCAGCCTATAAGCTAGTTAGCTGAATATCCGGCCATCCTATTATAAGCTAGGTAGCTTAACATGCGGCCATCTTATAAGCTGGTCAGCTGAATATCCGACCGAACATAGCCTTTTCAACTTTTTGCAATTTGCGAAATTATTCATTGTTATGTAATTATTTTTGTGGTTACGGCCACTTGATACTATAGAGGTATGAGGAACAGGGTGTAAAGTTCACTCTTACTCTATAGAAAAGGGAGGATCCTCCGACCGGGTGTTGTGTCTGGCGGACAACTGCCCGATGATTCATGTCGGGCCGTTGTATCTATGACAGTTGCGCGGTAAACTCTGCTTGCGAGATGCAGGATTTTGCGTGACATCATTATGACGCGTTGTTTGCATATGGCGATGTAGATACCGCTACAATACTTAAGATCACTAACGCTGCGGTATTTATTTTTTTAAATATCTTAGCAATATGCTGGTGCCTTTTGGTCTCGCGCAAGTCTTTTCTTTTTTGTTTTTAGTATTTTGTTAGCTTTTAATCATCATCTGCTTAGCCTTTTACCAACTATATTGGAGTCGGCTTCCAGTCTAACCGGATGCAGTTAAGTACCATTACTTTACATGAAGCGATTGACTATCTGACCTGCACAACCCAGTTACTGGGTTAATACGAAACCCCTTGCGGCCTTGGTGAGACTGGTTGTCAGACTTTCGGGCTTTCGACGACCCGTAACGACTGTCAAAGATCCACGTATGACAGCCGGGACCTACGGCTTAACGTGCTTTCCGAGGCACGGAGGGGTCTTGGTATGTAAAGACGGTCCCATCCACGGAACAACCGCGGCAAGCGTAGCTTAACCTGATCGATCGCTCCCTGCGGCTGTTATTACTTAGCAACAAGCCTCTCTCTTTGTTAGCTTATTTAAAGCTAACAAAAAAGGAGGAGGTTCTCAATTCGACGGTATGTTTTTTTTTTGTTTTTTTTTTTTTGTGTGTTTGTTACGCGATTACTCCGCCAATTGTGGACTGATTTTCAAAATTCTTTTTTGTTTGAAAGGGTATACTCTCGAGGTGGTCCCATTATCATCAAGTTGGAATCTGATGAGAGGATCCCATGGAAATCGAGGGAAACCCTCAAATTTTATAGGCAAAGCTATATCAATTTGGGTATTTTTTAAAATAGCTTGAGCATTTGCTCTCGGAAATCATCATTTGGTAAAGTGGAGCTGATGAAGAAGATCACAGATGGCCATTGGAACTACTCAATGACAAATATTTCACGGGTTGCGATTCGATTACTTTAATATGGTTGCTAAGCAATTTATGCTCGTCAAAAAGTGAAAAATAAAAACTTATTTATTAAAAAAAACAACCGACTTCCAAAAAACACTAGAAAGTGAAAAATAACTTTAATTTCGGAAGTCGGTGGCCAAAAACTAAATTATAGATCCATAGACACCGACTTCCGAAATTAAAGTTATTTTTCACTTTGTAGTGTTTTTTGGAAGTCGGTTGTTATTTTTGTATTTCCTGTGCATGTCCCAAATAATTTTTTTTTCTTTTTTTTCTTCACCACATTTTTCCGTGTGGTGCCGACTTAAAAAATAGCGCTCCTCTTATTCGTTCCCGTGGCTGTCATAAAAGGCGATTAAGGAACTTACTAGAGAATGGGCAGTAGCGTTCTCTATGCAATTTTTTAAACCATACTGCGATCGCCAGACGCCAATCCGCAAGCCAAGTGTGGCGATTATGGCAACCATAAAAACTTTTTACAAAAAAAAAAACAACCGACTTCCAAAAATAATAAGTACTAAAAATTGAAAAATAACTTTAATTTCGGAAGTCGGTGTCTTTGGTTCCGCATTTTCGTTTATTGACACCGACTTCCGAAATTAAAGTTATTTTTCAATTTTTAGTACTTATTATTTTTGGAAGTCGGTTGTTTTTTTTTTTGTAAAAAGTTTTTATTTTTCACTTTTTAGTGGGTCCGGAGCAAGTTAATCAAAAGTCAAGTTATTTAAAAAAATATCCAAATCGTTATAGCTTTGCCTATAAAATTTGAGGGTGTCCCTCGATTTCCATGGGATCCTCTCATAAGATTCGAACTTAATGATAATGGGACCACTTCGAGAGTATACCCTTTCAAACAAAAGAAGAATTTTGAAAATCGGTCCACAATTGGCGGAGTAATCGCGTAACAAACACAAAAAAAAAGAACACCGTCGAATTGTCCTCCTTCTTTTTTGAAGTCGATTAAAAATGGCACGCACCCATAACAAACGAACCAGTCGAAGTGGCGATGCTTGGGAGAGGCCTACGTCCAGCAGTCGACGTCTTTCGGCTGAATTAATGAATGGACGAAATGCTTCACCACCTTACCACATGTTTTTTGTTCTTTCCAGAGCTACGCTCTCCTCAAAGACCACACCTGGGTCCACACCGGCGAACGTCCGTTCAAATGCGACTCTTGCGGCAAGTCATTCAGAATGAAACAACGCCTCGTCGCACACAGGAGGGTCCACAGCCAAGTGCGCGCGAGTTATGTGTGCGCGCTCTGCGGGAAGCACTTCTCGACGCATAGTAACCGACAAAGACACATGTTTGTGAGTACAAATCACACTAATATTATAAAGGCGAAAGTTTGTGAGTGTGTGTATGTGTTTATATGTTTGTTCCTTCTTCACGCTCAAATGGCTGGACTAATTTTCATAAAATTTTGTATGGAGGTAGCTCACACCCTGGATTAACATATAGGCTACTTTTTATCCGGATATTCCCACGGGATCGACATTTACGCGGGTGAAACCGCGGGGCGCAGCTAGTAAAAAATAAATTGCTTTAAAAGAAGAATTATAAATCTGGCTTTTGGAATAGAGCGCCTCGTTGGTCTAGACCGGTATTACTGCGCGTGGAGTCCTGGGTTCGATTCTCGGGTCGGGAAAACCGTTATTGGGGTTTTCCATTAGGAATTTTTCGGTAACAGCCCGGAGTCTGGTAGTTGGCGGTGTGATGACCCCGTGACTCGGAAAGCATGTGCCGCCCCTGCGCCAGAAGAAAAGAAGTCGCGCAAGAACAGAAACCAGTCCAAACTAACACACAAAACAAACAAACACGAATGATATTGACATTACTCAGTTAAAAAAAGTCTATTACGCGTTAATCGAGTCAAGGTTACGATACAGCATCTTATGCTGGGGAGGCAGCTACGATTACAATATACAGAGAGCATTTGTGTTACAAAAAAGGGCCATTCGCACCATGGTTTGCATTCGTCAGCAGGAATCTTGTAAGAGGCACTTTGTAAATTTGAATATTCTCACTGTACCTTCCCTATACGTATTAGTGCTCCTAACACATTTTTCTAAATATGTTTATCAATATGAGACTGAAGAGGAAAGAAAAGTTAGAGAGAGTACGAGAAGAAAAGATTTTAAATCCACTAATATTCCTAAACTTAATATAGTCGAACACGGTACCTGCCACATGTCAGTGAAAATTTTCAATAAACTTCCCGTTGATATAAAATTATCACTTTACAAAAGGGACTTCAAGGCTAAATTGAAGCGTTACCTACTGGATGGCTGCTATTATTCTATTAATGATATTTAAATTGTAAACATACTTAGTATACTGGAAATTGATCATGATTGTTATTGTTATTGTGTTATACTTAGTATACTGGAAATTGATCATGATTGTTATTTTTGTTAGGTATGTACAATTAGTCTAAAAAACTTCTATTGTTCTTTTACATTCATATGACATATAAGTAAGTAATTGACATTGGACATCTGACATTGACTATATTTAATTATTTGTAGCATTATTATTCTAATTATTGAAATGACATCTATTTATTATTATTATTACTCTTCCTCATAGTAATTAAGTGGCATGCATTTTATTGTTGTTTTATTTTTTTGTATTTCTTAAGTTATAAAATCATTTTTAATATTCGACACAATGTAAAAATTGTTATGAATAAATAAATAAACAAATCCTAAATTCATTCTACACATGAATTCACTGCCAGATAAGAAACGACACTGTTGGACAAGCTTTAACTTTATGACTTTATTACCTATTGTGGTATAGTAGTTTTATTTTAGGTGCATCGTCTTCACATATTATTATATAATTAATGTATGCAAAATATTGTAAAACATTTTAAAAGAGTAACGGTGGAGTTTCTTGTCCATTCTTGTCCATACGAAAACTACCTTTTGGAATGGGCGACTAGAATCAATTCTATTTTATTGTAATTTTTGACGTTCAAAAGTGCCTTTTATGTGCCTATTTGAAATGAAGGCTTTGACTTTGACTTTAAGGCTACGTTTCCACCAGAGATGAGCGAGGCTGCGTAGCGAGGAATGTGTGTAAAACCAACCAATAACAAGGCTAACTTAGTTCGAGCTATGAAAATAAAGCGATGTTATTGGTTTGTTTCACACACATCCCTCGCTACGCATCCTCGCACATCTCTGGTGGAAACGCAGCCTAAGAATTATTTTACGAGAAATGATGTACGATAGGATATTTTCTTGAGGTAGGATTGTTTCTGTCTGCCTTGTAAATTTGTTCACTGATTAACAGACAACATACAGCCTAAACCGCGGGCTCTAGAACTATTCTGCACAAGAGTTCCTTTTAAAGCGAATGTGTGCACTAAGGAAGGATTTCTGAAAATCCACCTGAAGGGGTTAAATACGTATGAAAGTTAATGTTACGAGCTTCGGGTTCGTGACAATAAAAACTGCCGATTTAATAACCAAAAAAATGACACTTTAATAATCAACACTAATTACAACTCAAACACACTAATTACAAAACACAATTGCACTACTGATCGCTTTAAGTCGCACTTGAATATCGCTTCGATACTTTCACTTCGATCGCTTTATCCAAACTGTGTCGGTCGTGGCGCGTCTCGGCCTTATACAGGAAAAGTTTTTAACCAGTGCGCAAATTTTTTTTGGTGGCTCAGTGTAAGCAATAGAACACATTTCCATTTTTAGTTTATGACTTTTTTTTTTTTTCATTTTTCCACTTTGTCCCAATTTGAAATAAGCAAGACATGGATATAATTTAATAGTAATACTATGAATGAGCATGAATGAAAACGCGAAGGGCGCCCGCCGGCCGCTGGACGCCCAGCGCACGAGACGGGGCGGGGGTGCGGGGGCATGCGGCGCCGCGCCGGCGTTTGATAAACAAAACGCATGCACATGCAGTACGTCACTTGCGGAAGCGGAGGTCGGATGTCTCTTCGCCGTCCCTGCGCGCGTGCCGCGTACTAGACTAGCGTAGTGACAATGTCTCATTTTACTCACCGCGAGTATTATGAAATGGTGCGAGTGTATTTGTTAAGCAATGAAAATTTACGAGCAGCACGAAGAAGATACGAAAGGGAGAGCGTACCTCGTATGCGAGCCCAAAGGATCCTCAATCCCACGGTCCCTAATGAGATGACAATTTTAGCAGCAAACCAAGGTGTATGGAAACAAGTGAAATGCCAAAATTATTGTGATTAATAAAATGTAGAGGTAAGAAGAAATTATAAACAATCTTAGTGTCTTAGGTTCTCTTTGATTAGACATTGACGCAAATTGTATCATGTCTAAGTACCTATCATACCTAAATGTTTTATTTTGAATGGACTAAAACGTATTACTTTCTTACTTATTATGATTTATTTTTTGCATTTTGATGGTCCTAAGCCCATGAAAGTATGAAGGATAAATTGGAATTTACGAAAAATTACGTTTACAAATAACTTTACACAGTCTAAACTTAAAAAATTGTAGCGCTAAACTGGGGTCAATAATCCGCGAGCGCGCGTGAGTACTTCTGATAGCAGCTGGCGCGTCAGGCGACCGG
Source organism: Mesoligia furuncula (assembly GCA_916614155.1). Taxonomy (NCBI): domain Eukaryota; kingdom Metazoa; phylum Arthropoda; class Insecta; order Lepidoptera; family Noctuidae; genus Mesoligia; species Mesoligia furuncula. Next base: position 8,437,125 of record OU744817.1, on the reverse strand, counting down.
TCGACGCGCGGCGTGAATCGGGCGACCGGTCGACGGACTGGCAAGAGACGTCCATAAAATAAATTTCTGAGTAAACAAGTTTCGTAAGCGTTAACTTAATTTTTTACTATTGAAACATATCAAAACAAAAAATACGTGTTTATTAAAATATATTCAAGTTTATTATGTCAAAATTTGCGCACTGGTTAAAAACTTTTCCTGTATAGCGCCAAAGAGAGTTCTAGAACCTTCCATTGTAGAAACATCTAGAATGTTCGAGTACATACAGGCCCCGATCGACCAGATGTCGAAAGTTTGGGAATGTTCTAGAAAGTTCTCTCATCAAAATTTCTAGAAGGGTCTTGACTACTAGTTCCGCTACTCGATACTAGATGGCGCTAGTGGTAACTACTGTCGCCATGTACTAGGCATTAATTGTGGCGCGTAACACTGCCCCCTCCTAAGACATGCTCGTCCCGAGCATTATCGGCCCCATAATAACGCGCCAGTCGATCCACGTGGACGATCTTAGGAGTACCTCTTGCACCTTTCTGTATCCGGTAGGTTACGTCATTGATCTTTGTCACAATCCGGTACGGTCCGTCCCATTTAGCTTGAAGCTTAGGAGATTTCCCTTTGCTGCGGACTGGATTGTGCAACCACACTAGTGAACCTTCGTCGAACCCTTTATTGTTCATTTTACGGTCATAACGAGTTTTCATCTTTTCAGACATTTGCTGGCCCGATTGTCTGACGTGCTCATAAATGTCATTCATTTTGTTCCGCAAGTCATTCGCATACTCGGTTATACTGCGTGGGGCATCAGGTGGTATTCCGGTGATCAGGTCTGCAGGCAGCCGTAATTCTCTTCCAAAGTTTGCGAAAGCTGGTGTCACCGATGTACTTTCGTGAACAGCGCTTCGATATGACAACAAAAACGGTTGTATGTGGAGTCCCCAAGGGACCGACTCGCAAGTTGGGAACTGACAACCGTGCGAGAAGCTCCAGTGTCTATGGTCAGCTTACACGGCGTTCCGTTGACCTCGCCCTTGATGATAAGGCTGTTCCCGTCATTGGTTTGTGTGATCGAAACCCTTGGGGCTCTTTGAACATCAGCCAGCACCCGCCCCGCAGTCCTGGCTATTACTCGTTTCCCTGCTGCTGGTGCTGCGCGGTGTTGTTAGCCGCACTGCCCTCTGGAGATCGGTCGACTTTTCTTTCTGCAGTTCGCTTAGGGCAACTGGATCGAAGGTGGCCCTTTTCCCCACAGCCGTAGCACCTAGGGCTGTATCCTTTATTGCGGTCGCGAACTGTAGCCGCTGCAACCTCCCTGACGCGATGGGAACGATGATCCTGTCGCACAGCTTCCACCTCCAGTGCATGGGCCAAGGCGTCCTTAAGCGTCCCGTGGTGCCCGAGCCTCACAGCAGCTCTCACTTCAAGGTCGCGGATGCCGTCGATGAATGCCTGCACCAGGTTTCCATCAATAAGCGCAGGTACGGACTGGTAAGCTTTACGAACCAGCTTCTCCACTTCAAGGGCCCACTGCTGCAGGTTTTCGTTACTGCGTTGCACGCGATCCTTGAGCTGCGCACGAAACACGTGTTCCAGGTGAGCGTCGCCATACCGAGCCTCCAATGCCTCGAGGAGCTGCTCGTAAGTCACTTCCTTACCGAGAGCTTCCAGGACAGTTAAGGCCTGGTCGCGCAGGCCTAGGGTAAGAGCAGTCATGGCCTGGCTTTTATTCCACCCGTTAGCCTTCATGACAGCCTCAAATTGGATTTTGTAGGCCGACCAGGAAGAAGTTCCGTCGAACGGTGGCACTTTGAATCCACGTAGCGAAGGTGTTGTAGCTACGGGAGCTGCGATTCTATCCTCAAGTTTAAGGTTACCCAACTCCTGCTTCACATCAGCAATGGCGTCATTAAACTTACTGATCTGAATTTCAGCTTCTGACAGACGGTTGTCATGCTGGGTAACCTTCTCTTTCACCTCCTTCATGTCCTTCCCGAAGGTTGCGTGAAGGTCCTTTATGAGGAAAATCTGCTCTTCCTGACGGCGCGCCTGCTCCTCCTTATCCCGTTGGAGCTGTTCCTCCAACCGACGAGCCTGTTCCTCCTGTCGGCGAGCCTGTTCCTCCTTGTCCCGCTGGAGCTGTTCCTCCAACCGACGAGCCTGTTCCTCCTGTCGGCGAGCCTGCTCCTGCAGCATCAACATCAGAGCAGCCAAATCTGGTGCTGATGATGCTGGAGCTGCTGCGGACGGGCCGGCCTCCATGGTCGGTAGCTGGCCCTCCGACCTCTGTGGCGTAGCTCCACCAAATCGCCTCTGGTCCGTCTCCTGCTGGCGTTGACTCCGGGTACGGATACCCTCCGTGTCGTCTTTGGGTAAAACCGGCATGATTTTTAATCCCACTTCTGACACCAATTGTTACGAGCTTCGGGTTCGTGACAATAAAAACTGCCGATTTAATAACCAAAAAAATGACACTTTAATAATCAACACTAATTACAACTCAAACACACTAATTACAAAACACAATTGCACTACTGATCGCTTTAAGTCGCACTTGAATATCGCTTCGATACTTTCACTTCGATCGCTTTATCCAAACTGTGTCGGTCGTGGCGCGTCTCGGCCTTATATAGCGCCAAAGAGAGTTCTAGAACCTTCCATTGTAGAAACATCTAGAATGTTCGAGTACATACAGGCCCCGATCGACCAGATGTCGAAAGTTTGGGAATGTTCTAGAAAGTTCTCTCATCAAAATTTCTAGAAGGGTCTTGACTACTAGTTCCGCTACTCGATACTAGATGGCGCTAGTGGTAACTACTGTCGCCATGTACTAGGCATTAATTGTGGCGCGTAACATTAATATGGAACTCTGTCATCAGTGCCGGTAGGAAATCCCATCTTAATCATAACGTTTGTTCTCACTAGTTCAATGCATTAGTTCGATCGTCGAACTAGTGAGATTTTTTTTCTCAATTGTTCGACCGTTACGTGATCAAATATATTACCGCAATTTTTCTAAAAAAATGCCCAACACCAATTTGTCCGCATGTTAATTGTATTTGAGTTTTTTTTAATTTCCACAGTTACGTACGGGATTGTTTTTTTTTTTAATTCTTATTATGTTTATTTGTAATTTTGACATTTCCAATTTTGAAAATGATCATTTATTACACATAAAAGCATATTTTTTTATTAAAATAAATTCGACGGTCGAACAAATGAGAAAAAAAATTCTCACTAGTTCGACGATCGAACTAATGAATCGAACTAGTGAGAACAAACGAATCATAACTGGCGAAATGTGGGTAAGTATACTATAGGTACACCTCTGCACAACTCTTTGGAGAATGTATTTTTTTTTTAATAACCTCTACTATCCCCTTGCTGGGCAAAAGCCTCCCATGATCTCCTATCCGAGGCCACCCCAGACCAGCCCTCGCGGTACGTATCTCTTTCTTGGCGGACCACTGCGTGAAGACTTTTATGTTCTGTTAATATTTTTTTTAGATCCACACCGGTCTGAAGCCGTTCAAATGTGAGATGTGCGGCAAAGGGTTCAAGCACGCGAGTGAGAAACGCGCTCACATCACATACGTACATCTTAAGAAGCCGTGGCCGAAGCGCGCTAGGGGGAAACGAAGACCTGACACTAGACAGGTACGGAGGAAAAGTTACTTTAATGCCTACAACACAAGTCCCAGTATCCTTCAGGGCGCGTTTTAGCGCACTGGGCTTTCAACGCACTGTGTAGCAGCAGCGAAGGGTCAATTTTGGTAAGAAGTAAGCCGGAGTAGATATCTTTAATATGATTAAAGTTGTCAAAAAATAATAGGCCCGTTTTGACATTTGAAAAAGACCGTAGAGTGTAACTTGGAACGAAACTGAAAGAAACAATCAAATAATAATTAATTACATAAAGTGTTTAAAAAAATACATAATTTTTTTTGGCGCGTTAATTAGTATGATGGAATATATTGCGAGTATTCTTTTTGCGCTACTATAAAGTAGCATGCAATTTATAATTATTACGAAACGTCTCAAAAACAGTTACGTTCTCAGTCTTTTTTTTTTTTTAATACTAGTGTTGTAACCAATTAATTACCGAATTTCACCAGCTTCATTCGATTAAAATAGTAATTAAATATTGTGTAGTGATATTTACTGAAAAGAATGAGCTTGGCGCTCAAAGCCGCAAATAAAATTTTGAATTGGCGACGCTGGTTTCTGTAGAATGCCTTGTCTCTGACCAAGCGGCACGACTTTGCTTTTGGACTATTTCTTTTTACTATCACGTTAACCTTGGCTGTTCTATTTTGGACATTGACTTAAAGATAGTGATTTGGACTCGAAAAAAAGATTAATATCACTTTACAATACATAATCAAATCGATCAAATACTCATACAAACTTGAATCGATTTATCGTGAGTATCGAGTACCTCGGTACTAGATACTCACGATAAATCGATTCAAGTTACGACGTAGCTAGCGAAGTAACCATACGACTCGTCGTATGGTTACTTCACTAGCTACGTCGCGATGACAAATGTCAAAACGGGCCTATTATTTTTTGACAACTTTAAGGGCTGATTTTTCAATCATCTGATAACTTTATTCGAAGAATAATTTTGAAATTTTGACAGTTACTTCATACGAAAACTGTCAAACGTCAATTTTATTCTACGAATAAAAATTATCTGCTGATTGAAAAATCAGCCCTAAGTATATTATTTATCTATAAAATACTGCTTGTGCCATTTTTCAAAGGGAAGCCGGTAGGAATTGAGTTTTGTGGAACCTTCGCCACTGCTGTGTAGCGCCGAGTGTTGATATGTAGTGTTGGGATGCACTCTGTTGGATTCTCAATGCTCGGCTGAACACCTAGAGTTGAAAATTCAGTGCGCGATAAAGTCTCGCCGTGATATTTTTAAGTCCGTGCGAATGTGGGCTGAAGTTTTGTTTCCGCTGCAACTTTTATGTTTTTGTTATAGTTGCAGTCATTCTGAAATGATCTTTGTTTATACAGGTGTAAACTTGTTATTTGTGTATACTTAACAGTACACAGTTTAGTAGGAAAAGTTGCTTTAATTCCTACAACATAAAGTCTTATTTCTGCTGCAACATTTTATGTTTTTTTTTGTAATAGTTGTATTCATTCTGAAATGAGCTTTATTTATACAGGAGTAAACTTCAAATTTGCGTATACTTATTTTTTGTCTGGTTGACAATTTCAGATTGTGTTTTTCCTTTACCGATGTCGGTGATGTACAGTCACGAGCACTAATATGTCAACACTTGGCAACTTTCAATTGCGATTTTTTCACGAAATAACGAATGCAAAGTTGAAATACGACACTTTACATAAACCTATGGGTTCAAAAATACTATGTTCGTAATAACATACAATTTCATTCAAAAATAAAGGAGAAAATCGCCTTTGAATAAAGCCAAGTGTAGACAAACTTATGCACGTGACTGTACTCATGTCCAAGATAAACTCGGAAAGTACAGATTATGAATTTAAAATGCACTTTGGGACTTGTCCACAACCTCATGCATCATCATCATCATCATCATCATTTCAGCCGAAAGACGTCCACTGCTGGACATAGGCCTCCCCCAATTTTGGGGGGGGGGGGGGGGGGGTTAGCCATAATCGCAACGCTTGGCAGGCGGGTTGGCGATCGCAGTATGGTATGATGGTGTAATGCATAGAGAACGCTGCTGCCCATTCTCCGGTCTCCCTACCTCATGCATGCGAGGTCTTAATTGCTAGTATCACGACTTTAGAAAGAACATAATCAGCCTATAATGTTCCCACTGCTGGGACACAGGCCCCCTCTGTGAAAGGGGGCGGGCTGTTATCCACCACGCGGGCCCAGTGCGGGTTGGTAGATGTCACATGTCTTCGAATTTTTGCTTCTGGGACATGCCGGTTTCCTCACGATGTTTTCCTTCAGCATTTTGATAGAGGAATTATTTTACAAAACAAAACACAAACAGAATACTTTGCCATCACTCACTGACATCATCATCATTTTCCTGCCCTTATCCCATGTTACTTGGGGTCGGCGCAACACGTTTTCTTCTTCCATTCTCCCCTGTCAACCGTCACGTTATCATTCAATCCCTTCTCTTTCATATCATTCCTCACACAATCCATCCATATTTTCTTCGGCCTGCCTCTCCCTCTCCATCCATCAACATGTATATTCATCACTCTTTTAGTCACATGCGTTTCATCCCTTCTCATCACATGTCCATATCAAGCCAAACGATTTCCTTTCAACTTTTCTGTCACTGGCGCCACTTTCAAACTTCCTCTTATATACTCATTTCTTACTTTATCCATTCTCGTCACTCCACACATCCATCTCAACATTCTCATCTCCGCTGCATCACTCACTGACATCATGACTCCATTAAAACCGAGTACATTCCGAGGACAGCCGAACACATCCGAAGCGGGTATTTTTTTAATCGTCTTCTAAACAAAACACTGGTAAATCACTTTAGAGAAAGCAGAATTTAGTCATAATTTTTTTTTGTCATTCAGGGCCAGGTACCCCAAGATCAGGACATGGACATGGAGGCCCCCCTGTGGCCCCCTTGCGACCCCAAGATGGGGGAAATGGGCCCCATGATCGAGGACAAACCCGTTTACTACAACTTGAAGATATAAGTTCGAAGAGATTTTTAGCAGTGGGGGAAGTTATTAAAAATACGTTTCAGTGAAACGACACAAGTAAGATATTTCGTTGAAATTATAAAACACGTAAGATATAATATATTTTAGTGAAATTGCGGTTCTGATAAACCGTGAGATGTTTTAGTGAAATTACGTAAATATATCATATATGTTAGTTAAATTACAGATAACACCAGATATTTCAATATAATTTATTGAAATCACAAATGTCACATGAATTATTAAAAAAAAAAATACAAAAATCTTTTGAAATTCTGATACCTTCTAGATTAAAATATCTTCTAGAATAAGAATTTAAAAGTATTTTTGTTAAATCATAAATGTCATGTAATATTTCCTATATTTTCAGCAAAATTAAAGTAAAAAGCATAATACTTGCATTATCCTCTGTATAAAATAAAACGATATATATCTTTTGTACCGTACGTATCTAAGAACAGATCTGACATAATAAAAATTGTACATAATATAACTCTAATATTTAGTAAGCTAGAACTATACTTTAGTTACTTTTAACTAGCTCTTTTCTAGATTCTGTATTATTATTGTATTGAGATTAATCGCTCCGTCCCGGCGCGAGCCGCTGGCGGCCCGTTACTATAGAAAATCAATTGTGTCTCATTAGCGGGGATTAAGCGATTAAAACTATTTATTTTTTATTAAAGTGCTAGCTTCTGCCCGCGACTTCACTCGCGTGGTAGTCAAGTATCCTAATAAAACATATCCGACGGTACTCTGCAAAAGTGTAGCTTTCTGACAGTGAAAGAATTTTCGAAGCAGCTTAAGGTCGGGGAACTTCATTTAAATTGGTTCTCGCATCCAGCGAATTCCTGCAGCCTTCACAAGGTCCTCGGTCCACCTTATTGGCACCTACCACTATTTGTCTTTGCATAGTCATTTTCTACCAGTCAACTTTTGGGTAAGGTTGACGTGTAGAAAATGCCTATGGCATTAAGTCCACCTCTGTGTGTAATGTGTTAAATAAATAGTGGAGGCCTTCCAACTCTTCCGGTACGCGGTCGCCAGAACCTCTACCGATCACCACTCCAGAAGGTTTCGGCCACATCGGCCATCTAGCAATGTGTCCTGCCAGTGGGCAGGGCACCAGTAGCGATGGGTCAATTTTTGTAAGAGGTAAGCCGGAGTAGATGTCTTTTTAATGTGATTATAGTATTTGTCTATAGAATGAGAGGTATTTCTTTTGAGTATTAAAAAAAAAACATAGTTTCCAAGAACCCTGAAGATGGCGTTGAACTGACTACGTTACTAGATGCCAAGGTAAAACGCTTGGAAAAAAAAACATTGCTTCACGTCATATACGCTCGTTGAGTGACAGTTTCGTTTGCTTTCGCTTTACGATCTCAAAATTACATCCAAGTGAATTAATAAAAAAATTATGTGACGTTCGTTCCTTGCAGTAACTTACCAAGTTCAGCGCCATCTATCCAGCGACTAGGGAAGCTTAAAAAAAAAAGAAAAGGAAAATCCCTCATACTGACTGTGCCATTTTTCAAAGGGAAGAGTAGGAATCGAGTTGTATGGAATCTTCGCCACTGCAGGGCACATTGCTAAACTTAAGGGGGAAGGGCTAAGGTAGCCCGCGAAATTCAAATTTTCTCACGTTTTTTGCAATTTGTTGGTCAGTATTAAGTTGTACGTTGATTAAAATATGATTCGCGGTCGTATCAAATATGTATTTACATAATTATAATCATTACAATCAGTAATACAACTTGTTAAGTTAGTATAATCCCCAAATATCAAGATTTCATGAAATAGTCATTCTTGGGGATTACTTGGTCTTAGAGAGTTGTGTTGATGACTTTAATGATTATAATTCTGTAAATATATATTTGTTACGGCCGCGAATCATGTTTTAATCAACGTACAACTTAATACTGACCAGCAAATTGCAAAAAACGTAAAAAAATAATAATTTTGCGGGCTACCCTGGCGCATTCGCCTTAAGTGGCAGTGGCCACTTAAGTTTGGCAATTCTTCGGGCTGTGTCTGTTACCTTGGTTTCCTACGGATCTCTTCATTTCTGTTTTTTTTTTCAAAATTCTTCCCTTATAGTTGCTTCCAATGAATACAAACTGTATCTTTTTTTATTAAGATACATAGATCACAGAGAAATAATGTATTAAATATTAATTTTAAGGATCGTTCTGTAGTTTCTGCCTAGTTACCCCCATGGGAATTAGGCCTGAGTTTATGTAATAATTTTAGACGTCATAATATAGAATTTAAGTGTGGACAATAGATCTTCAGAATTATGTATGAGAAAATAATATTTATATTAATTATGAGAAAAATATATTTTTCTAAATTATTTCCAGTGATTTTTCAATATAAATAGTAATTAACTCTGTAGAAACATGAATGGGTTTATTTATAAACGATGAATAAAGTTAACTGACGGTTAAACGTCCAAAATGTATGCTTAAACATTCGCTAATTCGTTTATGAATACATGGGTAACTGTTTATTTCTCGTTTCATAAAAAAATCAATTCCCTGTAATTTTGTACACAATCATGTTCATGGCAATTTATTTATGAAGTTTTGATGTCTTTTTAATTTTTTTTTTTTAAGAATATCGAGGCCATAATGTTTTTTATCAGACCATTTTTTGATTGTTAATCGAATGAAAAAAAAAAACAATTGTGTTTTCTATTTTTACTAATAGATGAAGTTCCGTATCAGCAGCTATGCCATTCACATCAGTGTCATCATGATATTTAGATTATGACATGTCCAGTCAGGGAACTTAATTGTTTATAAATGTGACTAAGTACCAACTTGAATTGTCCGTACATTATAATGTCCCTGACTGTACGTACAGTAGTTTCCCTAGGATGATTTCAATTTGACGACTCTGATGTTAGTTCCATTTTCGACCGCTAGAGGCGCTGATGGTGAAAATCAAAATGGCAGCTAAGTGTCGATAATAATGTAAATAAATGTGTGTATAAATCGTAATGTGAATAAATATTGCATTTCTAGAGAATATTTTAATATCCAAGTGAATAATTTATTTAATAAACGCATATAATCTATTTGTGTTGTTTTATTTTACGAATTGAAATGGAATGAAATTGTTTATTCTTTAAATAGGATATCGGAATCACTTTTACGCGTAATAATATAAAAAAATAAGCTAAATGAGGTCGACGTTTCCTATCTTATAACTCTGAGAAGAAAGGCCCAAACAAAATGCGGTCACAGTGTCTTTTAAAGTCTTCTCGACTGTCGACGTCTGGTCCGATCGTGTGAAGACCATGTAGATTGATATCTGAAATTGTCTTTTAATATTATTGTTTATTTATTATGGTACTCCAACAGCTTCTATGTATAATTTATCTGTTTTTTTTTATTTTTATTTGTCTTTTGAGGAAAGTGGATTTGAGTGGACAAATCCAGCCAGTGCACGCATTTGTCAGTTATCGTATAGTTCAACTCAGAACTTGAGGAGCTTATAGTGGTCGCATATCTGACGGAAGATGGGTCGCGTAACGCCAAAACGGACAAGTTGATAACAAAACATTCAATCTTACACACTGCCACCTCTCAAAATATGTCGCATAAATGGCCGTATTTTTTTTTATTGCGTTGACTTAGAAGCTTGATTTTTTTAGAGATCTATGGGACCGTAGACCCACGTATTTGATATATCAATTTCAACTTGATACCTCCACGCGATTCTGAGAAAAAGTGTCTTGACAGACTGACAGCCGGTGAACGAAGTGATCCTATAAGGTTTGTTTTTGCTTTGGAGGTACGGAACCCTAAAGACAAGATATTGACTTTGTAAATGTAAGAACCATGTTTCCGTTTATTATGATTTTTTTAGTTGTTGACTTGAAAGAGCATGGCAGTTGAGAACGTGTCATGCTCACTTAAATGTCTCACCGATGGTGGCGCGTGTGTTGGATTATTCGGTTCCCTACAAAATGGTTGAGCTGGGTGGTGCTGATCCACGCGTCATGTTCGTGAACGGGTGCCGTCGGTTGAGACTGGTCATCTCTTAACTGCCAAGGCTTATTTTTAATCTTATATTTTGAATTGTTTCTTCATTTGTCTTTTTTTTTACATTGTTCTCACATATAGAAGCAACAAGAATAATGTACCCAGGATTTTGTAATAACTTGATTTAAAAGAGTGTCCATGGAGTTTCTTGCCCGTTCTTCTCCATAGAGATCTACGTTTTGTAATGGGCAACTAGCTTCAACTTTCTGACTAACTGACAGACTATTTAATTTTGACAATTCAAAAGTGCCTGTACAAGGTTTAATTGAAATAAATGCTTTGAGTTTGAGTTTGATTGACGTTACTATCCTTGTAGCTGCACCTATTCCTGTATCTTTTCAAATCTTTTGTCAATATTTAAACTGTAACTTCATTACGGTTGAAACTGTGACATGGTCAAATAGACCTTGTCTTTTTATGGTGTGCAAGATACATTCAAACTTAGAGTGATAAAGAAATTATATGGGGTCAACTATATTTAATTGCGCGATTGTTAAATAGCTTCATTATTTAATCACCTAATCAAATACTAAACTAACTTTTAGAAAAATATTTTGATTAAAACTACAGCGACAGAATGTAATCTTTGATTAGAAATAAATAATTTGTGGCACGCATAATATAATCCCCTAAAGAGTTAGGTTACAGAGGTTTACCTATAGTACAGACACATTTCGCCAATTATGATGAAGTCCAAGTACTTTTCATGATGTCAGTACAGTTATCCTATAGCCTAAGATGTGCTACACTTCATACATGTTGGGCTTGGCATGACTCAGCACAGATCAAATATAGTCATGTTCGGGGAACAGCAGTTCGAATTGCGACGAGCCAACCTGACCATGATTAAGCGAGGGTAAATGCCGAACGAAGTTTTCCGATCGGCAAGAGCCGAACGAAAGCCGAATATGATCGTGTATAGTCGGACTTTTAATTAGCTGCAGTAAAATGACAGTTATGTGTTACTTAGATGACTGGAATTGGCGTCTTTTTGTTTTTCCGCGGCCATCAACCAAATCTTGTTTTTCTAGTACAGAATAGTGTAACAAACGAAACTTATTTGACATGCATATCTCTAAACTCAGTCCGAAATAATTAAAAGTCGGACTATAGTAATTGCCTGCGTCGGTTTTATTGTCAACAAATATTGCCGAACTGAAAGCGTCGACCCGAACATGTGCGTCCCTAAAAGCATATACGCAATTATTACCTTAAAATGATTAATGACTCAATCAAAATTAATGCAGGCAGAATTAACAACGACTTTTAATTTATTTCCTGTTCAATATCCTTTATCGTATAAATTGTGCTTGTTCTTTTATAATCAATTTATATACGGATAACTAACTATTTGCTATTTCGTTCTGTGCTATTGGTGAAATATAACGACATGCCAGGCAATTTATTGTTATGTAAGTATTATTTTGAATACCTATTTAAATAACCACGTAGGAGATGGCGGAACGAGCTGGATAGGTTCCATCGAACGGGAAGGAGGACGCGCGGGCTTGCGAAAGATGGAAGTAGTTGAGGGACGCCTTCGCCCAGGACTGGGACAGCGCAGGCTAGAACATGTTTTGGCAAGGACACTACCAGCCGCACTACCAGTAGTAGTGTCGTTTACAAATAACGACATTGGCGCCGATTCTGTTGTTCACAAACTAAACTAAATTTAAGTTCATGCATCTTTTTCTTTCTACTTCATTAAGAAAAGGACAGAAGATAAATATTAGTTGAGTCCTGTCAAATTAGTCAGCGCCCGGCCTGACGTGAATTGACGTATTTTTAATAGCCAATTTTTTAATCTCGTCTAAATTGTCTATGGAGTATCTTAATTTGACAGGACTAAACTAATATTTATCTTCTGTCCTTTTCTTAATGAAATAGAAAGAAAAAGATGCATGAAGTTAAATTTAATTTAGTTTGTGAACCACAGAATCGGCGCCATTACCAAGCCTATTTTGGATTAAATTGTACAGTCAGCCGGCGCCATCCGCTTCTGCATCTCATGTGACATGAGATGCAGAAGCGGAAGACTTCTAATACCAGTCAAATGGACTAGGACGGTTTTACTGGTTAAGGGCGAGAAAGGTCGATCGCGTCGCAATCGCAACCACAACAAAATCGCGAAAGTAGAGTTTACCGCGCAACTAGCATAGATACAACGCGCAACGGCCCGACATGAATCATCGGGCAGTTGCCCGCCAGACACAACACCCGTTTGGTCGGAGGATGCTCCCTTTTCTATAGAGTATGAGTGAAAATTTTACACCCCTTTACACCTTTTTTTTGAAGTGAAACTTCTTTACGCACGCTTGACTTGGGGAGTAAGCTGGCGAACGCGTGACGTAAGCGTTACGAAAAGTGTGATCGGGCAAGGCGAACGGAAGTTAAGTGGGGGATATAAGCAAGAGACAGCAGTGCGCGCGCACATTTTCTTTCTCTCTTTAAGTTTCACTTCAGTCGTGTGGTCATAAGCACACTCGTTTTTTTACCTTTTTATATCTCTATAATATAATTATGTTTTGAAGTTTATACTTGAACTTGCTGTGTTGACTTGCTTGCGTGTTTTGTTGTGTCGTTAATTGTAAACGACACTACTGGTAGTGCGGCTGGTAGTGTCCTTGCCAAAATATGGGCTAGAAGAAAAAGAAAAGAAAAAGAGATTTAAATAATGTGTGTGTGTGTATGTGTAATGTGTGCTGTTATCTAAGTATAATATATTGCCTCGGAAAGCACGTTAACCCGTCGCTTCTGCGCCCGATCGCTCTCCGGTCGTGACGGATTGCCGTCCCATCAGACAATGAGAGTGAGGGAGCAGAGTGCACCTGTGTCTAGGCACACATTTGTGCAGTATAATATTGTGCCGAAAGCAGAAGGCGAATTCCTGTACTGCCGTCTTAACAAAAAGTGCAATAACTAGGTTAAACCTGATTTCGAGAAAAACGCGGTTAATGATTTGTCTTTTGTTTTGTTTGTAACTCCATCACTATAATATTATGCTTAGTATTAAAACCGGCTACGTCATGGTTACACAAAAAGTGTCTAAAAAGAATATTTAGATCTCATTCTGCAGATTCCAATTATGTATGTACTTATCTCAATTTGGAGCAAAACTCGACGTATTGCACTTTTCGTAAGGAGGGCAGTGTAATTAAAAATGTTCACAATCTAGTCGCGATCTCATCTCAGCGACAAACAATGTCAAAAATGTAGGGAAATTAGAGGTATTTTTGATAAATTGAGACTGAGATCGGACTGTGAACGTTCTTTTAATAACAAGAATTGCGCCCCGGACACTTTTTCGCGCGACCCAAATACGGCGATGTCAAGTTTAACGATTTCCGGCTTTGGAAAAAGGACGTGATGCGGCAACCCTAAATACAATGGAGCAAGGGCAGGAAGATGCTGACCATCATCATCTGCCTAGCCTTTTCCCAACTATGTTGGGGTCGGCTTCCAGTCTAACGTGATGCAGCTGAATACCAGTATTTTACATTGAGCGACTGCCCATCTGACATCATCTGCCTAGCCTTTTCCCAACTATGTTGGGGTCGGCTTCCAGTCTAACGTGATGCAGCTGAATACCAGTATTTTACATGGAGCGACTGCCCATCTGACATCATCTGCCTAGCCTTTTCCCAACTATGTTGGGGTCGGATTCCATTCTAACCGGATGCAGCTGAATACCAGTATTTTACATGGAGCGACTGCCTATCTGACCTCCACAACCTAGTGACTGGGTACCACGATACCCCTTGGTAAGACTGTTTGTCAGACTTTCGGGCTTCTGACTACTCGTAACGACTGTCAAAGATCCACGAATGACTGCCAGGACCAACGGCTTAGCGTGCTTTCCGAGGCATGAAGGGGTCTCGGTATGTAAAGATGGTCACCCTTCCACAGACCGACCTCTGCAAGCGTAGCTTAACCTGATCGATCGACCTGCGCGGTTGTTATTATTTAGCCACGGGCCCCAGGAAGACGCTGACAATTTATTTATTTATTCAAGCACATAAATGTAGGTACAGAGGCGGACTTAATGCCATAGGCATTTTCCACCAGTCAACCTTTGGGCAGAGACAAACAGTGGTAGGTGCAATCATGAAAATTGAGTAATAAATATTTTAAATATAAATGCATAAACCTATTAAAACTATGAATATAATATATACCTAATTACATATTAATATAAGCACAAATAAATATACATAAATATACCTAAGTACCTACTACTTACTAAAAACGAAACAAGACAAACAATGAGAAAATATTACGGTTGCGTTGCGATACTCCAGCTTCTTGCGAATGTGCTCGCGAAAGTATAATCGGTTGGTTGCCATCCTGATTTCCTGGGGGAGCGCATTCCAGAGAGAGATACTCTGAACGAAGAAAGAAGAGTGAATGAAGTCTGTGCGGTGAGTGGGACATTGGAGAAGACGGTTGTGTGACGAACGTAGATTTCTATTGTGGTTGGCGCAAATGTACTGAAAGTGGGGGGCTAAATAACCAGGGGAAGATGGAGAATCAAGAAATGAGAACAATGGTCAGCGCCCTTACATTTTCTACATTATTTTCAGATTTCTTCTGCCTGTTAGTAACCACGCCAGTTCTACTAACAGCTCGTTCCAAAACCTGGTCAAACAATCCTCAAATAGAAACACGGAGCTACGAATCTTTGGAAATGCTTCGATACATATCTTCGAAACTCGCTGACAGGACGAATATTATGACGGAAAAAATTGACGAGCACGACAAAGAGAAACTGCTAACTTTATTCACTAATACTAAGAAAGAGGTAGATGAAAAAATGATGTGGTTGAATAAATTGCATGGGTACTTAAATTCTACGTATGACGCTATATTTGAAGTTTTCTCATATTATAGGAAGCTGAAGAAAAGTTTGAGTTTTCTTACTTATCTTGGGTTTGGTAAGCGTAGGAGCTTGAGGAGGAGTAGACGTAGATTTTTGTGATAAATGGGAATTTTTGGAGATGAGACGGATATTCAGCAACTATCCAGTATCCGGGTATCTGGCTGGATATCGGATAGTAGGTGAATATCCGACGGATACCGGATTTTGTAAAATTTTTCATGAAAATACTTTATTTAGTTAATTGGCCGGTAGGTATCCGACCGTACTATTCGATTCATCTCTAGTGATAAGTAGAGGATGTTGTCAAAGGTGGGGTAACCGTGCAGGGCAGCCCTTTTAGTGCTCATTCACACCACAGATACACACGACTGATAAGCGTCAACGCGTGTCGGCGGGTGCCGTCGACGGTCGACCACCCAAATCACGAGCGGCACGTCGTTGACGACTGCAGTTGCCTCTGCATACTACATAATCTACATAAATAAGTATGCACGCACACTTACCAATAAATGCGCTGCCCTGCACCCTTTCCGTATAATTATGTAGATTTTAGCTAAATTAAGTGTATGTTGTAAAGAAAGAAAACTTTGTATTTGGGACACAGGAAATAAAAAAGTAAAAAAAAAGTAGTAGGTAGTCATAGAATAAAGAATGTACTGAGCGTTCCAGATTCAGTTGTGTTGCAGTGAATACAAACTGAAAAGTACGAGAGAGACAAAGCTAATGTGCGGCCAGTTGCCTCTTTCTAGAATTCTGATTTTGAATAGACTATGTATTCAAAATCAGAATTCTAGAAAGAGACAACTACCTACTACAAGTCTTACCAAGGGGTATCGTATTACCCAGTAACTGGGTTGTGGAGGTCAGATGAGGCAGTCGCTCCATGTAAAATACTGATATTTAGCTGCATCCGGTTAGACTGGAAGCCGACCCCAATATAGTTGGAAAAAGGCTAGGCAGATGATGAATAGACTAGATATGTATTGAATTCGACAAATTCAAATTGAATTTTCTTTCAAAAGGCTTGCAGAAAAGAGACAGGAATAGGCTGCACAGTCGCTTTGTCTCTTTCTAGAGAGTGGTTTGAGGCTAAGGCTCAGGCCATTCTTTATGTAGGTATGGTGATAATATCCCTGTAAATAACACTGTATTGTATATGCACTAGAAATAATATATTTTAAGATTAATTAGTACAGACGCCAGCACATCAAGCTACCTGAATCTGTCAAATTTTCCCAATCATCATTGAATCAAATATTTTAGCGATAAAGTTGAAAATCTATTAGAGAAATTTGACAGATTGTAGTAGCTTAAATTGATGTGCTGGCGTCTGTAAGTACCTACTTATCTAATTTGGTCAATACAGGAAATAAAAAATCCTATCTAATGTAAATTGCAGTTTATTGAAAATTGTAAATATTGAAACAAGTAGGTAAGTACATTTTTTCTCAAAATATAGGGGTGTACCGTGTAACATAATAACAATTACCTAGGTTGAAGGATTAAAATGCATTTCCAATACTTACCATTTTTTCATACAACCTAACGAATCGAACTCAGGAAAAAAAACCTGAAATTAAATGAAATTCGGAATCACATAGATTTCATTATAAAAAATAAAATATAAGCTAGGGTCGAAATTTCCTACCTGACTACCCCTGAGAAGAAATGGCGAAACAAACTCGAAACTATAATTGAAAACCTTCATGGTCAGTACCTGATACTTGTTGTTATGTACCTGTATTTTTCAATGACATTATAAGCAAGAAGAATTAGACCCAATGGCCGTTTACACTCTCCGACGATAACGGCACTGACACGTCCCTAACGTATCGTCAGCTGGAACGACAACGATATCGTCTGACGATATTGAGACGATGTCGGTATGTGACACGATGTAAAGAAAGAAAATAAGTAATAACCAACAACATATTGTCATGCGGTATGCCACAGGACTCTCGAATAGTTGAGTTGCGCCAGCCAAAGCTTAGCTTAGCCTCGCCGCGTGACTCCAAATGTGTAAAAGTATAATCGAGGTTATAATGGTATCAGTGAATAAGTTACATTTGCTATAACTTTAATTTGCTATAACTTTTTAAGAGGTGTGGTGATACTTTTCTTTAAGAAGGGCGATAATGCCCTCCTTAAGAATTATAGGCCCATCTCACTCCTGAGCCATGTCTACAAGCTGTTTTCGAGAGTCATCACGAACCGTCTCGCGCGCAGGTTTGACGACTTCCAGCCTCCCGAACTAGCCGGATTCCGTAAAGACTTTAGCATCGTAGACCACATACATACGCTGCGACAGGTTATACAGAAGACCGAAGAATATAACCTGCCTCTCTGCTTAGCGTTTGTGGACTATGAGAACGCCTTTGATTCGATCGAGACATGGGCTGTGCTGCAGTCTCTTCAACGGTGCCAGATCGACTATCGGTACATAGAAGTGCTGAAGTGTCTGTACGAAAACGCCACTATGTCAGTCAGACTCCAGGACCAGGCCTCGAAACCTATCCTTCTGCAGCTAGGTGTGGCACAGGGAGACGTTATCTCTCCGAAACTGTTCACCGCTGCACTTTAGGATGTCTTCAAGGTTCTGGACTGGAAGGGGGCTGGCATCAACATCAATGGCGAGTACATAACTCACCTTCGGTTTGCCGACGACATCGTAGTCATGGCTGAGACTATGGAGGACCTCAGTACAATGCTCGATGACCTCAGTAGAGCCTCCGAAAGAGTGAGTCTTAAAATGAACATAGACAAAACGAAGGTCATGTCAAATGCCCATGTAACACCCACTCTCATAAAAATCGGAGACGCTACACTCGAAGTCGTGGACGAGTACGTTTACCTAGGACAAACTGTCCAGTTAGGTAGGTCTAACTTTGAGAAAGAGGTCCATCGACGAATCCGACTCGGCTGGGCAGCGTTCGGAAAGCTACGCAATATCTTCTCGTCCCACATACCGCAGTGTCTCAAGACGAAAGTCTTTGACCAGTGTGTGTTGCCAGTGATGACTTATGGAACTGAAACGTGGTCGTTCACAATGGGCCTTATAAGAAGGCTAAAAGTCACCCAAAGGGCAATGGAGAGGGCTATGCTTGGAGTTTCCCTGCGTGATCGAATCAGGAATGAGGAGATTCGCAGGAGAACCAAGGTAACCGACATAGCCATATTGGCACATTGCTCGCAGAGCAGATGGCCGATGGGGCCGAAAGGTTCTGAAGTGGCGACCGCGTACCGGAAGACGTAGCGTTGGAAGGCCTCCCACAAGGTGGACCGATGACCTTGTGAAGGCCGCAGGAACCCGTTGGATGCGGGAAGCACAGGACCGATCGAAGTGGAGGTGCTTGGGGGAGGCCTATGTCCAGCAGTGGACGTCTTTGGGCTGAAATGATGCTATAACTTTCATACATATTTACGGCGGAAAAAACGATGTCGTAAAAGAACATTTTGGTTTGATCCTATTGTACAAGTGTGTGTTAGAGGAAACTTATTACATTCTCTTCTACATGTTAATTAATTTAAAACAATAACGTCTTACTGCAACGAAATGTAAACAGCAGTCCGGGCGATGTGGTGCGGCAGTGGGCAAATGGCATCCACGCACGGCTCTCCGGCGGCGCCTGCCTGTGCCACTTCTCTCGCGATCTGCTTCACCTCGTACTGTGTCGTCTATCGGTTTCGGCTCGTACGACAATCAATATCAGCGATGAAACCGTTGGCTACAACGACATAGTGTGAAAGCATTTAGTTGTAACTAGCTGACCCGGCAAACGTTGTTTTGCCACATAAATTATTTCTAGCTGCCCCGCGGGCGCGGCTAACCAAAAAACTTCTCAGTCTGAGTAGAAATAACCTTAGAGTAATAATAGGGACAATTGTGGGCCGTAACCCCCTTAACAAACATCTTTTTAACATAGGCGCCACAGACAGCGCCCTCTGCAGGGGCTGTCTTGACGCCGAGGAATCAGCCGTCCACGTCATCCTAGAATGCGAGGCCGTGGCTTCTCAACGTGCAGAAATCCTCGGAACAATGAGGTCGCTCCGTGAAGCCTGTGAAGCTCCAAGGAAGCTTCTGTGCTTTTGGGCGGAGCAAGGCTGGCTTTGTTAGCCAGAATCCCCACGCACAACGGACTGAATTTGAGTCTAAGTGCGGAAAAGGGAGCCCCATCATCATCATCATCATCATATTTCTAGCTGCCCGGCGCTACTTCGTTCGCGTGGTGTCCTACCCCTTACCCTACCCTACTCCTAACTTACTCCTACACTACTCCTACCCTACTCCTAATCTACTTCTACCCTACTCCTAACCTACTCCTACACTACTCCTTTAAGTAAATAAAAGTATTAAAAAAAAGTATCCTATGTCCGTCTCCTGGTTCTGTCCTACCTTCCTACCAATTTTCAGCCATATCGGTTCAGCCATTCTTGAGTTATAAATAGTGTAACTATCACTACTTTCTTTTAAATAAATAGATAGATAGTATGAAAGTACCAGTCCGACGATATCGTGTCGTTATCGTTATCGATATCGTGTCGTTATCGTTATCGTCCAATGTGACAACTGCCATTCGGTCTTTAAAAATGGCACAGTGTCATACTATTAGATGACACGTGGAAGTAGGACGGCATGTCGTAAGTTATTGGGAGCGAAACAGAGACAAGACGAATAAAACTTGGCTATTAGATTAGCCAAGTTTTGACGTGCCACTTGCGGAGCGCGTACCTATGTAACTCTTGTTGCTATAACATTGGTAGTTTTAGTTATTAATGTGTAGTTGTGTAAAAATAACAATTTAACATGGATAATAAGAAGATGGTAGTAGTTTTTAGCTGTTTCTGGACCGAAAATAATCGACGCGCCAAAATTAAACTCATGTCATGTTATCTGATAATTCAATGGCTTTTGGTAATTCAGTCAACTAATCACAGCAGTACGCGCATTTGACAATTTGTTAGCTACTTTTTTTGTGTCGATTTTCGATTCAGAAACCGGGCGAGTACCTACCCACATATTGTCTAACAGTAGAAATGATAATTAGTTATGTGTTAGGTAAATGTTTTCTTTATAAATACACTTAACATACACATAAATCAATATTTGTTACAATTTTTTTTAAAGTAATTTATAGTTAAGTACTTATATTATTTATATTTTGATTATAATAATACTTACAGAATAAAAAATACAATAACCTACAACTGAACTCATTTTACACCACAACAAATTACAAATTATTAGTGAATTGTGTGATTGTATGTTTGTTTGTAATCTTTAACAGGCAGCAATAATATCTGAAGCTGAAACTACAACCCCGCCACGGAAAGAAATTGGAATTATACGAAATAAGGTACCTAAAGTCATTTTAGGCTAGATTACGTGCTGGCCTAGGCAGTTACAAAGTCCTACTTCTCCCACCGTGTGATCGTATTAAGAGCGTTTACGCCGTACGGCATTTCATACAAACTTTCAAGCCCTTGTTTCTCGAAATTAATGAACCGATTTTAATGAAACTTCATACGCATAAGCAGGATAGGTACAAAGGTCTAAAAAGTTAGTAGAGAACATTTTCAAAATATCTTATTTAAAAAAGATAACTGAAAATCTCTGTTTCTATGGAAAATTCAAAATCGGTCTAGTTAATTTGGCTGTAACACTATTTTTTTTAAATGTTTCTACTTACTTTTTAGACCTTTGTATCCTGCTTATACTATGAAGTTTCATTAAAATCAGTTCATTCATTTCGAAAAATAAGGGTTTGAAAGTTTGTATGAAATGCCTTACGGCGTAAACGCTCTTAAGGCTAACAGGCCCGACACGCGATATAATCGCGCGCGACACAAAGGCACCCTTTATACGAGTTAATGGGCGAGTCATTTTTGGGGTTCCGTACCTAAAGGGTAAAAACGGGACCCTATTACTATAAGACTCCACTGTCCGTCTGTCACCATCTGTATCTCATAAACCGTGATAGCTAGACAGTTGAAATTTTCACAGATGATGTATTTCTGTTGCCGCAATAACAACAAGTCTAAAAACAGAATAAAATAAATATTTAAGGGGGGCTCCCATACAACAAACGTGATTTTTTCGGCGTGGTACGGAACCCTTCGTGGGCGAGTCCAACTCGCACTTGACCAGTTTTCCTTCTCCCATCAGACCTCAAGACAACAGTCATTACTACTTCACAGCTAGAACTTGCCAATGGCAAAGCAGCTACTCTCAATTGTGTCAGATCGGGGCGAGTCCATCAGGAATAAGGATTAGTTTTAACGCCCGAGTTCGGCCGACGACGTACGAGTATATTTCGGCCGATGACGGATTAGGTGTATCCGAGCCGTTAGTCGAATCGGACTTACTGTTTAAAAATGGATGTCCTGTAAAAACCTCAGCTTACTCATCGGGGAATATACCTTTTTATTTTTTCTTTTTTTTTTGTTGTCGGATGGAAACCTTCAAAAGGCACCCGACCTCCGGGGAGGGGAGGTCGGGGAGTGTGGGATTTTTACCTCATTAAAACCACCCCGGTGATCACCATCAGCACATAGGGGTGGTCCCGGTTCCTCTTAGAAGACCAATTCCGGAACCGCCCGTGCAACGCCGGTAAGGCACATCCCTGGGGAAACTGTAAAGGGGCCTCCCCTGAGCCTCGCTATGCACGGCTGCACGTGACGGACCGAGTCCCCACTCTGTGCGCCCGCGACCCCAAAGGTCCACCTACCTTGTTTGGTAAGCGGGTGTCGGCGTATTAGGCGCCAAGGCGGTTGCCACCCCGACGCCTCCTGCTCCGAGCAGGATCAGCCTTCTCCCGATCCCTCTCGGCGGCCTCCTTCTTGACCATCACGGTCTCACAGAAGGAGGCTACTACCCTCCAATTCTCTGTCTCTGCCAGCATAGCCCTCACTACTGCTACTATATGTTACAGGTGAAAGACGCGGAAGCCTTCCTTTCAGTGATGTTGAGAGTTCTTCAGAATTTGTTCGCCAAGAAGCCACAGCACGAGAATGGGAAACCAACGTCGAAAGAGAATAATGATCAGAACATCGCCTGGTCCTACTATGATGATGTTGGGAAATAAACACGGATTTTATCTATTCTATATCTAACGGATGTAAAAATACCCTTCACGAAGCAGAGAATCACTTCTTCTTACCGTTGTTATGTCATAAAAAAAAAATACTTATATATATTTTTGTACTGGAACCTTTGAGTATTAAACCAACCGGAGACGCCACGAGTACTAATATCTATGAAAATAAGTCTGTCACTTTCATCGCGGGGGACGAGGGAACGCAATAATACACTAATGCAATTCGATCGCGTTGTTACGCACGCACACAAAACAAAAAACAAACACAAGCATAAACTATACGCACACATGTCTATTATAACCGCTATGACCGGCGGTCTCGTACCTTTGGCAGCGGGGATCGCCTGACAATGGCGCCTCCAGTTGGTTTAATACTCAAAGACTGGAACATACATACGACCGCGCGATGTATCTTGGCGAGCCCGAATTTTGCGCAGAAGTCTGCGCTGTAAGATTTTTTAGGAACTAAATGGTGATATGGGGCGAGTGCGAGTGAGAGAAAATGCGCGAAAGTTCTTAGCCACTCACGCGCAAGTACCCCGCGGTAACGCCTTCCTATACGCAAGTATGTTTTTAGCACATTTTTTTCGACGCGCCGCGGAGCGCCCTCGCCACTTATACACGACTCGTACAGAAAAAAATTCTATGGACCGCTGTTAAACTAATGGCTGTTTCTTCAAGTGGATAGACAAGTGTAGATAACAAAACTTGTTCCGTAACATTAAGAGACTTTGATTTTTTTTAATAATTGTTTATTTTTAATGTTTGTTTACATTACGACAATTAAAAATTAAAATAATATTATTTCAAAATCGAAAGCGATGACCCTATTTTTTTATTTACCTAAAAAATAGCCCCATTCATACTGAATCGAATGACATATAATACATACCATTGTTGTTCCAAAGTTTTGATATACAATAACAATAACATCACGCGAGTATCAAATTACGCATGCGTCATCGCCGTCTCATTTGTTTATTTAAAGATTTTCAACTACAGATAACTTATTTCGTAATGCCGATATAACCACACGGCCTTTGGCACAAATGTACTTCATCTAACCACTCGACTAAAGAACCTGGAACGTGAGCAATACTCCCATAGACAAAATTACTAAAAATAAAATACTGCGGTGTGGAAAATGCTTGCTGTCGCAGTTTTTTCAATGGCCGATCTTGGTTTTCGAGCGTATGTAACATTTTCCTCAATACCTGCTCGTGGTTATGGCCGCGTGAGTGGTTAGTGCCTATAAGTTACGTCGCCGTCGGTCGTATTGTAACCTGGGAACGTTTTGGTCACGGAGATATTGAAGGTTAAAGTTTCAACTTTTACTGACTTTTTTAACGATAACAAGTTTTTCAAATTGGTTTGGCGGTATTTAAAGTTGTGTATAGGTAGGTATAGGTACCGTTGCATGGTTGCATGCATCCCATAAGCACAATGTTTTGCGTGCGTTACATTGCAAACAGCAAATCACACCAAAAATAAAAGTCGTTTCCCAGCAATTATTTTTGCACAAAGTTAGTTTGATGCACAGAATCTGTTGGTGACGGCTTTGTGACGGGTCTTTTTGCACGCAGTAGGTAGGTACCAATATCTATAATAAATTTTAATTAAAGTCGCTTTTCGTGTCTTTATGACCGATTAAGTCTTCTAAACTTTAGGCCTTCCGCTAAAGCTCATTTCAGACTACGCTTTAATATAATAAGCATATAGTTTAAAGCACAACAATATCGCTCGCCATACATTTATTTAGAACACGTTCACACTTTGCTATACTACATATTATTTAAATGTATGGCGAGAGATATTGTTGTGCTCTAAACTATATGCTATTATATTATAGCGTAGTCTGGAATGAGCTTAAAACTCGCGCGGGTGCCTGCTTCGTGTTGCGCCGCTTCGCAATTTTGGCCTCGAGCGTGTACAGGGGGCCTAAAAAGGCCGCTTTGGAGAATCATAAAAGGATAACATTATGAATTATAATATGGTGAAGACAGTCCGTTGTTTTTCTTTTTTTCGCTGGGTTACGTAGGTACAATCAAAGAGATGGGATTGGATTGATTGGTATTTTAGCATAGACAAAAAAAAATAACTGAAAAATGCCTCCCCAATGGGATTTGATACGATTAACTTAAGACCGTTTACGCCGAACGCCATTTCATACAAACTTTCAAGTCCTTCTTTTTCGAAATGAATGAACCGATTTTAATGAAACTTCATATGCATAAGCAGGATACAAAGGTCTAAAAAGTTAGTAGAAAACATTTTCAAAAAATAGTGTTACAGCCAAATTAGACCGATTTTAAATGTTCCATAGAAACAGAGATTTCCAGTTATCTTTTTTTAAATAAGACATTTTGAAAATGTTTTCTACTAACTTTTTAGACCTTTGTATCCTGCTTATGCGTATGAAGTTTCATTAAAATCGGTTCATTCATTTTGAAAAATAAGGGCTTGAAAGTTTGTATGAAATGCCGTTCGGCGTAAACGCTCTTAACAGTTAACTGACCATTAAGTTATCCTTTTATGATTCTGCCAAAGTGGTCTTTTTAGTCCCCCAGTTGTCTCGAATATTCGTCGACAAATTTCAAGCCATGCTTCTCTCCATCTTTGTATAATTCATTCACCATATTTCATAATACTGGCAGTGTGCCGAGATTCGACTTTAATTATTACGCGCTCCGTATCGATGTTCATCTTTGCCTCAGAAAGCACGTTAAACCGTTGGTCCCGGCTGTCATTCGTTGATCTTTGATAGTCGTTACGGGTAGTCAGAAGCCCGAAAGTCTGACAACCAGTCTTACCAAGGGGTATCGTATTTACTCTGTATCTGGGTTGTGGAGGTCAGATAGGCAGTCGCTCTATGTAAAATACTGGTATTCAGCTGCATCCGGTTAGACTGGAAGCCGACCCCAACATTGTTGGGAAAAGGCTAGACAGTTGATGATGACGCGAGCGTGCACCCGCGTGAGTTTTAGCGTTAGGCCTCTCTATAATGCTGATGGTCCGCAGAATCATTTAGAGAATTTATTCCGGAAGCTATATTTGTATCATACATTCATATTTAAACTTAGATAAAGCACATTAATCTCGATGTTTTGACATCACATAGTACTTTTTGATTGCACACCTGTAAGTGACAAATTCACACTCTTAGATTTTAAGTTCAATTGTTACAGTACCCGAAAAAATGTGTTAGTGAAATAGGTCGTTGGAGTGCCACAATTAAATAAATAAATAAAAAACCGGGCAAGAGCGAGTCGGACTCGCGCACCGAGGGTTCCGTAACATCCGTGTTTAAGCATAAGGTTTGTTTATGAAATTATTTTTATATTTGAGTTGATTGAATTAAAGGTAAATTGCGGTTTACGGTTAAAAAAAAAACTACTTACTATATCTCGTTCAAACCAATTTTCGGTGGAACTTTACATAGTAATGTACATCACATATTTTTTTCCCCTCACCAGGAGGCCACAAAATATGGGAGAAAACAGATCTTCGCTAGGTGCCCTAGTTTTTGAGATATAAATGTGGCCCTGCTGGGGAGACTCGAGATGGGCCACCTATAAACCCTTATATCTTTGAACCAGTGACCGACAAATTCTGATATTTGGCGACAAATTTCGAGTAATTAGCGACAAATTTTTTGTGTTAATAAAATTAAAATCCCTGATGGTGGCTCTGCCAGAGCCAGTGACACTAAAATGTCTATTAGAATCTTAAGTTGAGTGATTGCAACCCAGTTGGTAAAAATAGGAAATGGGTGGTAGATTAATTATGGTTAAAAAGCACTTCCTATCTCCTTAAACATCATCATTATATTTTCTTTGCTCATGTTTCATGTTTATTATTATATGTATATATTTATATGTATTAGTATAATATACTTTATGTATATAAATGGTACACCACAGACTACCTACAGTATTTGTCTGTCCTTTCCCTTTTTAATCCATCCAAAGGTTGTCTTTAAAAGATCGCTTTTAGCGATAAGACCGCCCATTGTGTCACCCTTTGTACAGTTTCTAGATTTACATGTCTGTAATTTATATGGTGTACATAATAAAGAGTATTCTATTCTATTCTAGATTTAAATTCTAAGTAATAAAAAACAAACTTTACACAATTTCACATTTATTTAAAAAATAATAAAAGATAACTCTGCAGTCATCTAAATGCTCAACACAGCTCAACAAACAATAGCTTAACATTACGATTATAATTTAAAATGGCTAAAAAACGGTTTATAAAAAACACGGTTTCTTAAATAAACGAAAACGGTTTTTTAAAAAAACGGGTTTTTTTAAATATAAAGGTGACGGTTTTTTTTAACTAAAAAAGAACTGAATCTTTTAAAATAAATCGTTGTTTTAAATTAATAAAGCTGCAAGAAAAAGCGATTGATCTAGGTATCACTACTGAAGTGCATTAACAGTTACATCGAGACAAGTGCACCATGGGCTGTTAACCCCGCTTAAAACCTTGCTGATCTTTACCTCGACTTGAGCATATACTTGTACAACGAGTAGGGTCGTTGTTCTCATTATTAAAAACTTTTATTATAGGACCAAACACGGAAATCTCGAAATAAAGTCACCCGTTCCCTACATTTAATCTTTGAGAGTTGGTTGTTTTTTTTTTTCTTTTTAACGCGCTGATCTCTGGAACTACCAGTCGGATTTAAAAAAATGTTTTTGCATTTGATGGCCCAATTCTTGAGGAAGGGTATAGGCTATTTAACATCACGCTACGACCCTTAGTAGCCGAGCAAAAATAAGAAAAGTCCGAAAACGAAGTAATAGCGATGGATCAAAATTTCACGCCGACAAAGTCGCGGGCAGAAGCTCGAGTGAACATAAATATATGGAGCAGCTGATTTCGTTTTTCGAATTCAGTTTTTTTTTTGGTCCTATTGTAAAAGTTGTAATGATGAATACAACGACCCCGCGGTTTTCAGTTATTTCGAATTACACCTCGTTCACGTCGTACTACATAATATCTTGTCCCGTTCCAAACCTTTAATTCAAAGAGCCCTAGATTATCTTCAAAGTGATCTATAAGCGACATTTTAATTAGAATCATTCATTCTGCTTACCTAACTGGAAATACACACACATATAAATTATTCATTTTAATTGTATTTGCCTGGGTTTTATTAGACTTATTACAAAACGAGTTCTAACTTTAGACCTAACCTAAACTCTCGAGGTAGTTACTGTATTTTGAACTTTATTCCGGCCAACCAAAGTTGTTAATGCAAAATTGACAACTTAGACTCGAGTTTAACGTCAGTTTTTTGTAATAAGGACTTTAACTTTGTCGGATTGTAGTTCGAAATTTAAAAATATCTCAATGGTCTAAAGATAAACCTTGTTTTGTAATAAGGCCGTTTAAGTTTAAAAACGGATCGTTTTATTTACCAATCGTAATTTTTCATTGGAAAAGTTTTACTGTATACACCTTTAAAAGACCAAAAGGCTGAGAAAACTGCGCTTCGGCATCGACGAGAAGCAATAGACTAAGGGCCGGTTGTTCAAACGGTTGGCTAACCTAACATACGTACGTCAAATAATAACGATTACGTAACCGTTATTATTTTACGTAAGTCAAGGCTATAATTTGATGAAAACGCTTTTTTTGGTCTAACGATAGTTAGCGTAATTTTTGACGTATACGCGTGCTTCAAGTGGACGTGAAACAACCCGCCCTTAGTCATTTAACCATTAACGGCCAGTCACCCAAATAAAAAACGACGGGTAAATTTTAACGGACCGTTTTTTTAAAACTTTTAAAAACCATGCACAAAAAAATTTCAATTTTAATTCAATGCGATTGTAATCTTAAATTATAATAATAAAATAATTACATAAAAATAATTACATAATTAGAGATGTATGTTGATAGAACACGTTGTTTGTTGTTTTAAATTAAATCATTTCCATCGTGTTTGTGCCGCCGGCGTACTCATCCTGTGCCTCTTCTTCTTCGTCAAAGACGTCGTCATCATCGATATTTGCCTCCTGAAAATAATATTACAGTTACATGGGGTACAACTGAATAGCGTACTTCGGCATTTCATACAAACTTTCAAGCCCTTTTTTTCGAAATGACTGAACCGATTTTAATTAAACTTCATGCTCATGAGCAGGACACAAAGGTCTAAAAAGTTACTAAAGAACATTTTCGAAATATCTTATTTAAAAAAAGATAACTGGATATCTCTGTTTCTATGGAACATTTAAAATCGGTCTAATTTGGCTGTAACACTATTTTTCGAAAATGTTCCTATGTAACTTTTTGGACCAGTAATACAACTTGTTAAGTTAGTATAATCCTAAAATGGCAAGATTTCTTGAAATAGTCATTTAGCAGGATTACTTGGTTTGGTCTTAAGAGAGTTGAGTTGATGACTTTAATGATTATAATTCTGTAAATACATATTTGTTACGGCCGCGAATCATATTTTAATCAACGTACAACTTAATACTGACCAGCAAATTGCAAAAAAATTTAAAAAAGCTGAATTTCGCGGGCTACCTTAACGCTTTCGCCAAGGACTTGACATAGCTTGCCGAGACTTTTGGCATGTATAATACACCTACATATCTTTGGCGAATGCAGGCGTGGTTTAACCCTTAGTCTGCCGGAACGTAGATCTACGCGAGACACAATGGCTTTTTAATTGTGTCTGTAATTACGACACACAAGCGGTTAATGAATGTTAGGTGGTCTAAGACAAGGTGAGGTGTGAATAATCAAAAGTAATTTATTCCAAACTAGGCTGAGAATCAGCACTTTTCGAACGTCAAAATGACAGAAGACAGTCCCCCGTCACACCCGCCCTTCACCACTTCCTAGTACTTTCGCTGGGGAGAAGAAGTGTCGCAACCAACTCCCCAGCAGCACAGCTGTCTGTTCAGTTAGAAGAACTTGTTTCTACAAAATAGTGGGACAAGGAAAGGACCAGGGACTTGAAAACGAAATGAATTTCGTTCCGTTACCATTAATGTTATAAAAAAATGTTCCAAAATTTGTAACGATACTAAAAACCTTAAAATATCAATAACGTTACAAAAGAAAACGATAAAGAATATCATTTTCGTAGAACAATATTATAAGTAACGTCACAGTATTACAATATTTCCTACAGTAGCGCGACGAATGTACTTGCGCAGAGCAACGGAGGGGAACTCGCGGGGGGTCGGGCGGCGCGGGCCGCGTACCGCAAACACGCTCAGTTTGCGGTACCGAGAGCGAAGGGCAGACGCGAATAATTTTATTATACTTACATATTCTATAATGGTGCGCACAAACTGTTCTGTGTATGGATGTAAATCGACATCGAAATCCCAGAAGGACTTAAAGTTTCATAGATTTCCCCGCGACAAGAGGTAGGTATGTTTTTTCATTTGTGTACTATAGACTTATGGAACCAGACGCCCCGCCGCCGCAGCTAAGACAAAACTGACTTGTGCACACAATTTTGGCCACTTTTCCTTATATTTTTAACCGAATTCAAAAAAAGGAGGAGGTTATCAATTCGGTTGTACGTTTTTTTTTTTTATTTGTGTTACCTCAGAACTCCGTCGTTTATGGACCGATTTGCAAAAATTTTTTTTCCTCATATAGGAGTTGCTTTTCGATTGGTCCCATTTTGTTCAGAATCCAGTTCTGATGATGGGATCCATGAGGAATCGAGGG
Source organism: Mesoligia furuncula (assembly GCA_916614155.1). NCBI lineage: Eukaryota > Metazoa > Arthropoda > Insecta > Lepidoptera > Noctuidae > Mesoligia > Mesoligia furuncula. Next base: position 8,406,718 of record OU744817.1, on the reverse strand, counting down.
AACTCCTCAAATATTATAGGCAACCATATGGCGATTTTAGTATTTTCATTAAGAACTTTTGCATTTACAGTCAAAAAGTAAAATTTGATGAAGTGGAACTGGTGAAGAAGACCAGAAATGGCCAACGGAACTTCATACTCACATAGATATATCACAATGAAGATAGTTAAGCGCCTATGACAATATAAATAAATAAATGGTTCTGAATAGTTATGTTGAAAATGGTATCATCGAAGTGAACTGATGATGATGATGGAGCCGGAAGGTAGGCACTAGAACTCCGTAATTAATCAATGTAACCTCTCCGTGTTTGGGCTTATTAGAATTTTATAATAGACAATTTAGAACATCCAAAAATAAAATGTCACGTAAATATTTAGCAGTGCAACAATGTAAATATATATTTATGAATAAATAATTACATTAGATTTAATAATCACAATTATTTTGAATGTACATGTGAATAAATGATTACATCATAATAGTAATAATCACAATTGTTTTATTTCCCATTTGGTGACAACCCTAGCATATTTGCATGTGACAGCGTAAGTACCTACACTGGCGGCGGCATCGCGCGACATCAAAGGCGTTGCCCTATTGTAGGAAATATTGTAATACTGTGGTAACGTTATAGGTATCAGTAACAATAAGGTGAATGCTCCAACCAGCCCGCGAAATTCAAATTTTCTTACGTTTTTTGCAATTTGCAGGCCAGTGCTAGGTTGTATGTTGATTAAAATATTATTCGCGGCTGTAAAACATATGTAGTTACTGAATTACAATCATCAAAATCATCAATAAAATGCTCTAAGTTCATAAAGCTGCAGGAATTACTTTTTCTGTTTTTTTTTGTTGTTCTTACACATTTATGAAGTTGGAGGGTTGTATTGGTGATTTTGATGATTATAATTCTGTAACTACATACGTCTTACAGCCGCGAATAATATTTTAATCTACATGCAACCCAGCACTGGCCTGCAAATTGCAAAAAACGCAAGAAATTTTGAATTTCGCGGGCTGGTTGGAGCATTCCCCTTAAGAGCACACTTGCCGAAATTTTTCCATACAAACTTCGGAAGGATATTACTCCACTGTTTGAGATTGTACATCCAAAGTTAAACATTGTATCGTTTTGTCTTATTATTAATGGTGTTTGTACGGAGGCAGAATAGTAAAATAAAAAGCCATTAAAAAGTTATGAGCCAACAAAGATTCGTTTTTCTTGCTAATTTTAACGAAACTTTGGGTGTAAATAAGTAGTAAAAGACGGATAAAATCTTCATAACAAAAACCGTATCGACACAGCTTAATTATCGAAGAGTTCAATAAGCTTTATTTGTAATTGATTGATGCAGTGGGTTTTTCATAAAACACGATTTTCCAAAGGACGTTTCGTAATTTTTACGCGCTCGTTTTACTATGGAATCATCGTGCATTTCACTCAATAGTATTCCCCCTGCCGCGGTGCGGGGGAAAGACGCTCACGCACACTTGCACAATATGTAACGCGCACGTTTCGAACTATTTTGACTCAGTCTGCCGCTGCCGCCTACATCGTTCGTATGTTTGTAGACTAAGCTGCTAAACTCCTTTACGCTATAAATTATTATCATTCGCACGTGAACACTATATTGACCCCTGGCTTGAACTTTGGATTCCGATACCTACATTATCTGTTTGACTTCGCAATACAATTTGGACACCGTATTTTCTTTTGAAATTGGATTTGTTGTTTTGAGTGGACGCTGTTAGTGAAGTTGTGTTGGTTGAGACTGGTGTGAACAACTAACTACAAATAAACAATGGGTAAGTAGTACAATTTCTTATAACTAACTTATTTAGGTAGGGACATCCTCGGGCATATTTTTTGTTATAATATAACTAGCTTCTGCCAGCGACTTCGTCCGCGTGAATGTTTTTGTTCCCCCAACCCATCCCGTCGCATCGCATCGCCAGAGATGTGCTATCAAATGCAAAATGATTTATATTAATCCGACCGATACTTTCAGAAATTAGAGCTTTTTTTTCTTATTGATCATCAGCTTTATTATTAGTATTATTTTAAAACTATGATATCTCCTAAGATATTAATTGAAATTAAATGATGTCAAGGGCAATTTTGTTCAAAATTAAATAATTTTGATGAATATCGTATTTATTTGAATAAGGATTAACATGATGATAATAAAAACACCTTCGCAAAGAATGCATTATTCTAGAACAAATTTGATTACCATAAAAATGGTTATAGTTAGTCAACCTTATAAGATAGACATATGCTGTCGCGGACTTTTTTTTTTTACTTTTAAAGGGGAACATTTCCGTCATACATTATTTTTGAGTAACTTTAACCGTTTACGCAGCGTACGCAACGGAAGCTCTAAAAAGGAATATTTTTTCCGTTTTTGCAACATTTTTCATTGATGCTCCGCGCCTATTTCTCGTAGCGTGATGTTATATAGCCTATAGCCTTCCTCGATAAATGGACTATCCAATAAAAAATTCTATTCGAATCAGCAGTTCCTGAGTTTAGCGCGTTCAACCAAACAAACAAACTCTTCAGCTTTATAATAATAATTACCTATTAGTAATAATAAATTGTCTTTTAGCATAAAGGTACATTTTGTGGCTTATTGCTCAGCTAAGACTAGGCCGACTGGGGGCTTATTATTATTTACTAGAATTATTATTATTTGCTTGGCGACCGGCGCGCGGCCCGGCTTTTTATGTAGATAGGTATAGGTACCAACACAAGGTATGCAGGCAAGACGCTCGCTGAAAGAGCGGCGCGCTAGTGACTTTCATTTTGTGCTCGTGGAAATGGGGGGGTGGAGCCCGTGGAGTACTCCAGTAGTAGGTATTTAGTAGGTATCCATACATATACCTAACCACTAACCCTTACCTATTCCCAACTCGTTTTGTTTGTATTTTAAGTAGGTAGGTAAAAAAAAAAATATACTTACCTATGTTTAGAGTGAGGTTTTCGTAAAATCAATCTGGCAGTCGGGTGAAAACAGTACTCTATTGATAGGTAACGTATGTAGGTATATAGTTACCTGGTTTTATATCGTACTAGGTACCCATACAGGCATATTTTTACTAGCTTTTCCCCACGCTTTTACCCGCGTTCCCGTAGGAAACTATCCTACTGCTCCACTCCCATGAGTCGCAGTGTGATGTTTCATAACCTATAACCGTTATAGGTTGTTATGAAACATCACACTGCGAAATTTTATTGAGAAAGATTATGTTAAAGTAGGCACCTATAACATAAACTTTCTTAATAAATAGGCTACCTAACACAAAAAAAAACTTAAACTGGTAGGTACCTAGTTTGTAAAATTAGCGCTTTCAAATCTCTTTGGTTCAAGCAAACAAACTTTTCAGCTATTAGTAGGTACTTAAACTTATAGTAGTACTTACTATATTATAATATAGTACTACTTACAACATTGTAGATCTATATAATAATAAGGGTCTACCTATAGATTACTAAATCTACGAGCTGGCAGCAGCTGATCTTATGAGGTAGCAAAATACCTACGCCGCCCCGCGCGCCGCGCCGCTGCCGCAGCATCGCGTCGCAGCTATTCGCCATTGCTTTTGGAGAGCGCCTCGCGCTCGCGTCTGAGGCGCGTGTGGCGCGAGAACGCGACTTCACTAAGACGACCTTGAGGGTTGTCACAAATTATTATATGATTGTTTAGTAATACTTTATTAAGTACTTTATAATTATTATAAAGACGAAAATACCTTTTTTTGCTATCTTATCACTCATATAGGTACCACTGAATCGCAGGCAAAATTAATTAAAAAAATAAAAACGGTATTATGAATAAATACATTACTTTTATAAATTAAATAAATAATAGTGTATAGGTAGGTATCTAGTACTTTATTATTACTTTATTAAACTCTGCAGACGTGATGGGTATCTAAACACGATAAAATAAAAATCAAAAAGATTTGATGTATTTTTTGGGATCAACGACCGCTTCTAGAGATGTCACTTGAAGTATAAGATAGAAAATTTGTTTTCTTTTGTTTTGTCGTATTGAGAAATCGATATAAATCACGTGAAGTTTACATAAAAAAAACCTGTATATTTAAACTTATATTACAAGTGTCTCCTACACTGAGTGCGGTCGTTGACTCTACTAAAAAGTCATCAAATTATTTATTTTTTATTTATTTATTAGATTTTTTTTTTTTAAGTTAGATATAAGTATCGATATCTCCGCAGAGTTTCGCTTGCTAATTTAATTTTACCCTGTATATAATGTTGTTTTTTTATGGAACAGATCCAAAAGAGAATTGGCGAATGGGCAAAAAAGGGCGCCTAAAACTAAGTACCGTTCGCAAAAAGAAGTTAAAAAGAACATTGAGGGGATGTTTCGTAAACAAAGAAAATATTCCTCCTGCACTGGATACGTCCCAACCGTAAGTATTATTTTGAGTGTATAATTGCCATATTAGGTCGTTACCTCTCTCAAATTCAAATAGACCAAATTTAAACATTTTTAACTGGGTCAGTTTTTTGTGACCCATCCGGTCTGGGATGGTGTGTGGTTGGATGGGTCTTGTAATTGTCTTCAATTTTATAATCCATGCTTTTTCAGATCGACACGAGAGGCATTCGAGCAGGATGTCTGTCAAGCAGAAGATGGAATGTCTGCAGAATTTCAAAATTGCGATATTCCTCATGTACTGACCACACCCCAATCGTAAGTATTTTCATAGGAATATGTACTACTATAGCTATAACATTTCTAGGATAATTCCACTGCTATCACTTCGCCATGCACTCAAAATCAGAAAATCTAAAATTTAATTACATTCTCTTTGTTCTTTGAGGGGAATGACCCCTCCATTACATAATCCATGCTTTTTCAGATCGACACGAGAGGCATTCGAACAGGATGTCTGTCAAGCAGAAGATGAAATGTCTGAACAATTACAAAATTACGATATTCCTCATGTACTGACCACACCCCAATCGTAAGTATTTTCATAGGAATATGTACTACTATAGCTATAACATTTCTAGGATAATTCCATTGCTATCATTCTCTTTGTTCTTTGAGGGGTCATTCCTTTTTTGTTATATGTTTAATAAAATTTCCGTTAAAGTAACCCATGTTGTTTTTAGATCACCTCAAGAGTCATTTAATCAAGTCGTCGTTCAAGCACAAGTACATGAAACAACCAGTTCACGGTGGAAAAGTGTACTTGTAGAAAATGATTCTTGCGTACAGACTGGCTCCGGAGTCAATCCAACCCAAATTGATTGGGATATCGTCGAATCAGACGTTGATTTTGCTCGTTTCACGCCAACTTTGTAAGTATGGAATCAGTATCAGCAACTAAAGTAAAATCCATTTTTGTTCGTTTTTACGTCTTCTGATTGAAAGAGTTTTGCGTTTACAGGGCCACACAGGAAGAATCGATGCCAACAACACAATATGAATATAACAAATCCAGTCACTCCGAGTCCGATTCAGATATCTACAATTTCTCTTTTGGAACCGACAATTGTGATACGAATGATTTTGCAACTTTAGAAGGAAATAGGATAGTGAGTATTGCTTATCTATTTCAACAATTGAAAAATATTAGACATGATCCATTTGACTGTAATTTTCAGCATTTAGAATTTATAAAAGAAAAAAGAATTGGGTTTTACTCACAATTTTTTTTCAAATGCAAATTGTGCAACAAAATAGAAAAGATCGAATCTCAGGAGTCTAATAAAGGATCTAAAGAGATCCCTATTAATTTAAATGTAATAGAGGGTATTTCACAAACTGGCAATGGATGGAGCCAGCTTGATGAGATATGTGCTAGTTTAAATATGCCTAATATGAGCGAAACTTATTATGTAAAAAATAATCAAAAGTTAGCCATTATCCAAAAAGACATAGCGTTACAGCTTATGTTGGAAGCAGGTGCAGAAGAAAGGCGACTTGCTTTGGAAAATAACGATGTTAGACAAGGTGTTCCATGTGTGACCGTCGTGACAGACGGCTCATGGGCTAAACGTAGCTACGGTACAAATTTTAACTCACTTTCTGGAGTTGGTTGTATAATAGGGCACCGGACACAAAAAATACTGTACATTGGGGTCAAAAACTCCTATTGTAGCGTATGTGCTATAGCTCAAAATAAAAAATCCTCGATCCCGGCGCATGCGTGTTTTAAAAACTGGTTTGGTCCATCTACCGAAATGGAGACATCAGCCATTGTAGATGGATTCAAAGTAAGCATGGAGATGCATGGACTCATGTACACCAAGGTAATTGGTGATGGAGATAGCAGCGTCATGAACGCTCTTAGAGACGCAATGGTGTATGGTCCTAATATTCACATAAGGAAAATAGAATGCAGTAACCATTTACTGCGTAATTATTCGAATAAACTTAGAAAAATAGGAAAAAATACTCAGAACAAAGTTGGCTTTGTACCTGTGACTTTGCGTAAAGCCCTTTTAGACAAAATACGACGCCTATATAACGCAGTTACTGGGGCAGTAGCACACGCGCAACAGCTTGAGGTTGCAACAGCAGACAAGCTTAGAGTCCTTCAAGAAGACTTACGAAATGGGCCATGCCACGTATTCGGATTTCATGATTCTTGTAAACCATATTATTGTAAAAGATTAGTGAACGAAGAGAACCTCGTTCCACAACTCAAATCCAGCGGGATGTGGAACGACATTTTTGAAAATCTTGGGTGGCTTCTGCAAAATGCGGAAAGCTTGTTACTTCAAGAGACAAACAATCCTGCAGAACAATTTAATAGTATTATTGCAAAGTTCCTTGCAGGCAAACGAGTTAATTTCACGCGAAGAGGGACGTACGAAGCAAGATGTTTTTCCGCAGTAGGGCACTACAATACAAAAGATTATAGTTTTTTAAGTAAAGTACAAAAGGTAGTATGCCCTGAAACGACGTTCTCCTATACAGAAAAATATATAAACAAAATGAAAAATAAATTAGAACGACAACAAAAGAGAATTGCATTATACAAAGCACGTGGTGCTAAAAGAGCTAAGCGTTTTAAAATGGCCGATAGACATTATGGTGAGGTAACAGTGCAAGAGCCTGATATGTCACCCGATATTTTAGAAGAAAAGAAAAATGATTTTCTTCTTTCAATAACATTAAATGCTCATGAAATTGATGAATTAGAAAAAAAAACCGTCGCACAATCCAACTCTGATTTGTGGATCGTGGAGCGCAAAAAGCGAATAACCGCATCTATGTTCGGCCAAATATGTAAAATGAAAAATTCTACGCCTTGTACTGCGACTTTAAAAAATATGTTATATTCTACATTTACGGGAAACGATGCTACTCGATATGGCAAAGCAAATGAAGCAACCGCAATTGCAGATTTAGAATATAAAATAAAACAAAAAGTAACACCATGTGGTTTATTCATATGTGAGGATAAACCATACCTTGGTGCGAGTCCAGACGGTCTGTTAGGGGCAGACAGTCTAGTTGAAATAAAGTGCCCGTCGTCAGCGGCAGGTTATACACCTCTAGAGGCAGTACGACAAAAAAAAATTACATTTTGTCTGGAGACTTCTAATGGAATTAAATTAAAAAAAACGCATAATTATTATTTCCAGGTACAAGGCCAACTAATGATAACGAAACGTACATTTTGCTATTTTGTTGTATGGACGCCAAATGGCATAGAAATTGATATTATTGAAAGAGATGATGAGTTTTGGACTCCAGACAAAATTTCTAAATTAGATATCTTTTATCACAAATGTCTTTTGCCGGAGCTGATAGATCCGCGTTACCCTCGCAAATTACAATTTAGAGATCGAATGTAAATCAAATTGACATAGAGGTACAGATAAAATTACTTAGCTGAACATAAACAATTAGGAATTTTCTTGAAACTTGTGGGCACTTTGTCTGGTTTTCATCATCATCATCATATTCCCGAAAGATTCCCGGTGTCTCCTCCGCTGGTCTTGTGAAAAAAAAAACCATACAAAGAACTTTATAATTACTTATGTGTATTGTGGATAATTTATTTTGAGCTGTAGTGGTTGTTACCGAGGATGTCTTACGGATGTAAATCAGTTTTATGATGTGTGTAAATATTTATATAGATAGATATGTGTTAAAAAAGTATTTGTTTATAAATAATTATAGATAGTAATATAGTGGTGTTGGAAAGAAATAAAATGGTGAGTTGGCGCTAGAAATAAATTACTGTCGTCAATAAATAATAGATAACCATATTATAAATTCATATCAATGAAACGTTCAAATTGATCATGTCTAGCTTCCGTTGCGTATATTTATGAGGTACTGCCGTAGGTGTTTTCTAAATGTGTCGATCATATTGTAGCGGTATCTACAACGCCACATGCGAACAACGCGTCATACTGACGTCACTCAAAATCCAGTATCTCGCAAGCAGAGTTTACCTCACAATTAGCATAGATACAACGGCCCGACATGAATCATCGGGCAGTTGCCCGCCAGACACAACACCCGTCTGGTCGGAGGTTCCCCCTTTTCTATGGAGGATGAGTGAACTTTACACCATGGTCCTCATACCTCTATACTGGTGACGCCGACGTAATCGTCAGCGCAGACATCGTGCAAATACTTCAGCGTGTCGTGATCATCACCACTCCCGCAAGCTTTAGAGAGTCACCTAGCCAGTCAGCACCCACGGCTTCAACATGTTTCCTGACCACCAGCATGATGCGACCATGCATACCTGGTCATCACCCTCAGCCTCATCAGCAACCTCAGCACAGCACACTGCAATTAACACGGCCGGTCCACAAGCAGAGCCTTAAAAAACTCTCCTAGTCGACGCTAGCAGTTAGCCTCAACTCGGCGCTGTACCTCATCGGATGCCCTGGAGCATAACGCAGCGCCACCCCGACTCACTGGAGACATCTTAGCAGACAGTTCCGACTCACCGTGAACTATGCGGCAACCGGTTCCGACTCACTGGAACCTCAGAGGGCCTGGGGGCAAGCATCGCAAGATACAAGACTCAGCCCGCTATCGACCTCCGGTCTCCGGAAGCGAGTGATGTAGCGGTATCTACAACGCCACATGCGAACAACGCGTCATAATGACGTCACGCAAAATCCTGCATCTCGCAAGCAGAGTTTACCGCGCAATTAGGATAGATACAACGGCCCGACATGAATCATCGGGCAGTTGCCCGTCAGACACAACACCCGTTTTGTCGGAGGATCCTCCCTTTTCTATGGATGATGAGTGAACTTTACACCATGTACCTCTATAGTATTAATTACTCGAATAAATGGTGGCTGATTATTCCACACTTTGGAAGCCGCGTAACGGATAATCCGATCGTCCTCGCCTCGGTTGGTGCACACAGGTTTAAATCTATGTAATGTATGGCCAATATTGATAAAATAAAATTACTCTGGTTAAAAGGAAAGCCTTATTTAGCAACAAGGCATATGGCGTCACTTATTGGTGAACAGTAAAACGTTTTGAATAAGTATTTAATTGTCGTTTGTTATGTTTTTTTTTTCACATGTTTAGACTAAAACATTATTTATTTACTCCATAAGTTCAGGTAAACTTTTTTGTATGTTTTTTTTTTTCACAAGACCATCGGAGGAGACACCGATAATCTTTCGGGAATATGATGATGATGATGATGAAACACCAGACAAAGTGCCCACAAGTTTCAAGAAAATTCCTAATTTTTTATGTTCCGCTAATTTTACCTGTACCTCTATATCAATTTGATTTACATTCGATCTCTAAATTGTAATTTGCGAGGGTAACGCTGATCTATCAGCTCCGGCAAGACATTTGTGATAAAAGATATCTAATTTAGAAATTTTGTCTGGAGTCCAAAACTCATCATCTCTTTCAATAATATCAATTTCTATGCCATTTGGCGTCCATACAACAAAATAGCAAAATGTACGTTTCGTTATCATTAGTTGGCCTTGTACCTGGAAATAATAATTATGCGTTTTTTTTAATTTAATTCCATTAGAAGTCTCCAGACAAAATGTAATTTTTTTTTGTCGTACTGCCTCTAGAGGTGTATAACCTGCCGCTGACGACGGGCACTTTATTTCAACTAGACTGTCTGCCCCTAACAGACCGTCTGGACTCGCACCAAGGTATGGTTTATCCTCACATATGAATAAACCACATGGTGTTACTTTTTGTTTTATTTTATATTCTAAATCTGCAATTGCGGTTGCTTCATTTGCTTTGCCATATCGAGTAGCATCGTTTCCCGTAAATGTAGAATATAACATATTTTTTAAAGTCGCAGTACAAGGCGTAGAATTTTTCATTTTACATATTTGGCCGAACATAGATGCGGTTATTCGCTTTTTGCGCTCCACGATCCACAAATCAGAGTTGGATTGTGCGACGGTTTTTTTTTCTAATTCATCAATTTCATGAGCATTTAATGTTATTGAAAGAAGAAAATCATTTTTCTTTTCTTCTAAAATATCGGGTGACATATCAGGCTCTTGCACTGTTACCTCACCATAATGCCTATCGGCCATTTTAAAACGCTTAGCTCTTTTAGCACCACGTGCTTTGTATAATGCAATTCTCTTTTGTTGTCGTTCTAATTTATTTTTCATTTTGTTTATATATTTTTCTGTATAGGAGAACGTCGTTTCAGGGCATACTACCTTTTGTACTTTACTTAAAAAACTATAATCTTTTGTATTGTAGTGCCCTACTGCGGAAAAACATCTTGCTTCGTACGTCCCTCTTCGCGTGAAATTAACTCGTTTGCCTGCAAGGAACTTTGCAATAATACTATTAAATTGTTCTGCAGGATTGTTTGTCTCTTGAAGTAACAAGCTTTCCGCATTTTGCAGAAGCCACCCAAGATTTTCAAAAATGTCGTTCCACATCCCGCTGGATTTGAGTTGTGGAACGAGGTTCTCTTCGTTCACTAATCTTTTACAATAATATGGTTTACAAGAATCATGAAATCCGAATACGTGGCATGGCCCATTTCGTAAGTCTTCTTGAAGGACTCTAAGCTTGTCTGCTGTTGCAACCTCAAGCTGTTGCGCGTGTGCTACTGCCCCAGTAACTGCGTTATATAGGCGTCATATTTTGTCTAAAAGGGCTTAACGCAAAGTCACAGGTACAAAGCCAACTTTGTTCTAAGTATTTTTTCCTATTTTTCTAAGTTTATTCGAATAATTACGCAGTAAATGGTTACTGCATTCTATTTTCCTTATGTGAATATTAGGACCATACACCATTGCGTCTCTAAGAGCGTTCATGACACTGCTATCTCCATCACCAATTACCTTGGTGTACATGAGTCCATGCATCTCCATGCTTACTTTGAATCCATCTACAATGGCCGATGTCTCCATTTCGGTAGATGGACCAAACCAGTTTTTAAAACACGCATGCGCCGGGATCGAGGATTTTTTATTTTGAGCTATAGCACATACGCTACAATAGGAGTTTTTGACCCCAATGTACAGTATTTTTTGTGTCCGGTGCCCTATTATACAACCAACTCCAGAAAGTGAGTTAAAATTTGTACTGTAGCTACGCTACGTTTAGCCCATGAGCCGTCTGTCACGACGGTCACACATGGAACACCTTGTCTAACATCGTTATTTTCCAAAGCAGGTCGCCTTTCTTCTGCACCTGCTTCCAACATAAGCTGTAACGCTATGTCTTTTTGGATAATGGCTAACTTTTGATTATTTTTTACATAATAAGTTTCGCTCATATTAGGCATATTTAAACTAGCACATATCTCATCAAGCTGGCTCCATCCATTGCCAGTTTGTGAAATACCCTCTATTACATTTAAACTTAGACAAAGAAAAGTATAAACGGCGGGTATCTCCATTTCATTTCCACAAGAAAGGGATAAAGTATTGAGTTATTATAAGTAACAGAAAAGGATAAAGCTATACTATTTCCGTCTCTCAGTGCGTGCCAGTTTTTTCAAGGCAGCTACTCATGTAGCCTATGATAATTAAGTTAGTTTTTTGTCTCATGTGTGGCCACGCTACCCGATGCTCTATAGCTTTCTTACTCTAAGCATTTAAATTAATAGGGATCTCTTTAGATCCTTTATTAGACTCCTGAGATTCGATCTTTTCTATTTTTTTTTCACAATTTGCATTTGAAAAAAAAATTGTGAGTAAAACCCAATTCTTTTTTCTTTTATAAATTCTAAATGCTGAAAATTACAGTCAAATGGATCATGTCTAATATTTTTCAATTGTTGAAATAGATAAGCAATACTCACTATCCTATTTCCTTCTAACGTTGCACAATCATTCGTATCACAATTGTCGGTTCCAAAAGAGAAATTGTAGATATCTGAATCGGACTCGGAGTGACTGGATTTGTTATATTCATATTGTGTTGTTGAGATTCCGGAGCCAATCTGTACGCAATAATAATTTTCTACAAATACCGTGCGTGCACGAGCTAATATAATTTGACGTGCCTGTTTATCGCCTTACTGTATACCTACCGCCGAAAACCGACGACACGAGGACGATCGGATCGGATCGCCGCCCGCGCCGGCGCGTCCCTGCGCACGGTTCGCGCCCCTCGGACGCCCTCGCCAGTCCGCTGCAAACCTCAACGCCAAATGCATACCATTTCTTTGTTTCTTTCACGCCGCGCATTTTAGTTATTAGTGTTTTAAATCTATTGTTATTATTAGTGATAATAAACATTTATGTCTTAATTTATAGTAGTGTTTAATTAATAGGTATACCTAAACCTACCCCAACACACTACAAAAGTACCCTTATAATAATTGAGTATGCAACTGACAACCCTTGTAGCAATCTACCGCTACTCACTCTACGTTACGAGTTTGATACCTACCTACATTGTATACCTATTACCTATGGTGTTAGCTCGTGACCCCGTACACTCATCATACGCTCATGGTTTAAAATGGAGCAACAAAAAAATGGCTAAGATCGATTTATATAATAGTTTCCTATTTTGAATAATTTTAAACGAGGTAACTTTTTTGTAAGGTAAATTCACGCCACCAACTATTACGTAAGCTGAAAACATGATTTTTTGTTGAAGTTATTAGGGATTTTCGATAGCGAAAATTGACAAATGTAAAATTTTATGTTTTGGTTCTGTAAACTTTTTGTATTGTAATACTATGTTTATTGTTTTGTTTCAATACCTATTGTCGAATAAGCTCAACAATAAATCAAACAACTAGATACGAGTGCCACTACCACGATAGTTTTTTGTGCATAAACCAAAGTTGACAACCCTAGCGCGACCGCCGAGCGTACGTATGAAAAGTGAAGTACATACATGTGATTGCCTTCTGTACTATCTGTATTTTGTGTTACGGAGTCGACGACATTTGCCACGGATGTAGTAGGTAGGTATGGGGCTGTTCATTTATTACGTAAGACAATTTGGACCCACTTTCTGACCCCCTACGCAACAACAAAAAAAAAAAAAAACTTAGATGAAACCGGGAGGGGTTTCATCCAAGTCTTTTTTTTTAATCTTACGTAAGATCAGTACCTACCTATCTACCAAAATTGCAAAGAAAATGATTAGCAAAAAATTAAAAACTTATAATTTTTGTTTACTTTTGTGATATTACTAAGAACAGTCTAGACCCCTCCCACGTAAGAAGAAATAAGATTTGTTTTAATCCCCTCCCGCTCAAATCGTCTTACGTAATAAATGTACAGCCCCCTATCATGTCATGTTTACCCAATAGAATATTACTTATCTGCATTCTGCCTAGTAGGTACCTACTGTTATAATTAGGTACCTACCTCGCCCTCGGTACCAAACAAGCGAAAATAACACAAACCGTAGCGTCGTCGTCGTGGGCACTACAAAGTAGGTAAATAAGTGCCTACCTACCTTAGCGTACGTCTGTAAGTATCTATGTAGGTACAAGTCACGCAACGAGTTATGAGCGCTGACCTTGAAAAAAACAAGCGAAACAAACCCTTATTACTGAGACATAAGGGTTTGTGACGTTTGTTTTCACTCGTTGCGCACAGTATACTACTAATACTAATAATAACGTAGTAGTAGGTATACATATAATGGTCCGCTGATACTATCAGCGGACCATTATATGTATACCTACTACTACGTTATTATTGGGTAGGTATCAGGCTGATACCTACCCAATAAGAACTTTAGGTAAGTACATACTATATGAAAACAATCTTGATGTCTCACTTGTCTTGAAATTCATAAAACTCTTAGAACTTAGTCAAACTATTATTAATTCGTTTCTAAAAAAAACACTAGATTTTTAAACTGTTTATTTAGATAAAAAGATGTCAAGATTGTTTACATTTAGTTAAGTAGGTACCTACTTACCTAAAGTTTTTCGGTATTGATAAAAAAAATAAGATAGGTACTTTAATAATTTTGAAAACAATATATAGGTAGTCAACTAATAATAATTACAATTATTGTCTAATACGGCATAAACAGTAGGTAATAATATCACTGCCGACCGACTGCGCGTCGGCGCGGGCGTCGGGCGAGTGATGATTGTTGAATGGCGGTCTATCAAAAAGTACTCTGTGAATGGCGGTGCATGTGTGCATCGTCCAACGTGTGACGTGTCGTTTCTTTCCGTTCGGAACGGTGTTTGTGTGTGTGAACTAGACGCTGTGTGCTAGACTATCGTCTAACCGCTCATCTCTGATACTATCTCTGTCAGACACGATGCAGGATGAGACGGCGTGCTTTTTGGCCACGCCCATCTGTGAGTTCGAGCTCGTAGCTTGTTCAGCCTTAAGCGTATCCGCTTGTAATAACGTTACAGATGAAACGTTACAGATTCATTTGTAACGGTTATTCTTCATACTTTTTCGTCATCTTATAAGTCATTAAACTGGCAAAGTTGAGTATCGAAATGAATAAAGTTCTTATATCGTTATACTAAATAACGATATATTGATAATATTGTTATTGAACAGTTTAAGATTTCGTTCCGTTTGTCAGTATCGTTATAGTCAAGGAATTCATTTTGTTACGATCCTGGTGGAACGGTACAAATTATGGTTACCAGAACTATGCGTAAAGTTATTTTGAGTAATGTTTCAAGTCCCTCATAGGACTAGTCGTGGCGATATTTGGGGAGGCCTATGGTCCCAGGAGTGGGCACGTTATATGCTAATATAAAGAAGGATGCTGTACCTGATACTGCTGATATTCGGAGATCAAATCGGCCATGTTGCTGGCTGCCTCTGTGAACTCCATCTCGTCCATACCCTCACCGGTGTACCAATGGAGGAAAGCCTGCAATACAAAAACTTACATGTTACAAACAAAATTAAATATACAAGGAAACAGTAGCGTGCATTGCATGAAGGCATATAAGCAGTGCCTACCTCGATAAATCACCATAAGTCTGTCAATTACATTTTAGTGTGTGTCCCACAGTTAAGAAACTCACTAAATATTTTTCTTTACATTTTTCATCATGGGTGTCGTTTTCATGGTTTTCAAGGGCGCTAAAGGGGATAGTGAGGTCAAAATGAAAATTCAAGATGGCGGCTGTATTTTTCTTTTCATCATGGGAGTCGTTTTCAATGGTTTTCAAGGGCGCTAAAGGGCATAGTGAAGATTCATGGTTTTTGAAGGTGTTGAAGCCAAAAGTGAGGTCAAAATGAAAATCCAAGATGGCGGCTGTATTTTTTTTTTATATATAGATACTCTTGTTTTATTTTTCTGATTAGTGACCGCGTCTACCTAGACTAGACCTGGCCTTGTGCCTGCCTACCTATTCTAAAAACCAATGCACGCCACTGCAAGGAAAACTGGAACTTGTGGTTAAGTAATAATAATAGCCAGACGATCGATCGTTACCGCCAGGCCACGACTTTTGACTTAGCGGCAAGGTATAATATGGCCGCGCCACAGTGGAAAATTAAAGAAATACGTTTCTAGATAAATTGTATCCATTGTAATTGTTAGGGTACAGTCAACAAAAGAGATAAGTATGCAGAATCGTCGGATAAAGTTGAAGTTTAGTAAGAAACCGAAGGATGTTGTCGACTGAAATTTAATTTGATAAATGGGCTGTTTGTTTTCTATTAATTAAATTAAATTTTATTCGAGAACATCCATCGGTTTCTTACTGAAATTCAACTATATCCGACGATCCTGCATACTTATCTCTTTTGTTGACTTTAGATGTAGTGAAAAAAATTGTACCTCAACGAATAATGAAATATAATGAAGTTTGGCCGCGCCACCACGGTTTTCGTAAACTATTAGGCGTACCCGGACATAGTGTACACTAAAGAATTGTACCAAAATTGTTCTTTTGCGTGCCCTATAAAGAGATTCGAAAATTTTATTACTTTATAAATTATAGCCGTGTTGGTGGCGCGGCCAGGAATTATACTTCCCAGACGCGCCACCAAAACTTCATTATTCGTTAAGTTACAATTTTTGTACCCTGAAGTACATAAAGGGTACAATTTATTTAGAAACGTATTTCTATAATTTATCACACGCGGCAAGCGGCGCGGTGTCTTACTGCTAGCGTTGACGCTGCGAGCGGTGCCTCGTGGCATGATTCATACATTTTTGCATATTTGTTTTGGTACGGAACCCTTCTTGTGCGAGTCCTACTCGCATTTGGCCAGTTTTGTATCCCATAACTCTAGGGCAGGGGTGGCCGACTTGGTTAGACCCAAGATCTACTGTTCACTGACGACTGCCTGTGCGATCTACCAAGTACATACTTCTTGAAATCTTATATGAAACAGCATAGTTCAGTACTCAAATATGTAGTATTTTTTATTTAAGGGAAAATATAAAACTGAAAATTATTCTTAGTAACTACTTATTTATATTAATGTGAGCATTGCGTTTGAGCATCTTTCGCTAGATTAGCAAAATCAGGTTTGTAGTTGGGAAATATATTTTGCCTTGCCACGATCGACTGGACTAACAGTCGCGATCGACCAGTTGGCCACCTCTGCTCTAGGGGGTCATTGTACTCATCATTATGAACAACATTTACTATGGGACCAAACCTGAAATCGGGGACGAAAACATCAGCTGTTCCCTACATTTATGTTCGTATCACTCGTCATAATGTATGGAACACCAGATTTTTTTTCGCGATTTCGGATTTGGTCCCATAGTAAAAGTTGTTCATAATGATGAGTACAATGACCCCTAGAGTTATGGGATACAAAAAAAACACGGTGTATATAAACCCTCTTACTAATAACCGTTGTATAGCGTCTGTATAGTTACACAACGCTTTGTCTTCTTCTTTCGAAAGTCAAATTACTGAGAGAAATCGGTGTGTAACTATTAATCTGATAGTATTAGTAAGACGGAAAGTGTGTCATAATTTGACACAATGAGCTCACCTTTCTCCTGAACATAGCAGTGAACTGCTCAGAGATGCGTTTGAAGATCTCCTGTATAGCCGTGCTGTTACCGATGAACGTCGCGGACATCTTCAGCCCGCGAGGTGGGATGTCGCACACTGCTACCTTCAGGTTGTTCGGGATCCATTCGACGAAGTAGCTGCGGGGGGGAAGAAGAAATATTTAATTTTATGTATACAGGTAAGCTGGAACCCCGCCGTGGAGCTGGTGGTGGATGGGTGACCATCTTTACATACCGTGACCCCTCCGTGCCTCGAAAAGCACGTTAAGCCGTTGGTCCCGGCTGTCCTTCGTGGATCTTTCAGCTTCTGACTACCCGTAACGACTGTCAAAGGTCCACGAATGACAGCCGGGACCAACGGCTTAACGTGCTTTCCGAGGCACGGAGGGGTAAAGATGGTCACCCGTCTACAGACCAACCGCAGCAAGCGTAGCTTAACCTGATCTATCGCTATTATTTAGCTATGGGCCCCTCCAATGCCTTATTTTTTTTACTAATAGTTCAATGCGTTATTTAACTATTATTTAAAAAAAAATGGTTTGTTGGGATAAAATCTTAGGAGTTGTAAAGTTAATGGTCACTCACCTCGAATTCTTATTCTGTATAGCCAGCACCTGCTCATCCACCTCCTTCATGGACATCCTCCCTCTGAAGATGGTGGCCACCGTGAGGTAGCGACCGTGACGAGGGTCTGCGGCCACCATCATGTTGCCGGGGTTGAACATCTGGGGAGGGGGACACATACTTGAGATTAGCGCCATCTAGTGGGGGGCCATTCAAATATTACGTAAGCACTACAGGGGGGTCTCTGCTTATTTTTGATGACATAGGGGATGGATGGTAATTACATCAGCAGTTTAATTTTTTTTACTTTTTTGGATTTTCTAGAAAATTTTGTCGATTTTGGTTTGAACAATTTTGGTATAGCACTTATTACTTGTCTATGCTTGAAAACGAAAAGCATATAACTGCCGCTCATAAATCAATAAAGAAAAACCAGGACACATTGCAAAATGCATGTACCAATGTTTACGTAAGCATGGGAGGGGGAAGGGGGGTAAGCGCTTTGGTTACTTTTGCTGATGAGGAGGGAGTTTGCATAAAATCTGTTTACGTAATACTTGATTAGTGTTTAGTGAGTGGAGGGTACTATAGTTTTTATCTGCCTAGCCTTTTCCCAACTATGTTGGGGCCGACTTTCAGTCTAAACAGAGGAAGCTGAATACTTTTAAAGGCGCTGATTAATTTGACAGAACTAAACTAAAATTTATCTTCTGTCCTTTTCTTAATGAAATAGAAAGAAAAAGAAGCGCTGAACTTAAATTTCGTTTAGTTTGTGAACAAGGGAATCGGCACAAATGTCTTTCATTTTGCAATCCAACCAACAATATTCATTGTGTTATTCACGTTAAGCAGACGAATTGTTTAAACATGCGAAGCAATGGATTATGAATCTCCTTTAGAGTCCTTCAAAATTTGTAGGAAGTGGGTTACACAATTGGGGTGTTAGTTTCCTCAAAATGTTTTCTTTCAAAGATGTCAGTATTGTCCAAGATAAAATTTGAAGTGCACGACCTCACAATGCTCATTTAATCGTATAAAAAAAAACTATTTTGAATAAAAGAGCCATTTTCAATAATCCTCCAAGAGTGAAACGAATCTATTAAAAAACAATTTGAATTAATTGATTTTTTCGCAACTACAATGTTTTCAGGTGATCCTATAATTTACTTGCAAATATTCTAGTGGTTGGCTCTTGTTCTACTTACACAACACACCATACTATTTTCGAGACAGTAAACATTTTAAACCGATATCTATATATATGTACAAAAGAAAGTCGTGTTAATTACACACTCAAGAACGGCTGAACCGATTTCGCTGAAAATTGGTGGGGAGCTT
The DNA here is from genome assembly GCA_916614155.1 of Mesoligia furuncula. Lineage (NCBI taxonomy): Eukaryota > Metazoa > Arthropoda > Insecta > Lepidoptera > Noctuidae > Mesoligia > Mesoligia furuncula. The sequence continues at coordinate 8,387,390 of OU744817.1, read as the reverse complement.
ACAACCAGGAGACGGACATAGGAACCCTTTTTTTTTTTACTTATCGGAGTAGGGTATGAGTACTGTAGGAGTAGGGTAGGAGTACTGTAGGAGTAGGTTAGGTACTCCTAACCTACTCCTACAGTAGGAGGAGGTACAGGGGAGGAGTAGGATAGGAGTAGGGTATGAGTGGTTTAGGAGTAGGGTAGAAGTAGTGTAGGAATAGGGTAAGCTAAGCTAGAAATAATTTATATGGCAAAACAATGTTTGCCGGGTCAGCTAGTAAGACAAACGAATCTATTAAAAAACAAATTGGCAAGCTACAATGTTTTCAGGTTTCACCGCGATCCTATAATTTACTTGCAAATATTCTCGTGGTTGGCTCTTATTCTACTTACACAAAACATCATACTATTTTCGAGACCGTAAAAATTTTCAACCGATATAAGACATAATAAAATGACTATAAAGTAACTTACTTGGGTCATCAGTTCAGGTACAGTTTGTGCGCGGAAAGTGAGAGCGTTCCTAGCTGTGAGTGGCGCGAATCCTGAAATATATTCACGTTCATGTTATTAAACGGTTACTATAGAAAATAGAGAACATTGGCTATAATATTAAAGGGCTTACAGGACCTAAACACAAAAAACGCAAGTTTTAGAAGCAATAAAAGGATATGATCGACTACAGTAAACAAAATCAGAAAAATATATTATATGATATTCTTCAGGATAAGCTAGGTAGATAGTGTGTTGAAAACATAATACAACTAAGTTGATACGATAGAAAAAAATCACGAAAATACATCTAAAAACTATCTCTTTACAATAAATAAAACCCATACATAGAATAATTGTGTTTTTTTGTCAGATTATTCTACAAGCAACATATACTAAAGCATTAGTGTTTTATTTTTTTTGTCCAAACAATACATTTTTTGTATGTAGATAATTGCTTCATATTTTGCAATAAATTACCAGCGTTGTGTTTTCGCGCTTCTCTTTCTTTTCTATGCAGTCCGACAGTGACCGCGCTTTAGGTCATGTAAGCCCCTTAAGGGGGATGCGCGAATGTAGCTCGCGAAACTCAAATTTTCTCACGTTTTTTGCAATTTTCAGGTTTGTATTAAAATATGATTCGCGAGCGCAATAAATATGACTTTACAGAATTATAATTATTAGAATCAGCAATACATGGCCTCAATTGTCATGATTTCAAGAAATAGTCATTCAATAGAGTACTGACTCTTTCCTTTATTTGTTACTGACTCATCATCTGCCTAGCCTTTTCTCAACTATATTGGGGTCGGCTTCCAGTCTACAGTTACTAGGTAATACGATAGATACCCCTTGGTGAGACTGGTTGTCAGACTTTCGGGCTTCTAAGACTACCCGTAACGACTGTCAAAGATCCGCGAATGACAGCCGCGACCAACGGCTTAAAGTGCTTTCCGAGGCACGGAGGGGTCTCGGTATGTAAAGATAGTCACCCATCCACAGGCCAACCGCGGCAAGCGTAGCTTAACCTGATTGATCGATCTGTGCGGCTGTTATTATACAGGGTTATTGGTAAAACATTAACAACTTCTCAAGAGGTCATTGTACCTCATCATTATGAACAACTTTTACTATGGGACCAAACCTGAAATCGCGAAAAAAAATCAGCTCTTCCCACCTTTTGACGAGTTATACGAACATAAATGTACGGAACAGCTGATTTTTTTTCGCGATTTCAGGTTTGGTCCCATAGTAAAAGTTGTTCATAATGATAAGTACAATGACCTCTTAAGAGGTTTTTAAGAGCGTTTACACCATACGGCATTTCATACAAACTTTCAAGCCCTTATTTTCCGAAATGAATAAACCGATTTTAATGAAACTTCGTACGCATAAGCAGGATACAAAGGTCTAAAAAGTTAGTAGAGAACATTTTCGAAAAATAGTGTTACAGCCAAATTAGACCAATTTTAAATTTTCCATAGAAACAGAGATTTCCAGTTATCTTTTTTTAAATAAGACATTTCGAAAATGTTCTCTAATAACTTTTTAGACCTTTGTATCCTGCTTATACGTATGAAGTTTCATTAAAATCGGTTCATTAATTTCGAAAAATAAGGGCTTGAAACTTTGTATGAAATGCCGTTTGGCGTAAACGCTCTTAATGTTTTACCAATAACCCTGTATAGCCACGGGCCCCTCTTTGTCACTGACTCTTGAATATTTATATTTTCTCTACAAAGTCATATTTAATTAGCGTTATACGTAGTCACGAATAAGCAAATTAAAAAAAAGGCAAATTTATTTTTTCTTTGTTTTATTGTTTCGATATCGATACCGATGGGATTAATGACCATTGTTAATGTGGTTACTTTAATTAGTTGGAAAACACTGATTTTGTAACTAATATTTCAAGAAACCAGTGCTAACCCCCCAAAAAAAAAAAGATTTTTTTTCTTATTTGTTTTATACCGTCAGACTTGATGTCTGCAGAGTTTCACTAGCGAATTTAATTTCACCCGGTATATCCCTAAAATTAACCTACGAAATCAAATCAACACTTAACTTTTGAAAATCAATCACTTCAGTTTTGATACTGTGCTTCTATAAACGGATCAACTTACATCTCTTTGCGGTTCACGAAATTACGTCGAACAGTTTTAAGAGAAAGTCGCGCGTGACAGACGAACATAATATTACATAACCAACCTGGCATGAAGAAGTGCAGCCTGGGGAATGGTACCATATTGACGGCCAGCTTCCTGAGGTCGGCGTTCAGTTGTCCCGGGAAACGGAAGCACGTGGTCACTCCGGACATTGTGAGCTGGAAGCAATTGAACACGTTAGTGGACTTCGTGAACAAATAGTAATATTGTGGCGGCCTCTACACCGCCACATGCAAACTACGCATCACACTGACGTCATGCAAAATCCTGCATCGCGCAAGCAGAGTTTACCGCTCGACTAGCATATACAGGGTTATTGGTAAAACATTAACAACCTCTTAAGAGGTCATTGTACCCATCATTATGAACAACTTTTACTATGGGACCAAACCTGAAATCGCGAAAAAAAAATCAGCTGTTCTCTACATTTTGAAGAGTTATACAAACATAAATGTATGGAACAGCTGATTTTTTTTTCGGGATTTCAGGTTTGGTTCCATTAATAAAAGTTTATCATAATGATGAGTACAATGACCTCTTAATAGGTTGTTAATGTTTTACCAATAACCCTGAATACAACGTTCCGAGTTCCCGACATCAATCGTCGGACAGTAGCCCTCCAGATACGACACTCGTCTGGTCGGAAAATCCTCCCTTTTCTTTGGAGGATGAGTGATGGGCTTCCTTCATCATGGGGGTGACAGAGGGTCATGGCCGGACTTTTACCGGCTAAAACCACCGCAGTGTTCCACTTCCGCCTATGGCCGGGGGTGCGGGATTCGCATAAGCATTCACCGCTCCGCCCAGAAGATGCCTAAGGCACTGGAACTCCCACGCTGCTTGACTCCGGACTCCGGTGGGAGCGTGGTCGCAAACCAGGTGGGCGTTAGCCCTACCGCGCAAGGGAAGAATTGGCCAGTCAAATAAGGTGTTGGGTGTGACTGTCCAGGATGGTTCAGTTGAGTAACTGGCGGAACAAACTGCGCTAAGCGAGGTGGCTTCTTCATGCATCCCAAACGCAACTCTCACTCAGTCATTCACCTCAATGTCAATGGTAATCATTCGGCGGGTAACACGGTTGTCCTATCTCTGTCCTTGTCTGTAGGCAACTGCAAGTATGCAATTGTGATCATGTGAGAGTTTAATTGCATGTAGTTGGGAACCGACCGTTTCTTCCGCTTTTAAGTTGACCTAAGTAACAAACAAACATTTGAATAAGCTTACCGATATCAAATGGTTCAAGTCGCCGTAGCTAGGGCTGGTGAGACGCAGCGTCCTGAAGCAGATGTTGTACAGCGCTTCGTTGTCGATACAGAATGTCATGTCTGTGTTTTCTACCAGCTGGTGCATTGACAAAGTGGCGTTGTAGGGCTCCAGGACGACCTCGCTGACCTGTGGAAGAATTGACGCATTAAATCTATTTCTTTTTAAATTTATTTATTCAGTTTCAGACAACAATACAATCCATCTTGTTAGGGGAAAAATACCTTATAACTAAATGTTAGTAATACAAAAGGACTATTGCAGGATATGGAAACAAAGATATTGGAAATATTTCGTTGGTGGTCTGTAAGCATTTATTTCAATTTAGACAGGTAAAAATAACAAAATTAAATTCTAACTTAACTAAAACTGTACAGAAACTAGAAAATAGCGTCGAAAAACTCATCCGCATCGCTGTCGACTGGTAATGTACCCAAGAGACTGGCGGCATTACCACGTTGTATGGCGATGCTTAGCCTCTGGCCAAGGTAAAAGCCAGCCCTTGGGTCACGAGAAGTGTCAACCAGCCGTTTCGAAATTTAAATTTAGGGTGTCTAGAATTATGTACTGAACCCATTACCAGGTTGCACATCGACGTACCTGTCACCCTGTATAGTTGTTAAATGATTATAGTCTGTCGAATTTCTTTAATAGATTTTCAACTTTATTGCTAAAGCATTAAGTTCAAGGTTGATTGGGAAAATTTGACAGTTTCGAGTAGCTTGATGTGCTGGCGTCCTGTACAAACACTTTTACAGGTCAATCATATTTTAAAAACTAGATGAGGTCGGCGTTTCCTATCTGACTACTCTGAGAAGAAAGGCCGAAATAAACTCAGAGGTCACAGTCACTTTTAAAGTCCAGACATAATCTTCATATAATTATGAAGACCATGTAACTTATATTTTTTTTATACTGTGTTTTTTTTAAACTGTTTGACACTTTTGAATTTCACTTGGAATGTTAATTAATCATTCATAGTTCTTTGTATTTAAATTGTAATTTTTTTTAATGAATAAATGAAATGATTGGTGTCTGAAAAAACTGGCCAAGTGCGAGTCGGACTCGCATACGAAGGGTTCCGTACGACAAGGCAAAAACGCCAAAAAAAACATGTTTGTTGTATGGGAGTCCCCGTTAAATATTTTTATTTTATTTGTTGTTATAGCGGCAACAGAAATACATCATTTGTGAAAATTTCAACTGTCTAACTATCACGGTCCATAAGATACAACCTGGAGACAGACGAACAGCGGAGTCTTAGTAATAGTGTCCCGTTTTACCCTTTGGGTATGGACCCTAAAAATGATGTGTTATTAATTATGTCTTACCTTAGGGGATGGCACCACACTGAACGTGCTCATAATCCTGTCTGGAAACTCCTCGCGGATCTTGCTGAGCAGCAGCGTGCCCATACCGGAGCCTGTCCCGCCGCCCAGTGAGTGCGTCAGCTGGAATCCTGGGTAGAAAAAAAAATTGTTTAATAAAACAATATGGCGCATGAGTTAAAGAACTGTCAAAATAAACAGAAGGCTAATTCCCGTTCAATATCTAGTCGTAATCTCATCAAAGACTTGTCAAAAATGTAGGGTAATGAGAGAGACTTGGAGAAAGAAAAGTATAGACGGCGGGTAGCTCCTTTTCATTTCCACAAGAAAGGTATAAAGTATTGAGTTATTATAGGTAACAGAAAAGGATAAAGCTATACTATTTCCGCCTCTCAGTGCGTGCCAGTTTTTTCAAGGCAGCTACTTATGTAGCTCATGTTAGTTAAGTTAGTTTTTTGTCTCATGTGTGGCCACGCTACCCGATGCTCTACAGCTTTCTTACTCTATGGAGATAGATGTATTTTTGACAGATTGAATTGATCAGTGGGCCTAAAAAGGCCACTTTGGCAGAATGATAAAAGGATAACATTAACATAATCATTATATGGCGAAGACAGTCCGTGTTTTTCTTTTTTCGCTGCACTACGTAGGTGTAATCAAAGAGATTGGGATTGGATTTGGTTTAGATTGATTGGTATTTTAGCACAAATAAAAAAAAAATAACTAGAAAATCCTTCACCAATAGGATTTGTTACGATTAACTTAACAGTTAACTGTCCATTATGATTCATAATGTTATCCTTTTATGATTCTGCCAAACTGGCCTTATTAGGCCCCCAGACTGAATGTTCTTAAAGCGAAAGCGCTAAGATAGCCCGCGAAATTATTTTTTTTTACGTTTTTTTCAATTTGCTGGTCAGTATCAAGTTGTACGTTGATTAAAATATGATTCGCGACCGTAACAAATATGTATTACAGAATTATAACTACTACTAGGGTTCGATAGCCAGTGTTATTGGGTTTCACATTAGGAATTTCTTAGTAACTGCCTGGAGTTTGAAAGAAGGTGTGTTGCCTCGGAAAGCACCATTTTTTTTTTTTGTTGATGGAAAATCATCAAATGACTCCTCCCGCTCTGGGTGGAGCGGAAGGGAGTGTCAGACTCTTACTAACTAAAATACCCGTGTTCCTTCCTTAGCCCTTTATGTTCCGGGTCAGCGGTAACCCTTTCGGACAATCCCGCTGACCCGGCAGGTCGGAAAGCACCTTAAGCCGTTGCTTAGTCCTGCGCCTGGACCACACACATACACACTTGCTGATAGTGTTTTACGCAATTACCCTGTGATCTCTCACCTGTCGTGTCGGATTGAGTGGGTGGATTAGTTATTATTATTATTTTTTTTTTTTTAAGTTCTATAAATAATATTGCCTTTAATGGTCATATTATATGTATTATTGTATCAAATTATTATGTTATTATTATCTTTTTTTTTCAATATATACATTTTTTAATCTACAAAATGTTAACATCTCTACTTGATGGCTCAAAAAAAAAACTCAAAGCATTTATTTCAATTAAACCTTGTACAGGCACTTTTGAATTGTCAAAATTAAATAGTCTTTTATAAATAGCCCATTCCAAAACGTAGATCTCTATGGAGAAGAACGGGCAAGAAGTCCATGGACACTCTTTTATAAATCAAGATATTACAAAATCCTGGGTACATTATTCTTGTTGCTTCTATATGTGAGAACAATGTAAAAAAAGACACAAATGAAGAAACAATTCAAAATATAAGATAAAAATAAGCATTGGCAGTTAAGAAATGACCAGGCTATTTTTAAGTTTGGAGGGTTTGGGCGCTGATAGCCGAAATACAGGCTATCGCCTAGTTCGGCTACAGATGTCTAATTCATTGGTTACAAGAAATTATAGCCTCTAAGATATTAATTGTGTATCATTGTAAACAATTATTGAATAAACTTATTATTATATTATAATATATATATTATTAAATTACCTTGTAAGCAGTCACAGCCCTCAGCCTCTTTCCTGATAACGTCCATGACAGAGTCGACGAGCTCAGCACCCTCTGTGTAATGTCCCTTAGCCCAATTGTTACCTGGTGAAGTAAAATTAATGCTTTAGTTTCAAAATACATATCTTATAATAAAACTAGCTTCTGCCCGCGACTTCGTCTGCGTGAAATTTCACCCTCCCCCCATTCACACTCTTAGGGGTGGAATTTCGAAAAACCCTTTCTTAGTGGATACCTACTCTTCACAAAGAACACACACTCCAAATTTCATGTCTCTAGGACCAGTGGTTTAGGCTGTGCGTTGTTAGATCAGTCAATCAGTCAGGACTTTGAATTTTATATGTATAGATTGCGACTACGAGGTTCTGTAAATTAAAATAATAAGGAAGCAAATAACAATTTTTTACCTAATTAATAAATAAAAATAACAAAATTAATGCCTAACTTAACTAAAACTATACACAAACTAAAATATAGCGTCGAAAAATTCATCCGCATCGCTGTCGACTGGTAATGTACCCAAGAGACTGGCGGCATTACCACGTTGTATGGCGATGCTTAGCCTCTGGCCAAGGTAAAAGCCAGCCCTTGGGTCACGAGAAGTGTAAGTATGTTTTAAGTTTAATGTTAATGTTTTATACACATAAACCTTCCGGATAAAACTCTTTGAATGATGAAAACCGCATTGACATTCGTTATGCATTCATTATAATCATTAAATCAATTCAATCCATGTGACATCATCTGCCTAGCCTTTTCCCAACTATGTTGGGGTCGGCTTCCAGTATAACCGGATGCAGCTGAATACCAGTATTTTACATGGAGCGACTGCCTGTCTGACCTCCGCAACCTAGTTACTGGGTAATATGATACCCCGTGGTAAGACTGATAATTACTGAATGCAATACTGCATAATAATTGGGTAACATACGCCTTGGTAAGACTGGTTGTCAGACTTAGGGCTTCTGACTACCCGTAACGACTGTCAAAGATTTACGAATAACAAGCAAGATCTTGGGAATGCATATTAAGTCGGTAAGCTTTGCATAGAATCTACAATTATAGGTATGTCGATAAAAACTATCCTATGTCTTTCCCCGGGATGCAGTATATCTCTCTGCCAAATTTTATCGAAATCCGTTCAATGGTTTAGGCGTGAAAAGGTAACATACAAACAGACAGAGTTACTTTCGAATTTATAATATTAATATGGATGTAATTAATTTTTTTGGGTAAACAAAAGCAAAAGAATTCCTTTGCGAAATCTTCAGTTTCAAATCATCTAAGTCCTTGTGCAAGTAGTCTCAATTAATAATTTTAGCACTAATAGCAACTCGGTCATCATATTATAATCTGGCCTAGAAAGATACGACAAATGACTGCATCAAAATTAATAGTCACAATGACACATGTAAACCAATTAGTTCAGTTCGTCGCCGCTAGATGGCGTTACTTAGCGGGGCCACTGCGCGAACACGAAATTGTCATGACGCATCATCGCTCTTCTGCCCTTATTTGTGTTCGGCCGCAATATTCGTCTTGTTCTTCCATAACTCTATTTGTGTCGTCATTTCAGTAGTCACCTCCTCTCTAGCCATACTTATTTATCATCTTACACACAGACCATCCATCGTTTTTTTTTTGTTTACCCCTACTCTTAAAGCTACCCACATTCATAGGCACTCAAACTTTCCACAATCCCCCGCATTACATGCCCATACCATAGCAACCGATTTCCAAACAAGTTTTCAGTTCAATGCCAATGACACCTATAAACAAATTAGTTCCGCTACTCGCCGCTAGATGGCGTTACTTACCGGCACCACTTTGTCCGAACACGAAGTTGTCGGGTCTGAAGAGCTGTCCATACGGCCCCGCCCTGACTGAGTCCATGGTACCAGGTTCCAGGTCCACCAGGACGGCGCGGGGAACGTATCTGCCTGGAAGAACAAAAAAAAATTAGCTGACATCACAATAGAATGGGAGTTTTGCATAGAGGCATCCTGTATGACGAATTTGAAATGTGATATCATTTCCCAATGGAACTATTAACTAAGCCTATTAGTCAACCCACGGCTTTGCTAGGGTATTACTTGTATTACCTAAGTAGGAAATGCAATAAACAACTTCATTTTTTTATCGCGTTTTTTTGTTAAAGTCCAGTGACCTTACACAAAAACTGGCCAAGTGCGAGTCGGACTCGCACACGAAGGGTACGGAACCCTTCGTGTGCGAGTCCGACTCGCACTTGGCCAGTTTTTAAGCATAGACAAGAAGGTTTGCCATATGTTTTCAAACCAAAATCAACTTTTTGTAGAAAATCCGAAAAAGTAAAAAAATTAATACTGCTGACATAATCACCACAAGACAAAAACGCCGAAAAAAACACGTTTGGTGTATGGGAGCCCCCCTTAAATATTCATTTTATTTTGTTTTTAGTATTTGTTGTTATAGCGGCAACAGAAATACATAATTTGTGAAAATTTCAACTGTCTAGCTATCGCGGTTCTTGAGATACAGCCTGGTGACAGACAGACGGACGGACAGACAGCGAAGTCTTAGTAAATAGGGTCCCGTTTTTACCCTTTGGGTACGGAACCCTAAAAATCGCGCTAAGTCGTAAGAAATTGCATTGTACTGCCGATGTATTCTGTAAAATTCTCACCGTGAAAACTTAGGTGAAGTGACTTTCTAGTGAACATCTGTGCAATTCTGTAAAAATCTCACCGTGAAATTGTAGGTGAAGTGTGCTGTCACTCCATCTGACGCTAGGGGATAGATAGCTAGGGATTGAAAGACTGACAGTTCACTGTAAGCTCACTTCACCCAAGTTTTCACGGTGATATTTTTACAGAATAGCACGGCTGTCATCACATCCGATGCTCCGATGATTTACGGAGTCTAAGTGCGGAAAAGGGAGTCCCATCACCATCATCCCATCCGATGCCAGGGATTTACACCATTGGCAGCTCACTTCACCTAAGTTTTCACGGTGAGATGTTTTACAGAATAGCACTACTGATTTTTTGAGATGTTGTTGTTAGGATAATCAGTAGTGTAAAACCATGAATTCGCGAAACACAAAAACGAAAATCACCCAGAGGGCCTGAAACGGCCTCTTTGACAGAATCATAAAAGGATAACATTATGAATCATAATAATCGTATAAATTCCATTGGTGAAGGATTTTTCAGTAATTTTTTTTGTTTGTGCTAAAATACCAATCAATCCAATCCAAATCCAATCCCAATCTCTTTGATTATATCTACCTACGTAGAGCAGCGAAAAAACGAAAAACAGACTGTCTTCGCTATAATATGATTCATAGTGTTATCCTTTTATGATTCTGCCAAAGTGGCCTTTTTAGGCCCCCAGATATTATCATGACATTTGTTATTTTATTTTTAAGTAAATTATCATTGCCGAATTATTTTAACCTAGGCAAAACAAAAAAACAAAAATACAATTTAAAATAATAAAATAAAAAAAAACAAAAAAAAATACAATTAAATAGATACAATTTTATTATTCTCCCGTTCTCTCTGATTTTTTTTCTTTTTGCTGGGGTTCTAAGCGTCTTAGCGTAATGTTAATTAGCCTATGAGATTAAAGGCTATGTAACTCCTCAAAAACTGAGCTACCAAATGCAAAAAAAAAGTCCGACTGGTATTTCCAGAGATTATAGAGAAAAAAAAAACTGGCCAAGTGCGAGTCGGACTCGCACACGAAGGGTTCCGTACCACAAGGCAAAAACGCCGAAAAAAACATGTTTGTTGTATGGTAGCCCCCCTTAAATATTTATTTTATTTTAATTTTATTATTTATTATTAAAGTTTACATACAATTGAGTATTTTGTGAATATTTCAAGTGCCTACCTGTTGCCATTTTTGATATCGAGCAAAAAAGAGCAAAAAAATCGCGTTTGTTGTATGGGAGCCCTCCTTAAATATTTATTTTATTTTGTTTTTAGTATTTGTTGTTATAGCGGCAACAGAAATACATAGGTACTTTGTGAAAATTTCAACTCTCTAGCTATCGCGGTTCTTGAGATACAGCCTGGTGACAGACAGACAGACAGACAGACGGACAGACGGACAGACGGACAGACAGCGAAGTCTTAGTAATAGGGTCCCGTTTTTACCCTTTGGGTACGGAACCCTAAAAAAACAAACCCTTCAGCTTTATTATTACCCCCTCACTAATAAACGTATTAGGGACCATTCAAGTATTACGTAAGCACTACAGGGGGGGGGGGGGGGGGGGGGTATTTGCTTTGCTTATTTTTGATGACATGGGGATGGGGTGGTCTGGATGGTGATTATGTCAGCAGTATTTATTTTTTTACTTTTTCGGATTTTCTACAAAAAGTCGATTTTGATTAGAAAACATAGCAACCCTTCTTGTCTATGCTTAAAAACTGGCCAACTGCGAGTCGGACTCGCACACGAAGGGTTCCGTACCACAAGGCGAAAACGCCGAAAAAAACACGTTTGTTGTATGGGAGCCCCCCTTAAATATTCATTTTATTTTGTTTTTAGTATTTGTTGTTATAGCGGCAACAGAAATACATAATTTGTGAAAGTTTCAACTGTCTAGCTATCGCGGTTCTTGAGATACAACCTGGACAGACGGACAGACAGCGAAGTCTTAGTAATAGGGTCCCGTTTTTACCCTTTGGGTACGGAACCCTAAAAAAGGAAGGAATCAATAAAGAAACCTGAACACGTTGAAAAATGCATGTGCTTATGTAAACATTGGTTTACATAAGCATGGGAAGAGCTTTGCTTACTTTTACTGCCGAGGGGAGGAGTGGGTTAATCATTGCAAAAAATCTGCTTACGTAATACTTGAATGGCCCCTTAGATCAGAAGATTAGTTACACACCGATTTCTCTCTTTCAGTCGTCAGCATTGACTTATATTAATAATAAATAATATGGTCGTCAGTAGAATTTGACTTTCGAAAGAAGAAGACAAAGCGCTATACAACGCTACAGGTTCCTTTTGGCGCGTGGCCGAAATCGGAACTAACGCCGCCATTTTGCTTTGTCATACAATATTCACCAAATGTTTACCATTAACGCGCAACGGCCTGCTGTCAAAGTCATTTTGGCGCCAAAAAATCCTTGTATAAATAGCACTATAATTAACGTTCATAAGTTACTCAAGTGCATCAACCCGTGGAGGGTATCGTATGCGTCAGCGCTACAATCATTACATCATCGTGTTGCCTAGCAACCGACTTGTTTACATGGCAATGACGCTACGCGGAGTGCAACTAGTGCAGGTCAATGATATCAGTGTTTTTTTTTGTGTGAGATTAAGTTTTTAAAAGGAATAGGTAAGTTTTTTAAAGCTAACCGTCGTGTTTTAGCGTCATTCTTCATTCATTAATTCAAATTATTTTTGTGCTGTTTCGTTCGTATACAAACTTGATACACGGTGTTGAACACGTGCCGGCACTCTAAGACCACTTTTAGTCATACATCACACTAATATTATAAAGGCGAAAGTTTGTGAGTGTGTGTGTGTGTATATGCTTGTTACTTCTTCACGCTCAAGCGGCTCGACCAATTTTGATAAAATTTGGTATGGAGGTAGCTGACACTCTGGATTAACATATAGGCTATTTTTTATCCCGATATTCCTACGGGATCGACAATTACGCGGGTGAAACCGCGGGGCGCAGCTAGTACATAGTATAAAACAAAGTACGCAACGGATTTTAATGCAATTTTCAGCAATAGATAGAGTGATTCAAGAGGAAGGTTTATATGTATAATACATGTATATTATAGTAGAGAAAAGCCGAGAAATTCAAAGATTTGTAATGTGATGTCGTATCGTAACAAACATATTTTTGTGCGCTTACTTTGCAAACGCTGGCTAAACCCTACGATATGTGTCACCCATCCACAGACCAACCGCGCCAAGCGTAGCTTAATCTGATCGATCAAATGTGTTATTATTTAGCCACGGGCCCCTCAACGCTACGCTATGTATCAAATATAAATCGCCAACCTCAGACCAATAAAATTTTGGTGTGAGTCACCGACGCGACGATCAAAATACAAATTATACTAGGTAGTTATGTAGTTGCGAAGTTAGTTCGGATTTCCTCGTTCTGTGGCGTTAGTGACGAAATTCAAGGACACACATGGTTACAACGCGGTCACATTAACTCGACGCATCTCTGGAATGAATACGACCATCCGTTCCATCACAAAGATAACTGATGTCACTTGGAAAGCTGCCACGCTAAAATGGAACTGGGCTGGACACATCTGCCGCATGTCAGACGAACAATGGGCCAAACTTACGACCCAATGGGTCCCTCTTAATGGCAAACGACATCGTGGCAGGCCCAGACGGAGATGGCGGGATGAGCTGGACTCCTTCAACAAGAACTGGTCCTTAGCAGCTTTGAACAGAGAGAAGTGGAAAGAGAGTAGGGAGGCTTTTGCCCTGCAGTGGGACATCACAGGCTAATAATAATAATAATAATCTCTGGAATGCGAGGCCCGCATTCCTTAGCTCGCCCAGCAAGTGTTAGGCCTTTGTCTTTGTTACCGATAAGCGCGTCGATAATTTGGCTAGTTTTCTGTTGTTGTTTTAATTATATTTTTTATTAGGTGTATTACGAAAAAACCAAAATGACGTCATCAACGCCAAGCGTCGAGTTAATGTGACCGTGTTGTATGAGAGCTTATTATAAAAACTGGCCAAGTGCGAGTCGGACTCGCACACGAAGCGTTTCGTACCACAAGGCAAAAACGCCGAAAAAGACACGTTTGTTGTATGGGAGCCCCCCTTAAATATTCATTTTATTTTGTTTTTAGTATTTGTTGTTATAGTGGCAACAGAAATACATAACTTGTGAAAATTTCAACTGTCTAGCTATAGCGACTCTTGAGATACAGCCTGGTGACGGACAGACGGACGGACGGACGGTCGGACGGACGGACGGACGGACGGACGGACGGACGGACGGACGGACGGATGGACAGATGGACGGACCGACGGACGGACAAACAGACAGCGAAGTTTTAGTAATAGGGTCCCCTTTTTACCCTTTAGGTACGGAACCCTAATAAAAACTAGCTGACATGCTTTTGCATTTTGACAGTTGAACAATATTCACTGCGTTATTTACGTTGCTAAGCAGACATTTTTTTCGAACATATTTTATGAAGAAAAATCCTTCAAAAAGATTCAGATTGTGATTAGTCCTACGCAGACCGCGACGGCATGGCAAGGGATTTAAATTTCTACTAATGGACTTTCAAACGTATCGATATAGACATACGACATAAATTGCTATGCTTTAAAATGATGCCGTGGCATCGGAAGGGATTTCATTGCACGGCATTGAAAGACGCGCCTCGGGCTCCCGCGGCGGGATGTCGTGGTGTCCTGCGGTAGGCAACGGCATGCCAAGGACTCCGGCGCTCGTTGTGACATACCGCGGGGTGAGGCGGCGGGAGTAGAGAAGCGGGAAGCCGCTGGAATGCCGCGGTATCTAAGCGGCTAGTGTGCGCTGAGTGCTGACTGACGGCAAAATCCCTTGCCATGCCGTCCCGGTCTGCGTAGGCCTTAAGTGTGTTACGTAAATAGGGTGCTGTTCTGACCCAACAGAAGTTGTCCTGTACCAACAATAGTTCATACAAAACTTCCAAAGACGTTCAGTTTTTTCCGGAATTTGAAAATGTGTCTCTCCAAACCCTAATTCGGACTAATATGAACATTTTATAATAACAGCCGCACAGGTCGATCGATCAGGTTAAGCTACGCTTGCCGCGGTTGGTCTGTGGATGGGTGATCATCTTTACATACCGAGACCCCTCCGTGCCTCGGAAAGCACGTTAAGCCGTTGGTCCCGGCTGTCATTCGTGGTTCTTTGACAGTCGTTACGGGTAGTCAGAAGCCCGAAAGTCTGACAACCAGTCTTACCAAGGGGTATCGTATTACCCAGTTACTGGGTTGTGGAGATCAGATAGGCAGTCGCTCCATGTAAAATACTGGTATTAAGCTGCATCCGGTTAGACTGGAAGCCGACCCCAACATAGTTGGGAAAAGGCTAGGCAGATGATGATGATCAAAAATGGCAACAGGTAGGCACTTGTAATATTCACAAAATACTCAGTTGTATTTTTACTTTAATAATAAAATAAATATTTAAGGGGGCTCCCATACAACAAACATGTTTATTTCGGCGTTTTTGTCTTGTGGTACGGAACCCTTCGTGTTCGAGTCCGACTCGCACTTGTTACTTATACAGAGTGAATTTTTCAAGTGGGCGTGGATGGCCAAATCCGAAACTATGAGGAATAGCGAAAAGTACTCAAAGTCGAAGAGTCGAGTCACACACTGTATTATTACACCACTCGATAGTGTCCCTAACAAGGATCAAATTCTGGGAAGTAATAACATACGGCAAACTTAAGGAAAATGTTGGATTTTAATAAACTGCTTCTTATTTTAAAGTATTCATACCGACATTTTCTGTACCTTGTTCGAAATGATACTAAATACAATTATTACACCACTCGATAGTGTCCCTAATAAGGATTAAATTCTGGGAAGTAATAACGTACGGCAAACTTAAGGAAAATGTTGGATTTTGATAAACTGCTTCTTATTTTAAAGTATTCATACCGACATTTCCTGTACCTTGTTCGAAATTATGCTCAATCATCTTCACAATATTATGTTCTAAATTCAAATTTTGAATGCAGTGCAATCCTTGAGACGTCGAATCCAGCTATGTATTGAAAACCATGGTTATCATTCTGAACAAATAACCAGTTATGCTTTAATAGGTAGGTAACATAAGAAAAATAAAAAAGTATTTTGTTAAAAATTAGCTCCTATCTTTAGTTTCCCGTATGTGATTACTTCTCAGAATTCGATCCTTATCAGTTATCAGCGACACTATCGAATGGTGTAATAATACAGTGTGTTTTTTTTTCAAAATCAACGGGTTCCATTCCTGTCCAGAAATATTTATTTTTCAAAAATACAATGATGCAGTTTTAGTTTTCATCAAAATCGAGCCCGCAACTCCTTTGAGTACTTTTCGCTATTCCTCATAGTTTCGGATTTGGCCATCCACGCCGACTTGGAAAATTCACCGTTTTCTAGAAGCGCCCCGCGTTTTCATCCGCATAAGTATCGATCCCGCGATAAAATTGGGATAAAAAGTATCCTATGTATTATTCTGATGTATAAGCCATATTACTGTAAAGTTTCATGAAAATCCGTTCAGTAGTTTTTGCGTGAAGCGGTAACAAACATCCATCCTCTGAAACTTTCGCGTTTATAATATTAAGTAGTACTTATATTAGTTTAAGTAGGATATTTATATGTACAACATTATATTTAGTATATGCGAAACCCGAAACACGTATCTAGTATTTTTATGTAAAGAATCTATGTACAAAATTTCAAAACTGTGACATGAAAATTCACAAAGTTACAACCTGTTTGTCCGTACAAAAACATGCTCACCGCGCCGCGCCCCGTCTTGCGCTCATTGATTGATTGGTACCTAGGTACCTAACCGCTCGGCGCGGAATTTGGAACCTTGGGAACCTACTTAGTGTCGCTCTGTGTCCAACTTTTAAATAAAAAATATAACATGGGATAAAAATTATTGTAATCGATTCCGATATTCAGGTTTCGCATATGTATAAGTACTAAAAATAACGTTGTATAGATGCGTCATTGCATAAATTAATCGACCTTTAACAATCCCACTGTTGGGACCAATGCCTCGTGGGCCCGACCACGCGTATAGTGTGGGTTGTGGATGTTTTCGAATTTTTGGTTCTAGAACATGCCGGCGGCACAGAAAAGATATGAACAGTACGGAAACTACGTACAAACGTTAGAAACGGCACACTCACACAGACGCGCGCATCTACGCTACCCCTAAGCGATAGTCGCGGTGCTCTCAGTCACGGGTGCCGTGAACTGCCGTGTTGGAACGAGTAGTCGCGTGTCCACGTACCGTCCATCTTTTCAATTTTTTCGCAGCCGCCATCTTGGATTTACATTTTGACCAGAAGGAGAGAAAGATAACCAGCCAACTCCTAACCGCAATACGCGTTAAAAACTTCGTTACAATATAACACTTATCAATTTTACAGAAATTAAGAGTGACAACCCTAACGCTCCAATGGAGCGTAGGTAATTATTTTAACAAATAACAGTACAACAGTAAATTAACAGTATGGAAACTAGGCCAGTTTCCATACTGTTCATATTTATACTGTGCCGGCGCGGCGGTGTCCTCACGATGTTTTCCTTCATCGCTTATGCGTCGTTTCTTTTTTTTATTTCTTTTGTTTAGAAGGGACACGTGCAAACATGGAGCAATCAACTGCCCCTCTCGTATTTAAATATCTTAGAATAGACCCTTTTATATGGTATTTAGGGTAGCAATTAACGAAGTTGTCCCATTGTTTAAGTAATAGTCTTTGAAGTCAGAATTTCACTTCCCCTAACTTTACACGGTGATTTTTCATAATACACCTTGATTTAAATAATTTTATTGGTTGATTTAAGTATCGTTTTGTAATGCGGAGCCTCAGACCAAATAAAAAGTCAAGACAAAGCGCTGCGAACAATACAGTGAAGCATGCAAAAACTACACCGCTGTGCATACACGCTCACACGTACACATTTACAACCGTTTACAATCAAACTACACCTAACTAAGTGCACACATGTTTACGAAACCGGCCTCACTTTACTTTTGACAGCCCTCTGTCTTGGTTTTTTATTTGGTCTGAGTGCGGAGCATGGCTGTTGTCCAAAATTTTCCCCGCTTGGGTTTCTGAATACCCCAAACGACATTCACTTCAAGGTTCAAGCCGTATTGATCAATCAAAGTCAGATATAGTGGGTCGGGGTAAGTTCGGCGCTGGGATAAGACCGTAGGAATCAAATTTCCGGCTAAGTAAGAAAAAAAATTAACGCGGCCAACATTGTGTTCTGCGCCATTATATTTTGCCCCGACGACGCGACGGCCAGGGCAATTGTTTTTAATGAAATGGCGGTGATTTCGACTTGTACGGTCTTAACCCAGCGACGAACTTACCCCAACACACCTTAGGTCGTCTGTGATTTTAGTATTGTTCTACGGGCTTATGAAAGTTCTCTATTTTATTCTTTCGTTAACGCCTCTAACGTTCTACAATAATGTCCCATAAAGATGTAGTCTAAAGCAATTTATCAATTTACGTTGCCGAATAGTAGCAAGTAGGCTCAAGGTTGATCCCCACTAGACGTCATTCGTCATCCAATTAACTACATATTACCTAACAAGGTTGACCGGAATATGACCTCTATGACCCAAATACTGGGTATTAGGGCTAGTAGGTGATGTTCTAATGGTTTTTGACTACCTACTCGAGCCTCTTTGGTCGGCTATTTGCAGGCCAGCGGGGAAATTGTGTAACAAACTAACAATAGGAATGACTTTCCTGTCAAAATGGCTTTCATTTTGACAGTTCGAAAATGGCGCCGCTTCTGTTGTCCACGAACTAAACTAAATTTAAGTTCATGCATCTTTTTCTTTCTATTTCATTAAGAAAAGGACAGAAGATAAATATTAGTTTAGTCCTGTCAAATTAAGATACTCCATCTAGACGAGATTAAAAAATTGGCTATTAAAAAATTACGTCAATTTACGTCAGGCGCTGACTGATTTGACAGGACTAAACTAATATTTTTATCTTCTGTCTTTTTCATAATGAAATAGAAAGAAAAAAAGATGCCTGAGGAACTTAAATTTAGTTTATTAGTTTGTGAACAACAGAATCGACGCCAATATTCATTGCGTTATTTAGGTAAGGTACTTACGTTGTTGAGCTGTACGCAGACAAATTTTTCGAAGATATGAAGCAATGGATTAGCAATAGCCTTCAAAAGCATTTAGATTCTGATAGTGTTACATAACTGACAGGTCAAGGTAAGCTCACTTACGCACGGGTGTTTTATATGGCGAAGATTTTTAGCGCGTACTGGATTTTCAACGCTCGGCTAGTATTTGACATTAAGGGGAAGATCGTTTGATAGCCCAATCCTTGAGAAAGGCTATAGGCTTTTTAAGAGCGTTTACGCCGTACAGCATTTCATACAAACTTTCAAGCCCTTATTTTTCGAAATTAATGAACCGATTTTAATGAAACTTCATACGTATAAGCAAGATACAAAGGTCTAAAAAGTTAGTAGAGAACATTTTCGAAATGTCTTATTATATGTATATTTAAAAAAAGATAACTGGATATCTCTGTTTCTATGGAAAATTTAAAATCGGTCTAATTTGGCTGTAATACTATTTTTCGAAAATGTTCTCTACTAACTTTTTAGACCTTTGTATCCTGCTTATGCATACGAAGTTTCATTAAAATCGGTTCATTCGTTTCGGAAAATAAGGGCTTGAAAGTTTGTATGAAATGCCGTACGGCGTAAACGCTCTTAACACCACGCCAGAACCCTTAGGAGCCGAGGAAAATAGTAAAAAAGTTGGAAAGAAAATTAATTAATAGCGCGGGCACGCTATGCAATGCGACGAGGTGGGTCGAGTCCAAGGTGTCAAGGTATTTCACGCGGACGAACCTCGTTCTTCATAAACAGCGATAAGGGGCTTACAGCGGTGCTATTCTGTAAAAAATCTCACCGTGAAGTGAGCGTGGAGTGAGCTGTCAATAGTGTCAATTCCTAGCAAAAACAAACTCACTTCACCTAAGTATTCACGGTGAGATTTTAACAGAATCGACCGGCAGGACCTAAACGCAAAAAACGTAAGTTTTAGGAACAACAAAAGTATATGATCGACTATAGTAAACAAAATCAGAAAAATATATGATATTCTTCAGGATATATGCTAGGTAGATAGTGTGTTGAAAGCATAATACAACTAATTTGATAAGATAGAAAAAAATCATGAAGATACCTCTAAAAACTTTCTCTTTACAATAATAACCATACTAATACATATACATACAATCATTCTGATTTTTTGTCAGATTATTCTACAAGCAACATACTAAAATACTAGTGTTTTATTTTTTTTGTCCAAACAATAGATTTTTTGTAATAAAATAATTGCTTCATATTTTGCAATAAATTACCAGCGTTGTGTCATCGCGCTTCTCTTTCTTTTCTATGCAGTCCGACAGTGACCGCGCTTTAGGTCATGTAAGCCCCATAAGATGTCAAAAACCGCTCTGTATTCGAACAGCCGTTATTGTGTGACCGTTCACCCCGTTCTTACGGTAATTACATGCCGAAGATGGGCATCTTCGTATGTGATTTGATACATCGCGATCGCGGCTTACGGCTTTAGCACGCTACCTCGATGTCACCTCCAGCTCCATGTAAAACAAATGCATGCTACCTCACTGCTATACATTGCGGGTTGCTTAGGGCTTTAAACTCAATGCCTGGCATGTGTGTGCGTGTCTAATAACATGCATTTATTGAGTCTCCTCTACACGTCGACAGATTCATCAGCAGATGGCCATCTGCGAATGCCTCCGCCGACGTGTAGACGGGGTAATTCGCTAGTCTGTGGTAGGTATTTGACGTCGGCAGATGCTAAATACCTAACACAGACTAGCAAATTACCCCGTCTAAAGCCTCCTCTACACGTCGTCAGATTCATCAGCAGATGGCCATCTGCCAATGCCTCCGCCGACGTGTAGACGGGGTAATTTGCTAGTCTGTGGTAGGTATTTAGCCTCTGCCGACGTCAAATACCTACCACAGACTAGCAAATTACCCCGTCTAAACGTCGGCGGAGGCATTCGCTGATGGCCATCTGCTGATGAATCTGACGACGTGTAGAGGGGGCTTAAACGTCGGCGGAGGCGTTCGCAGATGGCCATCTGCTGATGAATCTGTCTACGTTTAGAGGAGGCTTTACATGGAGTTGACATCGAGATAGCGAGCCAAACCGCGATCGCGAGGTATCGCAATGAGTTATCTTCGGTCTATTACCGTTAGGAAACATAGATCGTCTTAACTTTTTCCATGTCCGGTGATCTCATTTATTGTGATCAAGCGAGACACATACGTATCTATTATTGCGTGACTTCATTCTTATTTCGCTTCGTGAATTTATGAATCGTGGCAATTTTTACCCTGACAGTAGCCATTGTGCATTGTCTGTTTCAAAAGGAAATTTCTTTTATAAATTCTGGGGCTCGCTACGGGCCCTCAGTTCTTTTGTTGTTTAACAAAAAAAAATTAAATCAAAGGCATGGTCCGACACAGACGACATAAGTATTTGTGCGACTCTGCGGCACACGTGCTCGTAGTATTTTTTAGGGTTCCGTACCCAAAGGGTAAAAACGGGACCCTATTACTAAGACTTCGCTGTCTGTCCGTCCGTCCGTTTGTCTGTCACCAGGCTGTATCTCAAGAACCGCGATAGCTAGACAATTGAAATTTTCACAAATTATGTATTTCTGTTGCCGCTATAACAACAAATACTAAAAACAAAATAAAATAAATATTTAAGGGGGGCTCTCATACAACAAACATGTTTTTTTTTTTTCGGCGTTTTTGCCTTGTGGTACGGAACCCTTCGTGTGCGAGTCCGACACGCACTTGGCCAGTTTTTTTCATTCATTCCTTACTTTTGTCCCTTTGAAATTAGTGGCATGAAATCGCAAAAACAAAATCAGTTGTTCCCTACATTTATGTTCGCATAACTCGTCAAAATGTAGGGAACAGCTGATTTTTTTTCGCGATTGCAGCTTTGGTCCCTTAGTAAAAGTTGTTCATAATGATGACTACAATCTCCTATTTCGGTTTGTCGCATGTATTCAATTTCACCCTGTATTGGTGTAAATTAGTTGATTCCACAATGTCTAGTAGGTACTTACTATTAAAAATGTCATTAGAATATTGAAGTATCGTATGAACCTTATTTAAGTGTGTAAAGTAATTTTTCCCAACTATCTTTGGAGTTGGCTTCCAGTCTAAACGGATGCAGCAGTATTTTACGTGGAGTTACTGCCTATTGACTGACCAGTTACTGGGTAATACCTGGTAATACTATACCTAACGTGACCATTCGTCCTGGTTTCAGGCTGTCTGTCCCGTTGTCCTACTTAAAAAGTAGACCCAACATTTTGAAACTAATTTGCTCCACCGACAAATAGAAATCAACGTTAAAATGTAATGATAAAATTACATAATTATACTTAGCTAATATATTATTTTTCATGTCCTTTTCTCTTTTTAATAAATACCTAGTAAAATAAGTTTTTTTTGTTTAATGCTCTGGCCAAAATTAAATGGTCACATTCATTATACCTCTTGGTAATAATACTGGTTGTCAGACTGTAAAGTAAAGAAGACTAAAAGTAATTTCTAATTGTACTTAGCTGTACTTTTTCAAAAAATTTAATTATTTTGTTTTCATGTTTGGAAACAAAAATGTGAACGCAGTTTTCTCAGCAGAGCAGTCGAGAATTATGAGTAGATGTCCTCGCTGGAAGACATACTGAATGAGAGAAGCATGCAACACTTCTGCTAAAAGTGAATGCACTGATTGCAGATGCAAAGAGAGAAAAATATAGTTTATTCAGCGGCACCCAGGGTTCGAAATTATCAAGATAATTAAGCTTTTTGATAATTATCCGATAATTATCTGATAATTATCGGATAATTATCACCTGTGTTAGAAATTCATTTGTTGTATTGTTTCATAACAAATACATTATAATTTGGGCAAATCTCACAGAAAAAAATTATAATATTCATTTAATATCCAACACAAAGTACCATTAATTATAGGCAGATTGAGTAAAAATCAGTGTCCGTCAGATTCGACATTATAATTAAATTAAATTGAATGAAGTAAAGCCAAATGAATATCTTCTTCGCCCGATGATGATTCTATTTCCATTGGCGTTCCGATACACGCAAGTGCAGAAATGTTCATTCGAATTTCGAATACAGTTCACTTTCACGAGTGCATTTTTTGTTATTATCATGATAATTATTATCCTTTCGAACCCTGGCGGCACACCTAAATAATAGCAAAAAGCATAAATAAATCTCTCACCTGTGGCCGCTTCATTGTAGTATACACTTATGCGTTCCAGCTGCAGGTCGCTCTCTCCTTTGTAATAACCGTTAGGGTCTACCCCATGTTCATCCGAAATGATCTCCCAAAACTGTTGAAGAGAATTTGATTGTACTTATTTTCTTTTAAATTAAACTAAAAAAAAAAAAAACTCAATAGGTACTTATAACATTTATCCATACTAATATTATAAATGCGTAAGTGTCTGTCTGTTACCTCTTCAGGCTTAAACCGCTGAACCGATTTAGATGAAATTTGGTATAGAGATAGCTTGAGTCCCGGGAAAGGATATAGGATAGTTTTTATCCCAATATTCCCACGGGATCGACACTTATGCGAGTGAAACCGCGGGGCGCTGCTGGTTTCAAATAAACCAATTATTACAGGCACTTTTGAATTGTCAAGGGGTCGGTCAGTCAGAAAGTAGAAGCTAGTTGCCCATTCCTGAGCGTATCTAGTAGGTATCTATGGAGAAGAACGGGCAAGAAACTCCACGGACACTCGGTCGGTGGGTCGTCTTAGGCCCGGAATTAAAAAAAAATTGGAACAATAACTACCAGGCCCTGTCATTTTAATGAGAAGTGGCAGGAAAGTAGTATGATAACTGATAACATTGTTTTATTTACAAAACTGGCCAAGTGCGAGTCGGACTCGCACACGAAGGGTTCCGTACCACAAGGAAAAAAAACAAGTTTGTTGTATGGTATGGGAGCCTTTCAATATTTATTTTATTCTGCTTTTAGTATTTGTTGTTATAGTGGCAACAGAAATACATAATCTGTGAAAATTTCAACTGTGTAGCTATCACGGTTCACGAGATACACAGTAACACAGCCTGGTGAGGTGGTGGCCACACTGACAATGGAGTCTTAGTAATAGGGTCCCGTTTTTACCCTTTGGGTACGGAACCCTAAAAACGGTTTTAAGCAAGAGGGCTAAACTATATTTGCATATAAAACAAAAGAAGTAGAAATAAATAATTATTTTCCTAGCCTTCTAGACGTTACGCAAGTTAGTTCAACTACTCGATAATAGATGGCGCCAAATTACACCGCATCGCGGCGTAATGCGACAAAAACACGTTTCGATTTAAGTAAATTGAAAGTTCCCAGAAAGTAGGTCAGCCAATTATAATAATTTGGGGTGCATTACATCTACATTACAAACCGGCAGATATTCTTCTTCTCGTAATTTCTCTTTAAGTACATGTTTATCCGAGTACCTAACCGGCATGGATTATTTCGTAATTATCAGTATTTGTGTAGGTAACTACTAAAAAATATGACCTTGATAATTTACATCCACGCCCCGATATCAAAACTAAGCCCTTTGAAAAATTGTCGTTAGGCAGGATACTGTATTTCCAATGAAAAATTCCGACCAGCTTTGGGCCAAGCACATCACACGATGGACCATCCTAAGTTCAGGCATTTTTTCTTCACGATTATTCATTAATTTTCTCTATGTAAATTGAATTTCGAACGTTAATAGAGGTATTTCTGATCCCTGCGACAGATAGCGCTGCTAACCACTTTGTCAAGTGAAATTAAACTGGAAAAAATTACTGACCTTGGATCCGATCTGATTTCCACATTGTCCAGCCTGTACATGCACTATTTCACGCATATTGATAAACTTTTAACCCGGTTTTATGAGCCTTTTGGTATAATAGGTTCGAAACCGCACGTTGTAGATATAAGAAGTGATTTAAAAAACTTTTTTATCTCATATCGCTCTGTTCCTAGTAGTGTTGATTGTCGAGTTAACAGTGTTGCCGCGTAAGAAACCTTCACCGTTTTCGGGAGAGACATTTAATTTAGTAGCCAGGTGTAATATTTAGTGTTAAAAAATTTAAAATCGACTAACAGATGTTGTTTTTAGTTGAGTTTTAGTAGATTTTGTGTTTAATATACTGTAAAAGTGTGACTTTACCGTACAAAAAGCGTTTTGCTGTCTACTTAAGTAAATTAAGTTGTTTTATGTGTCATCTCTAGTCGTTTTCAGTAACTGAACGTTGTTTTTGTTGTGCGCCGAGTCAAAGGCGACTAAAGGGTTTGTTTGAGCAATGTTAGTGCTAGTACTATCAGCAATTCGATTCATGTTTCATAATAGCGACATCGATACAATACGAATTTATTTAAGTTGTTTTATTAGCACCCAATTGTATGTAAAAAGTGGGCCTAATAGAATATAAATAATATATTTATTTGCATAAACACACGGTATAAAGATGGTAAAATAAAAGTACAATGTAGAAAAAAACATGTTTTGCCAATTTCAGTATGACAATGATGCCGATTCTGTTGTTCACAAACTAAATTAAATTTAAGTTCAGTGCATCTCGTTCTTTCTATTTTATTAATATTTTTTGTATGTTGATTAAGTTAGGAAAACAGGTTAGGAAGTAGATTTAGATCCAAGAGTTAGCAACCCCAGCTGATAACTAATGCAGAAACTGATAATGATAAATAAATGATAAGGCTTCAGGTATTTACAGTCATAGCCAGTGACTTAGACCCCTCCGTACAAATAAAATATTTGAAATGAGAGTTTATGTCACACTAGTAAAGGTAACTAAAATCTTAGGTCTTCGTGTTCAAAGAAAATGTTTGTTTGAAAAGTTCTAATTATAATGGAGTTTTATTATTCCTTGAAATGTTGACTCAATATTCAACATTTCAATCGGAATGAAGGTGTGGCTTTGTATAAATACTGTTTTCTTGCACTTCTGAGATTAAATAGTTGAACTTTGTCGTTTAGGATTTTTTTTTCCCAAAGAGTACCTACATTGGTCGTTTCGATGTTAATGGTCGGAGGGACGATTTCTTATTCATCTATTTTAATTTAAAAAAATGTTTTCGGTTATTTGGATTCCTGTACCTGTACCCAGTGTAGGTACTCAGATACTGTCCGTGTCACCAAGCTTTTATTGGCAGAATTATGCATAGATTTTTCTCCGGATAATTTTACCCCACAGCATTTTTAACAGACTTCTAAAAAGGAGGAGGTTCTCAATTCGGATGTTTTTTACGAATCAACTGCCGTAGCCGACTAGCCGTACTATCCAATTCATGCACAGCGGGGTTATTAAGGGGTTATTGCGAGACACACAAGTAGGAATAAAAAATGACTAATATTTGACAGTTGAACAACATTCATTGCGCTTTAATTACGTTGATTATCAGACAAATTTTTCGAATAAGTTTAAGAAGGATTAGCAATCTAAATATATTTGGAGGATCCAAATATATTTAGATTGTGGTTTGATAGTGTGTTACGCAATTAGGGTGCTGGTTGATACAATTATTGATTATTATGAAGTGAAATCAATAGTCAAACTTTAAACCTTGCCCTAGTAAAAAAAAATACCTTATGCGAACAGTGCTAGAGGCTGCAGCTGTAGGCGTCTTCCGCAAATCCGCATATTGATCTATCTTCGTGGTTAGATATGTTTTTAGTCACAGCGTCTTTCTTAATTAAGCCTATAAAGTTTTATATAAGTAACGCAAGCTCTATTAGGTCTTGTGTAAAAACTTGGAACTTGTCGTGTCAACAGGAAAAAACTCCCTTAAAATGATGGTCCTTGGAGCTGACCACCTTATATGCATGAATTCGTGCATCACAGAAAAAAGTGTAGGTATAGATTTCTTTAACATTTGTACGGAGGTTGAAATAAACTAAGATGTGGCTGTTCAAGTTATTGCCTTTGCTTTGGCTAAGGAACATAATTAATTAAAAAACAACACTGGTAATCTAATGTCATTTTGACGTTACTAGTAGTGCGTTTGAAAACCAAGTTGAGTACAAAGTACAAATACTTCATAGAAGTAAATCTATGTGTAAAGGATTCAGAAATCTTACTTATTGTTATTGTATAGTAGAAAAAATATTTTTTTTCTTCAATTTATTTACATAATTTTGTGTCTTTTTATTTTTTCACTTGTTTTACCCTAACATTTTTATAATTCTTGAATTCCGTCACCTCCCGCTAGCTCCATAATCTTATTTTCGAACGCCAACCAAAACATTGCAATGTCAGTCAAGTTTATTGTTATCGCAAACTAGCAAATAATTAATAAAAAACAAAGTCTTATTCACAATTAAACTATGTAATCAGCAAAACTAATTACATACGCAAACCGTAAAAATGATAAACACAACCCAAAAATGGTGACCAAAACATAAACATGAAATTTTTAAAAGTAATCCTGACTTTGGCAATCATCTGTACCGCTTACATCGGAGACCTTATTGTGTTTCGATCAAAATATTCGAGTTCTTTAACATTTCGCGCCATTGCAGACAGTTTGGTGCACGCAATCCTCGGGTTTATATCTTCCCTGATATTCTTCAGTTATGACCACAATTTAAATTTGCAAGCAAGTGCGTTAAATGTGACCTTCTGTACGATCGTGTCATCTCTAATTGATGTTGACCATGCCTTTGTTGCTAGGTCTATTTATTTGAAGGTGAGCTCATTTTGATGACATAGTTTTAAAATAGATGCTTAAAGCAGTAGTCGTGTAATCTTAGTAGTAGTTACTTATCTAAGTGGTGTATGTGAGCAGCAATGGCTCAGTGGCATGGGCTCCGACTCCAGAACCAGAACCCAGTCAGGCGCTTTACTTTGTGTAATCTCAAAACGGTGAAGGAAAATATCGTGAGGAAACTGGCATGTCCTAAAACTTAAAAGTCAAAGACATGTGACAGCTAACATGACATGTGCATCCGGTTAATCTACGTTTGCGATTTACTTGCCAAACATGTAAACAAATATGAGTTTATGGAAAAATAACTTTCAAGTCCTACACAATAAAGTTCAATTAATGCTACATCTTCAAACATTTTTATTACTTTTTCAATACTGCTAGTCACTCTGAATTCAACTTAATTACTACTAAGATAAAGTTGATATTTGTATAACTTGAAATAACGTCAATTGGAAAGATTTTGAATAGACCTTAGACTGGATCAAAATCACACATTTAAATTATTTTCTCTTTTGTTTCAGGACATGACGAATTTAAAAAGCAGAGGAATCTTCCACTGTACAACATTCTGGATGCTATTAACTTCTATAATACTATTATACAGCTATTTAGAAAAAAAACTAAATCTATATCTTTTAGCCTTCATGCTCATCCTTGCCTTTAGTAGCCATCATCTTAGAGACGGGAATCGGAGAGGTCTATGGTTTTACCCCTTCGGTAGTTCCCCGCCCATAGAGAAGAACCTGTATCTTTTTTTATTGGCAGTGTTCCCCCATTTAATAGCTTTTTTATACCATATGTGTAAGGGTAGTTTTACTAAAACCTTTGTTATTGATTATAGTTTGGTTGTGTAAGTTCTTTTTTAATTTATTTAGATTTTTTAAATTATTATTCAGTATTGCATTTAGTAATTGTCAGTCTTACCTACCAAGGGTTATTGTGTTACCCAGTACTGATATTCAGCTGCATCGGGTCAGACTGGAAGCCGACCCCAACTTAGTTGGGAAAATGTTCCCTAGATTAAATGCATGCTGTGCATGCTGCATTTATGTATAACTAGCAGCGTCCCGCGGTTTCACCCGCGTAAGTTTCGATCCCGTGGGAATATCGGAATAAAAAGTATCCTATGTGTTAATCCAGGAAATGGTCTATCTGTGTGCCTATTTTCATCCAAATCTGTTCAACGGTTTACGCGTGATTGAGTAACTAACATCCAAACATCTTCACAAACTTTCACATTTATAATATTAGTAGGATAGTAAGAATAGTAGGAATAGAAATGAAACTGGATATATAGGTGATATGTACGCATTATGGCCTATATATAACTCAAGGAGATGTAGTAAATGGAGTACCGATAACGGCTAGTACTCTATTAGGAAACGGGTTTTCTGAATAAAAAAATAAACGCCATCCGTTTATTTTTTTTGTTTCAACCCAAGGGTTGAAAATAAGAATGGTGCCAGACTGACCTAGTCAGTAGATATGATCAAATAATTTAATATTTTTGTACATAATATTATTGTTATTGTAATAAAAAGGACGAACTGCTAAGGGGAGATGCACTAAGTAGCCCTCTAAATTCAATTTTATTTACATTTTTTGCAAGTTCATAAAAATCATATTTCTTGATTTTTTTTTTCAATAAGATTATATGAACTCAGAGGGTATCATTATAATCATCAATACCTATGTATTGATGATTATAATGATTGTAATTTTGTAAAGTCGTATTTGTTACGTTCGTGAATAATTTTTTAATCAATATTCAACAGGACACGCAAATTGCAAAAAACGCAGTGAAAATCTTTACATAATTATGTCCTTATTTACTTAAATAAAAACTGTTATGGTAACCTAAATTGGACTGTTTTATTATTGCACATTTTCACCAAAAAAGGAGAATTAGTCCACGTAAATACAACGTTATTTTTAGTAGGTAGGTATATGCGAAACCTGAATATAGTTTTTTCAGAATAAGTAACTGAATCGATTCCAATAATTTTTACCCCATGTTATATTTTGTCCCAAAAATATTTAAAAGGGTTAAAAGTTTAACACCGAGCGACACTAAGTAGGTTATCCAATCTCCGCTCCGAACGGTTAGGTACCTAGGTACTATTATTAATGAGCGCAAGACGGGCGCGCGAGCGGCTCGGGTGAGCATGTTTTTGTACGGACAAACAGGTAACTTAACAAGGTTATAACTTTGTGATTTTTCATGATACAGTTTTGAAATTTTGTACATAGATTCTTTACATAAAAATACTAGACACGTGTTTCGGGTTTCGCATATATGTACCTACTAAAAATAATGTTGTATATCACTGCGGTATTTTATCGCGCATTAGATTTTCAACTCTCAGTGTTGAGCCGAGCTTTGAGAATCCAACAGAGCGCATCCCAGCGTGTCATAGAAATACACATTTTCAACTTTAGGCTCTAAGCCAGTGCATTGAAAATCCAGTGCGCGAAAAAAATCGCAGCGGGAAACCTGTGAACCCTAATTGCGTAACACATTATCAATCTCAATCTGAATGATTTTGAAGGATGTTACTAATCCTTTTTTTTTTTCTATGTAAACTGCCCCACACTAGGAATTTCTCCTGTATTGTGGGTGCGTTTTACAAACATTTAAACTCACATACACAAACAGCCAGACCCGGAACAACTACTTGTAGGTCATACAAATATTTGTTCCGTGCGGGAATCGAACCCGCGACACGCAGCGCAGCAGTCAATCGCTTAACCACCGCGCCAACCGTGCCGTCATTGCTTCTTTATTTGTCTGCTTAGCAACGTAAATACCGCAATGAATGTTGTTGAACTAATCACTATTAGTAGCGATGGATTTCATTTTGACAGTTACGCAGTGACCCCACCGAGCTTATAGTTGGTAACACAAGTAGTTACCGAATCCAAGTCTTAGCGTGAGTGTTTGTGGCAATTTCCGATCTAATCTCACCGTGACAACTTAGGTGAAGTTAGCTTGAAGTGGGCTCTCAATAGTGCCAATCCCTGTCTCTGACATCAGCTGGTCTATTCTGTTAAGAATCTCACCATGACAACTTCAGCGACGTGAGCTTGAAGTGGGCTCTCAATACTGCCATTCCCTGTCTCTGACATCATCTGGTCTATTCTGTAAGAATCGCACCGTGACAACTTCAGCGAAGTGAGCCAGAAGTGGGCTCTCCATAGTGCCAATCCCTGTCTCTGACATCAGCTGGTCTATTCTGTAAGAATCTCAACTTGACAACTTAGGTGAAGTGAGCTTCAATTGGGCTGTCAATAGTGCCAATCCCTAGCATCAGCTGATTTATTCTCTAAGAATCTCACCGTGACAACTTCAGCGACGTGAGCTTGAATTGGTCAGTCAATAGTGCCAAACCCTATCTCTGATATCAGCTGATCTATTCTGTAAGAATCTCACCTTGACAACTTACGTGAAATGAGCTTGAATTGGGCCGTTAATGGTGCCAATCCCTATCTCTGACATCAGCTGGTCTATTCTGTAAGAATCTCACCTTGACAACTTAGGTGAAATGAGCTTGAATTGGGCTGTCAATAGTGCCAATCCCTATCTCTGACATCAGCTGCTCTATTCTCCAAGAATCTCACCTTGACAACTTCGGTGAAATGAGCTTGAAATGAGCTGTCAATAGTG
This sequence comes from Mesoligia furuncula, assembly GCA_916614155.1. Lineage (NCBI taxonomy): Eukaryota > Metazoa > Arthropoda > Insecta > Lepidoptera > Noctuidae > Mesoligia > Mesoligia furuncula. The sequence continues at coordinate 8,355,860 of OU744817.1, read as the reverse complement.
CCAATCCCTGTCTCTGACATCATCTGGTCTATTCTGTAAGAATCTCACCTCGACAACTTAGGTGAAGTGAGCTTCAATTGGGCTTGTCACTAGTGCCACTCCCTATCTCTGATATCAGCTGGTCTATTCTGTAAGAATCTCACCTTGACAACTTAGGTGAAGTAAGCTTGAATTTGGCTGTCAATAGTGCCAATCCCATATCTCTGACATCAGCTGGTCTATTCTGTAAGAATCTCACCTTGACAACTTCGGTAATGGCCGATTCCTATAATTTACGGACCACTTTAGGCTAAAACTAAGACTTGTTGTATCTTTACCAATAATGAAGCGAAGACCTCATAGCTGTGCATAGTAGACCTACCCACATGGAAATAGCTGACAAAACTAGCTTACAAATCTATTTTTGAGCACAGTTTGGCAACAAGAAATGCTACCATTGGTAAGCAAAACGATTCGTTTTTGTTTATAGGAACCGAGCATACGTGAGCTGTCAATAGTGCCAATCTCTAAGTGGAATTTTAACAGGATAGAGCAGCTTGTGTGTGACTGATGACTGATGAGTGACTATTAGTTATTATTAAAAGCCTGTGATGCCGACTGCAGGGCAAACAAAGGCCTTTCCCCATATCTCCGTTTTTAGGACCAGCTGATCCTAGTGTCGTGTGGAACGACACCTCACTTCACCTAAGTATTCATGATGAGATTTTTAGGTACAGAAAATATAGGTCTCCGTCTGAGCCTGCAACGACGTCGCTTCCCATTATGAGGGGTCCATTGGGTCGTAAGTTTCGGCTATTGGTTGTCTGACATGCGGCAGATGTGAGTGACTATAGACGAGACGTTGCCTGAAGTAGCTGCACGGTGCGGGAAGGGTGTGGTGACGTGATACGAGAGCTCAGTGATTGGTCAACTTGTGACAACTATGAACCCACTCTCCACCGCGCAGCTACCTCTGGCAACGTCTCAGTTAAACGGTGGGCCTATAGTCACATCATCTGCCTAGCCTTTTCCCTACTATGTTGGGGTCGGCTTCCAGTCTTACCGCATGCAGCTGAATACCAGTATTTTACATGGAGCGACTGCCTATCTGACCTCCACAACCCAATTACTGGGTAATACGATACCCCTTGATAAGACTGGTTGTCAGACTTTCGGGCTTCTGACTAACCGTAACGACTGTCAAAGATCCACGAATGACAGCCGGGGCCAACGGCTTTACGTGCTTTCCGAGGCACGGAGGGGTTACGGTATGTAAAGATGGTCATCCATCCACAGACCAAGCGCGGCAAGCGTAGCTTAACCTGATCGATCGACCTGTGCGGCTGTTATTATTTAGCCACGGGCCCCTCCTGTCCTCGGTGGGCCTATAGTTACGCGAGTGTTTTTTGGCAACTCCACCCCTGAGTGAGTAGTGGTGGGTTACGGCCGCGACTTCGACTTCGGCTCGAACCCAGACAGGCGCTTTACTTTGTTTAAATTATTTAATCACACTGCTCTCAAAAACGGTGAAGGAAAACATTATGAGGAAACCGGCATGTCTTAGAACCAAAACATTTGAAGATATGTGACATCTAGGTACCAACCCGCGCTGGGCCCGCGTGGTGGACCACTCCCTCTCACTGAGAGGAAGACCTCCTCTCAGTGAGAGGTGTCCCTGAAGTGGGAACACTACAGGTTAATTATGTCACCCCTGACTTAGTAAAACAACTTAGCGTATAAATAAAACATATTTTTCTATCTTATACTATTTATTTAAATCTACTGTCCTGGCCACACTATACTCTCGATCCAGTCAATGTAACTAGAGATCCTGGTGTACACAGCGGGTCTGCCTATTTCTGCGCATTTCTTGCCGAAAGATGTCACACCCACGATGTGGAAGATACAGGAGTTCTCTTTGGAGACCACTTGGATGGGAGCGCCGGAGTCACCCTGGAAAGTGGGAAGTAAAATGATTTGATATAGATATTTGGGTTTTGAAATAGCCTTTTGCTTATAAAAAGCTAGGCTAGGCTATTCTTCATGAATGGTCAAAAGCAGTTCCGAGCTCGTTACGCATCGTCGTTTATTTATATAGTTGGGATATCCAACAATTTTTTTTAGTAATTTACTTATTTTCACATTATTAGGTACACGTATTAAATCCGAAAGGGATCGGCACTGTATCGCCTTTCGC